>JAWHQI010000395.1:0-1200000 GCA_033032865.1 Dactylorhiza incarnata
TTATGCAGGGTGCAAGGAAGATAGAAAGAGTACCTCAGGGACATGCCAATTCCATGGTGGAAGACTGATTTCCTGGAGCAGTAAGAAGCAAACCAGTGTGGCAATCTCAACAGCAGAATCAGAGTACATCTCTGCTGGAAGCTGCTGTGCCCAATTGCTATGGATTCAACATCAACTTGAAGACTACAATCTAAAGATGACCAAAACACCCTTATTTTGTGACTCTTCCAATTCTATCTCAATTGCTAAGAACCCTGTATCTCAGGACTAAGCATATTGAGATCAGGTATCACTTCATTAGGGAGCATGTGGAAAATGAAGATATCACCCTTGAATTTGTCCCAACAGACAAACAAGTGGCTGATATATTTACAAAGCCCCTAGATGAAGCTAAGTTTAACTTCTTCAAATTCCAATTGGGAATGATAAACTTAGAATAACCCTCAACTTTATTATCTACTAATGCCTTTCTAGATGAGTGGTCAAAAAATCTCACAGGACCTTGAAGAATCATGCCTGAGCAAGGGGGAGCTTGTGCTACTCCTTGGTTAGAACAGCAGAAGGCAAGACGTCAGAAAGGGGGAGAAATGGTGCTCATGAAGACCTTAAAGGTATGGGGATCAAAGAAGAGGCATCAAATCAAGGGGGAGCTACTGGCTTGATGCACTCAGGGAGTTCAGCAAAGATAAGTACAATCTTGAATTGGATTATAAGTTGAGAGTTTAATATTTATTGTCTAGTGCAAGTCAACTTGAATTGGAATTCTAACTTCTTCAAATAGGGGGAGATTGTTGGGAATCTTGCCCACATGATTCCTGATTTGAAGAAGTCATCATGCCAAAAGTACTTCACTTTGTATTTGATCGTACATCTAGTTCATAATCTCAGGAAAATACAAGTACCTATCATCGAGAAAATAGGCGATATCGTCGACAATGCGTGCTTATCGTTGTAATGAAAGGAAGAGCAACACCCGCTGAGAAGCAAAGTATTCGTCGAACGCTGAGACTTAGCGAGATTGTCGAACAAAGAATGGCGACCGTCGAGCGAAGGATGGCAAGTTCGTCAATTGTAGAGAAGACACAGGACATCGTCATGTGGAACACATGTCGTCGAGAGAACATATGATTACGATGACATGATGCAAGAAGAAATCTGACGACGACACTGTCAGAAAAAGAAGATCATCGTATATACAGAATCGCCAGGATATCCTGTATCGTCGAGAGAACATATGATTATGACGACATGAGGCAGAAGGAAGATCACGACGACAAAGTCAGAGACAGCTTGTCATCGTAATGATGCAGATATCTTCAAGACAGAATTCAAATCTTGCAGACATACTGTCAGCAGTTAATGGCGCCGCCTGATTGTCCAATCAGCGCGTGGACATAATGAATCGAGGTATTAGAGCATACTCCAAAAGAAATAAAGATATCAACGCGTGCTAAAAAGGAATGGAGGTCTGACACATAAAGAAACTTTTTAGAAGACCGTTGGGAGGCATCACAGTCTTATAAAAAGGATACATGAGGTTGCCCTAAAAGGTTAATCATTAACAAAGAAATTGCCCACACAGCGAATCGAAAAAAAGACACAAGCGCCGCAAGAAAGAAAGAGAAAAAGAAGGAGCAGTCATCTTCATCGACAACTAAGAAGCCAATCCTCATCTGGCTAAGGAAAGATTTGAAGAAGAACCGTGCACTCAAGATCTAATTCAGAACAATCTTCTTCAATCTTAAGGAGCCGATCTTCAATAGGCTAAAGGTGCCGATCTTCATCTGACAGAAGAAGCAATTTTATTTACTGTAATTTCTTATAAGTCTTGCGGGACAATTTTTCTAGCTTGAGGGATGGAGAGCTGTGAGGCTTGAGGGCCAGGGAAGTGCACTTGCGGGTGCGATTTGTCGAGCTTGAGGGCTCGGGTGCAGTAGGGGCTTGCGGGAATAGGCTGTAGACACAGGACTTGCGGGTCTGTGTTGTGTTGGGCTTGAGGGCCTGAGTGTCGAGCTTGCGGGCTCGGGGGCAGTAGGGGCTTGGGTGCTTAGTGGCTTAGGCTGTTGGGACTTGAGGGTCCGTGTTGTAAGGCTTGAGGGCCTGAAGCTTTTGGGGGAGTTTGCCGAGCCTAGCACACTGCTGGGTAGGCATAGAGGGAAAGAGGACTACTCAAGACACCCCGTCTTGAGGAACCTTTATAGATCTTGTGTCGTCTGGTGTGACTTATTTGTGTGTTAACTTTGTACGTTGCTTGAATATTGATAACTCACACTAATAGATCAAAAAGCACCACGATCACCTAACACCCCCCTCTAGGTGAACGTTCCATCTCCAACAGATATAGTTATGGATTTCATACACAGGTTACCACATCCCCACTCTGGGCAAATGTTTGTTTGGAACATTGAGGATAGATTGACCAAGGTAGCTAGGTCACCCCGGACAGGATAGATGATACGACGGTGCGAGTCTTGTGGCGCAAGAAGATTCTGTAGGTAAAAATCATGTTGTAAAATTATGGATAGTAGGAGCACACCTGGGAGCCACTAGAACTGGTGTGGCAGAGATAGTCGGTGCTCTTCGAGCCAGGAATAACTTCAATTCTTAGGGGATGTTACGTTCAGTCACTCTCGGAGAAAACCCTGCGAGCCTAGCCTGAATTTCGAGGACAAAATTATTATTTTTGTTTATTGGGATTTGTAACATCCCCCCCCCCAAACAACTAGACCCCCCTAAGTTGGTTTTGTCATGACTAGGTCATGACAAAGCCATAGGAAGAACTTAGGACCATGTGAGCTTGTATGAGAAAGGGAAATCCCAGTGGTCTGCATATAGCAGTTTTCAGATACCTAGCCTAAGGTTGGACTTTAGGGCCTTTCCTTGAACCTTGACTCCACCATAGTATCCTTAACCCATTAGGGGTCTCCTTGGAGCACTAGGGACCCATTGGGGTCAACCAAAGAGGCCAATTTGGCTAAAGTCAACCTTAACCCTAAATTGGTCAAACTAACTAAATTAGGGTCAATTGGCCTCCACCATGCCAAATTGACCTTACCCCTACCCTTATAGGGTTATTAGGAACCTAATGGACCTAAAAATCCCTATCATGGGACCTGTAAATTGGCCAATTTACCCTAAGTCAACTCTAGCCCTAATTTGGTCAAAGTGACAATATTAAGGGGCAATTCACCCTCACCTTGCCAAATTGACTCCACCTAAGCCTTCCTAACTCACAAGGGAGTCAATTGGGTCACAACCCACCCATTGTTGTCAACCCAAGTGGTCAATTTGACCAAAGTCAGCCTTAGCCTAAATTTAGGTCAAAATGACCTACTTTACCCAAATTGAACCCAATACACTTGAGATAGACCCAATTGGTGTGGTCCACCACCTATTGGGGATTGAATGCTGCTGAGTTGGCCATTCAATTTCAGGAAAATCGGCCAGGAGAGAGAGAGCCCAATTTGGAAGAGAGAGAAAAGAAGGGGGAATTAATGGAGGAGAAGGAGAAACCCCGAATCTGAGCAATTAATGGCTCCATTCATCTCCCCATTGGGGAGAGGAGAAGTTTTCAGCCCCTTTTTCCAGGCCTAATTGATACCATATCATTTCTTCCCATAAGAAACCTGAAAATCACCATTAATGGTGATTACGGACAATTAATGCCAAGGCTCTTCCCCTCCCCCTATTGATCTCCTTAAAACCATCAGAGGACTGGGATGGATGGTTTCTCCCCGTTCGCTTGAAGGAGTTGGCACATCTGGATAGGAGATTGCAAAGGTGCCAAAGCTTCAAGGTCGGCCATGGCCAATAGGAAATCGACAAGGAGTCACCCCTCCACACAGGTCCGATCCGCCTCCTCTCCTTGGTGCTAGATCTTTTCTAAATTGGGGCTTGATCTGTGCTCAATAGGGCTCGGATTGTGTTTCCAAAAAGGGATCAGTTTTGAGCTCTTTTCCCTCCTCTAAAATCCCTGATCCGAACCACCTCCGTCCGACCAACCACCCCTATCGCCGGCCACCACCTCAACGGAGGTGGTGGTGGCATTGGCTGGCCGGAAAGAGGCGTAGGTGGCCGGGAAATCACCCCGCAAAGAAGCCTAAGGTCGGGCTATCGCGCACCGTCCATTCCTTGGGGATGATGATAGAGAGCCGTTGGATTAGTTTTATTTGTTTTTGTTTATATTCATTTCATTCGTCGAACGCAATTATGAGTTCGTCGAACGGAATCCTGGATTCGTCGAACTATAACTGGTTCGTCGATCGTGTTTTAGTCTTCGTCGATCTGATAGTTGTAGTTCGACGAACTGATTATAGAGTTTGTCAAACGGAATTCATTTCGTCGAACGCAGACTTTATTTAGTCGAACGCAGAATTATTCTGTTTTCCTCGAGCGCAGATTTTATTTCGTCGAACTGAGCTCGACGTTTGTCGAACGCAATTAGAATTTTCGTCGAACGCAGAATTATTCGGCGTTCGTCAAACGCAGTTTTTAATTCGTCGAGCGCAGTGAATACTTTGTCGAACGTAACTTATATAAGATTTCGTTGAATGCAGTTCACAATTCGTCGAGCACAGTAAATATTTCGTCGAACACAGAGTCCTTATATAATTAAGTGATTATATTGTTTTCTGTCACATTTTAAGCAGAGTCTTATTTTAATTATTTAAAATATTAGATTACCTGTGAGCAGCCACTTTGTGCATTTATTGTCAAAGGTTAGGTCTTTCTCCTCTGAGAGAAGCCACTTTGTGCATAGTGCCAAAGGTTAGGTCTGTTTCTAATCTTCCCCCGCCCATACCCCCAATGATTGGGGACTATATGGGTTATGATATTGTTGTTGTTGTAGATTACATCTTATGAAAAAGTGCCCAACACCAAAGTTGTAGCACTAGGTGTGTACTTTAATTTAAAATTTGTTTCAGCCCAAAAGGAGCACTGTAGCTCCCTGTAGCGCCAAAATGGTGGGACTGGTCCATAGGGTAGGGCACTCACTCTTTACTACATATCTTTTTATTGGTAGATGGTATGGCCTTGATATTTAAAACCTAGGCTAGTTACATACACCCACACAACATACTCAAAGATGGGATTTTTAGGAGAACCTTTTTCTAAGGTTTTTGAGATAATTTCAGTAAATAATGTATTAATTAATTATTAGGCGAAATGACCTCCAATGTCCCTCCAAATTTTGGTGGGATACTTCTTAGGGTTATCATATGACCCTGGTAAAAATATCAGACCAATTGGGACTATTTTGGTTGGGTGATTTGTCAACCCAAATTAGGTCAAGGTGGGTCAAAATTAGGACATAGTGTTTACCTTGGAGTATGGTGGTCAAAACTCATCGCCATGATGTGAAACCTTGGTCACTGGTTTAAGATCACCTAAAACACCTCCATGAGTGATATGAGGTGGTAGTGGAGGTGGATAGGCCATAGGATCCTAGATTTACCCCTTGGGGTGCATGTAGAGCTTTGTGAAGGACATGTGGTCAAAATCTATAGAATGGTCATGAAACTTGGTGGATAAGTTCATAGGGTGTAAATAAGTCCCTAGGTAATTTTATACGAAATTTAGGAGCAATTATTCCCTTTGAGATAGGTCATAACCCCTTTAGGGAAATTCCTTATAATAGAAATTTACATACTTAAATGGACCTTGGATGATGATGAAACTGTGGTAGTATCTTTGTTATCATGATATACACCTGTCGTAATTTTTGTGTATTTAATTGAATGATTTAACCAGTATTTCATACACAAGACATTTATTTTATCTTAGGCTTAAGAAAAATAATTGCAGGGTCCAATACTCTTCGTTAAATTGTGAAAATTGGTGATAGGACATTTCAGAGCATTAGGAAACTTTGTGATGTTTTATATAATTTTTGGAGACTTAAATCAGTAGTCTACTTCACAACTTATCTTATTTGAGGTTTTCATTAAAGTATTTATTTATGTGAGAAAATAATTTCCATAAATCCTGAAACTTAGTCAGTAGACTTTTCTGATGAATACAAGAGCTTGGTATTTCTCCCATAATTTTGGTATAGATATTTTTAATGGTTCCTTCATAAATCTACAAGTTTGGATAGATGACAAATAATAAAAATAGAGGAACATTTTCTTACTGTAAAAATATGATATGTTGTATTTGCTGTTATTTAGTCGATCATAGATTTATCATAATTTTTGGAGAGCCATATCATAAGAATTCCTTATAATTCATGTTCATCTTCATACTTGGCAAATGTTTGGAGAAATTAAAATAAATACTAAATAATTAAGGAAAAATATGATTCTCTGGATTTAGTCTTATAACATCATGATAAACCCTCATGTAATTATATTGAGTCAGTTGGATGAATATTTGGAGTACCTTCTAATTACAAGCTTCATATAGTTAGTTTGGTCTGCGTTTAGTCAAACTGTGGAACTTGGGTAACTAGTGGCCTACTAAGTGGGAATGGCATGTAGTTGGTGTACATGGTCAGGATGAAGAGATTTATGTCACCAAAAAGGAGATATATATTAAGAGTGCTTGGTGAGTTAAGGGTAAGGTAGTGCTTGGGATTGACGAATGATCGTCTTTTCCCTAGCGTGTCATAAAGCACTTAGGTTTAACTAAAGCGAAATGATAAGAGGGGTGTCCTTATGGGTAGATACCAACAACACTAAGTGTCTTGAGAAAGGTAGCTTTGGGCTATCCTCCCATCACAGTTCCTAGTACCACTGCGAGCGCCTTACAGGATAATCCTCGGGAAGTCCAAGATTAACCATAAACTGTAGGAGTAATATGCTGTACAAGATTAACTTAATAATACACTCACCCACACCCCGTAGTTATGGGAGGTTAGTTGGTTTGGTTGTACGAGCAGTAGGCTCAGTGGTTGTAGCTAGCAGACTAGTTAGTCCGGTGAGCTAGTGACTCAATAATGCTTGATGGTACGGACGTGTTGGTCCGGCGAAGCCGGTGGCTCGGAAGGTTATGATGACGGGCAGGTTAGCCCTGAGGAATTAATGGCTCGGGATATAGTAGAACATGTTGCATGTGCATGAAGGTGGTGGGTCTCCGGTATTGGACTGGTAGTTCACACCGACTTCAATACGTTGACTCGACAAGTGTGGTATTTACACTTAGCCATTGGAAGTCTGGTGGTCCAGCCAGTAAGAGTATGCAGATGATCCGCTGTTATGTTCTTAGCATTGAGGTGTACGATATGTCTAGGTTAAGGTAGTGTGAATACCAACCTAGATGTGGGTGAGGCCCAACCCACCGCTTCCGTTTGCCACTACAGGAGTATCCTGAGGAGTCTTGCTAGCTCCAAAAGGGGGGAACTAAAGGTCTATGCGCATAGAGTCGAAGTGTGTGAGTTGCACTTGTATGAACATAGCATAAACTGCATAACTCTGCATGTCATGGCATAAACATTGCATTTCAACCACTACCCCTATCGTATAAGTCAGGTTATGGGACTTCTTATACGATAGGCCTTGCTAAACGACCCTTTGGTCTATAGGTTTGTGTGGGCATTCCTATAAATCAATGGATACTTTTCTATTATTATTGTCTTTACTTACTGCACTTTACTTACTCTTTACCTGCTCTTACTAAGCTTTATTAACTGCTTCGATTATGTATATATATACTTGAGTAGTGGTAGAACTCTTCCAGTAGATTATGCCCCATCATCTGCCTTTTGATTATACCCCTTGTTGTCCTCCACTTCACTCCTCCCGCTCGGTGCCTAGGAGTCACCGGGGGAGCGGTGGGGGATTGGCTTAGTCTTTTTGACTAACGGTCGGTGGACCATATCATTTTATGGGTTCGAGGAGACGCAACAACATCAGAGACCGGTGCAGACGGAGGCGGGCCAGTGCAGTACAGGAGCACAAGATTCAGGATCAGTGAGTGATTAGTAGTTAGCTTCCGCGAGTGATCTTGTAGTGATGACATGATGTACAGGGAATGAGCCCTTTATTAATGTAATATTTTATTCAGTTATTATCTGTGGACATACCTTTATGGTTTTATATTTCATGTGATGTGGTCTTGAGCTTCTTTATTTGTTCAAGTATACTTTTCTTCTTTCTGATCGCTCTGGCCAGGCAGGATCAACATTTTGTAGTGGCGACCTTCCCGAGTGAGGGTGTCACCGCAAAGCGGCGGTTCTGGGCCTAAGACCCGGTGTTTGAAAAGAAAAAAATGGGGTCTTACAAGTGGTATCAGAGGGAACCTCGATCCGAAGAAAAGAAGTCCACAAATCCTGAGCCACCCCGCGCGAGCTTAGTTTGAGGACAAACTAGCAGAGGAAGCAGTGGTGTGCCCATATGGGAGTCACATTGAAAAGTCCACTTTTAACTGAATCTTCTTCGTCAATTTCCCCTACGAGTGTTAAGTTTTCTTTTGTAGCCTGTGGCGAACCTTGCCCCCGGTAGGGAATACCTCTGGCTACAAAGATCTCGTTAGATAGTCCCTTAGTTAATGAGTTAGACTCAACCCCACTAGGACACTTGACTTACCTTGACAATTTATACCATGACCTAGTCTGATATAGACCATAGGTATAACTTTTGGTGAAGGTACGAGGATACCCCAAAGAGGCTAGAGAAAGAGAGATTGACACAGAAGCGGAATGGTATGAGACTTATAGACTCAATCCTCGTATCCGTGACATGATTACATTAAGACAACCACCACGACAAACACCGAGGGTCGGATAAGAAATGAAGTTCAGAATGGACCCGTTTGGGATTGGGTGACATGTTGATCCTGATAAGGTTGTAGTAGAGGGTATCTAGAAGAGTCTAAGGTGTGGAGTATACCAATGATCCTCAAGATAGAAGCCCCAAGTCTAAGGTTGTGTGCCCTAAGAATTGTTTGCATACTTGGGATGAATATAACTTGGTGATATTGAAGATACTCAACCCAAAATAGATAGTGGCTTATCTTTTGTTTATTGGGGCTTATCTTTTGTTTATTGGGGCTTACCTTTTGTTTATTGGGCAAATTAATGACGGACTTGGATTTCCCTTAGACCTAAGTTAGAAAAATTTTGTGTCGTGAACAATAATGATTTTGAGGTTGATCATATTCGATGTTACTTCGGGCAAAGAGGAGATGGTGTAACAGTATGTTTAGAATAATGATCCATAGTATTACCAGGACAATGGATAGCCATCATTGATCGAACAACAACTTGACCTTAGTTGAATTGTTGGAAATGTAAAGTCGCCAGGATTAATCACTCAGGGATGTCGATGTCCTAGTATAGAAGTTATGGACGGAAACTAGGTCATACAAGTTGTAGTTATATTTGAGGTTCTTGTGACTTGGGGCATTCAGAAGTGATTAACTCATGACTTGTTAAAAATCACGCCCTATTCTGGTAGAAAATTTTAACTACAATAATAGTCGCTTATACCTTGGGAGCTATGTTGATGGATAACCAGAGATCTTAGACGATGACCTATTGGATTTAGAATCTAGTGTTTGAGTCTACTATGATAAGAAAAATCTAAGTTTATCTTACCTTGGATCCATTCGAAAGTGATCGAGACTAGCATATGTGGAAGTGATAGGAATTTGGTGAAATAAACGTGAAGATATTTTCTTGATGAAATTGACTTGTGAAAAATCTTAGAGTTTCAAAAGATTTTACCCGTATACCTTATGAATCATACTCCACGTAGAAAATGATTGGGAGTCGTCTTACCAACATGGATACTAATTGTGATTGGTTAACATGTACTTATATAGGTTCACAAGTGCACCCCCTATTGAAGATTAAGGATGATTGGGATGCTAAGTCAATCTGATTAGTTCCATCAATAGTAAAGAACTGGAAAAGTTGTAGAATAGAAATGATTGATTACTCAGGACGTACCTAGAAAGAGTAAGAATTTGAACATGTGAAGAAAACTTTAGAGGCATAAGAATCTGCCCAGGTTAGAGTGGAAGTTCGAGGATTTAATTATGGATTTCATACACAGGTTACCACATCCCCAATCCGGGCAAATGTTTGTATGGAACATCGAGGATAGATTGACCAAGGTAGCTAGGTCACCCCGGACAGGATAGATGATACGACGGTGCGAGTCTTGCGGCGCAAGAAGATTCTGTAGGTAAAAATCATGTTGTAAAATTATGGATAGTAGGAGCACATCTGGGAGCCACTAGAACTAGTGTGGCAGAGATAGTCAGTGCTCTTCGATCCAGGAATAACTTCAATTCTTAGGGGATGTTACGTTCAGTCACTCTCGGTGAAAACCCCCGCGAGCCTAGCCTGAATTTCGAGGACGAAATAATTATTTTTTTTATTGGGATTTGTAACATCCCCTAAACAACTAGACCCACCTAAGTTGGTTTTGTCATGACTAGGTCATGACAAAGCCATAGGAAGAACTTAGGACCATGTGAGCTTGGATGAGAAAGGGAAATCCCAGTGGTCTGCATATAGCAGTTTTCAGATACCTAGCCTAAGGTTGGACTTTAGGGACTTTCCTTGAACCTTGACTCCACCATAGTATCCTTAACCCATTAGGGGTCTCCTTGGAGCACTAGGGACCCATTGGGGTCAACCAAAGAGGCCAATTTGGCTAAAGTCAACCTTAACCCTAAATTGGTCAAACTAACTAAATTAGGGTCAATTGGCCTCCACCATGCCAAATTGACCTTGCCCCTACCCTTATAGGGTTATTAGGAACCTAATGGACCAAAAAGCCCCATCATGGGACCTCGAAATTGGCCAATTTATCCTAAGTCAACTCTAGCCCTAATTTGGTCAAAGTGACATATTAAGGGGCAATTCACCCTCACCTTGCCAAATTGACTCCACCTAAGCCTTCCTAACTCACAAGGGAGTCAATTGAGTCACAACCCACCCATTGTGGTCAACCCAAGTGGTCAATTTGACCAAAGTCAGCCTTAGCCTAAATTTAGGTCAAAATGACCTACTTTACCAAAATTGAGCCCAATACACTTGAGATAGACCCAATTGGTGTGGTCCACCACCTATTGGGGATTGAATGCTGCTGAGTTGGCCATTCAATTTCAGGAAAATCGGCCAGGAGAGAGAGAGCCCAATTTGGAAGAGAGAGAAAGAAGGGGGAATTAATGGAGGAGAAGGAGAAACCCCCAATCTAAGCAATTAATGGCTCCATTCATACCCCCTTGGAGAGAGGAGAAGTTTTCAGCCCCTTTTTCCGGCCTAATTGTTACCAATTCATTTCTTCCCATAAGAAACCGAAAATCACCATTAATGGTGATTACGGCAATTAATGCCAAGGCTCTTCCCCTCCCCCTATTGGTCTCCTTAAAACCATCAGAGGACTGGGAGGATGGTTTTCCCCGTTCGCTTGAAGGAGTTGGCCCATCTGGATAGGAGATTGCAAAGGTGCCAAAGCTTCAAGGTCGTCCATGGCCAACAGGAAATCGGCAAGGTGTCACCCCTCCACACAGGTCCGATCCGCCTCCTCTCCCTTGGTGCTAGATCTTTTCTATATTTGGGGTTTGATCTGTGCTCAATAGGGCTCGGATTGTGTTTCCAAAAAAGGCTCATTTCGAGCTCTTTTACCTCCTATAAAATCCCGATCCGACCACCTCCGGCCGACCAACCACCCCTATCGCCGGCCACCACCTCAACGGAGGTGGAGGTGGCATTGGCTGGCCGGAAAGAGGCGTAGGTGTCCAGGAAATCACCCCACAAAGAAGCCCAGGTCGGGCTCTCGCGCGCCGTCCATTTCTTGGGGATGATGATAGAGAGCCGTCAGATTAGTTTTATTTGTTTTCATTTATATTCATTTCATTCGTCGAACACAATTATGAGTTCGTCGAACGGAATCCTGGATTCGTCGAACAGAACTGGTTCGTCGATCGCATTTTAGTCTTCGTCGATCTTATAGTTGAGTTCGATGAACTGATTATAGAGTTCGTCGAACGAAATTCATTTCGTCAAATGCAGTCTTTATTTAGTCAAACGTAGAATTATTCTGTTTTCGTCGAGCGCAGATTTTATTTCGTCGAACTGAGCTCGACGTTCGTCGAACGCAATTAGGATTTTTGTCGAACGCATAATTATTCGGCGTTCGTCTAACGCAGTTTTTAATTCGTCGAGCGCAGTGAATACTTTGTCGGACGCTGCTTATATAAGATTTTGTCGAACGCAGTTCACAATTCGTCGAGCACAGTAAATATTTCGTCGAACGCAGAGTCCTTATATAATTAAGTGATTGTATTGTTTTCTGTCACATTTTAAGCAGAGTCTCATTTTAATTATTTAAAATAATAGATCACCTCTGATGAAAAGTGCCCAACACCAAAGTTGTATCCCTAGGTGTGTACTTTAATTCAAAATCCGTTTCAGCCCAAAAGGAGCACTATAGCTCCCTGTAGAGCCAAAATGGTGGGACTGGTCCCTAGGGTAGGGCACTCACTCTTTCCTACATATCTTTTTATTGGTAGATGGTATGGCCCTGATATTTAAAACCAAGGCTAGTTACATACACCCACACAACATACTCAAAGATGGGATTTTAGGGAGAAACATTTTCTAAGGTTTTTGAGATAATTTCATAAATCATTTATTAATTAATTATTGGGTCAAAGGACCTCCAAATTTTGGTGGGTACTTCTTAGGGTTATCACATGACCCTGGTAAAAATATCAGCCCAATTGGGACTGTTTTGGTTGGGTGATTTGTCAACACAAATTAGGTCAAGGTGGGTCAAAATTAGGACATAGTGTTTACCTTGGAGTATGGTGGTCAAAACTCATCACCATGAAGTGAAACCTTGGTCACTGGTTTAAAATCACCTAAAACACCTCCATGAGTGATATGGAGTGGTGTGGAGGTGGATATGCTCTAAGATCCTAGATTTACCCCTTGGGGTGCATGTAGAGCTTTGTGAAGGACATGTGGTCAAAAGCTATAGAATGGTCATGAAACTTAGTGGATAATTTCATAGGGTGTAAATAGGCCCTAGGTAATTTTATAAGAATTTTAGGAGCAATTATTCCCTTTGAGATAGGTCATAACCCCTTTAGGGAAATTCCTTATAAGAGAAATTAACATACTTAAATGGCCTTGGATGATAATGAATCTTTGGTAGTGTCTTTGTTATCATGATATACACCTTTGGTAATTTTTGTGTATTTAATTGAATGATTTAACCAGTATTTCATTCACAAGGCATTTATTTTGTCTTAGGCTTAAGAAAAATAATTGAGGGTCCAATACTCTTTGTTAAATTGTGAAAATTGGTGATAGGACATTTCAGAGCATTAGGAAACCCTGTGATTTTTAATATAATTTTTGGAGACTTAATTCAGTAGTCTACTTCACAACTTATCTTATTTGAGGTTTTCTAAGTATTTATTTAAGTGAGAAAATGATTTCCATAAATCCTGAAACTTAGTCAGTAGACTTTTCTGATGAATACAAGAGCTTGGTATTTCTCCCATAATTTTGGTGTAGATTTTTTTGGTGGTTCCTTCATAAATCTACAAGTTTGGATGGATGACCAATAATAAAAATAGAGGACATTTTCTTACTGTAAAAATATGATATGTTGTATTTGCTGTTATGAAAGTGGAGGTTTAGTTCTTATTTATCTTATTAAAAGCTCTTGTTTAATTTTTACTTTCAAAGTAAGTGATATATATATAAGTGAGTTTGATGATTTCTGTATGAGCAATAAAATCAAACAGTTAGAGTGCATATAAATAACACAGCACGGGAAATAAAAACATAAAACAAGCAATCCACAGATGACACAGAGAAATATAGTTGTTCCCCTCAACTGGGTACGTCTACTCTTCTACCCACTGGTAGGAATCCACTAGGAGTTTTTGATAAGGTGCCCTCACACCAAGGTGATTTTTGATAAGGTGTCCACACACCAGGTGAGCTGTTGATAAGGTGCTCTAACCAAGATGCAGGTTTTTGCTAAGGTGCCCTGTCACCGGGAGCTAACTTTTGAAGGGAGTTATAACCCTGTACAAGATGGGAGAAATTAAAAAAAAAAATAGAAAACAGATATTGTTCTTCTTTTTCTAAGAAGACACTTGATGAATATGTTGAAGAGAGCTCCCCCTGTCTGATGTAGTTTGATGACAGCTTGTGGAGGCTCCTTCTTTTGATTCCAAATCCTTTGTTCTTCTTCTTCTTGCAGTTTTTGATCCCTGAGCAAATGATAGTGTTTGATGTCTCAGGTTGTATGTGATCTGCAAGAGAAGAGTTTAGCAAAAACAGAACAAGATAAAGTAATAAATTTGTTCTCTGTTTTTGCCCATGTTCTTCTTTTTCTCTTCTTCTTCTTCTTCTCTTTTTCCTGTACAGAAGATGTAAAAATGTATTTTTTTTGTCTCTCTATTTAATCTATACCGCAATATATTATATATTATATATATAATCTATTGTAAGAGAGAGCAGAATATATTCTGCTATATATAATAATCTGATATATTTCTTCTACTATATAAAGTCTGTTGTTGTATAAAAGCTGTTGTCCTCTTTCCTTCTTTTGCTTGCTGCAACGGCTATAGCAATTAATGCTTCTGTCAACGGCTATATTATTAAATGCTTGCATGCTGTAATGTCAGAACAATAATATATATAGCAAGATATAAAATACAATAAAGAAATATTGCTTTAAATAAAATCTGACAGCATATTAAATAAGAAGGATAATTCTGCCTAAATTTCGTGGACCTGAGCTCTCCTTTCGTCGAGCTCATCATTCCATTCGTCGACCAAATAATTAAAATTACTGTTTCTGAAAGTCTGCTGGAATTCGTCGAGCGGCGTTCAACATTCGCAGAGCGCCGTTCGACATTCGCAGAGCGCCGTTCGACATTCGCAGAGAATATGTATAATATAATTCTTAGAGCGTCATTCGACATTTGTCGAACGTAGAGAACTTATATTATTTGCTTAAGTATATTCTCCGATTCGATCGCATCATATTTAATTTGTGTTAATTTAGATTGATCTAAATTATTAGATTTAACAAAAGGATGGATCCTAACTCAAATCAAAAGCTATGGTTCCAACATGTTATTTAGTCATCATAGATTTATCATAATTTTTGGAGAGGCATATCTAAGAATTCCTTATACTTCAAGTTCATTTTCATACTTGGCAAATGTTTGGAGAAATTAAAATAAATACTAAATAATTAAGGAAAAATATGATTCTCTAGATTTAGTCTTATAACATCATGATAAACCCCCAGTAATTATCATGAGTCAGTTGGATGAATATTTGGAGTACCTATAATTACAAGCTTCATATAGTTAGTTTGGTGTGCGTTTAGTAAAACTGTGGAACTTCGGTAACTAGTGGCCTACTAAGTGGGAATGGCATGTAGTTGGTGTACATGGTCAGGATGAAGAGATTTAGGTCACCAAAAAGGAGTTATATATTTAGAGTGCTTGGTGAGTTAAGGGTAAGGTAGTGCTTGGGATTGACGAAGGATCGTCTTTTCCCTAGCGTGTCATAAAGCACTTAGGTTTAACTCAAGTGAAATGATAAGAGGGGTGTCCTTATGGGTAGATACCAACAACACCAAGTGTCTTGAGAAAGGGAGCTTTGGTCTATCATCCCATCACAGTTCCTAGTACCGATGCGAGCCCCTTATAGGGTAATCCTCGGGAAGTCCAAGATTAACCATAAACTGCAGGAGTAATATATTGTACAAGATTAACTTAATAATACACTCACCCACACCCCGTAGTTATGGGAGGTTAGTTGGTTTGGTTGTACGAGCAGTAGGCTCAGTGGTTGTAGCAGCAGACTAGTTAGTCCGGTGAGCTAGTGACTCAATAATGCTTGATGGTACGGACGTGTTGGTCCGGCGAGCCGGTGGCTCGGAAGGTTATGATGACGGGCAGGTTAGCCTGGGGAATTAATGGCTCGGGATATAGTAGAACATATTGCATGTGCTTGAAGGTGGTGGGTCTCCGGTATTGGACGGTCATTCACACCGACATCAATACTTTGACTCGGCAAGTGTGGAATTTGCACTTAGACTTGGAAGTCTGGTGGTCCAGCCAGTAAGAGTACGCAGGTGCTCCGCTGTTGTGTTCTTAGTATTGAGGCATACGACAGGTCTAGGTTAGGTAGTGTGAATACCAACCTAGAGGTGGGCGAGGCCCAACCCACCGCTTCCGTTTGCCACTACGGGAGTATCCTGGGAGTCTTGCTAGCTCCAAAAAGGGGGAACTAAAGGATTGGCGCATAGAGTCGAAGTGTGTTAGTTGCACTTGTATGAACATAGCATAAACTGCATAAATCTGCATGTCATGGCATAAACATTGCATTTCAACCTCTACCCCTATCGTATAAGTCGATTATGGGACTTCTTATACGATAGGCCTTGCTAAACGACCCCTTGGTCTATAGGTTTGTGTGGGCATTCCTATAAATCAATGGTTACTTTTCTATTATTATTGTCTTTACTTACTCTTTACCTGCTCTTACTATGCTTTATTAACTGCTTCGATTATGTATATATATACTTGAGTAGTGGTAGAACTCTTCCTGTAGATTATGCCCCATCATCTGCCTTTTGATTATACCCCTTATTGTCCTCCGCTTCACTCCTCCCGCTCAGTGCCTAGGAGTCACTGAGGGAGCGGTGGGGATTGGCTTAGTCTTTTTGACTAACGGTCGGTGGTCCATATCATTTTAGGGGTTCGAGGAGACGCAGCAACATCAGAGACCAGTGCAGACGGAGGCGGGCCAGTGCAGTACAGGAGCACATGATTCAGTGAGTGATTAGTAGTTTGCTTTCGCGAGTGATCTTGTAGTGAGGACATGATGTACATGGCATGAGCCCTTTATTAATGTAATCTTTTATTCAGTTATTATCTGTGGACATTTACCTTTATGGTTTTATATTTCATGTGATGTGGTCTTGAGCTTCTTTATTTGTTCAAGTATATTTTTCTTCTTTGTGATCGATCTGGCCGGTAGGATCGGCATTTTATAGTGGCGACCTTCCCGAGTGAGGGTGTCACCGCAAAGCGGCGGTTCTGGGCCTAAGACCCGATGTTTGAAAAAAAAGGGTCTTACACACCGAGGGTCGGATATGAATTGAAGTTCAGAAGAGACCCGTTTGGGATTGGGTCACATGTTGACCCTGATAAGGTTGTCGTAGAGGGTACCTTGAAGAGTCTAAAGTATGTAGTACACCAAAAAGTCTCAAGATAGAACCCCAAGTCTAAGGTTGTGTGCCCTTAGGATTGTTTACATACTTAGGACGAATATAACATGGAGATATCGAAGATACTTAGCCCAAAATAGATAGTGGCTTATCTTTTGTTTATTGGGGCTTACCTTTTGTTTATTGGGCAAATTAGTTACTGACTTGGGTTTCCTTTGGATCTAATTTAGAAGGTGTTGCGTCGTGAATGTGGTGATTGTGAAGTCGATCTTATTTGATGTTACTCGGGCAAAGATGAGATGGTGTAACAGTATGTTCGAAATAATTATCTATAGTATTACCAGGACAATGGATAAACATCATTGATCGAACAACAACTTGACCTTAGTTGAATCATTGGAAATGTAAAGTTGCTAGGTTTAGTCACTTAGGGATGCAGATGCCTTTCTGGAAGTTGGGAACTGAAATTAGGTCGTGCAAGCTTTAGTTATATTTGAAAGTTCTGGTAGTTTGGGGCTTTCGGAAGTGATTAACTTATGATTCGTTATAAATCACGCCCTATCATGGTAGAAAATTTTAACTACAATAATAGCCCTTATACCTTGGGAGCTATGATGACGAATAACCAGAGATCTTCGACGATGACTTATGGGAATTAGAATATTTTGTTTGAGTTTATTTACTATGATTTGAACAATCTAAGTTTATCTTACTTTGGACCATCCGAAAGTGATCAAAGCTATTATATGTGGAAGTGATAGGAATTTGGTGAAATAAACATGAAGATATTTTCTTGATGAAATTGACTTGTGAAAAATCTTAGGGTTTCAAAAGATTTTACCCGTATACCTTATGAATCAAACTCCACATAGAAAGTGATTGGAGTCATCTTCAAACATTGATACTAGTGTTAGTTGGTTAACATATGTTCATAAGATCCATGTTTACACACCCTAAAATTCTGAGGATAATTAGGACGCTTGATGATGCGGTCAACCCCATTAAATGATAAGAATTATATAAAATCATAAAGTTGAGTTGGTTGATGACTCGTCCGTACTCATAGGAATAAGAGGCTGATTGTGTAGAGAAGTTTTTATATAATTGTTGCCTACCCACATAAATGAGAAATATAGTCACCGAAAAAATGGTGTATTTCAGAATGTATATTTCCCCGGAATGAGGAAAGACAACATAGGTTTTGTGACGCACTGTGAGGTTTGTCAGCTGATGAAGGCCAGGTGCCAGAGTCTTTGGGGAACTACTATAGCCATTGCCCATGTTAGAGTGGAGTTCGAGGACATAACTATGAATTTCACACACATGTTACCACTCTGGACCCAGTTTTATTTGGAACATCGAAGATATATTGACCAAGGTAGGTAGGGTCACCCCGGGCCAAAAGGACGCTCCCGCTGGTGTTCGATGGGATTTGTTGAGCTATTTGGATGTTATAGTGGTGTGCTCGGGATGATCGTGTTGGCGGGCCTGGACCGTTTCAAAAAGTGCAATCCTGGAGAATAGGACTTTTTGTAACGGTCTAGGCCCGCCAACACGATCATCCCGAGCACACCACTATAACGTCCAAATATCTCAACAAATCCCATCGAACACCAACGAGAGCGTCCTTCTGGCCCGGGGTGACCCTAGCTACCTTGGTAAAGTGTTATCCACACTTACCGAGCCAAAGTATCGACGTCGGTGCGATGGCCGTCAACACGAAAGACCCACCAACTTGTGCATACACAATTATGAGTCCTACTATATCCCGAGCCATAAGCTCCCCGGACTAAACAGCCCGACACAATAACCTTCCAAGCCACTGGCTCACCAGACTAACCCGTCTGTGCCAACAACCACCGAGCCTACCGCTCGTAAGTGCAAACCTAACTAACCTCCCGTAACCATGGAGTGTGTGTGTGCATTATTAAGTTAATCTTGCACCGCCATTTATTCCTTCACTTTAGGGTTAACCATGGACTTCTCGAGTACTACCATGTGAGGGGCTCGCAATGGTACTAGGAGCTATAATGGGATGACACCCCAAAGCTCCCTTTCCAAGACATTTAATGTTATTGGTAACTACCCATAAGTTTACCCTTCTTATCGTTACACTTGGATTAACCCTAAACATTTTATGACTTCCTAAGGGAAAGACAATCTATCTTCAATCCCTACCACTCCCTTGCCGATCAACGGGCACATTCAACACACCAACTCCCACTGGTGGTCTCCAGTCTCCTTAACCATCATCTACCTTCCATTCCCACCTAGTGGACTACTAGTTAAACTAACTCTACAGTTTCTACTATACGCAGGCCAAAATGAACTACATGAGTTGCATAAGAGGAGGTACTCCAAATAATCATCCACATGACTCAAGATTATTACTGGAAGACTACCATGATGTTATAAGATTAAATCCAGAGAATCATATTTTCCTTATTTAATTAGCATTTATTATGATTTTCCCAACATTGACCCATTATGAAATTGAACATGAAGTATAAGATCCTCTTATGATATGGCCTCCAAAAAATTATGGAAAATCTATGGTGTCAAAATAACAGCAAATATTTAATATGACAATTTTACAGTATGTTATTGGCCTCCAATTATAATATTAAGTAATTATCCAAAATTGGAAGTTAAAGAAGGAACCACCAAAAATACTTGTTCAAAGATTATGGAAAAATTACCAGACCTTTATAATGATAAAAAAAAGTACTGATTGAGTTTAAAATTTATCAAAACCATTTAGTCACATTAATAAATATCTCAAGTAAATCCAAACTAGGGAACATTGTGAAGTATCTTACTGATAAATAATTCCAAAAATTATACAAAAATTCACAGAGCTTTCTAATGCCCTAAAATGTCCTACCACCAAGTCCCACAATTTTCCAGAGAAAATTTGGCCCTTATTTATTTATCATAACCTTAAGACAAAATAGATGACTTGTGAATGAAGTACTAATTAAATAAATTCAAAAATTACACAAAAATTACCAGAGGTCTAGATCATGATTTTATATAATATACCAAACTTTCATCAACATCCAAGATAATTTGAGCATGTAAATTTCTCTTATAAAAAGGTTCCCTAAAAAGGTTATAACCAAAATCAAAGGGGATAAGTGTTCCTAAAATTGTCGTAAAATTTCCTAAGGCATATTTACACCCTATGAACCTATCTACCAAGTTTCATGACCATTCAAGGACATATGCCCCTATGTCCTTCATAAGGCTCAAAGTTCAACCCTAGGATTAGAACTAGGGTCTTAGGGCATATCCACCCTAAACCACCCCAAACCACTCATGGTGGTGCTTTATGTGATTATAAACCAGTGACCAAAGTCTCATCACTTTTGGATGAGGGTTGACCCATTAATTCCATCATGTGCACTTTTGACCTAATTTGACCTAGTTTGACCAAACTTGGGTTAGGCTTGTGGGGTTCCTATAACAAGTGATTAAATGTAACATCCCAAAAATTAAGTTATACCTGTCGTAAAGAGCTCCGGATACTTTTGCTGCATCAAGTCTAGTGGCTCTAAGGTGTGCTCCTCCTGTCCACGATTCCTCCACAGGACCTTGACTAGCAGAACCTTCTTGCATCGCAGGACTCGCATCTCCATATCGTCTATCCAGACCAGCTCTAGGTGAACCGATCGATTAGTAGCCACCAGCCCCTCTGTAGTAGATATCTGCTTCTCTGGCCATAGTAGAGCCCTCCTAAGTGAGGAGATGTGGAAGACGTCGTGCAATCCCGCTAACTCCGGTGGTAGCTCTAGTATGTAAGCCAAGGGGCCGACCCGCTCTAGGATCCTATAGGGCCCCATATATCTCGGACTGAGCATCTTCCGCCTGCATACCCGCGAGACTCCATGCATTAGACGTATCTTCAAGAATACACAATCTCCCACCTGGAACTCTACCATACGATGTTGCGCATCATAATACTTGGCCTGCCTGCTCTGGGCCTCTAGCATATTGTCTGGAATCAGCCGCACCTGAGATTCCATGTCCTCCACTAACTCTGAGCTGAGTGCCTTGGGATCCTCATCCTGGATCCAAGATAATGGGGTCCTGCATTTCCGTCCGTATAAAGCCTCGTAGGGTGCCATGCCTTGCTAGCCGGGTGACTGTTGTTGTATGAGAACTCGACCAATGGCAATAGTCTCTCCCATGGCTCCCCGCGGTCTAGAATACATAGGCGTAGAAGACCTTCCAAGGTCCGAATGGTACGCTCTGTTTGCCCGTCTGTTTGGGGGTGGAATGTAGTGTTGAATATCAATCGTGTGCCCAGGTAATCATGCACCACTCTCCACACCCTCGATGTAAATCGTCCATCCCGATCCGACACAATCGTCCTAGGCACGCCATGGTACCGAAAAAAGTGCTCCACGAACCTTCATACCAAATCACCAACCAGAGTGTCCTTTCTGACTGTAATTAATCTGGCGACCTTTCTCCGTCTGTCAATGATCACCCGTATCGAGTCATTCCCCGCATGTGATCGGAGAAGATCGTGTATAAAGTCCATCGCGATTTTGTTGAACTTCTACTACATCACCGGGAGTGGTTGCAGTAGTCCATCCAGGTTCTTGCATTCCGTCTTCACGAGTTGGCAAGACTCGCAGTGGGTCACAAAATAAGTGATATCCCTCTTCATGCCCGGCCAATACATGGTCCTCTTCAAGTCCGCCGTCATCTTGGTGATACCCGGGTGCACCGAATACCTACTGCAATGAGCCTCTGTCATGATGTCCTCCCGAATTTGGCCCCCTGCCGGTATATATACTCGGCCTCTAAAACTCAACAGGCCGTCCTTCAACGAATTGTCTCCGGCTCATCCTTCCTCCAAGGCTCTGAATATCAGATCTAACTTGGCATCCTTCATCTGCCCATCCCTGATGGAGTCTCGGATGTCATATGTGGTACTCATCGCCGCCAGGTACTCCTCATACAGCTACGGATCATCCTCGGATACTAAGGAGATCTACATGTCCTCGAACATCCGTACTAGCTCCATGGCCATCAACTAGGGCTCTGCTCCCGATGCAGTAGCTCTCCTGCTCAGTGCATCAGCAACCATATTCTCCTTCCCTGGGTGGTAATGCATCGTGTACTAGTAGTGTAACGCCCCTGAATTTTCGGCAATTAATCTAATTATATTGATGACATCATTATGGCGTAGGGCGTTATGTTAGCGCGGAGTTAGCAGAGCGCCGTCGTTTGTGCGTTTTTGTATCCGTTGGGTCGTGTCGACCGAATTTTTAAACTACCCAGAATTGGAAAATTTTACGTTAGGAAATTAGATTATTTAATTTTAGAAAGACCCTTAAAGTTTCGTGGCGATCCTAGCGATTTTAGAGCCTCGGTAGATTTTTAGAAGATTTGCATGGTTTTGGCGTCGCCGTAAACTTCGGAAATTTATATCTCTACAACAGTACGTCGGAGTTTAATTTCGACTTCGTCGTTGGATTCGTAGCGCCGCCGTTCACCTTTGGTGTGATTTTTGTCGGTTTCGGCTTTCGTTTGGTTTTGATAATAATGTTATATAATAATAATAATAATAATTATTATTAAGATACATATATAAATTCGATTATATATATATGTGTTGCGGGTCGCTTAGGGCTCTTGGTAGACCGGTCGAATTGAACCACCTTAGCTCGGGAGAGAACTAAGCGCGCAAACAGTCACAGAGAAATTCGTTGAGTACACCGGGACGTTTTAACGTGGAGAAACCCGGAAAGGGTAAAAAAACCATGCGGTAGGGGTTGTGCCGACCAAACTTCACTATCTTCTGAGAGGTTACAATCCGGTGTTTAGAATTCGAGCACGACAGGCCGCTGCTCGTTACAATATTAGAGAGGGAGAGAGAGAGAACGTTCTGAGGGTGACAGGCCACCTCTCAAAAAAAACTGTCTTTTCCTTTTGAGAACGGTAGAGAACGAAAGTGAGAATGCCTTGTCCACTTTCGTGAAGAAGAAAGCGAGAACGCTGTCCGCTTTCTTGAGAACGAAAGTAAGACTGCCGAGTCACCTTTCGGGACGAAGGAAAACTTCATGTCCACGAAGGAGATCATCAAGCGCCGAAGGAGAAATCAGTGGAAATCCTCAAGGAGCTCTCTCTGGTCATCAAGGCGTCATCCTCTCAAATGAAGACTAGGGGGTCCTTTTATAGCTTTGGACGGGGGTAGCCCTGTAATTTTGCCGTTGTAACCACCATAACCACCATAATCATATTTTCCAGTTCAGAGCCCACGGATCACCATTTTTCGTAAATGACCATCCCGCCCTTCGAGGAAAGGCGACAAACTGTTCCTGAAAAGTGAGAAACTGAAAAGACAAAAAGTGAGCGAGCCGAGTCAGAAAAGTGAGCGAGTCAGAAATGTGAGCGAGCCGAGTCGGAAAAGTGAGCGAGTCGGAAATGTGAGCGAGTCAGAAATGTGAGCATGCTCCGAGCGGATCCCGGAGCCCGAAAAGCGGACGGCGAGCCGGAAGAGGGGAGATGAAGCCTAAAGGCGGGCGTGGCGCGGCCGCGCCCGAGAGAGAGGGGCAACTCCTCTCGGCTGCACCTCTCATGGGGTGCGGCTTGGCCGCTTGGCTGCACCCCTCATGGGGTGTGGCTTTGCCGCACCCCAAAGGGGGGTGCGGCTTGGCCGCACCCCTCATAGGGTGCGGTTTGCCCGCTCTCCCCACTATGGGAGGGGGGGGGGGGGGGGGGGGTGCGGCTATTCGCACCCCGCCAGTGGGGTGCTAACCACACCCCAGTAGTGGGGTTCAGTCATGGTGGGGTGCGTCATGCGTGCGTGTTCGCGTGTTGGCGGTGAAAATGGCGGGTTCAGCCCTCTCAACTCGGGCGACCATGCGTTGACCGTTGACCCTACCTCCCTTTAGTGGATTTTTCCCTAGACGCACCCCAAGGCCTCTACGGGTATATGACATAAGCCCCCCAAACCATCAGAGTCCGAATTTGGCCGCGGAGGAGTTCGGAGATTTTGATTTTTCTGTGACAGCCTTGAACATTGCTCTCTTTGTGGTGCCTTGGGTAGGAATCGCCGTCGAGGGATGCGTGTGTGGTTGCTTTTGCTCTCTTGTTCTGTTTAGGCGTTGATACCCGAACTGCTTGATAGCCTTTTATGAGATAACAGAGGAGTCTGCTCGGGTTCGAGCCTGGGAGTTTTTCATAATAATAACAAGAAATTAGTTTGCGCGAATCTGAGCTCGCGGCTTTTATATAATATAGGCTTGGCCGGTGAATAGCCGGTGTATTCAAACCGGGGGAAAACGTAAGGGGGTAGGCCCCTACGGCGCCGGGACTCTACGGCGGAGGAGAAGGGCGAACCATCAATCGACGGCAGTGCGAAGTCCCCAGGGCAAGGACCCGAGATGGCCGGTGAACAGCTGGTGTATTCAAACCGTGGGCGAATGTAAGGGTGGCAGGCCCCTACGATGTCGGGACTCTACGTCGGAGGAGAAGGGCGAACCTTCAATCGACGGCGGTGCGATGTCCCTGGGGCAGGGCTCCGAAATAAAGATCTTTCTTAATTGAATATAGGTGTTGAAGCATACATTTTTTATAGTAAAAATTGTTTTGCATATAGTTTTTGCAATACAAGATAAGTTTGCACGAGTCTGGGCTCATGGCTTTGCATACAATACATAATATAAGATAAGTTTGCACGAGTCGGAGCTCGCGGCTTTACATACATAATATAAGATAAGTTTGCACGAGTCAGAGCTCGCGACTTTGCATACATAATATAAGATAAGTTTGCACGAGTCTGAGCTCGCGGCTTTCTACTTGATAGAAGACTTGATGTTACTGATAGAAGCAGCGCAGGTTCTGGGCGTTCCAGGTGCGTGGTAGAGTCTTTCCTTCTGCTGTTCTGAGCCTGTATGTTCCGGGTTTATGATTGCAGTGACGACGTACGGACCTTCCCAAGTGGGTGAGAGTTTATCTCCTTAGGGGCCCTTTCCAGCCGCCTCGATGCTGCGTAGGACGAGATCTCCTATGTTGATTGGTCTGGGCTTCACCCTTCTATCGTGGAGCCGGGCTACGCGCCATTGGTAAGAGGCGGCACGCTGGGCATCGTTGTCCCGGACCTCGGGGATTAGGTCGAGGTTTTCCCGAAGCAGCCCGTCATTCTTGCTAGGATCGAAGGTTAGCACCCGAGTGCTCGGAATGCCGATGTCGATGGGGATGATGGCTTCGGTACCGTAGCAGAGGTTATATGGCGTCTATCCTGTGGGAGTCCTCTCGGTTGTTCGATAGGCCCGCAGTACGTTTGGGAGCGCTTCTACCCATTGTCCCACAGCTTCTTCCAGGCGCGTCTTCAACCCTTTGAGGATGGTGTGGTTCGTAACTTCTACTTGTCCATTGGTTTGCTGATGTGCCATGGCGGTATGAAGAAGGTTGATCTTCAGGTCCTCGCACATCTTAGTGAAGGACTTCCCGGTGAACTGAGTGCCGTTGTCGGCAATGATTGTTGCTGGGATACCGAAGCGGCAGACAATGATTTTCCAGACAAATTGTTTAGCGTTCTCTTCTGTATAGCGTCTTCGAGACTGGTAGCTAGAGGGTGAAGTGGCGATCTTGGATAGAGCATCAGCCCTGGAATTCTGCTCCCGGGGAATGTGTAGAATTTGATATGACGGGATCTTCTGGAGGAGTAATTTTGCGAATGCGAGGTATTTCGCCATCTGGTCGCTCTTGGCCTCGTAGTCTCCTTCGATTTGTGAGGCTACGAGTTGAGAGTCTGCGTAGGAAGTTAGGTTCTCTACTTTGCAATTGATGGCGAGTCAAAGACCGGCGATCAGCGCCTCGTACTCTGCAATGTTGTTTGTCGCGGGGAATTTCAACCGGAGGCCGCAATCCAAGGTGATCCCATCGGGACTTATGAGGAGCAGTCCCGCTCCGGCTCCTTCAGCTCCAGATGCACCGTTGACATAGGGAGTCCAACGGGGCATAGTGGTGTCTTCGACGGGAGCTGCTTCTGGTGGGATTGTGTACTCTACAATAAAGTCGGCGAGTACTTGTGACTTGATGTATGGTCAGGGTAGGAATTGGATGTCAAACTCGCCGAGTTCTACGGCCCACTTCACTAGTCTTCCTGAGACTTCTGGTTTCTGGAGGATTACTCGCAGTGGGAGTTGTGTCAACACTTTTACTGTATGAGCTTGGAAGTAGGGCCGAAGCTTCCTTGCCGAAAAGATAAGGGCCAAGGCTGTCTTGTCCACTGCTGGATATCTGGTTTCAGTGTCGGAGAGGACTTTGCTGAGGTAGTAGATTGGTCCTTGTATCCCTCCTTCGTCTTTCACGAGCACTGAGCTAAGAGTCATAGGAGACACTGCCAGGTATAGAAATAGAGTTTCTCCGGGAGTGGGCTTTGACAGAAGCGGTGGCGAAGCTAGGTATTGTTTGAGAAGTTCGAACGCCACTGACACTCATCAGTCCACTGGAAGCTGGAGTGGCGTGCTCCCCAGAGGATTTTGAAGAAGGGGAGGTACTTGTCTCTCATTCGTGACAAGAAATGGGATAGCGCAGCGATCCTCCCGTTCAGGCGTTGCACTTCCTTAATTGAGCGAGGTGGCGACATATCCTCCAACGCCTTGATCTTCTCGGGGTTGGCCTCAATCCCCCGACGGGTTACCATGAAACCTAAGAACTTCCCCGCCATCACACCAAATGCACACTTGCTGGGATTGAGCCGCATTTGGAAGCGACGGAGAAGCTGAAAGCACTTTCCCTAGTCTTTCAAGTTGTCGCAACGGTGGATGCTTTTCACTAGCATATCGTCCACGTAAACCTCCATCGTTTCCCCGATGAGATTCTTGAAGACCTTGTTCATTAGCCTTTGATAGGTGGCTCCGACATTTTTGAGACCGAAGGGCATCACCTTGTAGCAGTAGACCTCTCTGTCGGTGCGGAAGGCGGTATGCTCCTCGTCCGCGGGGTTCATCCTTATCTGGATGTAGCCGGAATAAGCATCCATGAAGCTAAGTAGCTCGTGTCCGGCCATCGCGTCAATGAGCTGGTCGATCCTTGGGAGGGGGAAGCTATCTTTTGGGCACGCCTGGTTCAGGTTGCTGTAGTCGACGCACATTCTCCACTTCCCCGAGGCCTTTTTTACCATGACCACGTTGGCGAGCCACGTGGGGTATTCTGCTTCGCGTATGAATCGCGCCTCCAGGAGTTTGTCCACTTCCTCCTCGATCGCTTTCAGTCGCTCGGGGGCAAAGTTCCTCTTCTTTTGAATTATAGGCCTACAGGCGGGTTGATATTTAGAGAGTGATAAATGACTTCGGGATCTACCCCGGGCATGTCTTTTGGGCTCCAAGCGAAAATGTCTTCGTTCTCCTGTAGAAAGGTTGCGAACTCTTCGCGCTCTTCTTGTGACAAGAGCGACCCGACCTGAACAGTTTGAGTTGGGTCTTGTTGGCAGAGCGGTACTTCTATTAGTCTTTCGACGGGCGCTCCTCGCTGCAGAGCAGCTTCGTCTCGCAGATCGAAGTTATTGATGTTGAGAGTGGTTGCCTTTGCTGGTTGAGCTTGCTTCAGATAGCAGGTTCTGGCTGCCTCCTGGTTCCCTCTTACGACTCCTATGCCTGCGGCAGTTGGGAACTTCATATCCAGAAGCGGAATAGATGGGACTGCCCCAAAGATAGACTGGAGCGGTCTCCCGAAGATGGTATTATAGGCGGAAGTGGATTCCACCACTACGAACTGGATGTTGTATGTTGACTGTCTCGGAAACACGCCCAATGTGACTGGGAGAGTGATCATGCCTTGAACAGGGACAGGTTGGTTGTCGAAGCCGTAGATGGGCCCGGCTGCAGGGCTGAGCTGATCCTTCGTGAGGTTCATACTTCGCAAGGTATAAAGGAACAGAACATCAACTGAGCTTCCGTTATCGACCAATATCCTATTTACGTTAAAGCAAGGGTCCCCGATCCCTGAGCTGATTGCGAGGGGATCCTGGTGCGGTAGTCGTAATCCTTGCAGGTCTTCTTCTCCGAAAGTGATCGTAATGTCCTGTTTGAGCTTCTTGTCTTCGTGGTCTCTCGGGGGTTTGGCAATCGAGAAGATTTTGCACCGCTAGGACGGGAAGTCCAGCGATCGTTTCGATTTCTACCACCATCAGTCTTCCTCCTTCCGCGCCCCGGGGAGCAGGAGGCTGCTCCCTTGCATCCCTTGGCTGCTGACGCTGATTGGGAACCTGGCCTTGTTGGAATCTCTCTAGGAGTACCTGTCGGATGAGACGTTCGATTTCGTCTTTAAGTCTGGTACATTCTTCGGTGGTATGCCCGGTCCCCCGATGGAACTCGCAATACCTGGATTGATCGCCCCTCAGATTTGGGGCCAACTCCCGAGGTGCGCGGAGCTCCGGGTTGTTCTGAATGGCATAGAGTACGTTTGTTCTGGTGGTATTCAACGGAGTGTAGACCCTGGGAGGCTTCGGACCCAGGTCTCTTTGGGGGTCGCGGCGACGTTCATCGTTACGGCGTCCCTCGTCACGCCACTCTTCTCGTCCACGAGGGGCTTGATCTGACCCCCTCTTTCTTCCTTGGCTACCTTCGAACTGCCGACGATGTGCTTCGATGGCCTCGTCAGCAGCTATTTGATCTTCAACTCGGTGAATGAGGTCGGGGTAACTTGGTACGGTCTCTCTCATGAGAGCTGAGTAGAAGCCACTTGGGCGGAGGCCTCCGAGGAAAACTCCTCGCAGGAGTTCGGGGTCGACTTCCGGAATCTGTCGAGCCTCAGAGGTGAAGCGTCGGATGAAGTCCTTCAAAGTTTCTCCATCGTTCTGGCGGATTCCCGAGAGATGGGAGGGATCTCGGACAATCCTACGATTGGCTATGAACTGGTCCACGAACTGCTGCGCCATTTCTGCGAAGTTGTTGATGGCCCCATTTCGCAGAGAGTGGAACCAAGTGCGCGCCTGCCCCTTCAAGGTTGCTGGGAACACCTGACAGAGGAGCTGATCAGGGGCACTGTAAATCCTCATAACGGTGGTGAAGTGATTGACGTGTTCCAACGGATCGTCCGTCCCAACGAATGTCTCGATGCTGGGAAGCTTGAAACCATTTAGAATTGGATGTGCCAAGACTTGAGGTGACAACGGGGAGCCGTGATGTGCGGGACGGCGGGCGAGAGTTGCGCGTCGTCCTACTTGGGCGTACTCTTCATATATCATGTCGTGTATTTCCTCTCGCGCGGTTCTTTCCACTGCTCGAACGGGAGCAACTCCTCCTTGGCGGGGGTGATGGGGGTCAGCTTCCGGTCCCCTGACCGGCAGAGAAGGATGTGCGAAGCTTGCAGTGTCAGAGATATCTTAAGAGACTTCATCTTCCCGAACGGCTCCCTCGACCGGAGCATGGTTCGGAACTGGGGGTTGCAGAGCGTTTGATGCTGAAGGCTGAATGGGAACTCGAGGTGCCCCTAGGTTTCTCACGAGAGTCAGCATCTCGGCTAGCTGCTCTTCCATTTGCCGAATGTGACCTTCAAGAACCGTCGCAGGCACAAGCACTACCTCTTCTGCGAGAGGCGCATTGATGAGCGAGTGGGAGGGAGCTGGGTCGATGCATCCTTCCGTCATTGATCCTTCAGTAGTGCGAGCACTCTTCCTTGCCATTGCAGTTGGCCTTCAAAGAGTTTTGGGAATGTTCCCACAGACGGGGCCAAACTGTTGTGGGTTGCTTAGGGCTCTTGGTAGACTGGTCGAATTGAACCACCTTAGCTCGGGAGCGAACTAAGCGCGCAAATAGTCACAGAGAAATTCGTTGAGTACACCGGGACGTTTTAACGTGGAAAAAGCCAGAAAGGGTAAAAAAACCACGCGGCCGGGGCTGTGCCGACCAAACTTCACTATCTTCTGAGAGGTTACAATCCGGTGTTTAGAATTCGAGCGCGATAGGCCTCCGCTCGTTACAATATTAGAGAGGGAGAGAGAGAGAACGTTCCAAGGGTGATAGGCCACCTCTCGAAAAAAACTAAGTCTTTTCCTTTTGAGAACGGTAGAGAACGAAAGTGAGAATGCCTTGTCCGCTTTCGTGAAGACGAAAGCGAGAACGCTGTCCGCTTTCGTGAGAACGAAAGTGAGACTGCTGAGTCACCTTTCAGGACAAAGGAAAACTTCAAGTCCACGAAGGAGATCCTCAAGCGCCGAAGGAGAAATTTGTGGAAATCCTCAAGGAGCTCTCTCTGGTCATCAAGGCATCATCTTCTCAAATGAAGCCTAGGGGGTCCTTTTATAGCTTTGGTCGGGGGTAGCCCGATAATTTTGCCGTTGTAACCACCATAACCACCTGGGAGGGCGAATCATATTTTCCGGTTCAGAGACCACGGATCACCATTTTTCATAAATGACCATCCCGCCCTTCGAGGAAAGGCGACAAGCTGTTCCTAAAAAGTGAGAAACTGAAAAGACAAAAAGTGAGCGAGCCGAGTCGGAAAAGTGAGCGAGTCGGAAATGTGAGCGAGCTGAGTCGGAAAAGTGAGCGAGTCGGAAATGTGAGCGAGTCGGAAATGTGAGCATGCTCCGAGCGGAGCCCGGAGCCCAAAAAGTGGACGGCGAGCCGGAAGAGGGGAGATGAAGCCTAAAGGCGGGTGTGGCACGGCCGTGCCCGAGGGAGAGGGGCAACTCCTCTCGGCCGCACCTCTCATGGGGTGCGGCTTGGCCGCATCCCAAAGGTGGTGCGGCTTGGCCGCTTGGCCGCACCGCAAGGTGGTGCGGCTTGGCCGCACTGTAACACCCTGCCAGTACGAATAGTATAACAGTAGGTCCGGTCGGGACCCCATGCCATACAAACCACACTAGCTAGGAGTTAAAAGGTGATAAACAGAAAGAACTACAACAGAGTATACTAAACACTAGCGGAAGCATAAAGATTTAACATTTCATTTAGAACTGTCCACTATCATAGGAATGAAACCATAAAATAGAGTTACGGCCTTAAGGCCTTACATTCACCAATGTACAAAACTCAGAACAACTTCCGCACGCAGGCCGGCAATACATGAGAAAGCAGAAAAGGGAGGCTGGCCTTCAAGGGCCAACTCAGGAAAAGGGCCACCGCCCGCTATTTCCCACTAGGCTCACCTGCACCTGCATAAGAACATTCCACCAAGTGGTGGCAAACAAGGTAACGGTCAGCACAGCTGACCAAATTATAACGACCCCACCACTTTCCCGGGGTGGCGGAGCTTCTACCCTGCAAGCAAGCCATACTAGCACAAGTACTAATATAAAGAAAGTGCAACTACACAAGGTGAGGTTTCAAGCACAATCAATCTTCTAGGTTGAGCATCAAAAAGGAGGGAACCTAGGTATGCACATGATGTTGGTTGGGTTCACCCGAAGGTTCCCCACAACCGCCTAAACAACCACATGAGGCTAACAACATCAATTCCACAAAACACTCCACCGTAAGGGCCATCGCCTTAGGTGGGAAAAAGAGCTTTTGGTCGGTCTAGGTAAATCACCTTCCACGACCTCTCCCATGATCACATGGCCTCCATGAGGTAGGGACCTCTTACCGATCTACATGGAAACGGGTTCGGTTTAGCTTTGCCCGTGCTCTAATCGTCGTTATCTAACACACGACGTGGGTACGGCTTCACCTCGGCCCGTAAGGGTTTAGCACTTTCAAGTGCTACACAATTTATAAGCTACGCACCTAACCCCTTCGCAAGGATCTAGGCTTCACAAATACTCAACAAGGGAGGTACAATACGCTCCGCATCAATTTCATGGTGAAGGTTTGCCTTCATCCAATCTCAAAGCATGGGGCTTTCGTTAGGATCTTCACAAGACGCCTACACTTAATTCCCGTAATACTATAGATGATTTCACGGAGTCATTCTCAGGCACGCATTCTAGGTCTAACCTAAATGCAATGTCGCAAATCAAGCATCACCGATTCGGGCTCACGGCCACGAATAGGCTTCACACACAATGCCTAAATCCGCACGACTAACGGATTTTCTACATGCAATATGCCGGGGACGGACACAATCAACCCGGAGTTCCGAAGAACTTGAGGAGATCCTACACTTCACCCATTTGGTGGAAGGGATTCCTCATGCAAACATAGAAAGAGGAATGAAAGGACAAATAACAAGTCCAAAGTTCGGGAGGAAGAATCGTTACCCTAGGAGCGTTCTTCTTCGCCATGGATCCGAGATTCTAGACGGAGGGAAACGACCGCACCGGGCTGCACTCTCCAGATCTGGAAACGGCTCGCGAAACGGAGTTCCGGAGCTCCGTCAATGGCGGGATCTCTCCTTCTTCTTCCTTGCCTCCTTCTTCTTTCTCTAACCTTGGAGAGAGAAAGGCCTTGGATTAATGAGGGATTAACCCCTCTCCAAAGACCTAAGACCCTCCAGCAACTAATCCTAGCCGTCAGATCGGATTCCAAAAGATTTGGATAGACCGATCTCCTTCTCCGCTCAAAATCGCGGAGCAGAATAAACAGGGCGCACGATCACAGGCGCACGATCACTGGTCGTGCGCGAAGAGGAGAAATGGTCGTGCGCACTACCCGAGACAGAACTCCGAATCCTTGCGAATTAACGCACGATCGCTGGCGCACGATCACTGGTCGTGCGCGAAGAGGGACAGTGGTCGTGCGCGAAGAGCTGCTATGAAATTTCCACCCTAATCCGAGCGCAGCACCACCTCTCCGCCTAATTCGCTGAACTACGATTTTTGGGGTGTTACAACTCCACCCCCCTTAAAAGAATTTCGTCCCGAAATTTCGAAAACAGTAATAGCAGGAAATACAGTTAAAAATTACCTTAGAGAAATAGCTCAGGGTACTCCGCAAGCATCGCTTGCTCTCTCTCCCAAGAGAGCTCCTCTCGGCCGCAATTGTCCCACCGGACTTTCACCATCCGAATGGACTTGTTCCGTAACTGCTTTACTTTGGTATCTTCGATGCGTAAATGCTTGACTTTCGTCGACAACCCACTATCAACCGGCACCTTGCCGACCGCGACGATATGAGTAGGCTCTTGCACTGCCTTCCTCAAAACTGAAATGTGAAACACGTTGTGCAGACCGCTCAGCTCTGCAGATAGTGCAAGCCGATAAGCCGCATCACCAACACGCTCCACGATCTCAAACGGTCCTAAGTACCTTGGACTGAGATTTTTCAAGCGTCGGATCCTTGATACCCCTTTGAACGGTTTGATCTTCAAGTAAACCCGGTCACCGACGGCGAACTCTAGGTTCCTATGCTTGGCGTTGAAATATTTTCCTTGCCTATCCTGGGAAATCAATAGCCTTTCACGTACAGTTCGGATCGTCGAAGTTGCTTCCTCAACATCCTTTCGCTTTAACAGCTTAGTATCGCCCGTTTCCGCCCAAGACAACGGCGTGCGACACTTCTTACCATAGAGGGCCTCGAAAGGAGCCATCTGTATACTGGCTTGGTAGCTATTATTGTAGGCGAACTCGATCATATAGAGATGATCTTCCCACTTCTTTCCAAAATCTAGAGCGCACATTCGGAGCATATCCTCCATAGTCCTGTTGGTTCTCTCGGTCTGTCCATCCGTTTGCGGGTGGAAGGCCGTGCTGAACTTCAATTTCGTGCCCAACAGTTCATGGATAAGCCTCCAATCTTTCGATGTGAAACGCCCGTCACGATCGCTGACGATGCTACGAGGGACACCGTACAGTCTCACAATACTATCAACATAGAGCTTCGCTAGCTTTTCTATAGAATCATCCTTCCGGTTCGGAATAAAATGCGATACCTTCGTCAATCGGTCCACGATCACCCAAATGGCGTCGTTTCCCTGTTGCGATCTCGGCAATCCGTGCACGAAATCCATCGAGATATCATCAAACTTCCACTCCGGAATCGGCAAGGACTTCAAAAATCCACCGGGACGTTGACATTCCGCCTTCACCAACGCCCAAGTATTACACTTGGCCACGTAGAGGGCAATGTCTTTCTTCATACCCGGCCACCAAAAAAGTTTCTTCATGTCCATGTACATTTTCGTGCTCCCCGGGTGGATCGAGTACTTGGTATGATGAGCCTCGTACATCAACTCCGCCCGTAGAGTGCCAATGTTTGGGACGCATAATCTGCCCTCTTTCCACATAAGGCCATCTTCGAAGGAGAAATCAACGTTTAACCCATCAACGGTTTCCGCTTTATAGCGTTTCATGCTCTCATCCAGCTCCAATGCCTGTCGAACTCGGTCGGCAAGGTCGTATTGAACCTCCGTCCAGTTCAAGCATGCTGAAGTAGACGCTCTCCTATCAACGCAAATGATCTCCATTTCTTCCAGTTCACGGATTAGACGATCATCGTGCATCAAAATCCAATTTGCTTGAGCGGGAGCCCGACGACTCAACGCGTCCGCAACTACATTTCCCTTTCCAGGAGTATATTTGATGTCGAAGGTGTAGTCCCCCAGGAACTCCATCCACCTCCTCTGACGCATATTCCACTCCCTTTGATCCAGCAGGTACTTGAGGCTCTTGTGGTCGGTAAAGATGTCGATCTTCACGCCATACAAATAATGCCTCCAAAGCTTAAGAGCAAATACCACAGCCGCTAGCTCCAAATCATGGACCGGGTAATTCCTCTCATGAACCTTCAGTTGCCGGGAGCCGTAGGCAATTACCCTTCTGAACTGCACTAGGACACAACCCAAACCACTCCCCGAGGCGTCGCTATAAATTTCGTAGCCTTCCGTACCACATGGCGAGCATAGAATGGGCGCCGTGGTCAGACGGCTCTTCAGCTCTTCAAAACCTCGTGCGCACTCGGGCGACCAAACGAACTTATGATCTTTCCTAGTCAGTTTAGTGAGAGGAAGTGCAATCCTCGAGAAGTTTTCCACAAAGCGCCTATAATAGCCGGCAAGTCCTAAGAAACTTCGGACTTCCGCTACGTTTTTCAACAAAAGCCAGGCTCGGATCGCTTCTATCTTCGACGGATCAACCGCAATTCCATCTCCACTAACGACGTGACCAAGGAATGATACTGACGGTAGCCAAAACTCGCACTTGGAGAAATTGGCATATAGTTGACTCCTCCTCAAGGTGCTCAGAACTGCGTGCAGATGCCCTACATGCTCCTCTTTTGACTGAGAGTATACCAAAATGTCATCGATGAAGACGATCACAAATTGATCCAAATACTCCCGGAACGTTCTGTTCATTAAGTCCATGAATACCGACGGTGCATTAGACAGACCGAACGGCATCACCGTGAACTCATAGTGCCCAAAGCGGGTACTGAACGCTGTCTTTGGAATGTCACATTCCCTTATCCGCAGTTGGTAAAAGCCGGACCTTAGGTCCAGTTTGGAGTATACCATCGACCCAACCAGTTGGTCGAATAAATCATCGATTCTTGGAATCGGATATCGGTTCTTCTCGGTCAACTTGTTTAGCTCTTGATAATCAATACATAGACGCAAGCTCCCGTCCTTCTTTTTCAGAAAGAGGACCGGTGCACTCCAAGGCGATGAACTTGGACGTACGTAGCCTTGCTCTAGCAGCTCTTGCAATTGAACCTTCAGCTCTGCCAATTCCTTTGGCGCTATCCAGTACGGTGAGCAGGCCACATGTTTGGCACCTGGCACCAACTCGATACAGAAATCAATCTCCCGATGAGGCGGAGCCCCAGGGAGTTCGTTAGGAAACACGTCGACGTACTCCGCTACAATTGGGACATCACACAACCTGGGCTTTGGCTCCGAAGCCTCCAACAAGGTGAAGAACAACTCGGCGCCTTTTCTCACCACCTTAACCACTTGGAGAGCAGACATCAGCGTCTTGCTCGCTCCTCGCATACCGGCAAACGTGGTTTCTCCATCGGTGTTCCTTCCCAGAGTGATCTCCTTTGAATTGCAATCTATGCATGCTCGCTGCTCCGAGAGCCAGTCCATGTCAAAGATCACATCGAATTCAGCTAACGGTAATAACGACGCTTCCAAGTCGAAATCCTGACTTCCGATCCGCACCTTCACACGGCTCTTCCTATCTGCACTCATGCGAGATCCATTGGGTAGAACTACTTCCAATCTATCCTCTACGAAGGTAGACGACACTCTGATTCGCACCACGAAGTCCTCAGACAGAAAAGAGTGCGATGCACCCGTATCAAATAGAGCTCTCGCCGGATAGTTGAAAATTAGGACAAAGCCTAATTGCACACGAATAAAACATACAGTTGCACAACAGTATAATCACAAATAGCTATGTAAAAGCTAACTTTTAATTCATACCTGTGACGACATCAGTTTGTCGTATAGCTTCTTGCTGGCCAAGCGAATAGACTCTCGGCTGAGTCGGAATAATGTGCTGGGAAGCGGAGGATTCCGCAGCTTTACCCTTTTCCGCAGCACGAGCATAGTCCAACGCTCGGTTCTCTGCCTTCGGGGGACCACTTCGACACACCGCGGACTTGTGTCCCACCTTCCTGCAGGTGAAACATGTGATAGGACCCCGCACAGTCGTTGCTCCCGAAACATTTGAGCGAGTTTGCTCCGCCGATTTGAACTTACTTTTGTTCTTTCTGAACTCTGACTTGGACTGAGAGGCCGACACATGAAACTCAGGTTTCTTTGCCACGGCTTTTGCTTGTACCCTCTTCATGTCCAACTCTAGGGATCTGGCAGTTTGGACCATCACATGGAAACCTAACGTCATTGGGCCTGCAAGGAGCAGCCTCAACTCGTCCCGAAGACCTTCATAGAACTTGTTCATCTTTGTCTCTTCATCTTCCATCATAGGCCCCGCATATCGACCCAGTTTAGTGAACTCGTGCAAGTTCTCATCCACCGAGCTGTCGCCTTGAGTTAACTTCAGAAACTGGTTCTGCAATGCGATGCGTTGGGCAGAAGGAATATACCTTTGAAGAAATGACTTTGAGAACTCCGCTATCGTGATCTCGGTAATCTCCTTGCCTCCAAACTTGTGCAATTCCTGTTCGGCCCACCAACGCTCTGCCTCTCTGTTAAGGAGGAAGGTGGCTAAAGTGACCATCATAGCTTCTTCTGTTGCTGTCGCCTTTAGAGTTTTTCTAACCGTTGACAGCCAGTCCTCCGCCTCCGTTGGGGATCCGGTCCACGAGAAAGTTGGAGGGTGGAAGCTTAGAAAGTGTTGCAGTTGTTGATCACGCGCTCGCGCAACGGCTACACGCTCTACAGGACGCTCCACCCTTTGCACCACCGCAGGTTCCACTGCAGCCACTGGCACAGGGGTCTCAACCCTCGGTTCCACCGCAGGTTCCACTGCTGGTTCGATCACCGTGGCCGCATCTGTATTAGGCGTAGCAGGTTGTGCAAGCCTTTGCGGTTGAGCATTGATCATCGCGAAGACAGCTTCTGCGATTAACCTGATCATCTCAGCAGGAGGAGTGGTCGCTGGCACTTCAGCCGACCCACTACTTTCAGCAGTGTTACGGGGTTGAGACGGCCCCGCACCACTCCTAGTCACCTATAATCGTGTAAGACACAATGTAGTGACTGAAAACATAGCAAACAACAATCATGGAACGCTCAGGTTCCGCAAATAAGTGTTTTTTTCCATTCCTAAGTGGACATTCTTATTAGTTTTTGTCGTTTTAGGTGAATGCACATCCCGTGCACACCACCCCTTAAAAGGAATTCATCCCGAATTCGCTAAACTACGGATCGACGCCTTAAGTCCGATACCAAATTGTAACACCCTGCCAGTACGAATAGTATAAAAGTAGGTCTGACCGGGACCCCACGCCATACAAACCACACTAGCTAGGAGTTAAAAGGTGATAAACAAAAAGAACTACAACAGAGTATACTAAACACTAGCGGAAGCATAAAGATTTAACATTTCATTTAGAACTGTCCACTATCATAGGAATGAAACCATAAAATAGAGTTACGGCCTTAAGGCCTTACATTCACCAATGTACAAAACTCAGAACAACATCGGCACGCAGGCCGGCAATACATGAGAAAGCAGAAAAGGGAGGCTGGCCTTCAAGGGCCAACTCAGCAAAAGGGCCACCGCCCGCTATTTCCCACTAGGCTCACCTGCACCTGCATAAGAACATTCCACCAAGCGGTGGCAAACAAGGTAACGGTCAGCACAGCTGACCAAATTATAACGACCCCACCCCTTTCCCGGGGTGGCGGAGCTTCTACCCTGCAAGCAAGCCATACTAGCACAAGTACTAATATAAAGAAAGTGCAACTACACAAGGTGAGGTTTCAAGCACAATCAATCTTCTAGGTTGAGCATCAAAATGTAGGGAACCTAGGTATGCACATGATGTTGGTTGGGTTCACCCGAAGGTTCCCCACAACCGCCTAAACAACCGCATGAGGCTAACAACATCAATTCCATAAAACACTCCACCGTAAGGGCCATCGCCTTAGGTGGGAAAAAGAGCTTTTGGTCGGTCTAGGTAAATCACCTTCCATGACCTCTTCCATGATCACACGGCTTCCATGAGGTAGGGACCTCTTACCGATCTGCATGGAAACAGGTTCGGTTTAGCTTTGCCCGTGCTCTAATCATCGCGATCTAACACACGACGCGGGTACGGCTTCACCTCGGCCCGTAAGGGTTTAGCACTTTCAAGTGCTACACAATTTATAAGCTATGCACCTAACCCCTTCGCAAGGATCTAGGCTTCACAAATACTCAACAAGGGAGGTACAATACGCTCCGCATCAATTTCGTGGTGAAGGTTTGCCTTCATCCAATCTCAAAGCATGGGGCTTTCGTTAGGATCTTCACAAGACGCCTACACTTAATTCCCGCAATACTATAGATGATTTCACGGAGTCATTCTCAGGCACGCATTCTAGGTCTAACCTAAATGCAACGTCGCAAATCAAGCATCATCGATTCGGGCTCACGGCCACGAATAGGCTTCACACACAATGCATAAATCCGCACGACTACTGGATTTTCTACATGCAATATGCCGGGGATGGACACAATCAACCCGGAGTTCGAAAGAACTTGAGGAGATCCTACACTTCACCCATTTGGTGGAAGGGATTCCTCATGCAAACATAGAAAGAGGAATGAAAGGACAAATAACAAGTCCAAAGTTCGGGAGGAAGAATCGTTACCCTAGGAGCGTTCATCTTCGCCATGGATCTGAGATTCTAGATGGAGGGAAACGACCGCACTGGGCTGCACTCTCCAGATCTGGAAACGGCTCGCGAAACGGAGCTCCGGAGCTCCGTCAATGGCGGGATCTCTCCTTCTTCTTCCTTGCCTCCTTCTTCTTTCTCTAACCTTGGAGAGAGAAAGGCCTTGGATTAATGAGGGATTAACCCCTCTCCAAAGACCTAAGACCCTCCAGCAACTAATCCTAGCCGTCGGATCAGATTCCAAAAGATTTGGACGGACCGATCTCCTTCTCCGCTCAAAATCGCGGAGCAGAATAAACAGGGCGCACGATCACAGGCGCACGATCACTGGTCGTGCACGAAGAGGAGAAATGGTTGTGCGCACTACCCGAGACAGAACTCAGAATCCTTGCGAATTAATGCACGATCGTTGGCGCATGATCACTGGTCGTGCGCGAAGAGGGACAGTGGTCGTGCGCGAAGAGCTGCTATGAAATTTCCAGCCTAATCCGAGCGCAGCACCACCTCTCCGCCTAATTCGCTGAACTACGATTTTTGGGGTGTTACACGCACCCCATATGGGGTGCGGCTTGGCCGCACCCCACATGGGGTGCTGCTTTTCCGCACCCCACATGGGGTGCTGCTTTCCGCACCCCAAAGGGGGGTGCGGCTTGGCCGCACCCCTCATGGGGTGCTGCTTGGCCGCACCCCAATGGGGGGTGTGGCTTGGCCGCAGCCCAAGGGGGTGCGGCTTGGCTGCATCCCTCATGGGGTACGGTTTGGCCGCTCTCCCCACTATGGGGAGGGGGGGGGGGGGGTGCAGCTATTCGCATCCCGCCAGTGGGGTGCTAACCTCACCCCAATAGTGGGGTGCTAACCGCACCCCAGTAGTGGGGTTCAGTCATGGTGGGGCGCGTCGTGCGTGCGTGTTCGCGTGTTGGCGGTGAAAATGATGGGTTCGGCCCTCTCAACTCGGGCGACCATGCGTTGACCGTTGACCCTACCTCCCTTTAGTGGAGTTTTCCCTAAATGCACCCCAAGGCCTTTATGGGTATATAACATAAGCCCCCCAAACCTTCAGAGTCCGAATTTCGCCGCGGAGGAGTTCAGAGGTTTTGATTTTTCTGTGACAGCCTTGAACATTGCTCTCTTTGTGGTGTCTTGGGTAGGAATCGCTGTCGAGGGATGCGTGTGTGGTTGCTTTTGTGCTCTTGCTCTGTTTAGGCGTTGATACCCGAACTGCTTGATAGCCTTTTACGAGATAACGGAGGAGTCTGCGCGGGTTCGAGCCTGCGAGTTTTTCATAATAATAACAAGAAATTAGTTTGCGCGAATCCGAGCTCGCAGCTTTTATATAATATAGGCTTGGCCGGTGAATAGCTGGTGTATTCAAACCGAGGGCGAATGTAAGGGGGGCAGGCCCCTACGGCGCCGGGACTCTACGTCGGAGGAGAAGGGCGAACCTTCAATCGACGGCGGTGCGAAGTCCCCAGAGCAAGGCCCCGAGATGGCTGGTGAATAGCTGGTGTATTCAAACTGTGGGCGAACGTAAGGGGGGAAGGACCATACAACGGTGGGACTCTACGACGGAGGAGAAGGGAGAACCTTCAATCGACGGCGGTGCGAAGTCCCCAGGGAAGGGCCCCGACATGGTCGGTGAATAGCTGGTGTATTCAAACCGGGGGTGAACGTAAGGGGGGCAGGCCCCTACGACGCCGGGACTCTACGGAGGAGGAGAAGGGCGAACCTTCAATCGACGACGGTGCGAAGTCCCTGGGGCAGGGCCCCGAAATAAAGATCTTTCTTAATTGAATATAGGTGTTGAAACATACATTTTTTATAGTAAAAATCATTTTGCATATAGTTTTTGCAATACAAGATAAGTTTGCACGAGTCTGGGCTTGTGGCTTTGCATACAATACATAATATAAGATTAGTTTGCACGAGTCAGAGCTCGCAGCTTTGCATACATAATATAAGATAAGTTTGCACGAGTCGGAGCTCGCGGCTTTGCATACATAATATAAGATAAGTTTGCACGTGTTTGAGCTCGCGGCTTTCTACTTGATAGAAGACTTGATGTTACTGATAGAAGCGGCGCAGGTTCTGGGCATTCCAGGTGCGTGGTAGAGTCTTTCCTTCCGCTGTTCTGAGCCTGTATGTTCCGGGTTTTACGATTGCAGTGATGACGTACGGACCTTCCTAGGTGGGTGAGAGTTTATCTCCTTGGGGGCCCTTTCCAGCCACCTCGATGCTGCGTAGGATGAGATCTCCTATGTTGATTGGTCTGGGCTTCACCCTTCTGTCGTAGAGCCGGGCTACGCTCCTTTGGTAAGGGGCGACACGCTGGGCGGCGTCGTCCCGGACCTCGGGGATTAGGTCGAGGTTTTCCCGAAGCAGCCCGTCATTCTTGCTAGGATCGAAGGTTAGCACCCCAGTGCTCGGAATGCCGATGTCGATGTAGATGACGGCTTCGGTACCGTAGCAGAGGTTATATGGCGTCTCTCCTGTTGGAGTCCTCTCGGTTGTTTGATATGCCCACAGTACGTTTGGGAGCGCGTCTACCCATTGTCCCCCATCTTCTTCCAGGCGCGTCTTCAACCCTTTGAGGATGGTGCGGTTCGTAACTTCTACTTGTCCGTTGGTTTGCGGATTTGCCACGGCGGTATGACGAAGGTTGTTCTTCAGGTCCTCACACATCTTAGTGAAGGACTTCCCGGTGAAATGAGTGTCGTTGTCGGCAATGATTGTTGCTGGGATACCGAAGCGGCAGACGATGTTTTTCCAGACAAATTGTTTAGCGTTCTCTTCTGTTCGGCGTCTTCGAGACTTATTAGCTAGAGGGTGAAGTGGCGAGCTTGGATAGAGCATCAACCCTGGAATTCTATTCCCGGGGAATGTGTAGAATTTGATATGACGGGATCTTCTGGAGGAGTAATTTGCGATTGCGAGGTATTTCGCCATCTGGTCGCTCTTGGCCTCGTAGTATCCTTCGACTTGTGAGACTACGAGTTGAGAGTCTGCGTAGATAGTTAGGTTCTCTACTTTGCAATTGATGGCGAGTCGAAGACCGGCGATCAGCGCCTCGTACTCTGCAATGTTGTTTGTCGCGGGGAATTTCAACCGGAGGCTGTAATCCAAGGTGATCCCATCGGGACTTATGAGGAGCAGTCCCGCTCCGGCTCCTTCAGCTCCAGAGGCACCGTCGACATAGGGAGTCCAACGGGGGCTAGTGGTGTCTTCGACGGGAGCTGCTTCTGGTGGGATTGTGTACTCTACAACAAAGTCGGCGAGTACTTGTGACTTGATGTCTGGTCGGGGTAGGAATAGGATGTCAAACTCGCCGAGTTCTACGGCCCACTTCACTAGTCTTCCTGAGACTTCTGGTTTCTGGAGGATTGCTCGCAGTGGGAGTTGTGTCAACACTTTTACTGTATGAGCTTGGAAGTAGGGCCGAAGCTTCCTTGCCGAAAAGATAAGGGCCAAGGCTGTCTTGTCCGCTGCTGGATATCTGGTTTCGGTGTCAGAGAGGACTTTGCTGAGGTAGTAGATTGGTCCTTATATCCCTCCTTCGTCTTTCACGAGCACTGAGCTAAGAGTCATAGGAGACACTGCCAGGTATTGAAATAGAGTTTCTCCGGGGGTGGGCTTTGACAGAAGCGGTGGCGAAGCCAGGTATTGTTTGAGAAGTTTGAACGCCACCTGGAACTCGTCAGTCCACTGGAAGCCGGAGTGGCGCGCTCTCCGGAGGATTTTGAAGAAGGGGAGGTACTTGTCTCCCGTTTGTGACAAGAAACGGGATAGCGCAGCGATCCTCCGGTTCAGGCATTGCACTTCCTTAATTGAGCGAGGTGGCGACGTATCCTCCAACGCCTTGATCTTCTTGGGGTTGGCCTCAATCCCCCGATGGGTTACCATGAAACCTAAGAACTTCCCCGCCGTCACACCAAATGCACACTTGCTGGGATTGAGCCACATTTGGAAGCGACGGAGAAGATGAAAGCACTTTCCCAAGTCTTTCAAGTGGTCGCAACGTTGGACGCTTTTCACTAGCATGTCGTCCACGTAAACCTCCATCATTTCCCCGATGAGATTCTTGAAGACCTTGTTCATTAGCCTTTGATAGGTGGCTCTGACATTTTTGAGACCGAAGGGCATCACCTTGTAGTAGTAGACCCCTCTGTCGGTGCGGAAGGCGGTATGCTCCTCGTCTGCGGGGTTTATCCTTATCTGGTTGTAGCCAGAATAAGCATCCATGAAGCTAAGTAGCTCGTGTCCGTCCGTCGCGTCAACGAGCTGGTCGATCCTTGGGAGGGGGAATCTATCTTTTGGGCACGCCTGGTTCAGGTTGCTGTAGTCGACGCACATTCTCCACTTCCCCGAGGCCTTTTTTACCATGACCACGTTGGCGAGCCACGTGGGGTATTCTGCTTTGCATATGAATCGTGCCTCCAGGAGTTTGTCCACTTCCTCCTCGATTGCTTTCAGTCGCTCGGGGGCAAAGTTCCTCTTCTTTTGAATTACAGGCCTACAGGCGGGGTTGATATTTAGAGAGTGATAAATTACTTCCGGATCTACCCCGGGCATGTCTTCTGGGCTCCAAGCGAAAATGTCTTCGTTCTCCTGTAGAATGGTTGCGAACTCTTCCCGCTCTTCTTGTGACAAGAGCGACCCGACCTGAACAGTCCGAGTTGGGTCATGTTGGGAGAGCGGTACTTCTATTAGTCCTTCGACCGGCGCTCCTCGCTATAGAATAGCTTCGTCTCGCAGATCGAAGTTATTGATGTTGAGCAGTTGCCTTTGCTGGTTGAGCTTAATTTAGATAGCAGGTTCTGGCTACCTCCTGGTTCCCTCTTACGACTCCTATGCCTGCGGCCGTTGGGGACTTCATAGCCAGATGCAGAGTAGATGGGACTTCCCCAAAGATATACTGGAGCGGTCTCCCGAAGATGGCATTATAAGCGGAAGTGGATTCCACCACTACGAACTGGATGTTGTATGTTGACTGTCTCGGAAACTCGCACAATGTGACTGGGAGAGTGATCATGCCTTGAACAGGGACAGGTCGATTGTCAAAGCCGTAGACGGGCCCGACTGCAGGGCTGAGCTGATCCTTCATGAGCTTCATACTTCACAATGTAGAAAGGAACATAATATCAACTGAGCTTCCGTTATCGACCAATATCCTCTTTACGTTAAAGCAAGGGGTCCCCGAACCCTACGCTGATTACGAGGGGATACTGGTGCGGTAGTCGTAATCCTTGCAGGTCTTCTTCTCTGAAAGCGATCGTAATGTCCTGTTTGAGCTTCTTGTCTTCGTGGTCTCTCGGGGGTTTGGCAATCGAGAGGATTTACGCCGCTTGGACGGGAGGTCCAGCGATCATTTCAAATTCTCCCACCATCGGTCTTCCTCCTTCCGCGCCCTGGGGAGCAGGAGGCTGCTCCTTTGCATCCCTTGGCTGCTGACGCTGATTGGGAACCTGGCCTTGTAGGAATCTCCCTAGGAGTCCCTGGCGGACAGGACGTTCGATTTCGTCTTTAAGTCTAGTACATTCTTCGGTGGTATGCCCCTCAATCAACTGCAGACAGGATTTTCCAAAATCTACCGCCGGGCGTTAGACCTAGCGCGCCGAGATAGTACGTGCTAATGCTTTGCGGTAGATCATTTCGTAGGGTGCATCTTCGTTGAGCTATCCTCACAATTCGTCGAGCGCAGCATTCATTTCATCGAATGGATCTTCGTCGAGTTGGCCTCACAATTCGTCGAGCGCAGCATTCATTTCGTCGAACGGAACTAGTGCACCGCGGTAACACTGATGCCCCGCGGTAGTGCATACATTTCATCGAACGGTAGCTTGCATCTCAGCGACTTCCCTTCTCAGCGGCTTCGTCTCAGCGGTTCATTGGTGCTAGCGCCAGCGGTAATGTTAACGCGGCGCGGTAGCAACAAAACACAAAACCATGGAGATTTGAAAGCACAGATTCCTGCATACTATAAACACAAAATAAGTATGATCAAATACAATAGGATTTGTTATTGTCAAACCAAGAGATGCGGAAAGCATGTTCCAACAAATGCTCCCCTAATTTGTAAGCAATCATCTTAATTAATCATGTTAGTTTTCCATTTTGATAGCGGATTTTATATATCATGTTAGTTCTTCCCCTTTTGTTATTAGCAAAAATGGGTAAGGAGGCAAAGCACATAAAAGTTTTGATAATAAGATAAAGGCATGATCGAGCTTTGAGAGAGAAGGAAATGATAAGGAGTTTTAGAATAATTTTCGTAGAAATAAATTAGAGTTTTTAGCATAAGTATGTTCATAGAAATAAATTAGAGTATTTAGCTTTAAAAAGGAATAATTTAACATTTACCATGCAAGTCTACCATTTGGAAAAAAAATTTGAGTTTGAAAAACTTCAGATAAGCATGAAAAGAACACAAGGTAAACGTAATGTTGCGGAAGGCTTATATAAATACAACAAACATCTTTGTGCAAGGCATGATGATTCATAAAAAGAAATATGAGTGAAGGTCCAAAAATGAAAAAGATGTTTTGGTAAATAATTTTTCTTTGAAAATCTTTAAATATTATCATGAAGTAACCAAGCATGAAAGAGATGTATGAAAAAAAGAGACTTATCAGGGTGCAAAGTAGTGCTTGGGGGATCACACAATTTTATTTTTCAATATCGATTTTGTTTTTGATCCAGTGTACTTAAGAATAAGTGGTGAAAAAATAATGAAAGGTTTGCACAAGACACTTTACTAATCTTTCCAAGGTGCTCAACCTCACAACGCTTATTAAGTCTTATCAGGAGGTTCAAGTAGTGCTTGGTGGAGGTAACTTTGTCAATTTATTTCATGATTTTTTGTTTTGTACAAAGTTCTCCGATTACACTTGCTTTGCTAACCAATAAAATTTTGAAAGTACAACCACTTTTCTTTATGTGTAATAGTGCAAATAAATGTAGTGTAGGTAAGATACTTGTGCAAATTTAATTTATTGTACAATTACAATACACTAGCAAGCATCTTTAGATTAAAAAACACATGTAGACTTAGCCAAAAAGTGAGTGAAGAAATATCATTATCAACCATAAAACATTTACTCATACTTGGAGGCATGCTAAGCATAGTTCTACAACACTTTTACAATATAATTGATGCATATATTAATAGATATATCAAAGCATGATAAGAACAACGTTCAAAGCAGTTTGACAAGATAAATTGTAACATTGTAGACGTTCTAAAAGATAGATTAAATCATGCTTGATTTTCACAATAAAATCCATACAGTAGTTTTTGATAATTTTTATGTTTTATATTTTTGTATTTGCATTTAGAAATAGAATTTAAACAAATGAACAAAGAAAAATGAGTAAAAGAAATATTTTTTGTAATTTGGCATTTGTATTTTTTTGTTTTAATTTTTCAAAAAATCAATTCAAAACAGAACTGCAAAACTATGTAGTACATATAATAGAGCATAATTTTAGGTATTTTATAAAATTTTAAAAATACATAAAAATAGACCCAAGCGATACCGCTCGCGCTAACGATAGTGCTGGCGGTATCACTGCTTTAGTTAAATCCCCTTTTCACTTATCATTTCGGCCATTGCACCTCAAGCTCTCCCGAAAAACACTAGAAGATAACGCAGCCCACGTATAGATCTAAGGTTAAACTTCACCATTTCTTATGAGTTTTTGTTTTAAACTTTGATTTTGATGTTCAAGATAAAGATATTTGAAGTTATCAAGTGGTTTTAGATGCTAGATCTGCAATGCTTGATTCTTTTATTTTTGAAGAGAGGAACTAGGACAAATCTTCATCATTTTTATGATTCTTGTTCTAAAATATTTGATTTTAAACTTTGTGATGAAGATTTATGAACTCATTTAAAAAAAACTTTTGATTTTGATGATGGATCTAGAAGAAGGTTAGATCAAAAAGAGGATCTTCATTATTTATAATTTTTGTTTTTCATTTTGAATTTTTATGAAGATTTCTAGTTTTGATTTTAGCTTAGATTATGTGGGTTTCTTGGATCTAGCAATTTGAGAAGTTTAGGATTTGGAAATATTTTATAGTAGAAAGATCTTATTATTTTAGATCAGAGGACTAGTGTCGGCGCTACTGCAGGAGCTAGTGCTAGCGCCGAGCGCTAGTGCTAGGATTGGCGCTAGTGATTTTTGCATAATTTTAATTTCTCTTATAATGTGGTAGATGGCTCCTGGATCAAAGGTGAAGAAACAAGCAGGACTAGCAGTGGAGACAACCATAGTGGGTGTCCCATATTTCGTGGAGTTTACCATGCCAAGACACCACCACATCATGCAGATGTTCGCAACCTCCGAAATGTTGAATGTGTTTCTTTCGGAGGGGTTTTCTTAAGAGTTAGTACAAGAGTTTTATATGCACTTAGAAGACCCATCACACACTGATCTGGATGGAGGAGTGCAGTTTCAGGTGCAGGGACAAGTGGTTACTATTACCCATGAAAACTTGAGGGCGGTGTTTGGATTGACTGAGCATCCAAATCGGTTGGAGATAGTTGAGAAGTTTAGGGTTGATAGGGATTAGACTCAGATGAATTTGGTGCTACATAATAGGGCATGCAAAAGTCTGATCACCTCTCTCTCAACACTTACAGTAGACGCCCTAGTAGTTCAGGATGTATTACGCCACACTATTATGCTGAAATTAGGTGATACAACGAAGGTAACAACACAACTCAACTATGTCTCCTATTTCATTTTGGAGGAGGAGAAATTTGACGTGGCTGACTTTTTACTCTCCTTGATTCGTTACTCATACAAGTTACAACAACCTTCCCGCCAGAGATATAATAATTTGCCTCTTGGTGGCATCATACAAAGGGTCATTCAAATGATGTACCCTTATATTGAGATTGGTTTTTACTTGATGGATTGATTTCCTCTTATCTACAGTACCTCACACTTACGAGCTATGTCCCTCCCGGATGAGCCATCAACGCCTACTTGAACACCACTCCGGCAAGGAGCGTCAGCCCGAGAGACATGGGATGGTTCATTTGATTAATTTCGAGATGATATGGGAGAACGGATGACACGGGTGGAGGAGGATATATCAGAGGTAAAGAAGGATGTGTCCGACGTGAAGAAGATGTTGAAATTTATGATCAAGACCTTAAAGCTGAAACCATCATCACCAGAAAGAAGGGAATGGGATATCCCTACAGAGTATCCGCCAAGTCATTCTGTTTGGCGAACTCGCAGATGGCGGTCACTAAGTCAAAGTGTGGAAGAGGTAGATGAGGCAGAGTAGTAGAATAGGATGGACCTGAGGGTAACTAAGTTTTCAATTTTGTAATAATACAGAAATTTGAACACATGTTCTTGGATACTGTCTGCTAGGGCCGACGCTACCAGCTAGCGCTAGCGCTATCTGTTATATTTACTTTTGTTGTTTTTGGATGTTTGGCTATCTTTATCTGGTCCTTCTTTGGTAGTTCTTGAAGGTTTTGTTTTACGTTTTATTTATAAATTTGAAGTCATATGAAGTGGAGATGTTTAAGCAAATTTGAAATCATATGAAGTAGTATATGTTTGAAAACATTTGACTTGAGATTTTAATATCACCTAGAAAATTTAGAATTCAATTTATGATATATATATATACAATGAGTTTAGGAATAATAGATTGGTCATTAGAAATAAAGGGTATGAATTTAAAATTTGATAATTTGATTTATAAGTCTTGTGTCTATATGATGACCATACCATGATAGCAAAACAAATAAGAAAACAAAACAAATAAATTAAGGCATATCATGAAGTAGAAATTTGTATATTTCATTTTGAAAATATTCTACTTCATGCATTTGGTGATACCTAATGAATAAGAGATTTAGGTATCCAAAGGGAACCAAGTGTGGTGGTTATTTTGGGTACCCCAAATATAACATTTAGGTTTGTGAGTAGATATTGATGAATGGGTCCATTCATGTGAAGTTAAAGTTTTAGTTTTAGTTTTGGGCCTCCATTCAAACCTTGGTTTCTTATGCATCAAATTTCCACTGTGACAATCTTTATATTGAAGATTATGATTGTAATGATTTTTGAAGGTATTGTTTATAGGAAATTTGTGTAATGTTGCTTTTAAGTTGGGAGAAACATGATTTTGTAAATAATGGTGATTTTGATTTACAAATACGTTGTGTTTCTTCTGTCCATTATTTGGCTTAGTTAAGATATTCATATTCATATTCATATTCAATATGTTTTTAGATATTTCTTGATATTGTGAATTTTCATTTATAATTTTCATTAGCAAGTTGATTTTTGATTTTAATTCATCATTCTTGATCTTTAGATTATGCCTAGCTTTATTATAAGCTATTGTGCTATTTTTAAGAGTGGTAGCAATAGAGTCAATGTGATTTTGATAGTCATTTCTAAATTTCTCAAATGTTTCGTCCATCTCCTTGATTTCAATTTTATAATTTTGGTAAGTAGCACAATCATTTCTTAATGATGAATTTTCTAAAGAAATTTTTTCATTATGTTCTTTTACAAAAACAATTTCTTTTTCAAACTCCTTAAATTTTTCTTTAATATCATTACACTCAAAACAAGGTTTTGTATTTTTAATTGAAGTGACATGGGTAAAGCTAGATAAATCAGAATTTGATTCTACTTTAACTTTTGCTTTTAAATCTTTATTTTCTAAGGGCAATTTGCAATTCACATTTTTTAATTTCTTAATTTTGAGCTTTGTAATTTGTAGCAATTGTAAAGTAGAAATAGTGTTACAAACAATAAGAGGATTTGATTTCCTTACAGTGCTTTTAGATGCTGTGAGATTTGAGCATGAACTTTCTTTGTTATCTTCATCTATTTGGTATTCCTCTTCTAAAGAAAGGATTTCTTCTTTTCCACATGATGTGCACTCCATTGATCCATCATGAGAGGAGTTTTCTTGATCTTTTGTGCAATCTTGTATGTTCTCCACTTCTTGTATTTGTTCCATACCTGTAGATGGAGAATCATACAGTTCTTCAAGAAAATTCCAAACTTTATATGCACTAAAAAAACAATATAGTAATTTGAAAACTTCATTTGATAAACCACAAAATAAGTAGTGTTTGGCTTTTGCATTTAGATGACGTTTCTTTTTATTTGATTCATCCACTGGTCTAACTATTGCTAAATTCCATGCTTCGATATATATAGTTTTTATAAAATTTTCAATTAAAACTTTCCATCCTCTATAATTTGTCCCTTTAAATAAAGGTGCTGCTAGTGATTTTTCTTCTTCATAAAAAATTACCCCACTAATAGAACCGAGATCATGAGACGTCATTATTCCCGGTTGTTAAGCCGATTGGAATAAACCGGTGGCCCTAGCCTATCCTTCCCCGGATTTGGCCTCAAGCCGCTCTAGCCAATTGTACCCCGGATATGGCCTTGAGCACCCCCTAGACCTAACCTAGATCTATTTGCCAACACGAGGTGAATTTCTGCCCTAAGTCCTACCCAGACCTAGTCGCCAACACGAGGTGAATTTCTGCCCTAAGTCCTACCCAGACCTAGTCGCCAACACGAGGCGAATTCTCTAACGGATTACAAAAGATATGAAATAATAATAATAAAAACTCCCTCTTGAAGAACTTCTGAAGTTGGAGACGAAGATCCGCTGTAGAATAAGCATTGTTGAAGCGGATGTCATTTGGATCCAGCGCGAAGAAGTCCTCCTTCAGATATTCGCAGAGCTTTGGTGGGAGATCAACTTTCGGCCAAGTCAGGCTCTGGAATTCTAGCACTCAACCTCTCTCTCTGATGGGTTTTTAAAACGAGAGAATAGGGGTCCTATTTATAGCCTTAGCGCTAGCGCCTGTGCTATCGCTACCGCCGGTGCTATCCTATATTAGGACATATTCTGAGCGGGAGAATCTTCAATCCGAGGAAACATTTCTGCCTTGCCTCTTGTGCTCCGTGCTACCGCCTGGGCTATCATCTACCACCTGGCGCTAGCGCCTTCTAAATGTGCTCCCGGGATTGCGCTAATCATCGCTAGCGTCGGGCGCTAGGTGCTACCGCCAGCGCTAGTGGGCATGTTGGATTTAATGGCTCAATTTTGGGGGCAACCTTCTTATGTTATCCTTGAGTCATATGGACTTTGTTTCCTGCACACTTATACACACAAGATAAAATACATCTAGGATTTGTTATTCTCAAACGTAGGAGATGCGGAAGACCATTTTCCAACAGGGGGATGTTACATGAGAGGAGCATTTTCCCCCAATCACCAGAGGAAACCGAGCCCTCTAAGATCCAAATCGACATGGCACCAAAAGCTCGAGCTCCGGCCATGAAAACCCGCCAGAATCCACGAACTATGGCCACCACACAGGTCCGGTCCTCCCTTCCTCCCATAGTGTTAGATCTTTATCTGGTTTGGGGCTTGATTCGAGCCAAATCGGGCTCAAATCAAGCTCCCGAAAGGTCTCATTTTGAGACCTTTTTCCCCCGCTAGAACACCCTGTTCCGGCAACCTCCGGCCGGCCAACCACAGCTAATCCGGCCACCACCTCAATGGAGGTGGTGGCGGCATTGGCTGGCCGGGGCGGCGCTCTGGTGGCTGGGGAAAACAGGGTGGAAGTCGGCCCAGGATGGGCTGATCTGGTACCTTTGCTGAAGGTAGAAGATGACCAGCAACCGTTGGATCTGCGCCAAGATCTGTGCATGATCAATTAATATAAATGTTTAATTATTGCATTTTTGTCACACATTTGCAGTACATTAATTTAATTATTAAAAATACTTACTGCCCCCAGATGTAAAAGTGGCTAACACCAAAGTTGTATCCCTTGGTTTTGGTTATAGAATGATCACCTAAGGGGGGGGGGGGGGGGGGGGGGGGGGGGTTAGGTGATTTTGGTTGCTTTTAAATATTCTTGTCTGAGATGTATATAATGTAAGCACAACAAAGAATGATCACACAAAAAGTCTCAACACACAACACAAGATGTATAGAGGTTCCTCAAGATAGGGTGTTTTGAGTAGTCTTCTTTCCCACTGCGCCTACCTAGCAATGTGCTAGGCTCGGCAAACTCCGCCAATATCTCTAGCCCGCATGCCTTAGAACTCGGACCTGCAAGTCCCTGCAGCCTAGGCCCGCAAGCCCCATCACTGCACCCGAGCCCGCAAGCTCGACACTCAGTCCCTCAAGCCCTAGACAACACAGACCCACAAGTCTTGCCTCTTGGACCAGCAAGTCCCTGCAGCCTAGGCCCACAATCCCCTTCATTGCACCTGAGCCCGCAAGCTCGACACATTTGGACCCACAAGTCCTTGCAGCCTAGGCCCGCAAGCCCCTTCACTGCACCCGAGCCTGTTAAAATTTTGAAGTGGAAGTTGAATGGTGTTGGGCGGTCTGCAGGTTGGAGACCGCAGAGACCGCGCGGTCTGCACTGGTGCTCTGGCCGGTTATGTCTCAGTCGATCTGATCTGGGCGGTCTGATCAGAGAGAGATCCCATGTTATCCAAGCAGCTCGCGTGGGTTATTCTGGCGACTTGTTCACATCGGCCAGATGTTCAAGTAGGTCTGCCTTCTTACAGTGACCGGGTGGTCTGACGACTTGTTCTAGTCGGTCTGGTTTTCTGAAAAAGTTCTTTGCTTTTGGCAATAAGACCGGGCAGTCTATTTTCGGAGACCGCGGTAACTGGGCGGTCTGTGAATAATCTTATGTTTCAATAAGGGAGCTTTAGCCTTGCTGAGCTCTGGCGGTCTGTCTTGTGAGACCGCTGGCGATCTGATGGGCAGTTAATATAGCCCAGTTTGTGCAGTTACGACATCCGTCTGCTCGCCTATAAATAGGGGTGCAGGACCCATCATTAAAACTAGAACTATAAGAACCAAAGTTGGCTTGATTGTGCTGGTCTCAATTTGAGGTCGCGCGGTCTGAGATTTTGTCTGACCTGTTTGTTTGTTCGCAGGTTAGCGACTAGCAGCTCGCGGTCAGCCTTTCTCCCTTCTTCCAGCTTTGAATAAACCAGTTTGGGCGGACTGTGTTTAGGTGTTCTTGGACTATGCATCGAACTCAGTTGATCAGGCGGTCTTAAGTGGCCAGGCGATCTTGAGTTGCGGTCTGCATCAGGAAGCAGTTTTCATTGGCAAGAGTTCGCGGGTTCTTCTGTGATCAAGACCATGAGGTCTGAGCGATCAAGGAGTGCAAACTGGTTGTCTTTTAGCGGTTGAGTAAAGCAGTAGGTTGGGCGGTCTGTGGTTGCGGTCTGGCTGGTGCGGCTTATGGTTTGTTTGCGCGGTCTCAGGGGCTTCCCGTCTGGCTTGTCTGTTTGTGCGGTCTGGCAGTCTCAAGTCGCCAGGTCATCAGCAGCTTGTTTACTTTTGTGTTTGTGCTTCTCTCCTCCGTAATTCTTATGAATCATGTCTCGCCATGTATACCTCGAATTGTAAAGAGATAGTTAATACTAAAGCACTATTCGGTCTTCTCATTGTCATTGTGTTGTGATACTTGTGGACAGTTTTGAGAAGTGTTCCGCATTTTACTTCATCTCCAGGCCTCAAATTTTTTAACATGGTATCAGAGGGAGGTTGCTGAGCAGTAGTTGCTGATACTTCTCTCGGGTTCCTCAAGTTGGTTAACAACCAGTGGGATAACAATGGAAGGAGGATATACTTGAGGTCTTGGTATCGAGCTCCTTATGCAGACTAACTTCAAGAAGTGGAAGTTTTGCATGGAGAGCTATCTTCTTGGCGAGGATTTGTGGGAGGTTGTAGGAGAAGAAGCAAGACAAGCTGTTATTCCTGTTGAAGGGAATGCTGAGCTCGTGAAGACTTGGAAGAGAACGAATGCTAAGGCGGAGTTCACTCTCAAGAGAGCTATGAGCTGTTTGATCACATCATCGGATGTAGATCAGCTGCTGAAATATGGACAGCCTTGGATGGTTTGTTCAATAAGAAGAAGAATGTAGTTAGGCTACAGTTCTTGGAGAATGAGTTGGCGAAAGCAACTCAAGGAGATTTATCTATCTCAACGTCCTTCTTGAAGATGAAGAACGTTTGCGCAGAGATATCGGCTTTGGACCCGGATGAGGCTATCTCAGAAACTAAGCTAAAGAGGCACATAATCCGCGGCTTGCGGAGGGAGTACGTGGCCTTTGTTACTTCTGTTCAAGGCTGGGCCAATCAGCCTTCATTGCTGGAGTTGGAGAACTTACTTGCTTCATAAGAAAGTTTGGCTAAGCAAATGGCTGGGATATCTATCTCTAGAGGAGAAGGTGAGGTTCTTTTTTCTGGCAAGAAGAAGAGATGGGACAAGAAGAAGACATCTGAAGATGATGGTCCATCTACTTCATATCAGCAGGAGAGGAGCTATGCTCCTAAGCGTGATGGGAAGAAGAAGGAAGTACCTAGATGCTTCAGGTGCAACAAGCTTGGTCACTTCAAGAGAGACTGCCAAGTTTAACTTCAGCCAGGGCATGCTGCAGGAAAGGAGGAGGCTGGTTCCAATTCTGAAGGTAGTTGGGGTGGTGGAGGTGCATTCATGACAGGCACGTGTGTTCGGGCTATGTGATGAATAGTAAGACATATGTATTTTTAGTTTAATTATTAGTATAATTTTAATTAATATTGTAAATTTTCTATGTAAATTAATAAATAAATTGTTTCTTTTCATTATTTCCTTACTAACTTAGTTTTATTTTTGTTTTTTTCAAATTTTGGCAATTTTTGTCAAGTAACGCCCCTGAGTCACACGCGTGACAACATGTCACGCTCGTGACCCAAGGGCGTGTAATTTTAAAATGCCAAACTTCTCAATCTGCGCTCGACGAACGCTCTTTGCCCTGCGTTCGACAAAAATCGAGTTGCGCTCGACGAACGCTCTCAGCCCTGCGTTCGACGAATTCGAGCTGCATTCGACGAACTCTCTCCTTCCCAGCATTCGACGAACAGAGCCCTGCGTTTGACGAATCCCTCTCAGCGTCCAGCATTCGACGAATGGAGCCCTGCGTTCGACGAATCCCTTTCAGCGTCCAGCGTTCGACGAACGACACCCTACGTTCGACGAAAGCGCTCTGCCCTGCGTTCGACGAAAGCGCTCTGCCCTGTATTCGACGAAAGCGCTCTGCCATGCATTTGACAAAACCGAGCTGTGTTCGACAAAACCGAGCTATGTTCGAGGAAACCTGAGCTACGTTCGATGAACTCTCTATCCAAGCGTTCTACGAATCCACCGCCAGCCCCAAAGTCACGCCCATACTGCTGATAAACTGCCGCCCACTGTCACGGCCATGACACTGCAGGTCACTCCCGTGTGCAACCATGTTTGATGGCAGGACCTTCCAGAAGACGGCGGATGCGACCCCTAAAGCACGCGCAAATGTCATGCCCTAAGTCACGGTCGTGACATCCAGTCACGCCCGTGACCTAGGGCGTGTAAAACTAAAATTTTGCGTATAAATAGAGGGGCTCGACTGAAGTAAATTTCATCCAAATTTTGAGTGTTGTAATGTTATTTTGAGTTCTTTTGAGTGTTTGTGAGTTTTCTTTATGCAATTAAGTTTATGTTCGTTTGTAATTTCCGCCTTTTAGAAATAAAATGTTTTTTTCTCATTTGGATCTTCCTTTTTTATTTATGTTAGTGTGTGTGTATGAGAATAGTTTTATTGCTTTCATAACTTAGTTTATTGCTTTCATAATTTAGGTTTATTTCTTTCATAAAAATAGTTTATCGCTTTCTTTAACGCTTTATTTATCGCTTTAGTTTAATCGCTTTCTTTCGATTTAGTCTTTTTATTACAAGTAGAGTGCGTGCGTATATGAGATAGTGTTTTTCTTTTTTGTAACTTAGCTTTATTTCAGTCTATAACTGCTATATTCCACCCCCATCTTGAATAAGAGGCTAATTTCCTTTAGCACTTATTTAATTCGGTTGGGACGGATATTATTTCTACACTTTTATATGTCTTTTATTTCTATACCACCCCCATCTTGAATAAGAGGCTAATTTCCATTAGTGCTTGTTTAAGACGGTTGGGACGGATACTATTACTGCTTTTATATAAGTCTTTTTATTTCCCTTTTTATCCGCTTATATTCGCTTAAATATTTAAACATGTATTTTCTTATTGATGCCGTCTCCATTCCGATGAGTGGCTACTTTCCTTTAGCGCACGATGTCGAAGAGCATTGGGACCCAAAAATAGTTTTTCTATAAATTAAAACATCTCTTTCTAAAATAATTAACGCTTAAGGTTTACCCGAGAATAACGTTGAGTGGAGCCACATAATTGATGTGTGGTTTTCATTTCCGTCTCCGTACACTAGTTAACCGAGAGGCTCGTGCGTACAGACTGATTGCTCATGGGTAAAGAGAAGTGCACTCTACCCTCGAGAGAGGATGAGGTAAGTCTCCCGAATTGGAACTAAAAACCCAATAATGGGGTTCACAACATAAGGCGAGTATTAAGAAGATTCGATGGTCGAAAATTCATAATCTCAGGTGGGCGTACCCTCGAGAGAGCAGCGTTCATAATTATGGAACCTCCACGGCCAAGCTGTTTTAATGTTTTGAAAAGTCATCACTTTTACTTCTAAAAAAGACTATTTTCGTCTCAAGGTAATTCGACATCGGGTGCTATTATTATCATCGTTTAGAACTCTAGTTATACGCTTATTATCGTTTTCTTTTAAAAACCCACACTAAAAACTTATTCCGATAAAATAATAGTTCATTCCTCAAAGTTGCTTAATCAACACGTTCTGCGGAAATATACGACCTCGATATTTTCTAAAACAAAATATGCTATATTACTCACGATAAGGTATACTTGCCTTTATTATATGATTAATTTGGATTAAAATTTAAACAAAAGCTTTTCAAATCCGAAACTTGCAAGACTCTCCTTTGCTATTTTAAAAATAAATAGAATTTGGCATTGTAGTCGGGGTGTAATCGTCAATATTTCGAAAGCAGAAAAAGACCGTTACTTCTATCTTTCGATAGGATAACTGTTACTTTCTCAAAGTAGGAGTACTTGCGAGACTCTTCGAAAACATCCGTCTAATTCTAATCTCGTCATATAAAGGTTGCGCAAACCAAATTAATTAAAAAGAACAATCCAAACCAAATCATCAAGTTTTTGACGCCATTGCCGGGGATTATTAGTGTTGTTATTTGAAACAAGGAATTACTATTACTTTTATCATATATATTAAAAATATAAAAAAAATATATCTACAAAAAAAATAAAATAAAAAAATTTATTACAAAAGGCCAAAAAATATATCATTTTTATTATTAGTATATGACCCGAGGAAACTCCTCGGACGATTCGAATATCCCTTTTGACCCCGAAATCGAGCGCACTATTCACGAGCGCCTCCGACTTCGCGATCAAAACTTACTCGAATTTCCCGAAGAGTCAGTCGGAGATACTTACACTGAAACTATGGCCGATCAAATTCCAGATGTGGCCCCGCCACGGACCATGGCATATTATGCCAGGCCAAATATGGAAGATACCGGACCGAGTATAACGCGCCCAGCAGTGGCTAATAATAATTTTGAAATAAAATCTAGCATTATTCAAATGGTACAACAGTCAGTCCAATTTGACGGTTTGCCAGATGAAGATCCAAACTTACATCTTTCCAACTTTTTAGAAATATGCGATACATTTAAAATTAATGGCGTTACTGACGACGCCATTCGTTTACGCTTATTTCCATTTTCGCTGTGGACGAAGGCAAAAGCGTGGTTAACTTCTCTTCCCAGAGGATCCATAACCACGTGAGCCCAATTGACGGAACACTTTTTAACTAAATATTTTCCCCCGTCAAAAACCGCTAAGTTACGTACGGATATCGCCTCTTTCGTACAATACGATTCTGAGTCTCTCTATGAGACTTGAGAGCGTTTTAAAGAGTTCCTGCATAGATGTCCTCATCATGCGCTGCCATCCTGGATACAGGTCCAGACGTTTTATAATTGCCTAAATTTTTCCACGCGACAGATGATCGATGCAGCCACCAGGGGAACGTTAAACAACAAAACCCCGACGGCCGCTCAAGCTCTGTTCGAAGAAATGGCCATGAACGCCTATCAATGGAATGCGCCTAGATCTCGCCCTGCCAAACCAACTGGGATATATGAAGTGGATTCCACTTCTCACTTAGCCTCTCAAATCGAAAGGTTAAGTAAGCAAGTGGCGAAGATGACTGCTTCCTCCTCCACTCCCGCTTGGCTTAATAATAATAATAATAATAATAATAATAACAATTTTGTCGAAGAAACTGTAGATTACCTAGGCAACCCAGATAGTCCCCCCCCCCTTCAACCCTAATAACAATCCGTATAGTAATAATTATAATCCGGGTTGGAGGAACCACCCAAATTTTTCCTGGAGCAATCCTAATAATGCTCAGAGGCCCCCAATTGTAAATCCACAAGGATTTCCGAACGGATTTCAGCCTCCACCTCCAAAACCTTCTCCGCTCGAAGATATTTTTTCTAAATACGTTGCGTCCACCGAGTCAAATATTCGGAATATTACCAGATCGATTAAGAACTTGGAAAATCAGGTGGGATAGCTGGCAAAGATGGTCTCCGAGCGGCCATATGGAGCTCTGCCAGGGAACACGGAGCCGAACCCCCGAGAAACTGCCAACGCCATAAATCTTCGCAGTGGAAAGGAGGTAACCTCCCCAAAATGGGTCGAGCCTCAGATACATGTTTCGACACCGACCCCTACACCCTCTCCTTCGATAGATGAATCACCGAGTCTTCCGATCATGCCGAACGTTTCTTGCTCGCCTCTTCCTTATCCTTCACAATTAAATAATGAGCGGAAAGTTGAGCAATATCAAAAATTCTTACAAATTCTTAAACAAATTATAATAAACATTCGCTTCTGCGAGGCACTCTCCCGAATGCCAAAATGCGCGAAATATCTTAAAGGGTTGCTTTCTGACAAAAAGAAACTCGATGATGTTTCGCTCGTTTCCCTTAACGCGGACTGCTCGACTGTTTTCCTTAACAAATTGCCACCAAAATTAAACGACCCGGGACGGTTCTCCATCCCGTGCCTCTTCGACAATATGTTATTGAAGTATGCTCTAGCATACTTGGGCGCCAACATCAATCTGATGCCTTTTTCTCTTTTTAAACAACTCGACTTGGGCGTCCTAAGCCCGACAAAGATGAGTATCCAGCTTATGGATAACTAGATAAAGTACCCTATAAGGGTAGTGGAGGATGTTCTGGTCTAGGTAGACAAGTTTATCTTCCCAGTAGATTTTGTCATCCTGGACATCGAGGAAGATGCTGAGGTGCCTATCATCCTCGGTCGCCCCTTCCTCGCCACCTCCCGTGCGCTAATTGATGTCAGTAATGGTCTCCTCCTCCTTCGGGTGGGAGACGACGAAGTTACTCTGCATGTTAATCCCTCACTACAGCATACCCTATCAAACAATGATCCCTCACTACAGCATACCCTATCAAACGATGATCACGGTAAACAAAGCGCTCGTGGGTGGCACCCCACATTTATCTAATATTTTATTCTGTTTTGTTCTTTTATATGTTTATGCAGGGTTTCGTTTGACCCCACCAGTTTTAGTTCAGGGAAGCCTTTTTGCTCTCTCTATCTTTTTTTGTGTACATACTACATCTTTTATTGTTTCTCTTCTTCATACTTACATTACAATATTGGGGACAGTGTTGGGTTTTAAGTATGAGGGTGTTTTACCGTTTTTATTTAAACAAACAAATTTTTTTCAAAAAAAAAATGTTTTATTTTATCTTGCCTACTTTTGTAAATATAAGCTTGAAAAAGGAAAAAAATGTTTTAAACCACAAAAAATAAAAAAACATGTTTTTCTTTTTTTGCTTTGTCATAAAAAAAATAAAAAAAAGGGAAAAAAATCCAAAAAACAAGTATATATATATATAACAATATAGTAGTTGAAAAAAAAACAAAAAAAAAATAATAATCCCAACTTTACTTTTATTCTTAAAAGCATTTAGTTTCGAGAGTATATGTTTGTGGATTTTCATAATCGCTAGTTTTACTATTTGTTTGTTTATCTAAGATCGATAGATTTAAACGTTCGGGGTTAAGTTTTAAAGAATTTCTTGTGTTTTTACTTTAAATAGAGGCTTTGTTTTCAAGCACTACTTCTACTAGCTAAAATAGAGACATGTGTATTATGTTCGCAAAATAACTTTAGACCCCAATTATCCCTACTTTATGTCTCTAGGAATCTAGGAACTTTCAAATTACCAAGGTTGCTCTCAAAATGTTTTTTTATTATTTCTAAGAATTTTGTTTTCGCAAACCCCTTTGTATGCATGGCAAGAAAAATAAAAGAAGAAAAAGATCCTATGTCATTGGGAATAAGACTTCGTTCCACAAACATAGGCACCCAATAAAAATTTTAAATGATCTTATGTCAATAGGAATAAGATTTTGTTCCGTAAACATAAGCATTGGGTTATTAAAGCAAAAGAAAAAACAAACAGTTTTCCCTCGTATATCACGGTGAGTACCAAAGAAAACTAAAATGGAAAGGTGGAAAGATACAAACCACCACTCCTAATTCAAGTACTCTTCTTTTTGCCATAGCTTTTTACCGCCCTTTCCCTTAGCCAATTTATTGTTTCTGGATTTAATTCAAAAAATCCTTTGAGAGAATAATTAGTAAATTGCACATTTCCTTCACATTTCTTTAAACAATAGTTATTATAATTTCGATCTAATCTCGTATACTAATGATTGCAATTTTGTTTGCTATTTGGTTAATTAAGAAGTCTTTTGGCTAGGACATTTATTTCTACTTAAATCATTTGCATAATTTAGGACTTAACTCTTATTACTCCGAATTTTTATTTTCAGTCTCTTATGATTAAAATAAAACAATAGCTAAAAATTAGAACTTATGTTAATCCCGTATAAATCCCTCTTACTTTTGCTCTTGAATAGCAAAAGCATAAGTATGGGGGTATTTGATGAATAGTAAAATATATGTATTTTTAGTATAATTATTAGTATAATTTTAATTAATATTGTAAATTTTCTATGTAAATTAATAAATAAATTGCTTCTTTTCATTATTTCCTTACTAACTTAGTTTTATTTTTGTTTTTGCAGATTTTGGCAATTTTTGTCAAGTCACGCCCCTGAGTCACGCCCGTGACAACATGTCACGCCCGTGACCCATGGGCGTGTAATTTTAAAATGCCAAACTTCTCAATCTGCGCTCGACGAACGCTCTCTGCCCTACGTTCGATGAAAATCGAGCTGCGCTCGACGAATGCTCTCTGCCCTGCGTTCGACGAATTCGAGCTACGTTCGATGAACTCTCTCCGTCTCAGCGTTCGATGAATGGAGCCCTACGTTCGACGAATCCCTCTCAGCGTCCAGCGTTCGACGAACGGAGCCCTGCGTTCGACGAATCCCTCTCAGCGTCCAGCGTTCGACGAACGACACCCTACGTTCGACGAAAGTGCTCTGCCCTGCGTTCGACGAAAGCGCTCTGCCCTGCGTTCGACGAAAGCGCTCTGCCCTGCGTTCGACGAAAGCGCTCTGCCCTATGTTCGACGAAACCGAGCTGCGTTCGACGAAACCGAGCTGCGTTCGACAAAACCTGAGCTGCGTTCGATGAACTCTCTATCCAAGCATTCGACGAATCCACCGCCAGCCCCAAAGTCACGCCCATGCTGCTGATAAACTGCCGCACACTGTCACGTCTGTGACACTGCAGGTCATGCCCGTGTGCATCCTTGTTTGAAGGCAGGACATTCCAGAATACGGCGGATGCGACCCCTAAAGCACGCGCAAATGTCAAGCCCAAAGTCACAGCCGTGACATCCAAGTCACGCCCGTGACCTAGGGCGTGTAAAACTAAAATTTTGCCTATAAATAGAGGGGCTCGACTGAAGTAAATTTCATCCAAATTTTGAGTGTTGTAATGTTATTTTGAGTTCTTTTGAGTGATTGTGAGTTTTCTTTATGCAATTAAGTTTATGTTCGTTTGTAATTTTCGCCTTTTAGAAATAAAATGTTGTTTTCTCATTTGGATCATCTTCTTTTTTTATTTATGTTAGTGTGTGCGTGTGTGTGTATGGGAATAATTTTATTGCTTTCATAACTTAGTTTATTGCTTTCATAATTTAGGTTTATTGCTTTCATAAAAATAGTTTATCGCTTTCTTTAACGCTTTATTTATCGCTTTCATTTAATCGCTTTCTTTCGATTTAGTCTTTTTATTACAAGTAGAGTGCGTGCGTATATGAGATAGTGTTTTTCTTCTTTGTAACTTAGCTTTATTTCAGTCTTTATATAACTGTTATATACCACCCCCATCTTGAATAAGAGGCTAATTTCCTTTAGCACTTATTTAAGTCGGTTGGGACGGATATTATTTCTGCACTTTTATATGTCTTTTATGTCTATACCATCCCATCTTGAATAAGAGGCTAATTTCCTTTAGCGCTTGTTTAAGACGGTTGGGACGGATACTATTACTGCTTTTATACAAGTCTTTTTATTTCCCTTTTTATCCGCTTATATCCGCTTAAATATTTAAACATGTATTTTCTTATTAATGACGTCTCCATTCCGATGAATGGCTAATTTCCTTTAGCGCACGATGTCGAAGAGCATTGGGACCCAAAAATAGTTTTTCTAAAAATTAAAACATCTCTTTCTAAAATAATTAACGCTTAAGGTTTACCCGAGAATAACGTTGAGTGGAGCCACATAATTGATGTGTGGTTTTCATTTTCGTCTCCGTACACTAGTTAGCCGAGAGGCTCGTGCGTACGGACTGATCGCTCACGAGTAAAGAGAAGTGCTCTCTACCCTCGAGAGAGGATGAAGTAAGTCTCCCGAATTGGAAGTAAAAACCAAATAGCGGGGTTCACAACATAAGGAGAGTATTAAGAAGATTCGATGGTCGAAAATTCATAATCTCAGGTGGCCGTACCCTCGAGAGAGGAGCATTCATAATTATGGAACCTCCACGGCCAAGCAGTTTTAATGTTTTGAAAAGTCATCACCTTTACTTCTGAAAAAGACTATTTTCGTCTCAAGGTAATTCGACATCGGGCGCTATTATTATCATCGTTTAGAACTCTAGTTATACGCTTATTATCGTTTTCTTTTAAAAACCCACACTAAAAATTATTCCGATAAAATAATAGTTCATTCCTCAAAGTAGCTTAATCAACACGATCCGCAGAAATATATGACCTCGATATTTTCTAAAACAAAATATCCTGTATTACTCACGATATGGTATACTTACCTTTATTATATGATTAATTTGGATTAAAATTTAAACAAAAGCTTTTCAAATCAGAAACTTGCAAAACACTCCTTTGCTATTTTAAAAATCAATAGAATTCGGCGTTGTAGTCGGGGTGTAATCGTCAATATTTCGAAAGCAGAAAAAGACCGTTACTTCTATCTTTCGATAGGATAACAGTTAATTTCTCAAAGTAGGAGTACTTGCGAGACTCTTCGAAAACATCCGTCTAATTCTAATCTCGTCATATAAAGGTTGCACAAACCAAATTAATTAAAAAGAACAATCTGAATCAAATCATCATTATGACTTCCATCAACTATCAGGATGATTGGATAGTGGACTCTGGGTGTGTTCATCACCTCACCAGGGATGAGTCGAAGTTCTCCTCATTGCGAGCATATACAGGTAATGATGCTATCATTACGGCTGATGATACTATACATGCAGTAGAGAAGGAGGGTGTGGTTTCTTTGAACGATGATAGAGGTACTCTTACATTAAATAGTGTCTATCATGTTCCGGGGATGAAGAAGAACCTCTTCTCGGTGACCAATGTGGTTGATGCTGGCTATCATGTTCTGTTCGGTCCAACAGAAGTGAAATTTCTCCGAAATGTTTCAGCTGTGAAAGCTGAGGTCACTCATATAGGGAGACGTGTGAAGGACTTGTTTGTTCTTTCAACAAGTTCTTATGTTGATAAGATGAGGGCTAACGACATCGCCGCTCTCTGGCACGAAAGACTTGTGCATGTTGGGATGGATAAGTTGAAAGCTATGGCGAGAAGAGGCCTGGTGAAAGGTCTGCCTAGCATGTCATCTTTTGGGGATGGTCACATTTGTGCAGTTTGGTAAGGCTCAACATCTTCCATCTGACAAATCACAAAGCAGATGTAAAAGACCATTGGAGTGTATACATGGTAATTTTTTTGTACCTACCCACACTACCAGTCTTGGAGGTAGCAGGTATATGCTGATTTTGGTTGATGACTTCACCAGATATACTTGGGTATATTTTCTGAAGGAGAAGTCAGAGGCGTTCGAGAGGTTTGTGGAGTTCAAGGAGCTGGTGGAAGATCGGCTTAACCTGCAGGTCAAGAGGTTCAAAATTGACAACGGAGGGGAGTTCACCTCCAAGGCGTTCTTTAACTTCTGAAGGAAGCATGTCATCCAAAGGGAGCTTTCATGTGCTCACACTCCACAACAGAATGGAGTTGTAGAGTGGAAGATCCGTCATTTGACGGAGACCTGCAAATGTTGGCTTCATGCCAAGAGTATCCCAAAGTCATTCTGGTCAGAGAGAATGTCTTGTGCGGCCTATGTTATCAACCAGATGCCTTTCAGTCCCATCAACATGAAGACCCCTCATGAGTTGATGTTCAAGGAGAAGCCAAGCATGGAACACATTCGATTGTTTGGTTCTACCTGCTACGTGCATGTTTTGGATGCCCTTCGAACGAAGCTAGATGTAAAGGCAAAGAAACTAGTCTTCGTTGGTTATGACGACCAGAAGAAAGGTTAGAGATGCATGGATCCGGAGACACAGAGATATGTGGTCTCTAGGGATGTGGTATTTGACGAGATGACGTCATACCAAGGTAGCTCTTTTGTAGAGTTAAAAGGAAGCAGGGTAGATGGTGGACCAGAGGAAGCTGCAAAGGAAGTTCTGGTGGAGTTGCCTGTTTCTCCAGGTGCTCCAGGTATTTCTAGCTCTAAGTCAGGTGCTTCAGGTTTTGGAAGCAGGGGGAGCGATGCTCCATGTCTACCTGAAAGGAGAGCTAGTCCAGAAGCTACAATTGAAGAGGTGGTTCAGCGTCAAGCTCTGAGGAGGTCCAAGAGGACCATTATTCCACCGGATCGGTATATGGGCAGAAACTTGGTGAGCTTTGTCTCATGTTTCTTCGTAGGTCCCCTGGATGAGAGAGAGCCATCTTGTTATGAAAATGCCGTTGGAGTCAAAGAGTGGGAAGGAGCCATGGATGAATAGATGGCTGCCCTCAGGAAAAATGAGACTTTGGGACTTGGTGCATAAGGTTGAGGGAGTTACTCCGGTGACTTGCAAGTGGGTTTTCAAACTAAAGAAGAAGGCTGATGGAAGTATTAAGCGATACAAGGCTCGCCTTATAGCTCGAGGTTTCTCTCAGAAGTATGGGGAGGATTATGAAGAAATGTTTAGCCCCGTTGCTAAGATGACTTCGGTCCGGGTGGTGATCGCATTGGCAGCGTGCCAAGGGTGGAAGATTTGGCAACTCGACGTGAAGAACACTTTCTTATATGACAAGATTGACAAGGATAACTTCATGGATCAGCCACCTGGTTATGTATTCGAAGAGCACCCAAGATATGTTTGAAAGTTCAAGAAGGCTCTTTACGGCTTGAAGCAAGCGCCTCGGGCGTGGTACGGGAAGATCGCAGAATACCTCTAGTTCTGCAGATACTTTGCTCAGATTCAGATTCAAGCTTATTCGTAAAGAAGACGGGGGAGCTTCAGGTCTTGGTGCAGCTGTACGTTGATGATATGATCGTCACGGGGAATTCTGAAGTGGAGGTATCTAGGTTTCGTGCTGAGCTAGCTATCAGATTCGAGATGAAGGATTTGGGTGAGCTCCACAATTTCCTTGGGCTCGAAGTGGAGAGGGAAGAGAGCGGAATGCTCGTTTCCAAAAAGGGCTATGCGGATTGAATCGTGAAGAGGTTCGGCATGGAAGGGGAGAAGAGCAGCTCTACTCCATTGGAGGTTGGAGTTCTGATATAGATTTCTCGGTTTTGAAATTTAGTGAAAGGTTGAGATTTTCTCCAAAACTATATCCGATAAAGGCAAGTGTACCTTATCGTCTATAGTATAGGATATTTGGAAATACCAAGGTCGTATTCCATGGGGCGCGTTGATTACTTCTACTTCGAGGAAAATCACTATTATCTTATCTAATGATATTTTGGAGGTTTTGATTACTTAGTTAAAAAGAGACATTTTGCAAACTTAGTGAATGATTAAAACGATAATAAAAAGACTTAATGCTCAACATAGTGGAGGGGAAAAAGGAAAGAAAACTTAACGTTGCATGAAAGGAGAAGTACTTAAGGAGAAAGAGCAAATGAAAGAGAGCAAGCTAATTTTTATTGAAAATCAAAACTATTACAATCTTAAAGAGAGATTACAAAGCTAGGGAAATGAAGATTACAAGCTTAAAAAGAGCTAGTACATGAAAGTTAAACTAAAACATTGCATGAATTGAAAAGGAAGACATGAAAGCTTAAAGAAATGAACAATTGCATTGAAAAACTCACTAACAGCTCTAGCAGCACCTCCCCCACTCCAAAATTCTGAACCCTGGACTCAAGGAGAACCTCTGAATTTATAGGAAAAAATTTCAGATTACACGCCCTCGGTCACGGGCGTGACCAAGGGCGTGACTGCACTATTCACATCAGATCCAACAGCGGCGTGGGCTCGAATTTGGTGCGGCGAAAAGTGACATGTCACGGGCGTGACATGTCGGGTCACGGCCGTGACTTTGGACGACTGCATTAAATGCGGCGTGGGCTGGAATTCGGCGCGGTGGCGAAGCAGAGATCACGCTGGAAAGTCACGGCCGTGACATGTGGGTCACGGGCGTGACTTAGGTTGACTTCTCGACAGCATCTCCACGTCTCGACGGCGGCTCCACGTGGAAGATTCTAAGTTTACACGCCCTTGGTCACGGGCGTGACTTTGGGTCACGGGCGTGACCTGGGGCGTGACTTGGTGTGGGCTAGCTCAGACAGCGCGGCATCATTCTGGACTGATCTTTAGGTTACACGCCCTTGGTCACGGGCGTGATCGAGAGCGTGACATGCCATTTTTCCCGATTTGTCCCAAAATTCTGCAAATATTGAAATTAAGCTAAGTTAGAATCAAAATTACAAAAAGAACTACTTATAACCTAAAATTGTCATAAAAAGGAAAATTCATATTAAATATTTACAAAATTTTCTATTAAAAAGTTATAAAAATACTACTTATCAAATACCCTCATACTTGAGGTTTTGCTATTCCAGAGCAAAAGTGTGAGACATAATTTATAAGACATCCTTAAAAAGAATTTTTAATTTAAAACTAAAATTTCATTTAACCAAAAGTTAAGTTAAGAGTAAATTCAAGGGGGAGTTAAGTCCTAGATTATGATGATGATTTGAAAAGAGGGAAAAATGTTTAGGCAAGAACTTCTCAAGAAAATTATGTAGTTTGACAAAATTGTAGAAATTATAAAACTAAATTAAATTAAAATTATAAGAACTCTATCTTAAAAGAATCTTAAGGAAAAGTAAATTACTAAATATTGCTCTCTCCATAATTTTCAACTAAAACTAGAACAATGATAATTGGCTAAGGGGGATTTCATAAAATTTGGCATAAGAAGAGAAATTTTTGAATGGAGGAAATGGAATTTATCATGAAATTTCCTCTTTTTTTTTCTTTTTTTTTCTCTTCTAATAAAAACCCAAAATGTATTTGGTTTAGGAGTAATGAATTTTATCCTCTTACTCCATGCCATATAATCGTTTCAAATATTTTGGGTGCATATGTTTTAGGGAATAATGAATTTTATCCTCTTATTCCCATGACATATGATCTTTTAAAGTTCATTTTTTATATGCCACAAAGGGGGTAAGGAAGGGAAATAAATCTAGCTAGCTTTAAATTATATTGAGAGCAAATTCTAGTAACATTAAATTTCCTAAGATCTAAAAAGTTAGAAGAAAATATAATTGAAATCTAAAGAGGTTTAGGAAATTCACTACAAATTGAAGCCATTTAAAAATTAAAAGAGAAGTCATGCTAACAAAATTCTCTAATCAATTTAAAATCATAAGATGATTCTTAAATCAAGATTACCTCAAATTTAAAATTAACAAACTATGATAAGCAAAATTTTAGCCAATTAAAAACTTAAACATGCTTATAAACATTCTCAACTAGATTTCTAAGAAATCACAAAAACAACAAAAGGAGGGATATAAGAATTTTTGGAATTTTTGATATTATCTTTTTTTTTTTGAATTTTTGATATTATCTTTTTTTTTTGATATTATCTTTTTTTTTTTAATTTTTGAATTTTTCTCATTAAAAACTATTTACAAAGAAAGGAAACTAGCTTTAAAACTTAACAATTTTGTAAGTCTTGGACTTCCCAAGGGCTACCCGGTGAAGGGTTCGCAAGGTACTAAGAGGTGTGATGGGATGAAATCCCAAACGTCCCTTTCCAAGATTTAAATTTTCGATTTTCTAAATTTTTTTGAGTTTTTGGATTTTACAAGTGCTTAAATAAAGGAAATCATAGAAACAAAATTAAAATTTTCTTTTTGTTGTTTTTTTTTTCTTTTCATTTTTTTTGAATTTTTTTTTTAAAACTATTTACAAATATTTACAAAGGGCTATTTACACCCCCATACTTAAAGTTAAACATTGTCCACAATGTTTATAAATAAGTATGAAGTAAGAAAAGGTAAAAAAGATGCAAAAACGAAAGAAGAGAAGGAAAAAGGGCTTCCCTGATTTTTTTGAAGCTTTTGTGGGGAAGCCGCGATTACCTGCAAAAGTTGTTAAAGAAGAAAAGAAGAGACAAGAGAAAATAACAAAAGATAACTTTGGGGTGCCTCCCAACAGCGCTTTGTTTAAGGTCGCGTAGCTTGACCCACTTGCCGATCATATTATAGGTTGAAATACAATCGAATCACTCTTTTCATTAGTTAACTCTCCCGGATGATATAATTTAAGGCGGTGGCCGTTTACTTTGAAGGTACCTTTTTCCGGGTGGGAAATTAAAATTGTCCCATAGGACCAAACCTCTTTAACAATAAAGGGTCCGGACCATCGGGATTTTAGTTTTCCCGAAAAAAGGCGAAGGCGGGAATTATAAAGGAGGACGAGATCGCCCGGCGAAAAAGTTTTTGGAAATTTTATATGCTTATCGTGATAAAACTTCGTTCACTCCTTATATAATTAATTGCTCTCATACGCATTCGCTCGCCACTCATCTAATTCATTCATTTGGAATTTTCTTTGTTCTCCCGCTAGAGTGGAATCGAGGTTTAAAAATTTAAGCGCCCAAAATGCGCGGTGTTCTCATTCGACCGGAAGGTGGCAAGCCTTGCCATAAACCATTCGATATGGTGTACAACCGATAGCGGTCTTGTACGCCGTTCGATAGGCCCATAGCGCGTCATCGAGCTTTATTGCCCAATCCTTCCGATTGATAGAAACTGTTTTTTCTAAAATCCGTTTTAATTCTCGATTAACAACTTCGACTTGGCCACTCGTTTGTGGGTGATATGCGGTGGATAATTTGTGAGTGACACCATATTTCGCTAAGATTTTTGTAAATTGAGTATTGCAAAAATGGGTGCCCCGATCACTCACAATAGCGCGCGGCGTGCCAAATCGAGAAAATAATTTTTTTAAGAAATTAACGACGACTCGCGCATCATTCGTGGGGAGAGCTTGCGCTTCCTCCCACCTCGATACGTAGTCGACCGCCACTAGAATATATTTATTTGAAAAAGATGGAGGGTGAGGACCAACAAAATCGATACCCCAAAGGTCGAAAAGTTCGCATTCTAAGAAAATGTTTTGGGGCATCTCATCCCGGCGGGAGATGTTCCCCGACCGCTGGCAGCTGTCGCAAGTACTCTCAAGGGTGTGAGCATCTTTAAAGAGCGAGGGCCAATAAAAGCCCGCCTCCAGCGCCTTCCTTGCGGTTCGGTTTGAATGATAATGACCTCTGGTGGGTCCCTCATGACAATGACGTAAAATTTTAAGGCCTTCCTCACTCGAGACGCATCGTCTTACTACCTGGTCTGCGCATACATGGAATAAAAAGGGGTCCTCCCAAAAGTAATTCTTTAAATCAGAAAAGAATTTCTTCTTTTGCTGACTTGAGAATTCTTTTGGCAGGACCCGGGCTACTAAATAGTTAGCCAGATCTGCAAACCAGGGGGTAGACGATGAATTAATATTTTCGAGAGTAAGGAGGCACTCTTCGGGAAATTTATCATTAATGTCAGATTCTATTAATACGTCCGATGCGGGGTTTTCTAAACGGGAGAGGTGATCGGCCGCCAAGTTTTCGGCTCCCCGTTTGTCCCGGATCTCTAAGTCAAACTCCTGCAAGAGGAGGATCCATCGCAAAAGACGAGGCTTGGCGTCCGATTTGCTTAAAAGATACCTAAGTGTGGAGTGATCCGTGAAGACGATAAGTCTCGAGAGGGTGATGTATGACCTAAACTTATCGAAGGCAAAAACGATCGCTAGAAGCTCTTTTTTTGTAGTGGTGTAATTCGCTTGTGCCGACGTGAGTGTTTTGCTCACATAATAAATAGGGTGGAAATACTTACTCACCCGTTGGCCAAAAACGGCACCAACCGCAATGTCACTCGCGTCGCACATGATTTCAAAAGGGAGCGACCAATCCGGCGCGACTAGAATCGGGGAGTTTATAAGTTTTTCTTTGATAAGTTTAAAGGCCAAATGGCATTCATCGCTAAAAATAAATGAGGATTCCTTTTCAAGAAGATGGGTTAACGGCTTTGTGATTTTGGAAAAATTTTGTATAAAGCGCCGATAGAACCCCGCGTGGCCTAGGAAACTCCTAATAGCTTTTGCGTTTGTGGGAGGGGGAAGTTTTTCAATTACTTCAATCTTGGCCCTATCGACCTCGATCCCCTTGCCCGAAATTTTATGGCCAAGGACTAGTCCTTCCTTGACCATAAAATGGCATTTTTCCCAATTAAGTGCTAAATTCATTTCCTCACATCGCTGCAACACGCGCTCGAGATTTTTAAACAGTTTTCAAATGAACTCCCGTACACGGAAAAATTGTCCATAAATACTTCCATCACCTCCTCCACTAACTCGTCAAAAATTGCCAGCATACATCTTTGGAATGTAGCAGGCGCGTTACAAAGACCAAATGGCATCCTTCGATAAGCGAAGGTGCCAAAGGGATAAGTGAAAGTGGTTTTCTCTTGGTCGTCGGGCGAAATCAGAATTTGGAAGTATCCCGACAAACCATCTAGAAAACAGTAGTAGGAGTGACCCGAAAGGCGTTCTAAAATTTGGTCGATAAATGGTAGAGGGAAGTGATCCTTACGGGTGGCATCATTTAATTTCCGATAGTCGATGCACATCCGCCAACCCATAACAGTACGGGTTGGGATCAATTCGTTATTTTCGTTCGCAACTACCGTGACACCACCTTTCTTTGGCACGACTTGTACTGGGCTAACCCAAGTACTGTCCGATATCGGGTAGATGATTCCCGCGTCCAGAAGTTTTATAACTTCGGTCTTAACGACTTCTTTCATGTTAGGGTTTAGTCATCATTGAGGCTGGACTGAATTTCGGGAATTATCTTCGAGAAATATTTTATGAGTGCAGAAAGATGGGTTTATACCCTTAATGTCCGATAATTGCCACGCAATTGCGTGGCGGTGCTTTCTTAAGACTATAGTCAACTCAGAAATTTCTGAGTTGCTAAGATCGGATGAAATGATGACGGGTAGCTTAGACTCTTTTTCCAAAAACAAGTATTTAAGGTGAGGGGGGAGTTGTTTCAACTCCAATCGGGTGGTTCTTCATAAGAAGTCTTGATTTTTAATTTTTCTAAAAATAATGGTTCGGGTGGTGTGGGGTGAGAAACTTCTTCTTCATCACAAAAGAGCTCTACGGGCTCGGAATCACTACTCGCCGATGAAACTAACTCGAGGGATGAATCGAACTCACAACACTCTTCTAAGTAAAAACATGAATCGTCATTTTCTAGCGTGTTCCGCATCGACGAATTTATGCCGAAAGTAACTTCATCGTCTCCAACCCGTAGGAGGAGCTTTCCGTTACTTACGTCGATAATAGCGCGGGAGGTGGCAAGGAAGGGGCGGCCGAGTATGAGGGGTACTTCGGCATCCTCTTCGATGTCAAGAATGACAAAATCCACCGGGAAGATGAATTTGTCAACCTTGACGAGCACGTCCTCCACTATTCCTATCGAATATTTTAAAGAACGATCCGCTAATTGGATACTCATTCGAGTGGGCCTTGGATTTCCTAGACTTAGCTTTTTGAACAAAGAAAACGGCATAAGGTTGATGCTTGCTCCAAGATCCGCTAAGGCGTGTTTTACTAACGAATTGCCAAAAAGACATGGGATGGAAAGCCGCCCCGGGTCATTTGCTTTTTTCAGCAATTTGTTGAGTACAACCGCGGAGCATTCTGCGTTTAAAGAAATATGCGAAATATCTTCTAACTTTTTCTTATTGGAGAGCAACTCCTTAAGATATTTCGCATATTTAGGCATTTGTGAGATAGCCTCGCAGAAGGGTACATTAATATGGATTTGTTTTAAAACATCTAAAAACTTTTTATAATTTTTTTCGGCGCTTTCATTTTTAAATTTCGATGGATACAGAATATTAGAAGTAGGAGCGCGCAGATTTAAAATAGAAGTGTGCGGAGCTATCATAGCGGGCAAATTCGAAGATGAATTAAAAGTAGGAGGAGGAGGAGAGGAAATTACCTTGGGTTCGTCCTGTTTTTGAACCACCTCCTTCCCGCTTCGGAGTGTAATCGCGTGCGCGCTCTCCTTTGGATTTTGCTCGGTGTTCCCCGGTAGTGCTCCTTGTTAACGCTCAGAAATCATCTTTGCGAGTTGGCCCACTTGATTCTCTAAATTTTTGATCGATCCGGTAAGGTTCCGGATGTTCGTTTCATTTGTAGCAACATATTTTGCAAAAACCTCTTCAATCGGAGAGAGTTTTTGCTGTTGCGGTGGAAAACCGGGTGGATTATAATTTTGAGAAATCAAATTTGGAGGCGGAGTTAAGTTAAGAAGTTGATTAGGGGGAGGTTGATTTAAATTCATAGGACGCTGAGCATTTCCTTGGTTGCTCCATGAGAAATTCGGATGATTCCTATAACCCGCATTGTAGGTGTTATTATACGGAGCGGTGTTCGGGTTATAGGAAGGCCGAGGTGGATTTCCCATGTAGTCAACATGTTCTTCAATTAAAACGTTATTAGCCCAAGGAGGAGTGGTGGAGGAAGCAGACATCTCCGCCACTTGCTTTGTTAAGCGCTCAACTTGTAAAGGTAAATTTGCGTTTGCGTCTATTTCAAAAATTCCGGCCGGCTTATTAGGCTGTGCTCGGGGAATGTTCCATTGGTACGCATTTGTGGCCATCTCTTCGAAAAGCTCTTGAGCGGCGATCGGGGTTTTATTATTTAATGTCCCCCCGGCGGCCGCAACAATCATTTGCCTCGTTTGGAGATTTAAGACATTATAAAATATTTGCACTTGTTGCCAAGTGGCAAGTGCGTGGTGAGGGCATCGACGCAAAAGCTCCTTGAAGCGCTCCCATGTGTCATAGAGAGTCTCCGAGTCGATTTGCATGAACGATGCAATATCCGTGCGCAATTTAGCGGTCTTTGAAGGCGGGAAATATTTATTAAGAAATTTTTCTGCCATTTCGGCCCATGTAGTGATGGATACCCTTGGTAGGGAGCCCAGCCACTGGTTGGCCTTAGACCGCAAAGAAAAAGGAAAAAGACGTAGCTGAATGGCGTCATCGGTGACGCCATTGATCTTAAAAGTGTCACAAATTTCAAGAAAGTAAGAGATATGTGAATTTGGATCCTCGTCCGGTTGACCATCAAAGGTCACCGATTGTTGCACCATTTGTATGATGCTGGACTTGATCTCAAAATTATTGTTCGCCACCGTGGGGCGAACAATACTCGATTGTGTGCCTTCCAAATTCGGCCGCGCATAATAGGACATGGTCCGTTGCGCGTCCTCATTAGGATTTGGCTCATTAAGATTAGGAGGATTAAGATTATGATCCATATTTGCTGCGTTAGTGTCCCCGATCGACTCTTCGGATTCTACTTGATTTCCCTGATCACGAGAACGGCGGTGCCTCAAAAGGGTTCGCTCGATCTCCGGATCAAAAGGAAGAATCGAAGTGCTACCTCGGGTCATACACTAAAAAGAGAAGAAAGGAAGAAGAAAAACTAAATTTTTTTTTTCTTTTTGAAATTTAGAAAAAACAAAATAAAATAAAAAGAAGCATGATAAAATTAATAGCTATCCTCTTTTCAAAATATCTACGCAAAGTTCCCCGGCAACGGCGCCAAAAACTTGATATAGATTTCTCGGTTTTGAAATTTAGTGAAAGGTTGAGATTTTCTCCAAAACTATATCCGATAAAGGCAAGTATACCTTATCGTCTATAGTATAGGATATTTGGAAATACCAAGGTCGTATTCCACGGGGCGCGTTGATTACTTCTACTTCGAGGAAAATCCTTATTATCTTATCTCATGATATTTTGGAGGTTTTGATTACTTAGTTAAAAAGAGACATTTTGCAAACTTAGTGAATGATTAAAACGATAATAAAAAGACTTAATGCTCAACATAGTGGAGGGGAAAAAGGAAAGAAAACTTAACATTGCATGAAAGGAGAAGTACTTAAGGAGAAAGAGCAAATGAAAGAGAGCAAGCTAATTTTTATTGAAAATCAAAACTATTACAATCTTAATGAGAGATTACAAAGCTAGGGAAATGAAGATTACAAGCTTAAAAAGAGCTAGTACATGAAAGTTAAACTAAAACATTGCATGAATTGAAAAGGAAGACATGAAAGCTTAAAGACATGAACAATTGCATTGAAAAACTCACTAACAGCTCTAGCAGCACCTCCCCCACTCCAAAATTCTGAACCCTGGACTCAAGGAGAACCTCTGAATTTATAGGAAAAAATTTCAGATTACACGCCCTCGGTCACGGGCGTGACCAAGAGCGTGACTGCACTATTCACATCAGATCCGACAGCGGCGTGGGCTCGAATTCGGCGCGGCGAAAAGTGACATGTCACGGGCGTGACATGTTGGGTCACGACCGTGACTTTGGACGGCTGCATTAAATGCAGCGTGGGCTGGAATTCGGCGCGGTGGCGAAGCAGAGATCACGCTGGAAAGTCACGGCCGTGACATGTGGGTCACGGGTGTGACTTAGGTTGACTTCTCGACAGCATCTCCACGTCTCGACGGCGGCTCCACGTGGAAGATTCTAAGTTTACACGCCCTTGGTCATGGGCGTGACTTTGGGTCACGGGCGTGACCTGGGGTGTGACTTGGTGTGGGCTAGCTCAGACAGCGCGGCATTATTCTGGACTGATCTTTAGGTTACACGCCCTTGGTCACGGGCGTGACTGAGGGCGTGACATGCCATTTTTCCCGATTTGTCCCAAAATTCTGCAAATATTGAAATTAAGCTAAGTTAGAATCAAAATTACAAAAAGAACTACTTATAACCTAAAATTGTCATAAAAAGAAAAATTCATATTAAATATTTACAAAATTTTCTATTAAAAAGTTATAAAAATACTACTTATCAAGTTCATCTTCGACGAGATGAAGGGAAGGTTCTTACCGATCCTTTAGTGTTCTGGGCTTTGGTTGGAAGTCTGATATACTTGACGATCACGGGGCCAGATATTGCTTATGCAGTTGGCAGGGTGAGTCCGTTTATGGCAGAGCCTCGGAAACCTCATATTGTGGTGGCTAGGAGTATCTTGAAGTATGTCAAATCCACCCCGGATTTGGGTCTCTTCTATGGGAGAGATTCAGGCTTTTGTTTGCATGGGTACATGGATGCTGATTAAGAAGGAAATTCGGATGATTAGAGATCGACGTCTGGATATGTCTTTATGATAGGCTCTACATCTATATCATGGTGCAGCAAGAAGCAGGATTCTGTGTCTGTCTCTACCACAGAAGCGGAGTACAAAGCTTCGGCTTTGGCGGCTCAGGAAGCCATCTAGCTTAGGAGGCTTGTGGAGGACATTCATAGGGAGGTGCGAGGTACTACTCTGCTACGTGGTAACAATGAGAGTGCTCTCAAACTGGTGAACAATACAGTTTGTCATGCGCGTGCGAAGCACATAGAGATTCATCACCATTTCATTCGTGAGAAGGTGTTGGAGGGATCTCTGACTGTGGAGCATATACAGAGCAAGGAGAATGTTGCTGACATATTTACTAAGCCGCTTTTGAAGGGACCATTTGGTCGGTTGCGGAGTTTGCTTGGGCTGACTTCCACTTCCCACTTCAAGGGGGAGTGTAAAATTTTTGAAGTGGAACTGGAATGGTGTTGGGCGGTCTGCAGGTTGGAGACCGCAGAGACCGCGCAGTCTGCGCTGGTGCTCTGGCCGATTTTGTCTCAGTCAATCTGATATGGGCGGTCTGATCTGAGAGAGATCGCATGTTATCAAAGCAGCTCACGCGGGTTGTTCTGGTGACTTGTTCAAGTCGGCCATATGTTCAAGTAGGTCTGCCTTCTTGCAGTGACCGGGCGGTCTGACGACTTGTTCTAGTCGGTCTGGTTTACTGAAGAAGTTCTTTGCTTTTGGCAATAAGACCGGGCGGTCTATTTTCGGAGATCGCGGTAACCGGGCGGTTTGTGAATAACCGTATGGTTCAATAAGGGAGCTTTAGCCTTGCTGAGCTCGGGCGGTCTGTCTTGAGAGACCGCTGGCAATCTGATGGGCGGTTATTGTATCCCAGTTTATTCGGTGATGACATCCGTCTGCTCTCCTATAAATAGGAGTGCATGGCCCATCATTAAAACTAGAACTGTAAGAACCAAAGATGGTTTGATTGTGCTGGTCTCAATTTGAGGTCGCGCGGTCTGAGATTTTGACTGACCGATTTGTTTGTTTCGTAGGTTAGCGACTAGCAGCTCGCGGTCACCCTTTCTCCCTTCTTCCAGCTTTAAATAAACCAGTCTGGGCGGACTGTGTTTAGGTGTTATTGTACTGTGCAACAAACTCAGTTGATTAGGTGGTCTGAAATGACCAGGCGATCTTGAGTTGCGGTCTGCATCAGGAAGCAGTTTTCGTTGGCAAGAGTTTGCGGGTTCTTCTGTGATCAAGACCGTGCGGTCTGGGCGATCAAGGAGTGCGAACTGATTGTCTTTCAGTAGTTGAATAAAGCAGCAGGTCGGGTGGTCTGTGGTTGCGGTCTGGCAGGTGCGGCTTGTGCTCTGTTCGCACGGTCTCAGGGGCTTCCCGTCTGGCTTGTCTGTTCGCACAGTCTGGCGGTCTCATGTCGCCAGGTTGTCAGCAGCTTGTTTACTTTTGTGTTTGTGCTTCTCTCCTCCGTGATTCTTATGAATCATGTCTCGCCATGTATACCTCAAATTGTAAAGAGATAGTTAATACCAAAGCACTATTCAGTCTTCCCTTTGTCATTGTGTTGTGATACTTGTGGAATGTTTTGTGAAGTGTTCCGCATTTAACTTCATCTCCATACCTCAAGTTTTTTTAACAAAGCCCGCAAGCTCGACCCATTTGGACCCGCAAGTCCTCTGCCCTAGCCCTCAAGCCTCACAGATCTCAAGCCCTCAAGCTTGACACATAGATCTGAAACCAGATCTTACAGGTTTGGCCCGCAGGCCATTACAAGAAAGATATACAATAATTGTTCTTCTGCCTGATGGAGATCGACTACTTTTCTTGAAGAAGATGCCTCTGAGTTGAATCTTGAAAGCACAAATCTTCTTTAAGCCTTCCTTCTATCTGGAACTCTCCTTATGACTCGATGAAGCTAGACTGATTCTTTTTGAACAAAGGATGAAGATTGACTTGTTCTCAGTTCTTGTTTTTGCTTTTCGCCGCTTTTACAGTTCTATTGAGAAATGTTGAGTAGGATTCTTTGAGTTCCAGGATTCAAGAGTGATTATTAGGGCATTCATTGTTCCATTTTATAGGACTGAGAAGCCGCTTAACGGTCTCCTATGATGTCCTACTCTGACAGACGCCCATACCTTAAGAGCACGCGCTGATTGGACAATCAGGCGGCGGTATTAAATGCTGACAACGCCTCTGGCATTTATGAATCCTTCTCGATGATGTTTCCATGGTTACGATGACACGGACAATATCTCGATGACAGGACTTGTCGTTGTCTTGGACTTGGACAGATCTTCAAGTCTCCTTCCTTCTTCTTCAGATAGAGAAATTTCGACGACACGGGACATCCCTTCTGCACTTGCACTTAAAATGACATGATGTCATCTAACTGATGTCGACGTAATCTTCTTGATTGCTTGATATCGTTGTGACCACCTTATCTTGTCGATGACATAGTTGATATCATGTCGACAGACCATTCTTCAGCAACTGCCGGTCTTCATATGACCTTCTTTAGTCTTCTCGAAGAGAGTCCTTCTTTAAGACGATATCGTTGACATCAGTCTTACTTAGCCTTTTCAATGACAAGGCTTCTTTACGATGATAACTGTCTAATTCAGCCTTATCGACGACATGCCTATTTTACGACGATATCTTTTCTTCCTTAGCCTTATCGACGTCAAGGCTTCTTTTTGACGATATCTGTTCTTCCTTATCCTTATCGACGTCAAGGCTTCTTTTCGACGATATTTGTTCTTCCTTAGCCTTATGAACTTGTCTTCTACTGAGATGAAAAAGCTAAGAAGATAATTAAATACATAGTGAAGTTCTCTTGAATTGGTGACTTCTCCAAATAAGGAATCATGAGGGCAAGATTCCCAACAATCTCCACCTATTTGAAGAAGTTAGAACCCCACTTCAAAATTACTTACACTCATTACTAAAATGTGAAATTAAGCATTAGATGTTAACACAGTTACCATTCCCTTAGCTTTTGCATCTTCTTGAGCTGGTAGCTACCACTTGATGTGATGCATCTTCTTCTTTACTCCCCCTTGACTTATGCATCTTCTTGAGCTGGTAGCTCCCTCTTGATGTGATGCATATTTTCTCTTCTAGGTTATTCTTTTCTCCCCCTTTCTGAATTTTCATTATAGGCCTTGCAGTTGCTGTTTGTCGACGATCACTCTGTTGTCGTCGTGAGAGAGGTTTATGTCGTTGAGACAATAGTTTGTGTCATTGTGACCATTCATCAATTTTTTTGTCTGACTTTGGCATTTGGTAGGCTTTTATTACCAGATTGTTTCAACACTTGTCCTGCAAGTTCTTCTTACTATCATATGTAGTGAAATTAGTGATCAGTAAGTTGAAAATTACTCTAAGTTTAACATCCCCAATTGGAATTTGAAGAAGTTAAACTTAGCTTAATCTAGGGGCTTTGTGAATATATCAGCCACTTATTTGTCTGTGGGAACAAACTCAAGGATGATATCTTCATTCTCCACATGCTCCCTGATGAAGTGATATCTGATCTCAATGTGCTTAGTCCTGCTGTGTGAGACAGGGTTCTTAGCAATTGATATAGCACTGGAAGAGTCACAAAACAGGGGTGTTTTGGTCATCTTTAGATTGTAGTCTTCAAGTTGATGTTGAATCCATAGCAGTTGAGCACAGCAGCTCCCAGCAGAAATATTTTCTGATTCAGTTGTGGAGATTGCTACAGTTGTCTGCTTCTTACTGCTCCAAGAGATCAGTCTTCCTCCAAGGAATTGGCATGTCCCTGAGGTACTTTTCTTGTCTTCTTTGCATCCTGCATAATCTGCATTTGAGTAGCCAGTCAATTCACACCCATGGTTCCTAGGGTACCATAGGCCAAGATTTGATGTGTCCTTTAGGTATCTTTGGATTATCTTTATAGAGACATGATGAGATTCCTTAGGGTTCATCTAATATATAGCACATACACATGTACCAAACATTATGTCAGGCCTACTTACAGTTAGGTATAACAAAGATCCAATTATGCATCTATATTTGGTTTCATCAAAGGGCATTCCCTTCTCATCCTTGTCCTGAGACACATTGGTTCCCATTGGAGTCTTCATAGAGGAAGCACTCTCCAATCCAAACTTCTTGACTAGCTCTCTAGTCAACTTGGTCTGAGAGATGAATATACTATCTTCAGATTGTTTCACTTGGAGACCTAGGAAGTATTTGAGGTCACTCATACTGCTCATCTCAAACTTTCCCTGCATCAAGCTGGTAAACTTTTTGCAGAGATTATTGTCTGTAGATCCAAAGATAATGTCATCTACATAGATCTGTAATAGCAAAATCTTCCCCTTAACTTCCCTCAGGAACAAAGTCTTATCAATCTTTCCCCTTGAGAATTTATTCTCAAAGAGAAAGCTTGACAGAGTCTCATACCAGGCTCTAGGTGTCTGCTTTAAGCCAAATAGGGCTTTCTTAAGAAAATACCTAGAGTCAGGATAAGTTGAATCAACAAAAACTGATGGCTGATCTACATAGACTTCTTCTTTGAGGACACCATTTAGAAAGGCTGACTTCACATCCATCTCATAAACATTGAATCCTTGGTAGGCAGCATATGCTAAGAATAGTTTGATGGCTTCCAGTCTGGCTTCAGGGGCAAAGGTCTGATCAAAGTCAATCCCTTCCTCCTGTCTGTAGCCCTTTACCACTAGCCTTGCTTTATTCTTAGTGATGATTCCATTTTCATCTAGTTTATTTCTTTAGACCCACTTAGTTCCTATAATATTCTGTCCTTGGGGTCTTGGAACCAGCTTCCAAACTTTGCATCTCTTGAATTGGTTCAGCTCCTCCTGCATTGCTGCAATCCAAAATGGATCCTGATTTGCATCCTCAAATTTCTTGGGTTCAATTTGAGAAAGAAAACTCACGTACAATGCTTCATTTACAGCTTTACTCCTTGTCAGCACTCCTTGGTTGACATCTCCTATTATTTGATCTTGAGGATGATCTGTCATTTGTCTCAAGGCAACTGGCAGTATTCTGGCAACTTCTGCTATGGTAGGTTCTTCAGGTTGCATTTCTTCTGCTGCCTCTGAGCCTTCTGCAACCTCTTCTTCAATTCCACTGTTGCTGAATGGTTGTTATCTTTGGTTGAGGTCTCAGCCTTGTCTTTAATAGATAATTTCTCCATTTTCTCTGCTGTACCTTCATTCACTAGAGAACTAGACCAGCCTTTTTGTATAAGGCTAGTCTCACAAAATACAACATGTATAGATTCTTCCACTGCTTGGGTATTGATGTTGTATACCCTATAAGCCTTGCTATAGGAACTGTAGCTAACAAAAATTCCCTCACTGCTTTTCGCAACAAACTTGGTTAGCTTGGCTTTCCCATTATTAAGGACATAACATTTACTACCAAAGATCCTGAAGTAGGATAAGGTAGGTTTTCTGCCATTCATCAGTTCATAGGGAGTCTTCTTGTGGTCTTTGATGATGGAGGCCCTGTTTATCACATGACAAGTAGTATTGACATTCTCTGCCCAGAAATATTCTGGCAGAGAGGAGTCACTTAGCATTGTCCTACTTGCCTCTATCAAGGTTCTGTTTTTCCTTTCCGCAACCCCATTTTGTTGAGGAGTTCTAGGGGAGGAAAATTCTTTAGAGATACCTAGTTCTTGGTAGAATTCTTTCATGGCCCCTGACTGAAATTCTGTGCCATGGTCACTTATGAATTTTACTACAATATAGTTCATCTCATTCTGGATCTTCCTGACAAAGTTCTTCATGATATCTAAGGTATCTGACTTCCTTTTAAGGAAGAACTCCCAAGTGAACCTTGAATAATCATCAACTATTACAAGGGTGTAAGCCTTCCCTCCTAAGTTGAGAACTGACATAGGACCAAACAAATCCATGTGCAATTAAAATAAGCACCTAGAGAAATTCTTGTCAGAAATGCTTTTAAAGCTGGTCCTTGTCTGCTTCCCAAGTTGGCAAGCTTGACATGGACCTTCCTTGATGCACTTATTATTAGGTCCATTTCTAACTAGGTCCTGTGAGAAAAGCTTGCTTATAGTCTTATAGTTACTGTGTGCAAGTCTCTTGTGCAATTATACACATATAGCCTTTTTGTCATTAGCCACAAGACATACATGCTTGGAAGAATTTTCATTAAAGAAATTTAACAGTAAATATTACCACTCCTAGTGCCAGTTAAGGTAGCCTCAAAATCTAAGGATTTCTTAATCAAGCACTTATACTTGTGGAAGACGATAACAAAACCTAGATCACAAAGCTGGCTTATGCTTATGAGATTATGTTTCAATCTCTCAACATAAGCTACCTTTGTGATGGTAACTAAGCCATTAGAAATATTACCATAACCTTTAGTCACCCCCTTCTCTGAACCTCCAAAAATTACTGTTGGTCCATTCTCCACAGGGGTCAAACTTCTTAGATACTTCCTGACACCAGTCTTATGCCTAGAGCAGCCACTGTCCAAATACCAGATTGGAGACTGGTTGGCATTTGGACATACCTGCATGAAAAGTTAATTACCTTTAGGTACCCAATTTGGATTGGGTCCTTGGTTCCTGTTAGGAAGATAAAATGGAATGCCACACCACTGAGGGTTCTGCACTCTCTTTGCATTGGGTCTTGTTGGGTTGAACCAACAGTCTAGGGTAAAGTGGCCTACTTTCCCACAACACCAGCATTCATACATGTTATACCTTCTCTTCTGCCTCACCTATTGAGTGGGATGGGAGTGTTGTTGAGTAGGAGAGAAGACAACCGCCCTAACAGGTCTTGGGTAAACCTTACATGTGTGAGAGTGGAGTGGAGCTCGTATCACCACTTGTTGGTTTACCTTCTTGGGAATAGGCTTTGCGGAATCAGCCTTTCCCTTACTCTTCAGTGCTGTTGCTGTAGGTCCATGGGCAGAAGGACCTGATACTGACACCTTCTTAAGAGAACATTGAACTTCAGAACTTTTGTCCTTGATAGTCTCCTGATTGAATCTTATACCAGTTCTGAATGATCCAGAGAAGGTATCAATAATGGGCAAGACTGTCTTGGGCATAGTGAAGCTTGCAACAAGTTTCTTCTCACCCATCGACATCTCCTCAAGGACCTAATTCAGCATTCTTAAGCCTTGTGACTTCCTTGTATCTGTCCACTTCTTTGTTCATGGCAACCAGCTTTTCAGCTGTTTTCTTGAGCTCAGACTGGACAGACTTCAAGGAATCTAACTCCTTGGTCTGGATTTTGAGGAGTTTCTTATTGTTCTTGAAAGCTTTCCATAAATCTTTATACTTCTTCATCCGGTCATATTTAATTTCATATTGGGACCTTGAGGTCGAGTTGTTGGCAGCAGACACACTCTCATTATCATGCAAAGAGTTTGCTACTGATTCATAATTGGATGCAGACATATGAGCTTTGATGGGTACTTTCCAGGAGAGATATCATCCTGGTCGTCTTCCTTTATGGCAATTAGGCCAATCAGAGCCTCTTCCTCAGCGTCTGAGGAACTTGAATCAGAATCACTTAGAGTTCTGATTTGTAAGACCCCATTTTTTTTCTCCGCCGTTTTGCGGTGGCACCATCACTCGGGAAAGAAGTTAAGCTTAAACAAACTTTAGCGAAGCCAAGTCCATATCACATATAAATAAACCATCATAAGGAGATGTCCACATAAACATTACTAAAATAAAAGATAGAAATAACAAGGGCTCCTGCCCGATACATCAAATCCTCACTACATAAACACTCGCGGAAGCAAATCAACTAGTAGTAACACTCACGGATCCCGACACTGGTGCTCCTATGTTAGACTGTCCCGCCTCCATCTGCACCAGCCTTTGGTGCTGCTCCGTCTCCGTGGTCTCCTAAAATGATGAGGTCCACCGACCATTAGTTAAAAAGACTAAGGGGTCGTTTAGCAAGGCCTATCATATAAGAAGTCCCATAACCGACTTATACGATAGGGGTAGGGGTTGAAATGCAATGTTTATGCCATGACATGCAAGGTATGCTGTTAAATGTTATGTTCACACAAGTGCAACTCACACACTACGACTATATGCGCACAGACCTTTAGTTCCCCCTTTTTGGAGCTAGTAAAACTCCTAGGATACTCTTGTAGTGGCAAACAGAAGCAGTGGGTTGGGACTCACCCACCTCTAGGTTGGTATTTGCACTACCTAACCTAGACCTAACGTACGCCTCGACTCTAAGAAGACAACAGCGGAGCTCCTGCGTACTCTTGCTGGTTAGACCACCAGACTTGTCTTGGTAAATGGGTTACGCACTCTTACCGAGCCCAAGCATTAATGTCGGTGCAACGATCATCAACACTAAGGACCCACCACCTTATGCACATGCAAACATGTTTACCATCTATCTCCGAGCCATAAGCTCTCCGGCTAATCCTCCCGGCACAACAAACATTACTGAGCCACAAGCTCACCAGACTAATTAGTCTGCTGCTACAACCACCGAGCCTACCGCTCGTAAGACCAAACTGACTTATACACCCGTAACCACAGGGTGTGAGTGAGTGTGTTATTAATTACTCTTCTACAACATCTTGCTCCTACGATTTATGGTTAGTCTTGGACTTCCCAAGGATTACCCTATAAGAGGCTCGCTATGGTACTCGGAACTATAATGGGATGACACCCCAAGGCTCTTTTTCTCAAGACGTTTAATATTGTGGGTATCTACCCATATGTCTAAGCCTCTTATCGTTTCACTTGTATTAACCCTAGGTTGTTTATGACACGCTAGGGGAAAGACGATCTTTCGTCAACCCCAAGCACGACCTTACCCTTAGCCCACATAACACTCCTACCTCCTAAACTCCTTTTGGTGACCTCATCCTCTTCAACCTGACCATGCACACCACCTACATGCCACTTCCACCTAGTAGGCCCCTAAATATCCAAATTTCACATTTTTACTATACGCAGACCAAACTAACTATATGAAGCTTGTAAGTAGAGGTACTCCAAATATTCATCCAACTGACTCAAGATATTTACTAGAGGTCTATCATGATGTTATAAGACTAAATCCAAAGACTCATATTTTTCCTCAACATCTTAGCATTTATTTAAATTTCTACAATAATTGCCAAGTATGAATATGAACATGAAGTGTAAGGTATTCTCAAGACATGATCCTCATAAAATTAAGATAAATCAATCATGCCAAAATAACAGTAAATAATGAATATCACAATTTTACAGTAAGGAAATGTCATCTATTTTTAATATTTAACTTCTATCCAAACTTGAAGATTTATGAAGGAACTACCAAGAATACTTATGCCAAAATTATAGAAAAATTAGCATACCTCTATTATGTCCAGAAAAGCTTAATTACAGAGTTGCACAATTTATGGTAATCATGTCCGCACTGAAATAATTAATCCAAATAATTCCTAATTTGCACATGTTGTGAAGTAGCCTACTGATAACAATTTCCACAAATTCTATAAAAATTCAAAGAGCTTTCTAGTGCTCTGAAATGTCCTATCACCAAGTTGCACTGTTTCTAGAGAGTTTTGGACCCTTAATTATATTTCTTAAGATTGAGACAAAATAGGTGCCTTGAGGATGAAGCACTAGTTAAATCATAAAAAAAATTATATCAAAATTACCAGGGGTCTAAAATATGATTAAAAAGGCACCACCAAGATTTCATCTTCATCCAAGATAATTTGTGCATGTAAATATCTCTTAAAATAAGTTTACCTAAATGGGTAATGACCTAATTTATGGGGAATAAATTCTCCTAAAATTCTCTCAAAATTCCCCAGGGCATAAATATATCCCATGAACATATCTCCTAGGTTCCATGGCCATTCTATAGCTTTTGACCAAATGTCCTTCACAAATCTCTATATGCACCCCAAGGGGTAAGACTAGGGTTCTAAGGCATGCCCACCTCTACACCAGCCCATATTACTCATGAAGGTGTTTTAGGCGATCCTAAACCAGTGGACAAGGTTTCAACTCATGGTGATGAGTTTTGACCATAATATCCCAAGATAAACACCATGCCCTAACTTTGACCTAACTTGGGTTGACAAATTACCCAACAAAATCAGTCCCAATTGGGCTGAGATTTTTACCAAGGTCATACAATAACCCCAAGGAGCACCTACCAAAATTTGGAGGGCATTTGACCCAATAATTAATTAATATTTAATTTATGGAATTATTACAAAAACCCTAGAAAAAGGTTCTCCTAAAATTCCCATCTTTGGGTATGATGTGTGGGTAGGTGTAAATAGCCTAGGTTTTAATTTTCAAGTCCATCCGATAACCCAATCAAAAGTTATTCAAGATATGGTGGCTGTCCTACACTAGGGACCAGTCCCACCAAAATGGACCTACAGGGAGCTACAAAACTCCTTTTGGGGTGAAATCAATTTTAAAACAAAGTAGACTCCAAGGGCTACAACGTTTATGTTAGGCAGTTTTTCAGTTGAGGGGTTCTCGTATTTTTAATAATTAAAATGAAATACTGCAGGAAGTATGACAAAATGTGTTGGAACAAGTCTCTGCGTTCGACGAAATCCAATCTGCGTTCGACAAAATTTGTTCTGAGTTCGATGAACTCCGTGCTTCAGTGCGCTCGACAAAATCCGATCTTCATTCGACCAACTAATCCAGTTCGACAAAATAATATAGTTCGGCGAATCAACTCCGTTCGACGAACTCCGTGTTCAGTTCGTCGGACTCAACTATCAGTTCGACAAACTCCAGAGTGTGTTCGACAAACGAATTCCATTCGACAAACAACGGGTTCAGTTCGACGAACTCGACTATCATTTTGGAGAATTAATTCTGTTCGACAAACTCCGGGTTCAGTTCGACGAACTCAACTATCAGTTCGACGAACTCAAAATTTCTTCTACTCCGTATGACAAATTAATGAAATAAGGTTATAACCTAACCATTTACTCCGGATTCAGTTCGCTGAATTAATTCTGTTCGACGAATTAATTCCATTCGACGAACACCGGGGTCTGTTCGATGAACTCAACTATCAGTTCGACGAACAACATAGTGTGTTCGACGAATGAATTCTGTTCGACGAACTCTGGGTTCTGTTCGACGAACTCAACTATTAGTTCGGTGAATTTCTTTTACTCAGATCGATGAATTAATTAAATAAGAATATAACATAATCATTTACTCCAGATTCAAAATGAAATAACATTATAACATATAACATCATCACGTAAATCTATGAATAACTGATCACGGCAGATCCGACGGCTCATAGTCATCTTCCCCGTTGGATGGACGGCGCGCGACAACCTATCCTGGGCTTCCTTGCGGGATGATTTCCCAGCCACCTGTGCCGCTTCCCGGCCAGCCAATGCCACCACCACCTTCATTGAGGTGGTGGACAGCGATAGGGGGTGGTTGGCCGGCCGGAGGTGGTCGAAATCGGGGTTTTGAGGAGGGGTAAGAGAGCTCGAACCGAGCTCTTTCGGTAGCACGATCCGAGCCCAATTGAGCTCAGATCAAGCCCCAAATTATGAAAAGATCTAGCACTAAGGGAGAGGAGATGGATCAGACCTGTGTGGGGGCTTGGTGGCTTGTATTCTGGTAAGTCGCCATGGCCGGAGGTGGAGATTTCAGCGCCATGTCAATCCTAGCTTCTGGTGCATGATTTCTTCGGAGGAAGAGGGGGGTTTCACTCCTTTCCAACCTCTGAAGATGTTAAAGGGGTCAATTGAGGCTAAGGGCGAGGAGTTACTCGGATTGCCATTAATGGCCATTAGTGAAGATTTCAGTTTCACTTGGGGGAGTGAATTTGGACATCAATGTGGCCGGGGAAGGGTTGAAAACTTCTCCTCTACCCAAGGGGAGATGAATGGTGCCATTATTGGAGGAGATGGACGGTTTCCTCTTCCTCTCAATTAACTCCCCCTTCTTTCTCTCTCTTACAAATTGGGCTCTCTCTCTCCTGGACGATTTCCCTGAAATTGAATGGCCCAATCAGTAGCAGTCAATCCCATTTGGTGGTGGACCACCACAATTGGGTCTAGCCCAAATTGGATTGGGTTTAATTTGGGGAAACTAGGTTATTTTGACCTAATTTAGTACAAGGTTGACTTTGGTCAAATTAACCACTTGGGTTGACCCAAATGGGCGGCTTAGGATCCAATGGCCTCCCTTAAGGGTTAGGAAGGTGTAGGCGGAGTCAATTTGGCAAGGTGAGGGTGAATTGCCCCTTTATAGGGCACTTTGACCAAAATTAGAGCTAAGGTTGACTTAGGGTAAATTGGCCAATTTAGAGGTCCCATTATGGGGCTTTTTGGTCCATTAGGTCCCTAATATCCTTATAAGGGCAGGGGCAATGTCAATATGGCATGGTGGAGGTCAATTGACCCTAATTAAGTTAGTTTGACCAATTTAGGGTTAAGGTTGACTTTAGCCAAATTGGTCTCTTTGGTTGACCCCAATGGGTCCCTAGTGCTCCAAGGAGACCACTAATGGGTTAGGGATACAATGGTGGGATCAAGGTTCAAGGAAAGGCCCTAAAGTCCTACCCTAGGCTAGGTATCTGAAAACCGCTATATGCAGACCACTGGGATTTCTCCTTCTCATCCAAGCTCACATGGTCTTAAGCTCTTCCTATGGTTTTTCATGACCTAGTCATGACAAAACCAACTTAGGGGGTGTAGTTGTTTGGGGGATGTTACAAATCCTAATACATAAAAATAAAAATTTCGTCCTCAAAATTCAGGTTAAATTTGTGGGGTTTCTACTACAAGGAAGTAAATGTAACATCCCAGGAAAATTAAATTATACCTATCGTAAAGAGCTCCGGGTACTTTTGCTGCATTAGGTCTAGTGGTTCCCAGGTATGCTCCTCTTGCCCATGATTCCTCCATTGGACCTTGACCAGCAGAACCTTTTTGCGTCGCAAGACTCACAACTCTGTGTCGTCTATCCGAACCGGCTCCAGGTGAACCGACCGATCAGTAGCTACTGGCCCCTCCGTAGTAGATATCTGCTGCTCTGGCCGTAGTAGAGCCTTCCTAAGCGAGGAGACGTGGAAAACGTCGTGCAGTCCCTCTAACTATGGCGGTAGCTCCAGTCTGTAAGCCAGGGGATCGATCCGCTCCAGATCCTGTAAGGCCCCATATATCTCGGACTGAGCTTCTTCCACCCGCAAACCCGCGAGACTCAATGCATCGGACGTATATTCAAGAAGACCCGATCTCCCACCTGAAACTCTACCATACGATGATGCGCATCGTAATCCTTGGCCTGCCTGCTCTGGGCCTCCAGCATCCTATCTCGAATCAGCCTCACCTGAGCCTCAGTGTCCTCCACGAACTCTGAGACAAGTGCCTTGGAATCCTCATCCTGAATCCAAGACAATAGTGTCCTGCATCTCCATCCGTATAATGCCTTGTAGGGTACCCTACCTATACTAGCCTGGTGACTGTTGTTGTATGAGATCTCGACTAATGGTAACAGTCTCTCCCATGGCTCCCCGCAGTCCAAAATGCAAAGGCGTAGAAGATCCTCCAGGGTCCGGTTGCTACGCTCCGTTTGTCCGTATGTCTGGGGGTGGAAAGCCATACTAAATGTCAACCGGGTGCCTAGGTAGTCCTGCACTGCTCTCCACTCCCTCGACGTAAATCGTCCATCTCAATCGGACACGATCGTCCTCGGCAAACCGTGATATCGGACAAACTGCTCTACGAACCTCCGTACTAAAACACCGACCGGATCGTCCTTCCTGACTGGAATGAACATGGCCACCTTCGTCAATCTATCGATGATCACCCAAATCGAGTCATTTCCCGCATGAGATCGGGGAAAGCCGTGTATAAAGTTCATAGCGATGTCGTCGAACTTCCACTACGGTACCGGGAGCGGCTGCAATAATCCAGCTGGGTTCCGGCACTCCGCCTTCACGAGTTGGCAAGACTCATAGTGGGTCACAAAGTAGGTGATGTCCTTCTTCATACCCGGCCAGTACATAGTCCTATTCAGATCTGCCGTCATCTTGGTGATACCTGGGTGCACGGAATATCTACTACAATGAGCCTCTGTCATAATGTCCTCCCGAATCTGGCTCCCTGCCGGTATATACACTCGGCCTCTAAAACTCAACAGGTCGTCCTTCAATGAATAGTCTCCAGCTGAGCCTACCTCCAAGTCTCTGAAAATCGGTTCTATCTTGGCATCCTGCCTCTGCCCATCCCTGATGCGGCCTCGAATGTCGTAAGTGGTACCCATCACCGCTAAATACTCCTCATATAGTTCCAGATCGGTCTCAGATACTAAAGAGATCTGCATGTCCTCGAACATCCGTACTAGCTCCTTGGCCATCAATTTGGGCTCCGCTCCCGACGTGGTAGCTCTCCTGCTCAGAGCATCCGCTACTACGTTCGCCTTCCATGGGTGGTAATGCATAGTGTACTGATAATCTGATAAGAACTCCACCAATCGCCAAGTCATGCACCGGGTAATTCCGCTCGTGGTTCTTCAACTGGATGGAGGCGTATGCTATCATGTGCCCATTCTGCATCAGAATGACACCCATCCCCTGATATGACGCATCCGTGTACACCTGAAATCCTTCCCTCCCCGACGGAAGGGCAAGGATGGGGGCCATATTAAGTCGACCCTTCAGCTCATGGAAGGCTGCTGATGCGTGTCGGCAAGTGCACCGGTCGCTGTCAAGTAATAATTGTGGAGAATAAATTCCCCGGATGTCGGTCTCTTGAGGAATGCAGGATGGGTGAACAAATCGCGCAGTGATTATTGTTACACAAGCGTTCAACAAACACAGAGATGGGGCTTTTGGTTGGTTTTCCTAATCTTATCAACAACTAAAGAGATGCGGGTCGAAAACACCGCTTCGCAAAGTGAGGTGGATGCAACGACCGCGATGCCGTGCTTCGTGAGGCGGATGAAGTGAACTCAAGTGCGAGAGGGTGAGGGTCGCAAACACCTCTTCACAACCGCCGTTAGCTCTTGCCAACGCGGATCAAACACCTTGCGTGCGTGCGAGTGAGTGAGAGAAAGCGGAATGAATCACCACCAAACCATGAAGAACAACAAAGAAATATTCATTTCCATCAAAATAAACATCACAATATTCGAGTATTGCACGGTTCAAAGAGTACAACGAGGGAAAAGAGGAAAGAAATAACCGGTGGTGAAGACTAGCGGCCGTTCACGGCCGGAATGGTAGGTTGTCGGGCTACCTCCGGACTCGGGCGGACTTTGCTTCCGGCATAGAGAGCTGTCACAATCTCCCTACGTAGCTCCGTCGTCTTCGACTGCAGGTTTCTTCTTCTTCTCACCGAGCGGAATGCGAGAATGCCGGCTTGAAGGCTTGCGGACGATGGAGAACACTCACTGACAATGGAGGAAGTCTTGGAATGGATGGAGGAGGCTTCCCCTTGCGTAGAAGATGAAATGGAGGCGTCCCACGGTGGAGTTCGGCGGCATACGGAACAGGAATCCCGCTCCCGCGGCTGATCGATCGCCCTAAAATCGCAACAGGCGTTTAAATAGGCGCTGGATTAAATACTGCGCACGGTCATTGGCGCACGACCAGTGGTCGTGCGCACTGGAATTCTGCGATCGTGCGCACTGCCTGGGTGGAACCTGCAAGATACGAAATTATAAAATAAAATGTTCGCACGACCAGTGGCGCACGACCGGTGGTCGTGGGCACTAGAGTTGATGGTCGTGCGCACTACAGCAAACAGAACTCGGAAATTAAATGATAAGTGCGCACGAGCAGTGGCGCACGACCGGTGGTCGTGCGCACTGTCGTTGATGGTCGTGCGCACTGCACCAAACAGAACTCGTGAAAAAGGGTTAAGTGCACACGATCAGTGGCGCACGACCAGTGGTCGTGCGCAATAGAACCGGTGATCGTGCGCAGTGTTCCTGTGCAGAATTGCACCGGGAACACTTGCACGACTCCTATTCCCGCACAACCACAGATCTAGCCACTGAAAGTGGCACTTAACAGCACATGAACACTACTAATGACAATAAGCACGAAAATCACACCAAAGTGGGCCTAGATGTGCACCTAGCGTGGATTATCAAATATAAACTATAACAAGGCTAAAGTGCGGAGAATTGACTAAATAACGGCCCGGATGAGTCCATAAATGTGTATATGATCAGGACTCATCACACCCCCAGACTTAACTATTTGCGCGTCCCGAGCAAACGAATCCGGCGGAGCGTGAAAACGATAATTAACATAGAGAATTACACAAGGGAGTACGGCGCGAAGTAACAACGCATGCGAGTAGAGATTCTAGTAGAAGGAGAGTTTAACTATGCTAACTAATTTACAAAAGTATTAAAGCGTAATTAAAGATTTAGTTATACTCAGTTGGTGAATTACGAAGAATTTGACGATCATGCCCGGTGTGAAAGTGACAAGATACTGAGGCGGGTGTTGCAAAAGATCGGGGCCTAGGAATAACTCCGCTGAAATCCATCAACGTCGTGAACCATACGCTTGCCCGGTCACACTCTCTCCACGGCGCTAGCAAACTCGCAAATCAAATCAGTAGGACTTATAGGATTAGAACGGGGCTTAGGTTACGGTATGATATTCAAAGTTAAACGCTGTGGCTACGCAACCCAAGTGAGCTAACGGAACGCTGCACCACACAAGACCAACAAACTATGCTCGTGTGACACACCCCCAGACTTATCATGAAAACCAGGTGTGCACACGGCCTACTTCACAAATACCAACAGATTTTCTGTTTTTTAGCTCGGGAGGATTTTTTTTCAAAATACTCTTTCTCTTTTTTTTCTTTTAACATATTTTACTTCTTTTATGTATCCTCCGGTTGGTTCAAAATCAGCAGATAGACTTTATTTCCCTTCATGGCACAATGATTCCACACACCACACAAGTTGAGACTTATGAGCGCAGTTAAAAACATTTTGGTTGCGGGAGTAGGATAGGCTTCAGGCTTTGGTGGATGAAGAGGGGCTGTACAAAGGAATGGTAGGCACAAAATGGGCTTGCAACGGTGAATGAAAAGGACATGGAATAACAAAGCTCAAACTAGCCAAATGGTGGCCTACATCATGTTTAACTCGACGAGTCGCTCTCACCCATGCTTCGAGAGTCGCTTGGGGCAAGTTCTTAGCCCACGAGAAAGATAAACCTTCCTCCCGACTCGAGCAACACACGACTAGCAATCGCACACACACAACACCGGGTTATCGTCAATTTCATACAAATTCACCACTTGAGTATATTAAATCTAAATTTACGCAGAAATACTAAACATAAATTAGATGCATAAAGAAAATCTAGTTCTACTCACATTCTACCATAGCATGCGAAGTGACTAGAACACTACATGAGTCAACATCGCACTCCAAATAATAATTCCTACGTTAACAATCTATTTCACATTCCGACCAAAATAGTTTAAACGGAACAACGACAAAAAGATAAACACGCACTCAAGTGGGTGAAGTGGTGTGTGAAGCATGAAAAACAACGATAATGAAGAGATAAATAAGAAACAACCTTCTAGTATGCGGTGCAACTCGTGCATAGTGGATAACAACAACCGCTCCCCCAGACTTAAGCTAAACAATATATCTAAAAATTTGAAGCTAAAATAGGGGAGGAAGTGTTACCCAATGCTCAGAAATGAGCATACCAGACGATTGGAATTTATGAACAGGAATAGTCCGCAGCATCCGCACCATCGAACACAAAACCTGCAAGCACAAACTCAAAGCAACAAAAGCAAATACAAAAGCTGAACTAAAAGAAGTTAGAAAAAAGGAAATACGAAACAGGAAATCTGGGTTGTCTCCCAGGAGCGCTTTCATTTAACGTCCTTAAGCTGGACCAAATACCTGTATTAGCATTGTTTATAAAGTTCAGGAATTAAAAAGAAAGAGTTCTCAAGAGAAGGGTTTCACAAAAATAAGAGACAAGAAGGGGAAATCAGCTGCCGGTGTTTGTATGATGTCCATCTCCCAATGTCAACAACTGACACTCCTTGTTTATAGTGGCGCCATCGTATAACTTCAGCCGATGTCCATTGACCTTAAACTTGTCCCCCTTATCCCCAGATATTTCTATGGCACCGAAGGGGGAGACATCGGTCATGGAGAAAGGACCACTCCACCGCGATTTTAGCTTCCCTGGGAAGAGGCGGAGACGGGAGTTGTAGAGCAACACTTGGTCCCCAATTTTGAACTCCTTAGGAATGATATGCCGATCGTGCCATTTCTTTGTTTTCTCCTTGTAGATACGAGCGTTTTCATAAGAGAAATGACGAAGCTCCTCTAACTCGTTGAGTTGGGAACGACGCACCTCGGCCGCAGCTCCAATGTCCATGTTCAGAAGTTTGGTTGCCCATAATGCTTTATGCTCCAGCTCTACAGGGAGGTGGCATGCCTTGCCGTAGACTAATTGAAACGGAGTCATGCCGATGGGTGTTTTGAACGCAGTCCGGTAAGCCCATAATGCGTCGTCGACCTTTTTAGCCCACTCCTTCCTATTTGAATGTATTGATTTCTCAATTATTCGCTTGAGCTCGCGGTTGGAGACTTCGACTTGCCCGCATGTTTGGGGATGGTATGCCAAAGAAATCTTATGATGGACCCCAAACTTTTTCATGAGCTGCACAAACTGCTTATTGCAAAAATGACTACCGCCTTCACTGATGATAGTTCTCGGCGTCCCAAACCTGGAGAAGATATTCTTGTGGATAAAGTGTAGCACTGTGTTTGCATCATTCGTGGCAACCGCCTCAGCTTCCACCCATTTTGAAACATAATCAACTGCCACGATAATGTAATGCTTACCGTGAGACATTGGGAAGGGACCCATGAAGTCTATTCCCCAGACATCAAAGGGTTCGCAGAACAGCATGTTATTAAGGGGCATCTCATCACGCCGGGAAATATTTCCGGTCCTTTGGCACTCGTCGCACTTGGTGACATAGGCATGGGCGTCCCGGAAGAGGTCGGCCAAAACAATCCACATTGCAGGATTTTTCGTGCTGTTCAAACGGCCCCGAAGTGCCCGCCAGCTTCTCTGTCATGGCAGTGCTGCAATATAGACTGAAACTCAGCTTCCGGAATACAACGCCTAATAATCCCGTCGCTGCACGTGTGGAATAAGAGCGGATCTTCCCAAAAATAGTATTTTGAGTCAGAGGCAAGCTTCCATCTTTGCTGAGGGGACAGATTCGGGGAGAAGGTTTTACAAGCCAAGTAATTAGCGATATCTGCGTACCAAGGTGCGGTTGGGGAGGACGTAGTAATTGCGAATAACTTTTCATCCGGGAAATAGTCGTCCGTTTCCTCCTCAACGCTGTTGGGAATGTCGTACTCCAATCGCGAGAGATGATCCGCAATCACGTTCTCCACCCATTTCTTATCTTTGATTTCCAGATTGTATTCCTGCAAAAGTAAAATCCAACGAATCAGGCGCGATTTGGATTCTTTCTTACTGAAAAGATACCTGAGAGCGGCGTGGTCCGTATACACGATCACTTCGGAAAGTACCAAGTACGAGTGAAATTTTTCAAAAGCGAAGACCACGGCTAGCATTTCTTTCTCTGTGGTGGTATAATTTGCTTGAGCACTGTTAAGAGTTCGACTGGCATACGCAATAGTGTGAAAAGTCTTGTCTTTCTTTTGACCGAGTACAGCACCAACGGCCACATCACTTGCGTCGCACATGATAATAAAAGGCAAAGTCCAGTCGGGCGCCACCAAAATTGGTGCTGAGATGAGTTGTCCCCGTAAAGTTTCGAAGGCTTGCATGCATGCTTCGTCGAAGTGGAAGGGGACGTCCTTAACCAGCAGGAGAGATAAAGGCTTTGAAATGGAGAAAAAATCCTTGATGAACCTTCGATAGAAGCCCACATGACCAAGAAAACTTCGGATGCCTTTCACTGACATGGGTGGAGGGAGGTTTCTGATAACACTTACCTTCGCTTGATCCACTTCAAGCCCTTTGCAGGAAACTTTATGTCCCAACACAATTCCTTCGCGCACCATAAAGTGGCATTTCTCCCAGTTCAAGACAAGATTGGTGTCTTCACACCGCTTCAAGGTCTTGGCCAAATTCGCGAGGCAAATGTCAAAGCTACTGCCAAATAGAGTAAAATCATCCATGAAAACTTCGAGGAAGTCCCCCACCATGTCAGCAAAAATGGCGAGCATACAACGTTGGAATGTTGCGGGGGCATTACACAGTCCGAATGGCATTCTTTTGAACGCGAAGGTACCGGAGGGACATGTGAATGTTGTCTTGTCTTGATCAGATGGGTCAATTAGAATCTGATTGTACCTTGAGTACCCATCCAAGAAACAGTAGTAATCCTGACCCCGCTAACTTTTCTAGCATCTGATCAATGAAGGGGAGCGGAAAATGGTCCTTGCGCGTCGCATCATTCAGCTTGCGGTAGTCGATGCAGACTCTCCACCCGGTGATCACTCGGGTTGGTAGCAGTTCGTTTTTTTCATTGGCAACGATAGTAATCCCTCCCTTCTTTGGTACCACCTGGACTGGACTGACCCATTTGCTATCGCTGATTGGGTAAATGATGCCCGCGTCTAAAAGCTTTATCACTTCAGCCTTCACTACCTCTTGCATTTTCGGGTTCAGCCGCCTCTGGGGCTGTGCTGTCGGTTTGTACTGATCTTCAAGGAGGATCTTATGCATGCAGACCGTGGGGCTGATTCCCTTAATGTCAGCAAGAGACCGTCCGAATACCATGTGGTACCTTCTCAGCATGCCCACTAATGCAGTTTCGTTGGCGGCGGACAGGGCTGCGGAGATAATCACCGGATGCGTGTTATTTTCTCCAAGAAAAACGTACTTTAGAGAATCCGGGAGTTGTTTGAGTGCCGGACAAGGATTTGGATTGGCAGAATCTTTGGAGGGTTCTCCGATTGAGTGTGACAAATCGGGCTGGTTTGAGTGTGCACCCCCTTCTTCCTTGTCTTCGTGCTGCCAACACACCTCACTGTCATCCAACTCCACAACATTCTGACCATCGAATTCTTCAGGCGCATCTGCTGGTTCGCACTCCGAGATTTCAAAGAGTTGCGACGGGCTGTGGACGTTGAAAGATATAGCATCCTCCCCCAGTCTTAGTGTGAGCTCCCCCTGCTCCACATTAATAATAGCACGAGCAGTAGCGAGAAAGGGCCGCCCCAAGATAATGGGTACATTTGAATCGACCTTCATGTCGAGGATGATAAAATCAGCTGGAAAAGCGAGACCGTTTACAACTATTGTGAGGTCCTCGACGATTCCTGACGGCTTCTTGATCGACCGATCAGCAAGCTGCAGCATTACCTGCGTTGGCTTCAAGATCCCAGCACCAAGTTCACGAAAGATAGAGAGAGGCATCAAGTTGATTGATGCCCCCAAATCACAGAGTGCCTGGCTGAAACGGTGATGGCCGATCCTGCAGGGAATCGTAAAGCTGCCCGGATCCTTGCACTTTGTGGGCAAATTGGAAATGATGGCGGAGCACTCCTCGGTGAGGTCGATAGTTTTGAGACCCTCCAACTGCTTCCGCTTTGAGATCAAATCTTTCAAAAACTTGGAGTAACCTGGCATTTGAGAGATAGCTTCAATCAGTGGTATGCTCACTTGAACTCCCTTCATTATTTCCAAGAATCTGCGGAATTGCTTCTCGGATTTCTCATTTCGCAGCCTGTGGGGGAATGGGGGGTGAACATCACTTTTCGAGGTTTGTGCCTCGCTCACGGGATGCGGCTCAATATGACTCTGAGTTAGCTTCTCGGAGGTGTCTTCATTATGCTTGTCAGTGGAACACGCAAGTGGTTCCTGTCGAGGAGGATTGTCTACACTTCTCCCACTTCTCAATTGCATGGTGTTCACTGACTCAGGAGGCTGACTTGCAAGCCCAGAAACGACATCGGACAGCATCCCTATAGTAGATCGAAGCTGTTAGATTGCGGCAGATTGGTCATTCATTTTGTTTAATACCCCGACCACCAAAGTTGCTAACTGTTCTGGTTGCTCTGGCGGTATAAAATCCGCTGCTCCTTTGGATGTCACGGCATTAACTGCAGCAGTGCTTGGGGAGCGAATAACATGACTCCAGTGCTGACTGGTGTGAACAATATTCACAACCACTTCCCACGCGTCCTTCCCTGATTTATTAAACAGGGCCCCTCCAGCTGCCATATCAAAAAGTAGACGGAATTTATCCAGCACTCCGAAATAAAAAATCTGAATTAAGAAAGCTTCTGAAAGATCTTCACGGTAGCATCCCCTATGCAAGGATTGGAAACGCTCCCAAGCATCAACTAACGTCTCCTCCTTCCCTTGTCCAAAGGTTACGAGTTCCCTGTACTTGTCCAAGGCTTGGGTACGATGTTGAAACTCTTGCAAAAATCTCCCCTCGAGTTGTTTCCATGTGGTCACCTCTCTTTTCCGAATATCCCAATACCAGCTTTTGGCTTTTTTATGCAAGGAGAATGAAAATGCCAAAATCTTTTGTAGGTCGTTTTCAATTCCATTGAATACACATGTGTAATAGATTTCTAAAAAGTCCTGCATGTGTTGCACTGCGTCTTCATGCTCATCCCCGCTGAACTTGCAGTTCCCTGACATGTACTCAATGACGTCGGAGGAGATCCCGAAGTCATGATTGTTCCTTTCTGCTTGATCCCTTAAATCATCCAAGCTTCCCTGATAGATGCATTCCTGAATGGAGGTCATGCTATGAATACTAGCAAACAAAACGATTAGCGAATGATGGAAAAGGCGAACGTAATCAGAAGTGCGTATCGAAAAGAAACGGAGATACCAGAGGTGAACAAAAGAAGTGAAAGAAAAGAAAATTCTCGTGCAACAAATCTTCACGCAGACGAATTCATCACGTCTGCATTCCCCGGCAACGGCGCCAAAAACTTGATGCGTGTCGGCAAGTGCACCGGTCGCTGTCAAGTAATAATTGTGGAGAATAAATTCCCCGGATGTCGGTCTCTTGAGGAATGCAGGATGGGTGAACGAATCGCGCAGTGATTATTGTTACACAAGCGTTCAACAAACACAGAGATGGGGCTTTTGGTTGGTTTTCCTAATCTTATCAACAACTAAAGAGATGCGGGTCGAAAACACCGCTTCGCAAAGTGAGGTGGATGCAACGACCGCGATGCGTGCTTCGTGAGGCGGATGAAGTGAACTCATGTGCGAGAGGGTGAGGGTCGCAAACACCTCTTCACAACCGCCGTTAGCTCTTGCCAACGCGGATCAAACACCTTGCGTGCGTGCGAGTGAGTGAGAGAAAGCGGAATGAATCACCACCAAACCATGAAGAACAACAAAGAAATATTCATTTCCATCAAAATAAACATCACAATATTCGAGTATTGCACGGTTCAAAGAGTACAACGAGGGAAAAGAGGAAAGAAATAACCGGTGGTGAAGACTAGCGGCCGTTCACGGCCGGAATGGTAGGTTGTCGGGCTACCTCCGGACTCGGGCGGACTATGCTTCCGGCGTAGAGAGCTGTCACAATCTCCCTACGTAGCTCCGTCGTCTTCGACTGCAGGTTTCTTCTTCTTCTCACCGAGCGGAATGCGAGAATGCCGGCTTGAAGGCTTGCGGGCGATGGAGAACACTCACGGACAATGGAGGAAGTCTTGGAATGGATGGAGGAGGCTTCCCCTTGCGTAGAAGATGAAATGGAGGCGTCCCACGGTGGAGTTCGGCGGCGTACGGAACAGGAATCCCGCTCCCGCGGCTGATCGATCGCCCTAAAATCGCAACAGGCGTTTAAATAGGCGCTGGATTAAATACTGCGCACGGTCATTGGCGCACGACCAGTGGTCGTGCGCACTGGAATTCTGCGATCGTGCGCACTGCCTGGGTGGAACCTGCAAGATACGAAATTATAAAATAAAATGTTCGCACGACCAGTGGCGCACGACCGGTGGTCGTGCGCACTGGAGTTGATGGTCGTGCGCACTACAGCAAACAGAACTCGGAAATTAAATGATAAGTGCGCACGAGCAGTGGCGCACGACCGGTGGTCGTGCGCACTTTCGTTGATGGTCGTGCGCACTGCACCCAACAGAACTCGTGAAAAAGGGTTAAGTGCACACGATCAGTGGCGCACGACCAGTGGTCGTGCGCAATAGAACCGGTGATCGTGCGCAGTGTTCCTGTGTAGAATTGCACCGGGAACACTTGCACGACTCCTATTCCCGCACAACCACAGATCTAGCCACTGAAAGTGGCACTTAACAGCACATGAACACTACTAATGACAATAAGCACGAAAATCACACCAAAGTGGGCCTAGATGTGCACCTAGCGTGGATTATCAAATATAAACTATAACAAGGCTAAAGTGCGGAGAATTGACTAAATAACGGCCCGGATGAGTCCATAAATGTGTATATGATCAGGACTCATCAGCTGCCTCACACTGCGACGTCTATATGAAGGCAGCATCCTTTTTTGTCAGGGATGTGAGTGGGAGGGCTATCTGTGAAAATCCCTGCACGAACTTCCGATAGTAGCCGGCAAGTCCCAAGACACTCCTCACGTCGGTGTCCATCTTCAATGGTGGCCAATCCCGTACTGCCTGGATCTTTGCTGGGTCCACTGCTAGACCAGCTCCACTGATGATGTGGCCAAGGAAGGCCACCTCCTTTAGCCAAAACTGGCACTTGCTGAACTTCACATACAGACGATGCTCCCGTAGCTTCTCCAAGGTTAGTGCCAAATGTCGTGCATGCTCCTCCTCCGTCCTTGAATAAATGAGGATGTCGTCGATGAACACGATGACGAAGATGTAGAGATAAGGCTCGAACACCCAGTTCATCATGCTCATAAATGCTGAAGGTGCATTTGCGAGTCCAAAAGGCATCACCGTGAACTCATGTAATCCGTATCAGCTGCTGAAAGCCGTCTTCGGGATATCTTCCTCCTGGATCCGCAGCTGATAATACTTGAAGAGTCCGGTTTATGTAGTTATTTCCGGACTCATCTGGGTCATTTTTCTCGCCAATGCACTTCACTTACTACTCATAAATGCTTCTGTTGATCACATTTCGTCATTCCAATGCTAAGTGCACTTTTTGGCCCGTTTTGGTGTGCAATTGTGCGCTATGTTTGGGGTAAGCACATGGTGCTCCCCAACCCTTTTTCTGTATTTGGATTGAGCTGGAAGGGTATTCCCAGCTGTGTGATTGTTGTTTGGTGTTGTGCAGGTGGGTAGAACATCTATTTTGCCTAGATTTCATGTCTGCATAAATCGCACGGTCGTGCTTTTTCTTGACGCACGGTCGGCAACGATCGTGCGCTCTCATCTATGGCCCAAAGTAGCATTCTGAATTTGGTCGTGCGTTTTTACGCACGGTCTGCTTTGACCGTGCATGTGTAAAATCGAACGATCTCCTTTTTTGTCTAAAAAATTAATGTTTTATTTTTTATTCATGCACGGTCGTGCGTTTCTAAAACACACGGTCGTGCATGAACATAATTCTGCACTCTTTCTATTTAAGCTGCGATTTTTAGGTTTTCAAGTCGCGATTCAGTTCCGCCATTTCCACCTCAAGGAGTGCTCCAGCTTCGTTTTCTTCCATCCTTCCCTGAGGGCTTTGCCCTAGGCCACCTCCATCATCCATGAGCTTCAAAGGAGAGGGATCTATCCCTACATCCATCATCATCGAAGGAGAAGGAAGCTAGGTCGTGCGGCCGGATCGTGACACGAAGAAGACGGGCCATTGGAAAGTAGTGACAGCCTTCTCTACCCCGGACGCAGTTGAAGACTGAGCTTGGACGCGGATTGACAACCTAGCAATTCCAACCGTGAATCTACGACAAGGCTTCAGATTTGGTTGATTCCTGACTTTCTCTTTCTTTGTATTGGTAGTTGTAAATGCTAGATTTCTCTATCTTTTGATGATGTGCACTATGAATCTTGCTTTGTAATGTTTATCTCATGTTTATGAGTTTATATTATTCATATGTGTGTATGAGGTGCGCCCCCATTCCATCTTCCACATCCGTCATCACCCTCCACTTCATTACGCTAGCCTACTCTTCCATTCCGTAAGACTACTCTTCCATCCGCCTAGTGAAGTGTGGCATAGCGGCCCGTGTAATCCACCTCGACCCTAACGGTGCGACTCACTCCATCCGAAAGCCAACTTGTCCATCCACCTAGCGAAGCGTGGCATAGCGGCCCGTGTAATCCATTCGCCTCACGAAGCAGTGCGCTCAAGGCCTGCACAGTTCGATTCCGTACTTACCACTCCATCCGCTTGCCTACTCATCCATCCGCCCTTGCGAAGTAGTGCATTCAAGGCCTACGTAGCCTCCATCCATCCTAGTGAAGCAGTGCGCTCAAGGCCTGCATAGGAGTAATTGTAGTTATTTTCTTTTATTTTCCATAAACTAATCCACCCCGTTTACGTTTCACCCGACCTAAAGGACTTCGATCTCAAGTCCCTCCTGGAAAGTTAACTCCACCTTACTGTGTTCCTTAGAGATTCGATACTTGGGGATTCACTCCCACATTTTGTATTACTTGAACGATCGGAACACTGCCGTTTGGTGCCGCAGTCTAGCTACCACCTATAGCGGTGTACGAGATTTGCGCATCAAGTTTTTGGCGCCGTTGCTGGGGAACACAGACGTGTGAGTTGCTATAGATGGAGACAAGAGATAGTAGTTCTTCCAGTGTGTATAGCCGCTTTATTATTTTTGTTTGCTTTTTAATTATATATTGTTTGTTATTATTTCTTCCTCTCCTGTTTTAAAGTTTTAGGCAAGTTTAATCCAAGGAGTTTTATTAGTTTGTGTAAATTTCCTTGCAAAGAATTTCAGTTTCATTATATCTGCTTTTATTGTTGAAAATGTCGTCATGGGATATTTTTCCTAGCACTTACGACAAGATGGTTTATTATATTGACCAAATGAAGGAGTTAAATGCTAGGCAATGTGGGAACGTTGTTTGCTTGTTGTGTCGAGGAGAGGGTCATGAAATGAGGGACTGTCCTAGTCTCTTCAATCCTGACCGTTGCTCCTTCACTCATGACAACATTGTCCCTATCACTCATTCTTTACCCATGGAGGCAATCATTCCCTATACCCCTGATCTTGTTTCGTGCATGGACTCCTCACTCCTTTTGTATGGCTTCACTCCTAGTGATGACGATCACTCATCTGTTAGCCAACAAGGTGAGGAATGGGAGCTCCTTGATGCACTTGAGTGTGATGAGGAAAGTAATCTTTCCATTGGGGAGGTGTTGGCGGATCTTTTTGCGTAGGAAACAAATATTTTTGTTCCTCCAGTTTCTTTGCAAGATTTTTCTACACACATTTTTTATGATCCTGTCGAAGTAATTGAGCAGGGTGATGATTCTGAGCCTGAGGCTGCTCCCCGGTGGGATGATGAAGGTACTCTTTCTGATGAGGAGGTTTGCACTTCCTCATGGGACGAGGAGGTACAAATCACCACCGAGGCACTTGAGTTCACTGGACCCCCTTGCTATGATACTTACGATGATGACAGTGATCTATCCTTGGAACTTGCCGGCAGTGACACCGGGACCACTCCCCCGATTTTTGATTATTTAAGTCATTCTTCTCTTTTATTTCTTGAACCCCCTTCTTCATCTGAGCCTGTGCAGGTTGAATCTTCACTGGTACTTCAGGAGGACTTGGAGCATTTTGCTCAAGTCAATGAGGAGCGTAACCTCATATGTGAGGAGGTTGACCCCTCCTCCATAGTGGAAACCCCACTCATTACCTTTTTCTCCTGCCACCTCCATGAAGACGACACCTTGCTGGGCAAGGATAGTTTTGGTGAGTTGAGTGAGGATTCCTCCTCATCTTACTTTTTATTTCCTCTACCTGTGACGAGCAGGTATTATTTATATTCGGGTAGAGGCGTGACTGTTCTATCGTCGTATCGGTACCTGCTACCAACACGCATATTAGAACAATTACCTGTGCATTTTCTTTTTCATAGACCCATTAGCTAGAACTGTATTAAATTTGAATAAGTCGTGTTGGGATGATAATAACCCCAGTAGTTATCTTACTTTTCTTGCATTTTTATTTTATCTAGTTTGTTTAGTTAGTTGTACTTTATTTTAGTCTATATATTTTCTTTTGTTTTGGCGGAGCTGACCCATGCAGGTCCTTTTTCTGGATGGCGGATGCTGCAGCTTTGTCTTGGTTTATACGCGTCTTCTGGTATGCTCACTTGCTGAGGATTGTGTACTCTCTTCCCTTAGCATTGTTTTGAATTTCATAGCATATATTGTGTTGGATGGTTTAGTTTAAGTCTGGGTGGAGAGCCATTTTCTGAGCCCACTCACGTGCACTATTGCATAACATGCTAGAAGCTTCTATTTAAGTTATTGTTCATTTTCTTTGCACACCACAACACCCACTTGAGCGTGCGCTTAGCCGTTGGCATGTCGCGAGTCGAATTTGTCTCTTCTGTGTGATTTGAAAAATCATTGCGCTGGCTTAGGATTATGAGGCGGAGTAAAATGTTGACTCTTGTAGTGCTCCTAGTCGAGTGCTCATATCTCGCATAGAAATTCGTGTAGATTCAATTTCTTTTTATGCTTTTAGATTATATTTTTCTATTAGCGTAGATATTGTTTACTTTACTCAGAAATTGGTGAATCCGGTGTGAATCAAATGGTAGCATAGGGATGTGTGTAAACAATCGCTATACTCGTATTGCTTGAGTAGGGAGAAAGGAGAATCTTTCTCGGTGGCTAGAACTTGCCCCAAGCGATTCTTGAAGCATAGGCATAGGATAGTTCTAGTGCGTGAGAATGACGTAGGCCATTATTTTGGCCCGGTTGAGTCTTTGTGCCATTCCTGATATCTTCCCTCGCTAGCCCCTTTGTGCCTACCCCTTCCTCTTGATTCAGCGCCACTTTTATCTCACCAAAGCCTAAAAGCCAATCCTAGTCCCACGCCCAAATTTGAACGCTGGTTGTATATCAATTTCATGATTGGGGTGTTGATGTGGTGATATTTTTTTGTGAAAATGTGGATGCGTTTCATTGCTCATTTTGCTGAAAATGTTTTGAAATGAAAAGAAAAGAAAAAAAATAAGAAAAAGAAAAGAAGTGAGAAGAAAAGAAAAAGAGATGAGCTTAAGTGGAAAAAAATCTTTTTGTACAAACTTTTGATTGGGAGTAGGCGGTGCACACACCCATGCAGTCAAGTTCAAGTATGGGGGTGTGGTGTACCCGCGTGTCTTTTTTTGGTGCTTGAGGATAGTTTTCTGTGCTAGCTCATTTGGGTTTAGTGCTTGAGCCGTCATTTTTATCATTGTATACCTCACCTAAACCCAAGCCTCATCTAAAACCTAAAGTCCTATTGATTCACGCATTTGAGTCAAACATGTGCCGTGGAGAGAGTGTGAACGGGCAAGCTTATGGTCACCGACATTGATGAATTTCAATGGAGGTTGTCTCGAGCCCCGATCTTTGGCAATGCTCACCTCAGCGTTCAGTTTACTTTCTTCCTATGTACGACCTTATGATTCACCGTGATTCACTTTTTGAGTAATTATAATATATAAATATGCTCCTAGAAAAGTATAAACTAATATGTATAATTAGAAATTTTGTCTACTGTATTTCTACGCGCATGAGCATGCGACTTCGCATGGTACTCTTCCCTTGCAGTTTCTATGCCAGCTATGTATTTTCTCATCCGCTTGAGGGATTTGTTTGCTCGGGACGCGCAAACAGGTAAGTCTGGGGGTGTGATGAGTCCGGTTTATATAGTGATTTCTGGACTCATCTGGGTCGTTTTTCTCGCCAATGCACTTCACTTACTACTCATAAATGCTTCTATTGATCACATTTCATCATTCCATGCTAAGTGCACTTTTTGGCCCATTTTGGTGTGCAATTCCGCACTATGTTTGTTGGGGGTAAGCACATGGTGCTCCCAACCCTTTTTTTGTATTTGGATTGAGCTGGAAGGGTATTCCCAGCTGTGTGATTGCTGTTTGGTGCTGTGCAGGTGGGTAGAACATCTATTTTGCCCAGATTTCATGTCTGCATGAATCGCATGGCCGTGCATTTTCTTGACGCACGGTCGGCTGCGATCGTGCGCTCTCATCTATGGCCCAAAGTAACATTCTGAATTTGGTTGTGCGTTTTTACGCACGGTCTGTTTTGACCGTGCGTGAGTAAAATCGCACGATCTCCTTTTTTGTCTAAAAAATTAATGTTTTATTTTGTTCATGCACGGTCGTGCGTTTCTAAAACGCACGGTCGTGCATGAACAAAATTCTGCACTCTTTCTATTTAAGCTGCGATTTTTAGGATTTCAAGCCACGATTCAGTTCCGCCATTTCCACCGCAAGGAGTGCTCCAGCTCCGTTTTCTTCCATCCTTTCATGAGGGCTTTGCCCTAGGCCACCTCCATCATCCAAGAGCTTCCAAGGATAGGTATCTAGCCCTACATCCATCATCATCGAAGGAGAAGGAAGCTAGGTCGTGCGGCCGGATCGTGACACGAAGAAGACGGGCCATTGGAAGGTAGTGACAGCCTTCTCTACCCCGGACGCAGTTGAAGACCGAGCTTGGACACGGATTGACAACCTAGCGATTCCAACCATGAATCTTCGACAAGGCTTCGGATTGGGTCGATTCTTGACTTTCTCTTTCTTTGTATTGGTAGTTGTAAATGCTAGATTTCTCTATCTTTTGATGATGTGCACTATTAATCTTGCTTTGTAATGTTTATCTCATGTTTATGAGTTTATATTATTCATATGTGTGCGAGGTGCGCCCCATTCCATCTTCCACATCCGTCATCACCCTCCACTTCATTACACTAGCCTACTCTTCCATTCCGTAAGACAACTCTTCCATCCGCCTAGTGAAGCGTGGCATAGCAGCCCGTGTAATCCACCTCGACCCCACCGGTGTGACTCATTCCATCTGAAAGCCTACTTGTCCATCCGCCTAGCGAAGCGTGGCATAGCGTCCTGTGTAATCCATTCGCCTCACGAAGCAGTGCGCTCAAGGCCTGCACAGTTTGATTCTGCACTTACCACTCCATCCGTTTGCCTACTCGTCCATCCTCCCTTGCGAAGTAGTGCGTTCAAGGCCTACGTAGCTTCCATCCCACCTAGCGAAGCAGTGTGCTCAAGGCCTGCATAGGAGTAGTTGTAGTTATTTTCTTTTATTTTCCTTAAACCAATCCAACGCGTTCACGTTTCACCTGACCTAAAGGACTTCGATCTCAAGTCCCTCCTCGAAAGTTAACTCCACCTTACTGTGTTCCTTAGAGATTTGATACATGTGGATTCACTCCTATATTTTATATTACTTGAACGATCGTTACACTGCCATTTCGTGCCGCGATCTAGCGACCGCCTATAGCGGTGTGCGAGATTTGTGCATCAATACCTTGATCTCAAATCCAACTTCGAGAAGCAGTGGGCTCCCTCTAGCTGGTCAAACAGCTCATCGATCCTTGGTAACGGGTACGTATTCCGAACCGTCAGCCGGTTCAGGGCTCTGTAGTCGATGCACAATATGAGCGTCCCATCCTTCTTCTTCACGAACAACACCGGAGCTCCCCAAGGAGAGGAACTCGGCCTAACGAACCCTGCTTCCACCAGCTCCTGTAGCTGGCTCTGAAACTCCACCAGCTCCTTGGGGGCCATCCGGTAGGGGGCCCTAGATACCGGCTTAGCCCCCGACACCCGTTGGATTTGGAAATCCTTCTCACGGTGCGGAGGTAGTCCGGGTAGCATTTCCAAAAATACGTCGGCAAAATCCTGCACGACCGGAATATTTGACACCGAGTCTTTCACTTTCGCCGCCTCGAAGAGCACCTGATATACCTCGTCTCCCTACAGGTGGGCCTTGACGGCCTGAACTGATGATAAAAAGATACGAGAGGTGGATTTACTACCTTCAATCACTACTTCACTATCTTCATGCTTTAGAACGATCCTCCTTGCCGGACAGTCAATCTTTGCATGGTTCCCATGCAGCCAGGTTATGCCTAAGATCAAATCGAAGTCCTTCATCATCAAAAGCGCCGCCGGTGCTTCGAACAGCTTCCCTCCAATATCTATATTCATGTTGCACTTTGCATTTGTTAAAACTTCTGATCTATCCAGGAATCACACTCTCCTGTAGATGCCTTCGAAGTGTTGTACTCCGCACAGATCATCTATGAACTCTTCTGAGACGAACGAGTGAGAGCCACCCGTATCAAATAAAGTGTATGCGGGCTTGCCGCAGACGAGTACTATACCTGGGTGGTTTTTGTTTGTTTGGTTTAATGCTAAGGTAAATCTACGGTTTACTATGTACTAATGAATCATAAAACAAATGACATCAAAAGTACCTATAATGACCCTTGCGGGGTCCCGGGGCTATGCTAGGTCTAGGGCGTACATCCGCTCTCTGTTCTGTCTCCGATCTCCACCCTGAAATCCTCGACCTCGTCCACATCCTTGGCCCCCAAAATGCTGGCCCTGAGGGGCAGCCTGTAGTGCTTGTGGTGCATTTCTCCGAGGGCAGTTCCTCCTGATATGGCTAGTCTGGTGGCAGTGGTAGCACTCCAGAGGTGGCCCACCTCCTCCAATCCTTGGCATCTCTGATGCGGTAACGACAAGTGCACCGGTCGCACAAGTAATAAAGTTGGGAGTACGTCCCCGAATATCGTCTCTCAAGGAATGCACGTGGTTAGTTTGACTCTTCGGATTGAGAAAATAATTACGAGAGTAGATTAAAGGAAAAATCGGGGCTTTGATTTTGGTTTCCTAAATTACTACACAGAAATGAAATGTGGGTCAAAACTCTGCTTCACAAGGTGGGATGAATGCAACGGCCGCGATGCTGTGCTTCGGTGAGCGGGTGAACGAGAAGGCTGGCGGATGAGGGTCATAGACACCTCATCGCGGAACACGCAACTAGAAATTGCTAGTGCGGAATACTATAAAGCGGTGGAGTGGATGGCGGACTACTGCGCTCCTCAAATCTCATAAACCACACAAGATCTCACAAACATGAAATCATATTAACTTAAACACAATGTTCATGAACATCATCCACAATAACAAACATATCTAAGGAAAACTCTGAAGCAAGCGAAGGGGAATAGAGGAAACCGAAGCTCGAAGACTATGCTGAAGATTCTTGGCCGGAATCGTAGGGTTGTCAAGCCTCGTCCGTGCTCGGTCTTCAGTTGCGTCCGGGGTCCAGAGGAGCTGTAACCTTCCTCTACTTTTACTCGTATTCTTCGTGGTCTTGCTTGAGGTAACTCTTGTTCGACACCTTGAATGCAGCGGAAGCTCTCCGTCTATGGCGTTCGTGACCTCAAGGATGATGGAGGAGGCCAAGGAGGGAGCGTTGGCGGAAGATTTGCAATCCAAAGGTCATCGGAGCTCCTCCTAGGTCAAATAGTGGTGGAGCGGCGAACTGGGCAAAAATGGCGGGCTCTGAAGCTTTTCCCGCAGGGGGGGGGGGGTCCCCCATTGCAGCAGATTTCCTGCCTTAAATACTAAAATGTCAGAAACGCATGACCGTGCATTGGCCGTGCGTTATTTAACGAATAAATTGGCTTGAGGAAGAAGCAGCAGCGCCCGTGCGTTTTACTCACGCACGCGCGAATCCGCCCGTGCGCAAAAACGCACGAACAAATTCAGATTGGCTAAAAATATCAGATGAAACAGGCAATCCTGCGTTTCCTTCACGCACAAGCAACTGCCCGTGCGTAAAAATGCACGAACAAATTCAGATCACCGGTTTTCTCCCCAGATGAAGGCGCATGACCGCAGCCGTCCGTGAGTCAAGAATACGCACGACCGTGCGATACAAATAAACATGATTTCTGGGGTAAAATAGGGTGATCCAACCACCTGTATGAGCAGCAATCCTACTGGGAATACACCTCCAGCACCAATTAGACAGAGAAAAAGGATTGGGGAGCACCATGTGCTTACCCCCAATAACATGGAGCGCAAACGCACACCAAAACGGGCTTAAAAGGAGCACAAAGCACACAAGTGCGCATGAATGAGCATAAGAGAAATAGATGCAATAATAGCTCGAAAACGACGCACATGAGAGTGAAAACTTGCCCGGATGAGTCCATCAAAGTGTATATAAATGGGACTCATCACAGCCCCAGACTTAACCGTTTGCACATCTCGGGCAAACTACTCAGCTCTCCCGTCAGAATAATTGGTTGTTAGAATGAGTTTGAGCGGTAGAGACCCATGCGAAGTCGCATGCTCACGTGCGTAGAAATACGTTAGAATAAAATTTAACTCAAGATTATATTTAACTATTTCTAGAACAGTAATTTGAAATCTAATTTACTCGGATGGTGAATCCGGGTGAATCTTTCGATCGCGCACAAGGGACAATAGCGTGACTAATGAGTAGAGTATTACTCGAATCAAAATTCGGGACAATGTCCTAAGAAATCCATCAAAGTCGGTGTCCATAGGCTTGCACGTTCGCACTCTCTCCACTGTATGAGATTTCTCATATCTAAAATCAATAGAGCTTATAGGTTAAGATTTGACTTAGGTTGAGTTTTAGGTTAGATAAGTAGAAGAACGATGGGCATCACACTCAACATAACCTGAGTACTCAAGAGTATAAAATCACAAATTCAACAATTTCAAGAACCACACAACACCCCTAGACTTCAACTGGACACTAGGTGCGTGCTAAGCCAACCATACGTTGTTTTATTGAGAGATTGTACTTGAAAGTTCTTTTTGCACAATTATTTTTTTCTTTTTCTCTTCTTGACAAATAAATCTTTTGTAAGCACTTTATAAACTTCTCCTTTAGCTTTCTCAAAGCAGCCATACACAACAGAGATAACACCAAATGTGATAGATATTTAAATTTCTTTCAAACTCATTTGTTGGTGCGAATATTGGTTTGGCCGTATGGATTTGGTGAACTTTAAGTGGAGATAAGCAAGAGGGATAGGTAGGCTCAAGTGGGCTTGCAAAGGTGATTACATTGGTTAGGATTTCAAATGCACAAACAGATCAAGAAACGGCCTACATCATGCTTTATAACGAGTTATTCAACGCAATCATTTCAAGAGTCGCCTAGTGCAATTTGTAGCCACCGAGAAAGGTTATCCTTCCTTCCGACCCTAGTAATAAGCTACTACTAATTCTGCTACACTCGACCCTATACTACCGTTGGATTCACCGGATTCACCACTAGAGTAATATAAATTGCAACTACTATAATAGACATAATTAAATTATAACATTGAATTTTATTCTACTCTAATTGAATTTCTAGGCGTGACGGGAGCACTCGACTAGAGCACTACTCCAGTTAGCATTTTTCTCCACCCCTCACTCCTACACTAACAATCCAGTTCTTACGAGCAGGGAACCTCGCAGCAATACCCAATAAACGCGCGCGATTAAGTACGCATGAACTAGGTGCAAATGTATGTAATGTGTGCAACAAAATTGAGAAACATAACTCAGCACATTCTAACATGCTATGCAAAGTGCGTGCACGTGCATAACTCGATCTCTCCCCCAGACTTGATCAAAACCATATAAAATAAAGAATTCAAGAATAAGGAAAATAGGGGTAGAGTGGACCTATGCTCACGAATGAGCATGCCATAAGTGCGGCAATTCCTTCTTTAAATTTCTCCTTCCTCATCCCCCGAGCGAGAGCTTAAACCTGCGATGTTAGCATAAAACAAACAACAAAACATGTTAAACAAAAAATCTGAACAAAAGATCGGAACCGAATGGATCCCCCATGGGTTGTCTCCCAAGAAGCCCTTTTGTTTACTGTCCTTAAGGTGGGCCAAATACCTGTATTAATGTTTGATAACAACAGTTATGATGATTGTTCAAAATTAATTAAGATAGTGCAACACAGCACAACAAAATAAAGAAGTACCATAACAAACTAGAAGACACAGCACAATCAAAGATAAAATTGCAAAGTATCTGAAATAAGAGTCACCACATGGAAACAAGCCCCTGACCGACAAGATCAAGTCTTATGAAGCGGATTACAATTACATAAAAAACAAAAACTATCCAAATAAATTAACAACCCACCCTTGATGTAGAGTAGCAATATTTAGTCAACTAAATGTACAATTTGACAATCAGACAAGGCAGTGCTTCCCTCGTAGATCTTTAGGCGATGACCGTTCACCTTGAATTTGCCTTCTTTGTCGCCGGATATCTCAATTGCTCCGAAAGGTGTGATATTGGTTACCCATCGTAAAGAAGAACATGATCTCCAATTTTGAATTCTTTTTTCGCAATACGCTTATCATGCCACCGCTTCGTCCTTTCTTTGTATATGTGTGCATTTACATAGGCGAACTGCCGAAATTTGTCTAGTTCGTTTAACTGGGCGAGACGTCGGTCTGCTGTGGCATGGGTGTCCATGTTCAATAATTTAGTTGCCCATAGAGCTTTATGTTCTAATTCTACTGGTAAATGGCATGCCTTTCCGTAATCTAGCTGAAATGGGGACATCCCAATAGGGGTTTTGAAAGTAGTTCGGTATGCCCACAATGCATCGTCCACCCTCATTGCCCATTCTTTTCTATTAGAGTGGATTGATTTTTCTATTATCCTTTTAAGCTCTCTATTAGAAACTTTCACCTGTCCACACGTTTGCGGGTGATAGGCTAACGAGACTTTATGGTTCACACCAAATATCTTCAATAGTTGAAGGAACTATTTGTTACAAAAATGGCTACCCCCATCACTTATGATTGTCCGCGGCGCTCCGAATCTGTAGAAGATGTTCTTGTTGATGAACTTTAAGACCGTGCGGACATCATTTGCAGCAACAGCTTCCGCCTCCACCCATTTCGAAACATAATCAACTTCCACTATCATGTAATGATTTCCATGGGACATTGGAAATGTGCCCATGAAGTCAATACCCCAAACATCGAATGGTTCGCAAACTAACATATTATTGAGCAGAATTTCATCTTTTCTCGAGATGTTCCCGGTTCTTTGGCATTCATTACATTCCTTCACATGCATATACGAGTCATGGAATAAAGTGGGCCAATAAAAGACACATTGAAGAACCTTATGTGCTGTCCGTGCAGACCCCATGTGACCACCCACTTCACGATCATGACAATGGAGTAATATAGACTTATGCTCCGGTTCGGGAATACACCGGCGGACAATCCCATCAGCGTACATGCGAAATAACAGCGGATCTTCCCAAAAATAATACTTCGCGTCAGAGAGGAATTTCTTTCTTTGATGATTTGAAAGATTCGGAGGAAGTTTACCGCACGCCAAGAAGTTAGCCAAATCCGCAAACCACAGGGAGTTGTTCGGGGTCCTTCCCACTCTGAATAGCATCTCGTCCGGGAAAGAGTCAGAGATTGGAGGGTGTTGGGATGAGAAGGACCTCCATACTCTAGCCTGGACAGGTGATCCACAATCACATTCTCGACCACCTTCTTGTCGCGAATTTCAAGGTCATACTCCTGAAGCATCAGGATCCAACAGAGGAGCCTTGGTTTGGCATCCTTCTTCTGCTTAAGATATTTGAGAGCAGCGTGGTCCGTGTGCACAACTACTTTGGACAAAACGAGGTATGAGTGAAATTTCTCAAGAGCAAAAATGACTGCCAATAGCTCCTTTTCGGTGATTGTGTAGTTCTGCTGAGCCCCATTCAGTGTGCGACTAGCATAGTGAATTGTGTAAAAAATCTTGTTTCTTCTTTTCCCCAAGACGGCACCAACAGCGATGTCACTGGCGTCACACATAAGTGATAATGCTAAATCTAGTTAGTTTAATTAGGTTATTTTTAGGATATTTACTCTTACTTTTTGCTTATTGTTGTTTACCTAAATGCAATTTTGGTTCATTTTCCTATTTTTAGTGCTAACTTAAGTTTTCTGAATTTTCAGGTCAAAAATGCAAAATTTCCTAAGTCACGCCCTAGGTCACGCCCGTGACCTAGGGCGTGTAAGTTGCTGTTTCCAGTTAAGCTGCTGCCAACATAATTCAGAAGATCTGGTCAGACACACCCAAAGTACACGGCCGTGACACACAAGTCACGCCCGTGACACGCAAGCCACGCCCGTGACCAGCCCGTGAACAGCTAAGATTCGACCAGCTGACCACCGAATTGGTCACGCCACTTTTACACGGGCGTGCTTCCAGTCACGCCCGTGACTGCCACGTCAGCCAGCCTCCAGCGCCCATGATCGCCGCCAGCGCCCATGACCCGACTAACCACCGAAATGGTCACGCCCTCAGTCACGGGCGTGACCGAGGGCGTGACCCATCAAATCGCATCAGAATCGTGCGCCGAACCTGATCCAAGCCACAGAATTGATTAAACAATGTCACGCCCCTAGTCACGGGCGTGACTGAGGGCGTGACCGAGGCAGAAAAATTTCTATAAATTGAAATGACCTCCAAGCTTTCCCCATTCAGTTTTTGGAGAGAGAACTAGTGCTACTACTCTATTTTCAGTGTTTTTCATGTCATTTTATTCTCTTTCTCTCTCTCTCTCTCTTATTTCAATGCATTTCCTTTTCTAGTTTTCATATGAATGTTGTAATGCCTTTGTAATTTTCTTTTATAATGTATTACTAATGCTTAGTAGGCTTTCCATGCAATTGTAATCTCAGTTGAACTTTTGTTTAATAAAAATGGTATGTTTTTGTTCTCTTAAAATCTTCATCATTTCTCTCTCCTACCCCTCCACCATGAGTAACTAAATCCTCATAGTACTCGATCTTGATGATCTGAGGATGAGTTGATCAAGTTATGATCCTTTAGTCTTCTTTCACTTTCTAAAGTGTTGGGCCTTAGATTTACTCTTAATTAAAATTTAGTGGAGCTATATTATCGATATATAATCCCCACCTTTGCTTTCATTCTTGGCTAGCCGAGAGGCCGATAGTCTGAAGTGAGCACTTAAGAGTAAAGAGAGTTACACACATTTCTCGAGAGAGAATGACGTAAATCTCCTGGATTGGAGTCAAACCCAATAGCGGGGTTCACCACTTAAAGCGAGTTTTAGGTATTCGAATACGGGACGAGAGTTCGGTCGGATTTTCCTAAACTCAGTTGGGCATATCTTCGAGAGAAGCATGTTCAAACTATGGGAACCCCCACGGTCAAGCTGCCCTTACTTTATTAAGTTTTAAGTTTGCTTTTGAATTTTGATCAATTTAGGCCGAAGTAAGTCAAGATCGAGTGCTATTTCTTAATCATCGTTTAGCCGTACTTTTATCCAGCTTTTATTTCAACTTAGCAGACAAAACCATCCAAAAAATTATTAAGATAAAATAATAGTAATTCGTTTGAGTATAAGTAATCAACGGTTCTCGGATTTTAATACGACACTTGTGTTCCTATACTACAGTTCGATAGGTATACTTGCCTTCTCGGATTGCTAGTTCGGATTTTATTTCGTGCAAGCGGAATTTTAATCACCAAGTTTTTGGCGCCGTTGCCGGGGACTCGCATTTTGTTGATATTTTGAAAGAACGAATCTATTACTTTTATCACCTTTTTTTTCTCTCCTCTTTCTTGAAAAACAAAATTAATTCAAAAAAAAAAGAGACCTTTTTCGAATTTCTCAATCTTATTTTCCCTTCTCTCTTTCTAGTTTATGACCCGAGCGAATCCGTCAGAACTTGTAGACTTGGACCAAGAACTTGAGCGTACTCTTCGGAGAAAATCGCAAGTTCAAGATCCTACATTCCAAGAACTGGCTGAGGATTCGGAGTCGGTTGTTAATATGGGCGAACCTAACCAAAATGAAGTCCCCAACATGGTTGCGGCCCCTGAATGGACGATGTCCCATTATGCAAGGCCTAACCTGGAAGGGACGGAAACTAGTATAGTCCGCCCTGCCATAAATAATAATAATTTTGAACTAAAGCCAAGCATAATTCACATGGTGCAGCAATACGTGCAGTTCGACGGATTACAAGACGAAGATCTGAAGGCACATATTGCTAGCTTCATTGAAATCTGTGACACCTTCAAAATAAATGGTGTTACGGATGATGCAATTAGGCTAAGACTCTTCCCATTTTCTTTAAGAACAAAGGCTAAGCAGTGGTTGTCAACTCTACCTAGAGGTTCTATCACCACTTGGGCCCAGTTAACTGAAAAATTTCTAACTAAGTATTTTCCACCTGCGAAAACTGCTAAGCTTAGAAATGATATTTCTTCTTTTTGCCAAATAGATTCTGAAATGCTATATGATACCTGGGAAAGGTATAAAGAATTCTTAAGACGTTGCCCTCATCACGCTCTGCCTGTATGGTTACAAGTGCAGACGTTTTATAACGGGCTAAATCAACATACTAAGCAAATGATAGACGCCGCTTCCGGTGGTACCTTAAATAACAACACCCCGAAAGCCGCTCTTGAACTATTTGAGGATATGGCCATGAACACCTATCAGTAGAATGTGCCAAGATCCCGCCCAAACAAACCTGCAGGTATGTACGAAGTGGATAACGTCTCCCAGCTGGCACTACAAGTGGAAATGCTTAGCAAAAAGATATCTGAAATGAATGCTCCTTCCGCACCTCAGGTTTGGGAATTCGCAAAAGCCACCTCCGAACAAGCTGATTTCGTAGGCAATAGAAATGCTTATAATAATTATTCTGCTTCTAATTTTCATGCACCTGGTTTTCAGTTACCGAATAATTATAATCCTGCGCTGCGTAATCACCCGAACTATTCTTGGAGTAATCCTGCAAACACAACTCGCCCGCCTCTACAAAATGAATTTACACCACCTCCACCCCCTGTTAACTTTCAAAAACCTCCATCTTTGGAGGAGATGTTTTCAAAATATATAAGTACGAACGAAGCAACCGTCCGGAACTTAGCCGGATCCGTTAAAAATCTAGAAAACCAAATCAGGCAGCTCGCCAAAATAATATCCGAGCGACCGCCCGGGACTCTTCCCGCTAACACCGAGCCCAACTCGAAAGAGCAAGCGAAAGCTGTAACTCTTCGGAGTGGAAAGCAAGTATCCGGTCCGGTTAGCGAAGAGCCCGAGGCAAGATCCGCCCCTATTTTAAAAACACCACTCACTCAAACAGATTTTATCACTCCACCTCATATTTTCAAAAACAACCCCGCCCCGCCTTATCCATCTCAACTCAACAAGGAAAAATTAGATGATCAATATCATCGCTTCCTGGAAATGTTTAAGCAAATACACATCAATTTGCCCTTCCATGAAGCGATATCACAAATGCCCAAGTACGCTAAGTACCTGAAGGATCTTCTAACTAATAAGAAAAAGCTAGAAAATCTATCGCACGTAACTTTAAATGCTGAGTGTTCCGCCGTCCTAACAAATAAATTACCGAAAAAGGCTAAAGATCCGGGTAGTTTTTCTATCCCGTGCCTCTTTGGTGATCTATTTGTAAAGAACGTGTTGGCCGACTTAGGAGCAAGCATCAACTTAATGCCATTCTCCTTGTTTAAATAGTTAGGAGTGGGCACCCTTAGCCCCACACGTATGAGTATACAACTAGCAGATAGGATGATAAAATATCCGCTGGGGATTGTGGAGGACGTGCTCGTAAAAGTAGACAAATTCATCTTCCCGGTGGATTTTGTCATTTTGGACATTGAAGAGGATGTCGAGGTTCCCCTAATCCTTGGCCGCCCCTTCCTTGCCACCTCCCGTGCTATCATTGATGTGAGTAATGGTAAGCTATTCCTCCGAGTTGGAGATGATGAAGTAACCTTCTCCATAACACCCTCTATGAAAAATACCCTAGAAAATGACGATTCGTGTTTTTTCTTAGATGTGTTAAGTGAAGACCCTTCTTTTTGTATTTCTGAAAATGGTTCTTCTTCTTTTTGTTCATCTTCAAACACCTCCACTGAAATATTACAAGAAATGAAAATGGCCATTGCTCCCGCTCCCTCAAATTTTCAAATTAAATCAAAAATTTTTGAAGAAATTACTTTTGAAAAAGAAAAGTCTTTCAAATCTTCATACGAGGAACCTCCCACTTTAGAACTTAAAGAACTACCCAATCATTTAAAATATGAATTTTTAGAAAAAGACTCTAAGTTACCAGTAATAGTGTCGGCCCATTTAAGTGGATCTGAAAATGCCAAATTGATAAAAGTTTTACAAAAACACCGCCAAGCAATTGCTTGGCAGATTTCTGATATTAAGGGCATAAGTCCATCTTTCTGCATGCACAAAATTCTAATGGAAGATAATTCACAAAATTCTATTCAACCTCAACGCCGATTAAACCCAAACATGAAAGAAGTAGTAAATGGTGAGGTCGTGAAATTATTAGACGCAGGAATTATCTATCCAATTTCAGATAGCAAATGGGTAAGCCCCGTTCAAGTAGTTCCTAAAAAGGGAGGTATCACGGTAGTGTTAAATGATAATAATGACTTAATCCCAACACGGACGGTGACTGGGTGGCGTATGTGTATTGATTATCGCAAATTGAACGACGCCACCCGCAAGGACCATTTCCCCTTGCCATTCATCGATCAAATCTTAGAATGATTATCCGGCCATAGCTTTTATTGTTTTCTCGATGGTCTCTCGGGCTACTTCCAAATTCCCATCTCGCCCGAGGACCAGGAGAAAACGACGTTTACTTGTCCTTTCGGCACCTTCGCCTATCGAAGAATGCCGTTTGGCTTATGTAATGCGCCGACAACATTTCAACGGTGTATGTTGGCCATTTTCGACAAGTACGTAGAAAGTATTATGGAGGTATTTATGGACGACTTTTCCGTGTTTGGTGATTCCTTCGATTTTTGTTTAGAAAATTTAGAAAAAGTGTTAGAACGGTGTGAGGAGACCAATCTCGCCCTGAACTGGGAAAAATGTCATTTCATGGTACGGGAGGGATTGGTTTTAGGTCATAAGATATCAGCAAGAGGAATTGAGGTCGATGAAGCAAAAATAGAAGTGATCGAAAAACTGCCACCGCCAACCAACGTTAAGGCCATAAGAAGCTTTCTAGGACATGCCAGTTTTTACCGGCGGTTTATAAAAGATTTTTCAAAAATTACCAAACCACTTACTCATCTTTTATAAAAAGACACTCCATTTATTTTTGATGATACATGCTTATCTGCCTTTCAATTAATCAAAAATAAGCTAATAAATGCGCCAATTATGATAGCTCCAATCTGGGACCTTCCATTCGAAATCATGTGCGATGCAAGTAGCTTTGCGGTGGGAGCCGTTTTAGGACAACGTATATCTAAAAACTTCCACCCTATTTTCTACGCAAGTAAAACACTTACATCCGCGCAAGCAAACTATACCACAACGGAGAAAGAATTATTAGCAGTTATTTTTGCATTCGACAAATTTCGACCTTATATTACGCTTTCAAAAATTATTGTTTTTACGGACCACTCGGCCCTCAAATATTTACTTTCTAAACCGGATGCCAAACCACGCTTACTTCGCTGGGTCTTACTCCTCCAGGAGTTCGACTTGGAAATCCGAGATAAAAAGGGGGCTGAGAATTTGGCCGCGGACCATCTTTCACGATTAGATAACCCATTTATTGAAGATTTAAATGAACAAACTTTTAATGATTATTTTCCCGACGAGAAGTTATTATCAATCAACACTACTCCTTCTCCTTGGTTTGCAAACTTCGCCAACTACTTAGTAGCTCGAGTCCTCCCAAAAGAATTTTCCTATCAGCAAAAGAAGAAATTCTTCTCTGACCTGAAGAATTATTTTTGGGAGGACCCGTATCTGTTTCGAGTTTGTGCAGACCAAGTAATAAGGAGATGTGTTTCTTTCGAAGAAGGACAAAATATTTTCAAACACTTACACGAAGGACCGACTGGTGGGCACTATCAAGCCAATCGGACCGCTCACAAAGTACTTAGTGCAGGCTTTTATTGGCCTAGCCTTTTTAAAGATGCCCAATCATTTGTGAGACGGTGCGATAGCTGCCAACGGACCGGAAATATCTCAAATAAAAATGAAATGTTGCAAAATTATTTCCTCGAGTGCGAAGTTTTCGACCTTTGGGGAATTGATTTTGTAGGTCCTCTTCCTTCTAGCCATGGTAATAAATACATTTTAGTTCCGGTAGACTACGTGTCTCGATGGGCAGAGGCCCAAGCTCTTCCTACTAATGACTCCCGAGTCGTTATTATTTTCTTAAAAAAATTATTTTCTCGATTCGGTACTCCTAGGGCCATCGTTAGCGACAGGGGTTCGCACTTTTGTAACGCACAATTTGCAAAAACACTTTTAAAATATGGCGTTACACATAAGCTTTCAACTGCTTACCACCCCCAAACTAACGGCCAGGTCGAGGTAGTGAATAGAGAAATCAAACGTATTTTAGAAAAAACTGTTTCCACCTCACGTAAGGACTGGTCACATAAATTAGACGATGCTCTATGGGCTTACCGAACAGCGTACAAGACCGCCATCGGTTGTACACCGTATCAGTTAGTATATGGGAAATCGTGCCATTTACCGGTCGAATTAGAACATCGTGCTTTCTGGGCCCTTAAATTTTTAAATTTTGATCCCCACTCCACCGCCGATCTTCGAAAATTCCAACTCAACGAACTCGATGAGTGGCGCTCCAATGCGTATGAAAATAATAAATTATATAAGGAACGAACGAAATGCTTTCACGATAAAAATTTAAGGCACCCGAAAACATTTAAACCAGGCGACCAAGTATTACTTTATAATTCTCGTCTACGTTTATTTCCTGGAAAATTAAAATCTAGATGGTCAGGTCCTTTTACTGTAAAGGAAGCTTATCCGTATGGAACTGTTTTGATATCACACCCTGATAAGTGTGATTTCAAGGTTAATGGGCATCGTCTAAAACTTTATTTTTCTGGTGACAATGTTGACATGGACAGTGAAAAACTTCTTTTGTCTGGACTGTAATAATTTGGATTAACTTTTGAACTATATTCTTTTAGTCGAGCTCAAACGACATTAAACAGAGGGCGCTCTTGGGAGGCAATCCAAGGTTTTTAAAATTTGTTGTTTTAATTTTTCTTTGGCCCTGGATGGCTCTGATACTCTCAACTTCGGCGATGGCCTGCTTCAACATTGCTGGTTTCAAGAAAATTCAAGATGATATTTCATGAAGATTCAAAGCGCCAGCAAGGGGGAGCGGCATCACACATCCTTTCAAGCCCATAAATCCAGGGAAGTGCCTGTTTCAGTTTTTCAGTTTTAATTTCTTTTCTTAATTACCCCTTCCTTCACTCTCCTTTTCCATTGAGGACAATGTCTATCGTAAGCTTGGGGGAGAATGTCTTCTTTTCTTTTAAAAGTCTAAATTAGATTTTGGTAAAATCAATAGTACCCCTTGCTTTATGTTTTGTTTTTCCCAAAATATTTTATATAGCCTTAGTTAATTTCAAAATTTCTAATCCTACTTTTAATTATGTTTCACAAGTAAATTGTTGACTCATGTAGTGTTCTAATTCTAGGTAGCATGTTAATCTGAAAAGTTTTTTCTAAAATCTTGTACTTTCCTTATCGTTTTCTCTTTTATCTTCTTTACTTTTGAAAAAAATTCTTCATCCACTATTTTCCTCTTCATTTTTAGATATATTTTGCAGGGTTAACTTTTGATTTGTGTAGTAAATGTGAATAATCCTAGACGCTTATTATTCTTATTTTCAGGATAAGTTCATTAGTCTTTATTTAATATCTAGGGCTTACTTTTTGAAATCCTTCAAAACTCATGCTTTAACTAAATTTAGAGAGCAATGAAAATGATTTAGGCCATTTTTTGTTTTAAGTTTGAGCCTTCATGCCAACCCTTAAAAAGAAACCCTTTGTTAGCCTCTTTTGAGCCTTTTCCCATGTTTTATTGTCACCTCCACTTATCAAATTTTTCACCAAAGCCAAAATTTCCAAACCTATTTGAATCACACTACCACTTTGAGTTTTATTTAAATTTCTAAAAGAGTGTGATTGGTTTATTGCATGGAGAGCTTCAAAGAAAAGAATTTGCTCAAAAAGGAGATATTTTAAGCATATTTGTATTAGTTATCTTTGCCAAAATTTCAAAAGAAAAAAAGAAAAAAAAATTGGCTATGAAAGAGAAAGAAAGAAAATATGCTATATGCTTATAATGAAGGATTGCCTCTTATCATTCATATCGGAAATTTTATAAAACTCATGTTTATGGTTTAGTGTGATTATATCAATCACTTTTATCTTCGATTCCCATTCCAAATCATATGCCTAAACCAAACATTTCGGTCCTAATAAAGTCCTCTTGATTCATGCTCCTAAATTTGCTTTAGCTAAGTAAAGAAGAAAAGTAGAATAGTTAAGTCTTGGGTATGAATTTAGATCCTTGTTCTTAGAATGATATAATTATAATTTGTCTCTTAGGGTTTAGTAACAATTCAATGCACTATCTCACTTGTTACTTTGCTCAATTTTATTTTAAAACTTTTTAGTTAAAATTTTGGATGATTAATTTTTGTTAGTAAAGGGTATAAAAATTAAGCTTAAATAAAGTAATTATTTTAGGTTTCCTTTTCACTATTCTCCCTACTTGGAATTTCGCAAGGTACTCGTGTTTAGCATAATTAAATCTTTTTGATTAGTCATTTTATTTTATTAGCTAAAGCATATTTCTTTGCTTGGGGACAAGCAAAGTGTAAGCTTGGGGGAATTTGATAATGCTAAATCTAGTTAGTTTAATTAGGTTATTTTTAGGATATTTACTCTTACTTTTTGCTTATTGTTGTTTACCTAAATGCAATTTTGGTTCATTTTCCTATTTTTAGTGCTAACTTAAGTTTTCTGAATTTTCAGGTCAAAAATGCAAAATTTCCTAAGTCACGCCCTAGGTCACGCCCGTGACCTAGGGCGTGTAAGTTGCTGTTTCCAGTTAAGCTGCTGCCAACATAATTCAGAAGATCTGGTCAGACACGCCCAAAGTACACGGCCGTGACACACAAGTCACGCCCGTGACACGCAAGCCACGCCCGTGACCAGCCCGTGAACATCTCAGATTCGACCAGCTGACCACCGAATTGGTCACGCCACTTTTACACGGGCGTGCTTCCAGTGACGCCCGTGACTGCCACGTCAGCCAGCCGACAGCGCCCATGATCGCCGCCAGCGCCCATGACCCGACTAACCACCGAAATGGTCACGCCCTCAGTCACGGGCGTGACCGAGGGCGTGACCCATCAAATCGCGTCAGAATCGTGCGCCGAACCTGATCCAAGCCGCAGAATTGATTAAACAATGTCACGCCCCTAGTCACGGGCGTGACTGAGGGCGTGACCGAGGCAGAAAAATTTCTATAAATTGAAATGACCTCCAAGCTTTCCCCATTCAGTTTTTGGAGAGAGAACTAGTGCTACTACTCTATTTTCAGTGTTTTTCATGTCATTTTATTCTCTTTCTCTCTCTCTCTCTCTTATTTCAATGCATTTCCTTTTCTAGTTTTCATATGAATGTTGTAATGCCTTTGTAATTTTCTTTTATAATGTATTACTAATGCTTAGTAGGCTTTCCATGCAATTGTAATCTCAGTTGAACTTTTGTTTAATAAAAATGGTATGTTTTTGTTCTCTTAAAATCTTCATCATTTCTCTCTCCTACCCCTCCACCATGAGTAACTAAATCCTCATAGTACTCGATCTTGATGATCTGAGGATGAGTTGATCAAGTTATGATCCTTTAGTCTTCTTTCACTTTCTAAAGTGTTGGGCCTTAGATTTACTCTTAATTAAAATTTAGTGGAGCTATATTATCAATATATAATCCCCACCTTTGCTTTCATTCTTGGCTAGCCGAGAGGCCGATAGTCTAAAGTGAGCACTTAAGAGTAAAGAGAGTTACACACATTTCTCGAGAGAGAATGACGTAAATCTCCTGGATTGGAGTCAAACCCAATAGCGGGGTTCACCACTTAAAGCGAGTTTTAGGTATTCGAATACGGGACGAGAGTTTGGTCGGATTTTCCTAAACTCAGTTGGGCATATCTTCGAGAGAAGCATGTTCAAACTATGGGAACCCCCACGGTCAAGCTGCCCTTACTTTATTAAGTTTTAAGTTTGCTTTTGAATTTTGATCAATTTAGGCCGAAGTAAGTCAAGATCGAGTGCTATTTCTTAATCATCGTTTAGCCGTACTTTTATCCAGCTTTTATTTCAACTTAGCAGACAAAACCATCCAAAAAATTATTAAGATAAAATAATAGTAATTCGTTTGAGTATAAGTAATCAACGGTTCTCGGATTTTAATACGACACTTGTGTTCCTATACTACAGTTCGATAGGTATACTTGCCTTCTCGGATTGCTAGTTCGGATTTTATTTCGTGCAAGCGGAATTTTAATCACCAATAAGCACAAAAGGTAGCGACCCATCCGGTGATGTCAACACCGGGGCAGTCGTTAAACAACTCTTCAACACATTGAATGCTTGTAGACATTCATTATTGAAGTCAAACCTCTCATCCTTTCCTAAGAGGTTTGATAGCGGTTTAGCTATAGACGAGAAATTTTTGATAAAACGTCGATAAAATCCTGCATGTCACAGAAAACTACGAATCCCTCTCACAAATGTTGGGGGAGGGAGCTTCTTGATAATGTCCACTTTGGCTTGATCGACTTCTATTCCCTTATTCGAGATTTTGTGTCACAGGACAACTCCCTCCCGGACCATAAAGTGACATTTCTCCTAGTTCAGCACTAGGTTGGTGCTTTCGCATCGCATGAGAACCGCCGAGAGATTTCGCAAGCAGGAATCAAAATCAGCACCGAAGAGAGTAAAATCATCCATGAAGACCTCTAGGAACTCCCCTTCCATATCGTGAAAGATAGAGAGCATACATCGCTGAAAGGTTGCAGGGGCGTTGCACAACCCAAATGGCATTCACTTGAATGCAAAGGTGCCGGACGGGCAGGTGAATGTAGTCTTCTCTTGGTCCTCTGGGTCAATGAGAATCTGATTGTATCCTGAGTAGCCATCAAAAAAATAGTAATAGTCCTGTCCAGCCAACCTCTTAATCATCTGATCAATGAATGGGAGAGGAAAGTGATCCTTGCATGTCGTATCATTGAGTTTCCTATAATCGATGCACACTCTCCATCCTGTGACAACCCGAGTTGGCACTAGGTTACAATGCTCATTTTCGACAACAGTGATACCACCCTTTTTTGGGACTAACTGCACCGGACTTACCCACTTGTTGTCACTGATCGGGTATATAATTCCATCATCAAGCAGTTTGATCACCTCTTTCTTGACAACTTCCTGCATCCTTGGATTGAGTCATCGCTGAGGTTGTGCAGTCGGTTTGAATCTCTCTTCCAACAATATCTTATGCATACACACGGTGGGGCTGATTCCTTTTAAGTCTGTGATGTTCCAGCCGAATGCACCCTTATGCGTTCACAGGAGATCGCCTAAGCGTCACTCATGCTTGGGTGGAAGCAAACCAGAGCTAATAACTGGGTGAGTTTGCTGTTCTCCCAGAAACAGATATTTGAAAGTCGTCGGCAGGGGTTTGAGAGACAAAGCTGGAGGAGTATTGAAATACGCCGCAGAAGTACATTCCCGGTCAAGGTCTCGTGAATGATGTATTGTATCAGGGTTATCACTAACGACATCCCCGGAAGCATCCTCAGTATCTTGAACCCAAGGAGGTGGAGACAAAGGATTAGGTTCACCATCCAAGAGTTAGAGCGCATCAGCGTCTGCATGACAGTCCTTGTCGATGGCTTTATACATGTCGAAGGCAGTCATGACGTTGCCCGGACGGAGAGTTAACCTCCCCTTCTCGGCATTGATGAGAGCTCGTACTGTGGCAAGAAATGGTCTTCCCAAAATAAGAGGGACTGCGACATCTGAAGCAATATCCATGATCACAAAGTCTTAATAGACCGATCTGCCAGCTGGAGATTGATGTTAGTGGGTCTCAAGTTGCCAGATCTGAGTTCTCGGAAAATTGAAAGAGGCATCAGATTAATTGACGCACCGGAGTCGCATAATGCCTGGTAGCAGCCAAAGTGCCCAATGGTGCACGAAATGGTGAAATTCCCTAGGTCCTTGCGTTTCACCGACCAATGTTTAACAACAAAAGTGTCGCCCTCAGTCAGGGTGGACATGGACTTGGAAGTCTCCAGACGCTTGTTCTGAAAAAGCAAGTCCTTTAGATATTTTGAATAGCTTGGAATCTGGGTGAGGACGTCCAAGAGAGGAATATTAACCTGCACCCCTTTCATAAGTTCTTGAAATTTCTGGAATTGTTTTTCCTTCATCGTATTCTTCAGTCTGTGCGGGAATGGGGGAGTAATAGATGGTTGGGGAGGAATTGGGCTACAAAGCAGTTGAGGGGTGTCAGAATCAGCCTTTGGCCTATCTTCACTTGATGGGTTTGGCGGTCTTTCCTGAGATTCATTCCTTCCGATGGGTTCCGCGGTTGACTTTCGTCTCCTAAGTTGCATGGCATTCAATGTCTCATTTGGGTGGACCATAATTGCCGCGACCATTGATATGATGTTCACCACCATGGACTGGAACCTATGCAGAGCGCAGTTCTGAGCCTCCATGCATCCTAGGATGCATTCAGTGAAACCATGAAACTTATCCACAGAGAGCTCAGGTGGGACGCTGTCGTCCGACGACGATGCAGTGGAGGAGATGTTCATGGCCTCATTACATCTCGCGGGGGTACACCACATCCCACTGGTTCGCAAAACCTTTTCAACAATCTGCCACGCGTCAGAGCTTGATCTGCTGAACAACGATCCACCTGCGGCCACGTCGAAGTAGGCTTTATACCCAGCCGATACCCCAAAATAGAATATCTGAAGGCGTTCTAGATCTGTGAGGCTATGCATGAAATAGAACTTATGAAGGGAAACGAATATCTCCCATGAGTCAACCAACGTTTCGTCCTCATCGTGCGTAAACAATAATAATCTATTGTGCATTTCCAGAAGGTGACAGCGTGAATAGAATTTGCCGAGGAATTCCTCTTCCACTTTGCTCCAAGATTGGATTTTGTTTAATTGAATCTCCCGATACCACACCCGAGCTTTTCCTGCCAAATAGAACGCGAACAACTGAATCTTGACTTTCACCGAGTCATCTTCAGCATGCTGAAAAGTGCTGCAAACTTCAAGAAGTTCTGCAAATGGGACAATGCATCCTCACTAGGGATCCCCGAAAATAAGTTAGCCTGAGACACAAAAGTGATTAGCTCCGTAGATATTTCAAAACAGTTGTTGTCCATATTAAGTAAATAGATAGAAAGAAGGCTATACATATCCTAACAATCACACAAAGGCTAGCAAGAAAAGAGAACACAAACAAAAGTAATAAACTAATTACTGAGAAGGACGAATCATACACGCTATATTTCAGGGTCAAATGCTGCAATGTCACCGGGGTCTCGTCTCTGCATACACACGCCGAAAACAATAGAAATAAAAAAAAGAACAACAACTCCTGTAACTATTAACTCAAACACCGAAATCAAACTACGCCTGCATTCCCCGGCAACGGCGCCAAAAACTTGATGCGGTAACGACAAGTGCACCGGTCGCACAAGTAATAAAGTTGGGAGTACGTCCCTGAATATCGTCTCTCAAGGAATGCGCATGGCTAGTTTGACTCTTTGGATTGAGAAAATAATTACGAGTGTAGATTAAAGGAAAAATCGGGGCTTTGATTTTGGTTTCCTAAACTACTACACAGAAATGAAATGCGTGGTCAAAACTCCGCTTCGCAAGGTGGGATGGATGCAACGGCCACGATGCCGTGCTTCGGTGAGCGGGTGAACGAGAAGGCTGGCGGATGAGGGTCGTAGGCACCTCGTCGCGGAACATGCAACTAGCAATTGCTAGTGCGGAGCACTACAAAGCTGTAGAGTGGATGGCGGACTACGACGCTCCCTAAATCTCATAAACCACACAAGATCTCACAACCATGAAATCATATTAACTAAAACACAATGTTCATGAACATCATCCACAATAACAAACATATCTAAGGAAAACTCTGAAGCAAGCGAAGGGGAAAAGAGGAAAACGAAGCTCGAAGACTATGCTGAAGATTCTCGGCCGGAATCGTAGGGTTGTCAAGCCTCGTCCGTGCTCGGTCTTCAGTTGCGTCCGGGGTCCTGAGGAGCTGTCACCTTCCTCTACTTTTACCCATCTTTTTCATGGTCTAGCTCGAAGTAACTCTTGTTTGACACCTTGAATGTAGCGGAAGCTCTCCGTCTATGGCGTTCTTGAGCTCAAGGATGATGGAGGCCAAGGAGGGAGCTTTGGCGGAAGATTTGCAAGCCAAAGGTCACCGGAGCTCCTCCTAGGTCAAACAGTGGTGGAGCGGCGAACTGGGAGAAAATGGCGGGCTCTGAAGCTTTTCCTGCGGGAGGGGTGGGGGGGGGGGGGGGGGGGGGGGGGGGGGTCACCCATTGCAGCATATTTCCTGCATTAAATACTAAAAGGTCAGAAATTTAGTCACGCACGGGCGAACGCACGACCGTGCGTTGCCCGTGCATTATTTAACGAATAAATTGGCTTGAGGAAGAAGCAGCAACGCCCGTGCATTTTACTCACACACGGGCGAATCCTCCCGTGCGCAAAAATGCACGAACAAATTCAGATTGGCTAAAAAAATTAGATGAAACAGGCAATCGTGCATTTCCTTCACGCACAGGCAACTGTCCCTGCATAAAAACACACGAACAAATTCAGATCACCAGTTTTATCCCCAGATGAAGGCGCACGATCGCAGCCGTCCGTGCGTCAAGAATACGCACGACCGTGCGATACAAATAAACATGATTTCTGGGGTAAAATAGGGTGATCCAACCACCTATAAGAGCTGCAATCCCGCTGGGAATACACCTCCAGCACCAATCAGACAGAGAAAAAGGATTGGGGAGCACCATGTGCTTACCCCCAATAACATGGAGCGCAAACACACACCAAAATGGACTTAAAAGGAGCACAAAGCACGCAAGTGCGCATGAATGAGCATAAGAAAAATATATGCAATAATAGCTCGAAAATGATGCATATGAGAGTGAAAATTAGCCTGGATGAGTCCATCAAAGTGTATATAAATGGGACTCATCAATCTCCCGCATCTGTAGAGGCTGAGGAGCCAACACTACCAACTCTTTCTGCTCCTTCCTCTCCTCCTGCCGGGGTCAGACCTCTATCCAAGTATCTCGACCTCTCGACTGGTCCCTTCTGCTTTCCCGTCCCTGGTATTCTGCCGGCCTCTTCCTTCCTCGAACAAGGTGCTGGTCGGCTTCTAGCTTTTTGTCCATCTCCAAGATCTTAGTCATACTGCCGTCAGATACGAAGAGGAGGGCCTGCCTCAGCTCATCACGAAGGCCCTTGTTGAACCCCTTTGCGTATCTTGTGTCATCCATTTGATATGAAACTGCAAACCGGTATAGGTGGGTAAACTCCCGGTGATACTCTAGAACTGTCCTGTTCCCCTACCTCAACTGCAAAAATCTATCCTCCAGCTCATCTCTTGCCGATTGCGGCACAAAATGCTCCAGCAGTGCTGCCTTGAAATCATCCCAAGAAACATCCGCAGCCTCCATTCCTACATATGAGGTGTCCAGGAACCTCTTCCACCATCTCTTTGCATGGGACTCTAAGCACGAGACCACCAGTGGAACCTCCATATCTGTCGGGCACTTAATCAATGTCAGCATCTCCTCCATGAGGTCCACCCACTCCTCAGTCCTCACAACTATCTCCGTTTTGAGGTATGATGGGGGGAGAGACCTCGGAAGACCCTCAGCTAGCTGGCCACAGGGTTTTGCTGTGGAGCCGGTGCCTATTGTGCCCTGAATGTCTCCAGAATAGCAGTCAATGTTTGTCCCATCTCTGTCTACTGAAACGGAGTAGGAGCTGGTGGTGGTGGGATGACGTTTGGAGTCGGTGGAACTCCATGCTGCGGTGTAGGGTTCGTTGTGGGCTACACAAGAAAATTACTCTCGCAAGGGACTTAGCTAAAGAATATTCAGTTAGAAGTGGACTTTTCATGTGATTTCCCTTATGGGCACACCATTGTTTCCGCTGCTAGTTTTTCCTCGAACTAAGCTTGCGCGGGGTGGCCCAGGGTTGTGGACTTCTTTTCTTTTCTCCGGATCGAGGTTCGCTCTGATACCACTTTGTAAGACCACTTTTTTTTTCTTTTCCAAATCCGGGGTCTTCTGCCCAAAACTGCCATTTTGCGGTGGCTCCATCACTCGGGAAGGTCGCCACTACAAAACACAGATCCTGCCGGCCTTATCGATCACAAAGAAGTTAAGCTTAAACAAACATTAGGGAAGCCAAGTCCACATCACATATAAATAAACCATCGTAAGGAGATGTCCACATAAACATAACTGAAATAAAAGACAAAATTAATAATGGCTCCTGCCCGATACATCAAATCCTTACTACATTAATACTCGCGGAAGCAAGTCAACTAGTAGTAACACTCACGGATCCCGACACTAGTGCTCTTGTGCTAGACTGCCCCGCCTCCTTCTGCATAGGCCTCTGGTGCTGCTCCATCTCCGTGGTCTCCTAAAATGATGAGGTACACCGACTATTAGTCAAAAAGACTAAGGGGTCGTTTAGCAAGGCCAATCGTATAAGAAGTCCCATAACCGACTTATACGATAGGGGTAGTGGTTAAATGCAATGTTTATGTCATGACATGCAAGGTATGTTGTTAAATGTTATGTTCACACAAGTGCAACTCACACACTACGACTCTATGCACACAGACCTTTAGTTCCCCCTTTTTGGAGCTAGCAAAACTCCCATGATAATCCCGTAGTGGTAAACGGAAGCGGTGGGTTGGGCCTCGCCCACCTCTAGGTTGGTATTTGCACTACCTAACCTAGACCTAATGTACGCCTCAACGCTAAGAAGACAACAGCGGAGCTCTTGCGTACTCTAGCTGGTTAGACCACCAGACTTGTCTTGGTAAAAGGGTTATCCACTCTTACCGAGCCCAAGCATTAATGTCGGTGCAACAATCATCAACACTAAGGACCCACCACTTTATGCACATGCAAACATGTTTACCATCTATCTCCGAGCCATAAGCTCACCGGCTAATCCTCCCGACACAATAAACATTACTGAGCCACAAGCTCACCAGACTAATTAGTCTGCTGCTACAACCACCGAGCCTACCACTCGTAAGACCAAACTGACTAATACACCCGTAACCACGAGGTGTGAGTGAGTGTGTTATTAATTACTCTTGTACAACATCTTGCTCCTATGATTTATGGTTAGTCTTGGACTTCCCGAGGAATACCCTATAAGGGGCTCGCTACGGTACTAGGAACTATAATGGGATAACACCCCAAGGATCCATTTCTCAAGACATTTAATATTGTGGGTATCTACCCATATGCCTAAGCCTCTTATCTTTTCACTTGTATTAACCCCAGGTGGTTTATGACACGCTAGGGGAAAGACGATCTTTCGTCAACCCCAAGCACGACCTTACCCTTAGCCCACCTAGCACTCCTACCTCCTAAACTACTTTTGGTGACCTCATCCTCTTCAACCTGACCATGAACACCACCTACATGCCACTTCCACTTAGTAGGCCCCTAAATATCCAAATTTCACATTTTTACTATACGCAGACCAAACTAACTATATGAAGCTTGTAAGTAGAGGTACTCCAAATATTCATCCAACTGACTCAAGATATCTACTGGAGGTCAATCATGATGTTATAAGACTAAATCCAAAGACTCATATTTTTCCTCAACATTTTAACATTTATTTAAATTTCTCCAATAATTGTCAAGTATGAATATGAACATAAAGTGTAAGGTATTCTCAGGACATGATCCTCATAAAATTAAGATAAATCTACCATGCCAAAATAACAGTAAATAATGAATATCACAATTTTACAGTAAGGAAATGTCCTCTATTTTTAATATTTAACTTCTATCCAAACTTGAAGACTTATGAAGGAACTACCAAGAATACTTATGCCAAAATTATAGAAAAATTACCAGACACAAAAACTTAATTACAGAGTTCCACAATTTATGGGAATCATTTCCTCACTGAAATAATTAATCCAAATAATTCTTCATTTGAACATGTTGTGAAGTAGCCTACTGATAATAATTTCCAAAAATTCTATAAAAATTCACATTGCTTCCTAGTGCTCTGAAATGTCCTATCACCAAGTTGCACATGTTTCCAAAGAGTTTTAGAACCTAAATTATATTTCTTTAGATTGAGAAAAATAGGTGCCTTGAGGACGAAGTACTAGTTAAATCATAAAGTAAATTATACAAAAATTACCAGAGGTCTAAAATATGATTAAAAAGGCACCACGCAGATTTCATCTTCATCCAAGATCATTTGTGCATGTAAATATCTCTTAAAAGAAGTTTACCTAAAGGGGTTATGCCCTAATTTAGGGGGAATAAATTCTCCTAAAATTCTCTCAAAATTCCCTAGGGCAAAAATATATCCCATGAACATATTTCCAAGGTTCCATGGCCATTCTATAGCTTTTGACCATATGTCCTTCACAAAGCTCTATATGCACCCCAAGGGGTAAGACTAGGGTTCTAAGGCATGCCCACCTCTACACCACCCCATATTACTCATGAAGGTGTTCAAGGTGATCCTAAACTAGTGGCCAAGGTTTCAACTCATGGTGATGAGTTTTGACCAGAATATCCCAAGATAAACCACATGCCCTAACTTTGACCCAATTTGACCTAACTTGGGTTGACAATTTACCCAACCAAATCAGTCCCAATTGAGCTGAGATTTTTACCAAGGTCATACATGTTGGAACACGGTCTTCCGCATCTCCTAGGTTTGAGAATAACAAATCCTATGTGTATTTGATCTTGTGTGTTCAATTTTGCAGGTTAACATAGTCCACATGACTCAAGGAGTACTCATGGTGTCTGCCCCCAAAATTGAGGCCAAAATTCGAAGAGGCTCACTAGCGCCGGCAGTAGCGATAGCGCCCGGCGCTAGCGTTGATTTGCACGATTCCGACATCATTTTTAGAAGGAGCTAGCGCCCGGCGGTAGCTACTAGCGCTGGTGGTAGCATGACGCACAAGAGGCATGAAGCAATATGTTGCCATGGATTGAAGATCCTGCCGCGCAAAATGTTTCCTAATCCGGGCTAGCGCCGGTGGTAGCACGAAGGCTATAAATTGGATGCTTTGGCTCCAAATTCTTCATCCTCCTCCAATCCCAAACTCCAGAGCTTCGTGCCATAGCAGAGAGAGGAAGATTCAGAGCGATACTCCCACAATTCCATAAAGCCTTAAGGAGATCCGTGGAGAAGATTTCAACACGCGTCATCATCGTGACGAAAGGCCGCATCGACTATGATCATACTCTGCGGGCCTTCGTCCACTTCTCCAAGAGATCCACATAGAGGGAGTTTTTATATTATTGTCTTTTCATTTCATATCTTTTCTGTAAACGGTAGTGAAATCGCCTCGTGTTGGCGACTAGGTCTGGGGTAGGACTTAGGCCTGAAATTCACCTCGTGTTGGCGACTAGATCTAGGTTAGGTCTAGGGGTGCTCGAGGCCTTTCTGGGGATAGATCGGATAGAGCGGCTTGAGGCCGTATCTAGGGAGAGATCGGCTAAAGCCAACCGGTTCGTGGGGAAACGAGTCGGTATAGAAAACGAAAAAGAATTTTTATTAGTCGCCTCCGATTTCTAGCGTCATAGAAATCAAGTTTTGTAAAACATTATTTGATATTAATAAAGCATATCTCTTTATTATTGTTTTACTTAATGTCTCTTTATTAATCTTGCAATATTCCGAAGTTTTTCTAAATATAATCTAAAGTTTTTGAAAACCCTTATTCACCCCCCCTCTAAGGGCGCCGACCGATCCAACAATACAATAACCCCAAGGAGCACCTACCAGAATTTGGAGGGCATTGGAGGTCATTTGACCCAATAATTAGTTAATATTTAATTTATGAAATTATTACAAAAACCTTAGAAAAAGGTTCTCCTAAAATTCCCATCTTTAGGTATTATGTGTGGGTAGGTGTAAATTGCCTCAGTTTCAATTTTCAAGTCCATCCCATAACCCAATCAAAAGTTATTCAAGATATGGTGGCTGTCCTACACTAGGGACCAGTCCCACCAAAATGGACCTACAGGGAGCTACAGAACTCTTTTTGGGGTGAAATTAATTTTAAAATAAAATAGACTCCAAGGGCTACAACTTTTATGTTGGGTACTTTTTCATTTGAGGGGTTCTAGTATTTTTAATAATTAAAATGAAATACTTCAGGAAGTATGACAAAATGTGTTGGAACAAGTCTCTGCGTTCGACGAAATCCAATCTGCGTTCGACGACATCTATTCTGCGTTCGACGAACGCCATGCTTCAGTGCGCTCGACGAAATATGATCTTCGTTCGATGAACTAATCCAATTCGATGAAATAATTTAGTTCGGCGAATCAACTCCATTCGACGAACTCTGTGTTCACTTCGTCGAACTCAACTATCAGTTCGACGAACTCCAGAGTGTGTTCGACAAACGAATTCCATTCGACAAACTCCAGGTTCAGTTCGACTCTTGGATCAGCTGCCTCCATGAACAACCTTACTCTTTCCTTCCAGATAGGAAAGTTCCCCTTTGTGCAGATAGGGAGTTTCATGGCTCTCATCTCTCGACGCTGATCACCTCCAGCCATATTGAGTTGTTCTAAGATCTAGATCCGACGGTTAAGTCGCTTTCTTGATCAACCTTCCTCTGATACCACTTGTTGGTTATAGAACGATCACCTAAAGGGGTGGGGGTGGTGGGTTATGTGATTTTGGCTATTTTTAAACATTCTTCTCTGAGATGCATATAATGTAAGTGTAGCAAAGAACGATCACACATAAAGTCTTAGCACACAACATAAGATGTATAGAGGTTCCTTAAGTCAGGGTGTCTTGAGTAGTCCTCATTACCTCTGCGCCTACCAAGAAATGTGTTAGGATCGGCAAACTCCGCCATTGTCTCCGGCCCGCAAGCCTTACAAATCGGACCCGCAAGTCCTTACATCCTAGGCCCGCAAGCCCCTTCACTGCACCCGAGCCTGCAAGCTCGACACTCAGGCCCTCAAGCCTTACACAACACAGACCAAAAAGTCTTGCCTCTTGGACACGCAAGTCCCTGTAGCCTAGGCCCGCAAGGCCCTTCACTGCACCCGAGCCCGCAAGCTCGACATGTTTGGACCCGTAAGTCTTTGCATCCTAGGCCCGCAAGCCCCTTCACTGCACCCGAGCCCACAAGCACGACACGTTTGGACCCGTAAGTCCTTTGCCTAGCCCTCAAGACTCACAGATCTCAAGCCCTCAAGATTGACACTTAGATCTAAAACCAGATCTTACAGGTTTGGCCCGCAGGCCTTTACAAGAAAGATTTTCAATAATTGTTCTTCTGCCCGATGGAGATCAACTACTTGTCTTGAAGAAGATGCCTCTGAGTTGAATCTTGAAAACACAGATCTTCTTCAATCCTTACTTCTATCTGGAACTCTCTCTATCAGTCGATGAAGCTAGACTGATTCTTTTTGAACAATGGATGAAGATTGACTTGTTCCCGGTTCTTGTTTTTACTTTTCGCCGCATTTACAGCTCTATTGAAAAATGTTGAGGGGGGTTCTTTGAGTTCCAGGATTCAAGAGTGATTTTTAGGGCATTCATTGTTCCCTTGTATAGGACTGAGAAGCCGCTTAACAGTCTCCAATGCCGTCCTACTCTGATAGACGCCCATACCTTAAGAGCACACACTGATTGGACAATCAGGCGGCGAAATGAAATGCTGACAGCGCGTCTGTCATTTTTGAATCTGTCTCGTGATGTTTCCATGGTTACGACGACATGGACAATATCTCGACGACAGGGCTTGTCATTGTCTTGGACTTGGGAAGATCTTTAAGTCTCCTTCCTTCTTCTTAAGACAGAGAAATCTCGACGACACGGGAGATCCCTTCTGCACTTGCACTTAAGATGACATGATGTCATCTAACTGATGTCGACATAATCTTCTTGATTGCTTGATATCGTTGTGACCACCTTATCTAGTCGACGACATAGCCGATATCATGTCGACAGACCATTATTCAGCAACTGCCCATCTTCATATGACCTTCTTTAGTCTTCTCGACGATAGTCCTTCTTTACGATGATATCGTTGACATCAATCTTACTTAGCCTTTTCAACGACAAGGCTTCTTTACGACGACAACTGTCTTGTTCAGCCTTATCGACGACATGCCTCTTTTACGACGATATCTATTCTTCCATATCCTTATCGACGTCAAGGCTTCTTTTCAACGATATCTGTTCTTCCTTAGCCTTATCGACGTTAAAGATTCTTTTCGACGATATTTGTTCTTCCTTATCCTTAAGAACTTGTCTTCTACTGAGATGAAAAGGCTAACAAGATAATTAATACGTAGTGAAGTTCTCTTCAATTGGTGACTTCTCCAAATCAGGAATCATGAGGGCAAATTCCCAACACTTGGTGTGTACTTTAATTTAAAATTTATTTCAGCCAAAAAGGAGCACTGTAGCTCCCTGTAGGGTCATTTTGGTGGGACTGGTCCCTATGGTAAGACAACCACTATTTCTTGAATCACTTTTGATTGGATAATTATATTGACTTGAAATTTGAAACATAGGCTGTTTATACCTACACCCTTAAAATGTCCAAAAATGGGAAATTTTGGAGAACATTTTTCTGAGGTTTTTGTAAAAAATTTAATAATTCATATACTAATTAATTATAGGGTCTAATGACATCCAACCCCCTCAAAATTTTGGTGGGTGCTCCTTAGGGTTATTATATGACCCTAGTAAAAAAGTTCATCCCAATTGTGACTGATTTAGTTGGATAATTAATTAACCCAAGTTTGGTCAAACTAGGTCAAAAGTGCACATGATGGAATTAGGTGGTCAAACCTCATCAAGATGATGTGAAAGTTTATCCACTGGTTTAGGATCATATAAAACACCCCCATGAGTGATTTGGGATGGTTTAGGGTGGATATGCCCTAAAACCCTAGTTCTAGGGTTTAGAACCCTAAACTCTATGTAAGACCCCCCTCCCGGAACACAAGACACGGCCGAGGGGAGTCTTATGCCCAAGACAGCTGCCTTATGGAAGCGCCAACACACGAGCTAGCCTCCCCCACAAGACGCCTATCCTGCCGGCCAAACCAACTAAACAGTGCCAACCCATCAATAAAAGAAAGCATTAAAAGCCATAGATTCACAATAAGTACAAGAAAGACAGAAAGCTACACAAGCTCCTGCAAATCATCAGAGTAACAAGCTAAATTCCCCAAGGGCTTCATCTCAAACTGAGCTCACATCTGTCACCGATGGTAGCGAAGGTATCGCAGTAACCGACCCTATTGTCCTGACCTGACTATCCTCCTCCAGCACTGTGCGCTGCTGCTCCAGGGTGTGCTCCTAAAAGGAGGGACGTAGCAACCGTTACTCATAAAGACTAAGTGGCTTCCCATCCGCTCCCTCGGAGACTCCAAGGTACCGGGCAGAAAGAAAGGAAGGAAAGCTGCAATATAAGCAATAATAGACAAAGCAGGTGACAGGAATGGTTGTATATACATGTCGGTTGTATAAGTACCCAAGTACTTGCAATAACTCTAACTAACAGGTACAAAGATAAGCAAGTACTAGTAACAGAAAGAAGTAAGCAGAGTATCATATCATACTAGTAACAGAAAGAAGTAAGCAGAGTATCATATCGTACTAGTAATAGAAAGAAGTAAGTAGAGTATCATATCGTACCTTAACTTATATGAATGCCCATACAAACTTATAAGTTAAGGTTTCAATGCTAGAATCCATCATATAAAAGAGTCCATACTAATTTATATGATGAGGATCCAATGCGGTGCAATGCAATGATTATGAAGGATGAATGCAATGCAATGATTATTATATGATGACTCACCCATGCAAAGTTTCTATGTCGACATAAACCTTTAGTTCTCGCTTTTTGAGGGTTAGCTAACCGCTCAGGCATCTCCCGTCGTGGCCAGACGGAGACAGTGGAACGAGCTCCTCCACTACTAGGAGGGTATGAACACTACCAGTCTTAGGCCTCTGTACGCCTCGACGATAAGAACACACAGCGGAGACCCTGCGTACTGCTCGACGCTAAGAACACACAGCGGAGCCTTCAAGTACACAGAAGGGGACTTGGGTAGGTGAGCACCAAGAGTCCAACACAACCGGTCTAGAGTCTACCCGTCGGCTTCTGTCGTTGTCACGAGCAGCAAGCCCGTAGACCCGCCATAAGTAATCATCCCCAGCGGGGTCCATTTGTATCCGTGTATCAACATACACCAGGACTTCTAATCCAAGTCTTTCTATACAATCTGTGTATCTACGTACACCAGGACTTCTAATCCAAGTCCTTCTATACAATCTGTGTATCTATGTACACCAGGACTTCTAACCCAAGTCCTTCTATACAATCCGTGTATCTACGTACCCCAGGACTTCTAATCCAAGTCCTTCTATACAATCCGTGTATCTACGTACACCAGGACTTCTAATCCAAGTCCTTCTATGTAATCCGTGTATCTACGGACCCCAGGACATCTAATCCAAGTCCTTCTATACAATACGTGTATCTACGTACACTAGGACTTCTAATCCAAGTCCTTTTATTTCAAGATCACACTTAGTTCTTCCAAGCCCAACTTGGTTATTCATTTTCGGTCTCTAACGGAGTTCAGCAGCATAATATTTTACGACAATATATTTAATTAAGGACCCATATCAAATTGAGACTTGCTGAAACTTCTACCGTAGTTCCGCTAGCTTGTTATGGCCATTCTCACCAAATGTTAGCCCCTTCGGCATTCCCAATTATTATTTACGGAGCAATGCGGGAAAGAACTATGATTGGCAAAATGACAACAAATATACTCCCAAAACTCATGAAATTCAACAGAGGTCAGCACAATATCATCGATTTGATCTCTACCAATCGTTACGATCATCAGGCAAGTATTATAAAGATATCCCAAAAATTATCGCAATTCAAACTACAACGATGCTAATTAACAAAACTGTATTTCTGGGAGTTATACTCCACCCCAAATTATGTGCCACCCCATTTTGGAAAGCTCTCACCAGGGGATACAACAATCATGTTGAGTCCTAAACCCAGATCCAAGTGGCTCCTACCTAAAATCTTCTCTGAAGTCAACTACAATAATCTGGACAGCAAAAACAGCACACACTTAACCACATTCCAGCTTTCTGGACAGTCCACTCGACTGGACCTTTAGGAAGCTACATGGCACTTCAGAAAACAGGTGACCTATCGTCGGAAAGCTCTTTCCGAGGGCTACAACTTTCAAGTTGAGCCCGAAGACTAGTTCTAGCGGGATCAAACCTAAGAATTGGCTTGAACCCAGCTGCGCGCCGATTCATCCCTTAATAAGCAAGTGAAATGTTATAAATTGAAACTTCTTTAGCAAGGGAGTTGTCATCACCTTTATCACATAATATATAGTTAAAACCATAATTAACATGGGGTTATACATCATTTTTATCACAAGAGATATAAATTAAACGCTACTTAGCAGGGGGCTATTCATCATCTTCTCAAACAAATGCTAGGTCATTACACCTTTAAAATCCTTACATAATCACTCCCCTCACTCTCCCTCAACGACCATGGGTTTGCACCCAAATCAAATCCCATATCTTCCTCTTGAAGAGAAGAAATGATTCCAAGAACCTCGCGGCGAGCGGTGCCCTAAATTTGAGGTTCCGACTTGGTCTTCCTAAGGAAACTCCATTAAAGCTCACACGAGAAGCTCTCTTGAGCCTTCATCTCTCCTATTGTGATCTAAGATGCTAGCACCGAAGTAGAGGGGAGGAAGTCACCTGATTTCCGGCCGACGTTCACGGTTGTCTCCTCCGCGGCATGGCGGCAGTTGGCCAAGACTGGTTAATGGGTCTTGATCCACAGAAATATACAACATGTAATCAGTCAACATTACCCAAACTAAAAAGGGAAATAGCACAGAAAATCTGGACTGCTTAAGGGCAGACAAACAGCAAACAACCTTAATGAAATAGAACCAAAACATGTACAGATGTACTATAGAAGATCATTCCTATTTCCCATTCTCTGATTCACTCCACAATAACCAATAGAGAAGGAAAGTAATAGCAGCCAAACAAGATAGAAACCCTCAAATTGCTAACAAGATTTTGCCCAAATCTCCTACAGCAATACTATCATTCCATTCCTCCAAATGCTCACTCAAGCAACAAAACTCAACAGAATATGGAAACAAGTAGCAGCCGACCAACATGAGTATTTACTCCAGAATACCCCAACTTTTGATTTAATACAAATACAAAGAGGGATGGAGATTTATTAACTCACAGTGCATAAAAATCCCCCAATTAACCAAAATCAAAGCATGTATAGGTATATTAGGTAAGCCTAAAATCGCACCAGCTCAAGCAACTCTTCCAGTACCACATCAAAATAAACTGTACAGGTATATATCTGGTAGCAATCGGCTAGGATAAAATAAAGCCCAAGATGCACTAAAGCGAAGTAGGAAGAACACCGATATTCCCAAATCAAATAGAAGTAAAACCATAACCTTAAACTCCTCCAATAACCCCATTTCAAGTCATCCAAGATTCGCAAGCTACAAACCATAAGTATAAGAGGAACTGAAGGACTTACAGTACATAGGAAGAGAGTTCTATAAGCAGCACGATAAGTGCCAGCAAGAGCAAACCACCGCAAGTCTACAACACCCAACACAACTAACTCGCTGCAAGAGATCGACAGAGGGAGAAGAGATCACAAACATGCTATTTCCGTTCAGGAGAAATCGAGAGAGAGGAGAAAAGGGCTCGGCAGGATCAGCCCTAAGAGGAAAATGAGAACAAAAGGGGGAGAGTCAACCAGTCCAACTCAAATGCCAAGCATGTTGGATCGGTCGGCGCCCTTAGAGGGGGGGTGAATAAGGGTTTTCAAAAACTTTAGATTATATTTAGAAAAACTTCGGAATATTGCAAGATTAATAAAGAGACATCAAGTAAAACAATAATAAAGAGATATGCTTTATTAATATCAAATAATGTTTTACAAAGCTTGATTTCTATGACGCTAGAAATCAGAGGCGACTAATAAAAATTCTTTTTCGTTTTCTATACCGACTCGTATCCCCACGAACCGGTTGGCTTTAGCCGATCTCTCCCCAGATACGGCCTCAAGCTGCTCTAGCCGATCTATCCCCAGAAAGGCCTCGAGCACCCCCTAGACCTAACCTAGATCTAGTCGCCAACACGAGGCGAATTTCAGCCCTAAGTCCTACCCCAGACCTAGTCGCCAACACGAGGCAATTTCACTACCGTTTATAGAAAAGATATGAAATGAAAAGACAATAATATAAAAACTCCCTCTATGTGGATCTCTTGGAGAAGTGGACGAAGGCCCGCAGAGTATGATCGTAGTCGATGCAGCCTTTCGTCACGATGATGACGCGTGTTGAAATCTTCTCCACGGATATCCTTAAGGCTTTATGGAATTGTGGGAGTATCACTCTGAATCTTCTTCTCTCTGCTGTGGCACAAAGCTCTGGAGTTTGGGATTAGAGAAGGATGATGAATTCGGAGCCAAAGCATCCAATTTATAGCCTTCACGCTACCGCCGGCGCTAGCCCGGATTAGGAATGATCGTGCGCGACCGAATCTCCCATCCGTGGCAATAATTTGATCTATGCCTCTTATGCGCCATGCTACCGCCAGCGCTAGTAGCTACCGCCGGGAGCTAGCTCCTTCTAAAAATGCCGCCGGAATCGAGCTAATCAATGCTAGCGCCGGGCGCTATCGCTACCGCCGGCGCTAGTGAGCTTGTTCGAATTTTAGCCTCAATTTTGGGGGCAGACATCATGAGTACTCCTTGAGTCATGTGGACTATGTTAACCTGCACACTTGAACACACAAGATCAAATACACATAGCATTTGTTATTCTCAAACCTAGGAGATGCGGAAGACCGTGTTCCAACAAACTCCCCCTTTTGATAATAACAAATCCATTAATGATAAATCAAAGCATTAATAAATAAGCATGATGAGACTATACTTGTGTGTGTGTGTGAGTGATGACTTTAGGATGATTATTTATTTTAGCATTTAGAATTGCTCCCCCAAAATATATGCTCCCCCTATGTGAATGCTCCCTTAATATGTATGCTATCAACTGAATTTATCATGTTGGGTTTATGATAGCGGGTTACATTTATCATTGTTAGTTCTCCCCCCTTTTGCATTTTATCATGTTAGTTCTCCCCCTTTGTTATTAGCAAAAGTGGGTAGGGAAACAAAGCACTAAAAAATGTGTAAATAAAAGAGAAGGCATGATCGAGCTTTTTAAGTAAATGATAAGGAGTTTTAGACTTGTCTTTCATTGAAAATGATCAGAGTTATGACTTATTTTATCCCTTTTGTTTGTAGTTCTCCTCCTTTTATATATCAGAGTTTAAGCAAAAATACTGATTTCCCCTTTAAATAAGAGTTTTAAGCATAAAAACAATCATGATTTCCAAGTAACCAATCAACCCAGACAATATGTCAACACCCTAGCCCCGTACTAAGTGACGGATGGGCATGAGGAGCTGCAAACATGCCGTAGGTTGGGGTGTTTATCCCATATGCAAACACTAGACAAAAACTTAACCTAGCACTCTTTTCCCCCAGTGCCTCGCAAGGCCCCACTGGAACCCTCTCCGGTTAAGGACAAGACATGACTAGAGATAAGGTTATCTAATGTCTACAACCCTACGCCCCCGCTATTGTGAGAAATGAAGTCATGGATAACAATTATTGGAAACATTAAGCATTTAAATCTAATGGGAAATATCATAGCATATGGGTTTATATTTTTATTTGAATTTTTGAAATAAAACTCACATAGCTATATTGAAATTCATGAATGAATCAGAGTTTGAGTATTGCGGAAGATTTCGAAAAAGAAACATCATAATACTAAATAAGAGTTTAAGTTAAAAAGAGATGTTTTATAAGCAATATTTCACTTGTTGGAGGAGTGTTTAGAATAGAAATAGATCAGAGTTATAAGCAAAAAAAAATCCAACCAATATAAAGTTTACCAAGCAAGTCTACCACTTGTTGCAAGAAAGGAATTTGAAGATTCAAGTGATGATGCACACAAGATGAAAGATTTTAAATAAGTATTAAAGTGCAAGGTAAAACAATTATATGGTTATGATGCGGAAGACAAATAGAAGTACAAAAAACATCTTATGGTAATCAATGATGGTTCATAAAAAGATATATGAGTTCAATTTCAAAAAGAAGATGTTTTTGTAAATCATTTTGCATTTAAAATTTTTGTTTTGACAAAACAGTAACCAAGCATGAAATAATCTTATCAAAAAGAGATTACTACAATGTTACTTTAATTCACAATTTCAAAACATACCAAACATTGTAGAAAACATGCTAGGTTATCTAGTGCATTTCATAAATAAAGAGTAGTATAGAATTAGCATTAGGATCCAATACTCATGAGAAGAAGTGTTATGGAAGATAACGATGTGCATAAAAGTGTATTTTGAATAGAGTAAAAAAATGTTTTAATCAAAAATATAAGTATTATGTAAAGTAAAGAGCACAATAAAACACAAATAATTTTACTTCTACTCACTTCAATGCACAAAGAAAAATGTACAACTACCAAGGTGCTCTGCACACACAATGCTCATCAAGACTTATCAGGGTGCAAAGTAGTGCTTGGGGGATCACATAGTTTTATTCTTCAAGATTGATTTTTATTGTGATCCGGTGTACTTAAGAATAAGTGGTTTTTATTTTGAAAGAACGTTATGGTTTGCACAAGATACTTTATTATTCTTTCCAAGGTGCTCAACCTCACAACGCTTATTAAGACTTATCAGGAGGTTCAAGTAGTGCTTGGTGGAGTTATCTTTGTCACTTTATTTTATGATTTTGTTTTGTACAAAGTTCTCCGAACACACTTGTTTTGCAAACCAATATAATTTATGAAAAAGATAACCACTTTTCTTAACTTTTAAAAGTGCAAATAAAGGTTGTGTAGGTAAGATACTTGTGCAATTTTAATTCATTGTACTATTACAAAACATACACAAACATTCTTAGATTAAACACATAAGTAGACAATGCCAAAATAAGTGAGTGAATTGCGATCATTATCAAACATAAAACATTACTCATACTTAGAGGCATGCTACACATAGTTCTACACAACTTTTTCAATATAATTTATGCACATATTAATAGACATATCTAAGCATGATGAAAACAATGTTCAAAGTAGTTTGAAAAGATAAATTGCAACATTATAGAAGTTTTAAATAATAGGGTCAATGCAGCTCTTGTTGTATGCAATTAATTCCTTATCTAGGTAGATACATCATGAACCTTTTCAGCAATAATCTCTTTCATAGACAACATCTGACCCTCAATCATTGTTTGTATTGAGTTTATCAGGTCAGATGTGTCCAGAACTGCAACTGGCCTTTCCTGGGGTAATTCCTTTTCAAAGATCTCTTCAGCTCCACTTTGAGCATTAGCCCTCCCATCATCAGGGATCTGCTCCCCCTCAGATGGGGCATTAGGTGTACCTTATAGATTTGGAGGGATTGATTCCTGTTCGAGTTCTCCCCCACTAGCATACCCACCTTCTCCTTCAGAGGCTGGGCTATGCTCCCCCTCACTTGGGGCATCTTTAGGAGGAGAATTTTGTCTAAGGTCACCTGAAAAATGATTGATGAATTAGACACCTAGAATATACTATTGATAGAGAAAAGAGACCTAACCGAAATCCTAATTTACCATGGATAGGTGAGTTGGGAAATTCATCTTCAGCTTGATGAACAGCTGGATCAGCATTCATCTGGGTTGGCTCAGGATTGGGCACAACACTTCCTTGGGGCTCCTCATTTGTCCTGGGGACCTCTTCATTATCAATGTTCATTGGGTTGCTGCCAGATCTATGATCAGACCCATGACTATCTTCATTTTCAGACCCATTTGAGTTTGATTTGTGCTGATATGAATCTTTCTTCTTTTCCTTTGCCACAGATGGCTGGCTCATAGGGAGCACTCCGGAGAATCTATCCAGAGTCTTAATGTCCATTCTTTTGAGATAATGGAGATTTGACCCCTTTGAGTTTGCAAAGGTCTCTGAATGACTATTCTGTAGGTACAGAGATAGTATTCTTCCCATATTGGGGGCTTGTAGAGATTCCTTTATCCTTTGAAAGATAACTTCTCCCCATGAGGTTCTCTTGGACAGAATTATCCTAGTCATTAATTCAAACATGAACTGTGAGACAGTGTCATGTGAACCAGGCTTGCATAGGATAGCTTTGCCCACTATATCAGACAACAGCTTCCCCTGTTGATTGAAGAACTTCCTCCATAGACAACTGGTTTTAGTATCACTGTATCCTGTCCACTTTATGGCAGTACTCTTATCCTTTTCAGATATTTCCTCCTCTTCAGATTTACTGCAGGGAGTTAATTTCAGCCCCTTCTCCAACGTTTTAGCTGTAATCTTTATCTTCTCACTTCCTATCTTGGACTTCAGGATGGTTTTGGAAGGAGATAATTTGACATTGTTGAACCATTCCAGAACTTCAGTTTTAAGAATGCAGCATGGTTCAGACAGCATGTGCTCCAGACCTTGAGCTTCCATTAGATGAATCACGTGTCGTATTTCTTCTGAGGCATGAGAGAATCCATCTCTTACAATTTCATAGCCCTCCAGGAGATCTTTTGAGCTTTTTGGCGCCATGGAATCAGAAAATCGAGGCGCTGATACGGGAGAGAAGATGAATCGTCTCGACGGCTAAGGGTTTGGCTTTGTGGTGTATTTTAGGTTAAAGTGTATCTATTTATAGAATTTTAGTTTCATTTTTAATAACCCTAGGCTTTTAGACTTAATTACCTTATTATGTTAAGGAGTTTTTGTGTTAATTATCAGATTTCATATTGAACATACCCCGTATCAGCGGTTCAGCTGAGACGGAGACCTAGGCCGCTGGGATAGTAAGCTGTCAACCGCTGAGACAGTTTGCTCGTCTCAGCGGTTCAGCTGAGACATTGAACTGTCAACCGCTGGGACAGTTTCCTCATCTCAGCGGTTCAGCTGGGATTTTTCTCAGCTGATTCAGCTGAACATACTCCTGCATTTTAGCTGATCATAGGGTTTAGACCTAATGTAGATATTTTGGCTTAAGATGGGTCCTAGTCATGTCACTAAGTTGTAATGTACAGTAATGTAAAGTTGATAATTCACCATTCATAATCAACAATAGTGACAACTATTACTCATACATTTAGGACTATTCTATACTAAGCATGTCAAGATCAATTTTGAAAGCATTGAATTTAGATTCATCCAGTGGCTTTGTAAAGATATCAGCTACTTGTTTGTCAGTGTGGAGAAATTCAAGACAGATGTCTTTACACTCTACATGTTCTCTAATAAAATGATATCTAATCTCTATGTGCTTAGTCCTGCTATGAGAGACATGATTTTTAGCAATAGATATTGCATTGGATGAATCACAATACAAAGGAGATTCCCTTACCTTGAGGTTGTAATCCTCCAATTGATGCTGTGTCCAAAGAAGTTGTGCACAACAGCTACCTGCAGCAATGTATTCAGACTCAGCCGTGGATATTGCCACACTAGTTTGTTTCTTGCTGCTCCAAGATATTAATCTTCTCCCTAGGAATTGACAAGTACCACTTGTACTCTTCCTGTCTTCTTTGCAACCTGCAAAATCTGCATCTGAAAAGCCTGTTAGTGCAAAGTCATTGTTCTTAGGGTACCACAGGCCAAGATGCAAGCTGCCCTTAAGGTATCTCAATATCCTCTTCACAGAGGTGTAGTGAGATTCCTTAGGACAGGCTTGATACCTAGCACAAACACATGTAGCATATATAATGTCTGGCCTACTAGCATTCAAGTATAATAGGGATCCAATGATGCATCTGTACATGGACTCATCAAAGGCCTTTCCCTTTTCATCCTTGTCTAATGATACATTGGATCTCATGGGTGTTCTCATGGTGGAGGCTGATTCCATCCCAAATTTCTTGATGAGCTCCTTAGTGTACTTGGTCTGGGAGAAGAAAATTCCATCATCAGACTGTTTCACTTGGAGCCCAAGGAAATATTTGAGCTCACCCATACTGCTCATTTCAAACCCCCCTGCATTAGATTGGCAAATCTCTTGCAGAGGTTGTCATCAGTAGACCCAAAGATTATGTCATCAACATAGATTTGGACTAAGAGACACTTGCCCCTTGTTTCCCTAAGAAACAATGTGCTATCAATCTTTCCCCCCATGAACTTATTCTTGAGGAGAAAGTTGGACAAAGTCTCATACCAAGCTCTTGGAGCTTGCTTGAGACCATATAGTGCTTTCCTAAGAAGATAAACATGAGAAGTTAGGGTTGGATGCACAAAACCTGAAGGTTGTTCAACATATACCTCTTCCTTCAAGTCTCCATTGAGAAATGCTGATTTGACATCCATCTGGTAGACTTTGAACCCCTTGTGGGCAGCATAGGCAAGGAATAGCCTAATTGCTTCCAACCTTGCAACTGGTGCAAAGGTTTGATCAAAGTCTATACCTTCCTCTTGCCTGTATCCTTTGGCTACTAATCTGGCCTTGTTCTTGATGATTGTACCATTCTCATCAAGCTTGTTCCTGTATACCCATTTAGTGCCAATCACATTGTGTCCCTGAGGTCTTGGCACCAGCTTCCATACTTTGCATCTCTTGAATTGTAGGAGCTCTTCTTGCATTGCTTCAATCCAGAATGTGTCTTGATTGGCCTCTTCAAACTTCTTGGGCTCCATTTGAGAGAGGAAGCTCAAGAATAGTCTTCATTATGAGCTCTGCTTCTTATTAATATGCCTTGGGTATGATCCCCAATTATTAGATCTCTTGGATGATCTCTCAGGTTCCTTGCAGCAGCAGGAAGAGGGTCCTCTGGTGGCTGTGTTTGTTCTACTGGTTTAGCTATGAATTTATCTTGTACCTCTTCTTCTTCAGGAATTGCAGTAGCTGTCTGTGTGTTGCTGCTGCTGGGCTTGTCTTGGACAGTTAGCTCATGCATCCCTTCTTCATTTCCTGTCACAATAGAATAACTAGACCATTCTTTGTAGAGAAGGCTGGTCTCATCAAATACAACATGCATAGATTCTTCTACAACATGGGTTTTCTTGTTATAAACTCTATAAGCTCTACTATGTGAGCTATACCCAACAAGAACCCCCACATTGCATTTTTCTGCAAACTTTGTTAATTGAAATTTTCCATTATTTAGAATGTAGCATTTGCAACCAAAGATTCTAAAGTAGGAAATTGTAGGTTGTTTGCCTTTCAGAATCTCATAAGGAGTTTTCCCAAGGACCTTATTGATGGAGGCTCTATTGAGAACATAACAGGCTGTATTGACTGCCTCAGCCCAGAAGTATTCTGGGAGTGAGGAGTCACTAAGAAATGTTCTCCCAGCTTCTATCAAGCTCATATTCCTCCTCTCAGCCACACCATTTTGCTGTGGAGTCCTTGGGGAGGAGAACTCTTGGGTGATACCAAATTCTTGACAAAATTTTGTCATGGCTTCAGATTGAAATTCTGTGCCATGGTCAGTTCTTGTCCTGACCACAGTACATAGTAGATCATTCTGAATAGACTTGACATAATTTAAAAAGACATGTAAGGTATTTGACTTCTTCTTAAGGAAGAATACCCATGTATACTTTGAATGATCATCTACAATTAACAAAGTATACAACTTCCCACCTAGGCTCTGAATTGGCAAAGGACCAAACAAGTCCATGTGCAATAGGTATAAACACCTTTCTGTATCCTTGGAGCCAATACTTTTAAAGGGGGCCCTAGTTTGCTTACCCATTTGGCAAGCATGACAGGGACCACTTTTAACACATTTTAGTTTAGGACTATTTCTAACAAGGTCTTTAGAAAATAATCTATACATTGTCTTATAGTTAATGCGGGCAAGTCTCTTGTGCCATTGGACACAAAGTGACTCACTTTCATTAGCTACAAGACACACAGAGGAGATAGAATAATTGCAAATGAAGTCTAAGCAATAAACATTTCCACTCCTAGTGCCTGAGAGAATGGTCTCCAAGTCATTAGACTTTTTGATCAAGCACTTGTCATTGTGGAATTCAATGACATAGCCTAAGTCACATAGTTGGCTTATGCTTACAAGGTTGTGTTGCAACCCTTCAACATAAGCTACCCTTGTGATTGAGACTATGCCATTTGAAATCATACCATATCCTTTGGTGACTCCCTTTTCAGATCCACCGAAGATAACTTTGGGTCCATTCTTCACTGGATGGTAATCCTTTAAAAGATCCTTAGTTCCTGTCATGTGCCTTGAGCACCAACTGTCCAAGTACCATATTTGGTTGAGACTGGTACTTGAACTAACCTGCAACACAAAATTTAATGTACCTTAGGATCCCAACTGACTTTGGGTCCTAGGTTCATGTTAACACCATAGGGGATATTCCTAGAAAGGATTGGTTTGGCTTGAGGTTCAATCCTTGCCATTGGCACATTGGGGTTGTGCCAACAATCAATTGCAAAGTGTCCCACTTTGCCACAGCACCAACACTCATATATATTATATCTCCTCTTCTGAATAGTCCTAGAAGATGAAGCTTCCTGTTTCTGTTCAGTAGAGGACACAACTGTTGTTTTCTTTGTTTTATCAGTAAAGGCCTGCCTTTTTACCTTCCTATAATCAGTCAAGGCAGCTAGTTTTTGTTTGACATCAACACCCTCTAGCTTGGCAGCTAAACATGTGTGGATGGCACCAGAAACTGGGCTTTTTGGCTTGGTTATAGGACAGTCAACAGTCATGGACTTTGCTGAACAATGTTTAGAGTTGACAGCCTTGGTTATCTTGAGTGAAGGGGCTGAGGTTCCAAAAACAAAAGGTCCATGATGGGCAATTTGAATTTCCTCATGCAGAGCCTTGAATGCACTCAAGCCTAACTCCATTCTATATCCATAGCTGTGAGCATTCTTGCTCAAATTATTGGATCTTCCATTTAATAAGTGACCATGAACACTTTCTTGGTCATACTTGTTTGAGGGCATCAAGACTTTCACAAAGGAGGTCTTAGATTCTTTTGAGTCCTTAACCTTTCCCTTAGTGTTGCTAGTAGCTGCCTCCTTGTTGAAACCAACACCTCTCAAGTCATGAGAGTTGAAGGTGTCAATAATCGGCAGCACTGTCTTGTGCTTGGAGAACTTAGCCACTAGCATCCTCTCCTTGAGGAGCTTTTCTTCAAGATCCTTAATGATCTTGTTCTTGTGGATTATGGTGCCCACATGGATGATTGACATTCCCCTTAGCTTGCCAATCTCCTTGCTCATTAGAGCTAGCTGGGTAGCATGCTCAATGCACTCAGATTTTGATTGCTTTAGGGAAGCAATTTCTTGAGCTTGCCTCTTGGCTAGCATTTTGCTCTTTTTCAGAGCTTCCAGGAGTGCACCATACTTATCAATCAATTGATTGATATCCTCCTCAGAATCTGATTCACTGCCAACTTTAGATGGAGGAGATTCAGAATCTGGACCTGTTTCATAATCAGAGGAGGAAGAAATGCAGTGTATCAATGCCTGCTCATGTACTGAATTGTTGTGGCTGTCCTCATCTTCAGTTATAGCCATCAGCCCATGGTCATCAAGAGTGATCTCATCCTCCTCTTCATCACTATCTGAATGTGATAGAGGGGCCCTTATTCCTATCCTAGTAGTAGGATAGTCTTCTTCTTCCTGATCAGCAAACAGCCCCAAGTAGGCTTCCTCCTCACCATCTGAATCTGAAGATGAAGATTCAGATTCACTCCAGCTCTTGCCTTTCTTAGCTAGGAAGGATTTTTATCCCTTCCTCTCCTTCTGGTGATGAGGCTTCTTGTCACCTCTTTCCTTTCTCTTGACTGGGCAGTCAGCAATGACATGTCTAGGCTTACTACAGTAATAGCAAATTATGTTAGTTGAAACATGTTTACTAGTTTTAGAGTCATACCTGTCCCCTTTGGGATGTTGCCTCTCAGATCTGTAATGATCCTTCTTGGGATGAGAAGAGGAGGAAGGTTTGTTCTTCCATTGTTTCCTCTTGATCATCTTCTTGAACTGCCTTGTGAAGGCAGCAAACTCCTCATCAGAAGAGGAGCTGTCTGATTTGCTGCTCTCAGATTTCTCAGTTTCAGCAGCCTTTCTTGGAGGTGACTGCACTCTAACCTTGTTCCTCTTAGAGCTTTCAGCTTTTAGAGCAACAGATCTCTCCCTTGTGTGAGCCCTGGAGGAAGAGTCCTCCTCCTTTCTTGCAGAAAGCTGCATCTCATATGAGAGCAGTTTCCCAAACAGTGTATGGGTGGGAGTTTCTCCAAGTTTTGCCCCTTCCCTGATTGCACAGATTTTAGTGTCCCATTCTCTAGTTAGAGATCTAAGGAACTTGTCATTAAGTTCATAATCTGTGAACACCCTTCCATAGGTTCTTAGTTCATTTACAATCCTAAAGAACCTTTCATAGCACATGGAGATATTCTCCTGGCTCAGCTGTCTGAAGGCTTCATACTCCTGATTGAGGAGTGACTTTCTATCATCCCTTTCTTCAGTTGTTCCCTCCATATAGACAACCAACGTGTCCCACATTTCCTTGGCAGTTTGGCAGTGTACCAAGTTCTGAAATGTAGTGTCATCAATGGCATTTAATATTATGTTTTGGGCTCTCTTGTCCATAGTGTACAATGCTATCTCATCATTGGTCAGTTCAGAAAATACCTTAAGTACTTTTCTAGTAGGGTCAATAGTGGAGACTTTCTCAAAGGTATAAGGACCATTTTTGACAGTAAAAAAGATCCTTGGGTCTGATGCTTCCATGAATAGCCTTACCCTTTGCTTCCATATGCCAAAGTTTTCTTTGGAGCATATAGGCAACTACATTGACCCCAACTCCTTCTTCATTCCACTAGTGGCCATTTGATTTTAGATTTGACTACTCCTGTATAGGATCTGATCAGACTGTTAAGTCCTTTTGATCAACCTCCCTCTGATACCACTTGATAGTTTATATAGGTGTACTCAATATTACCTAGAGGGGGGGGGGGGGTGAATAGGTTTTACTTATTTTCTTTGTTTAAACCTAAGGTTTCTAGCTGCAGAAAAAACTAACACAGAAAGCACACAAGGATGTATAGAGGTTCCTCAAGACAGGGTGTCTTGAGTAGTCCTCTTTCCCCCTTCACCTTTCTAACAGTGAGTTAGACAAGGCCACAAACTCCAATCTCGGCTCCTTGAGCTTACACCACAAGTTCCTCAGAACTTCTCAGATCAATAGTGAACCTACCTCAGGCACATCAGCCCTACACTCAGGCTTAAAAACCCTACACTCAGGCTCAACATCCCTACCCCTCAGGCTCAACAGCCCTACACCTCAGGCACAACAGCCCTACAGCTCAGAGTTATGTAACTCCTACCACTCAGAAATCCCACAGATTTCCTACCTCAGACCTATCAAGAAGTCCTACCACTCAAGCTGTCAACACAACTTTACACACAGGCTCAACAACCTTTCACTCAGGCAGCAATGCCTTACAAAGATATAATAGAGTTTGAGCTAGATACAAAAGACAAAAGGTTTACTCTTAGGTCTTCTGAATCCTTTCTTCAGATCTGAAAACAACAACTTCAGATTTGTATTACCTTGATCTTCTCCTTCAGCAAAGCAGAAGAACAACTTGCCCTTCTTGAGTTTGTACTGGAAGAGCTAACTAATCTCCCTTAGAAGATTAACTTCAGCTGCAGAGAACAACTTCAACTGGCTGAAAGGTGTATGCTCGATTGCGGCGTACAACAAAGGCTTTTCAATCGAACCGTTCTTGTTGTTATTCCCTAGCTTCTTCTTTTAAACTTCCAGAAGGCTTCAACGACTATATCGATCCTCCCGACACAGTATGGGTCATATTGGAGTTGCTTTTACCTCTCAATTGTCGTTTGCGCCAAAAGCAGATCCCATCAGCAATTTGGATCTGTCTCAGCGGTTGGGCTGAGACAACTTCCAGTCTCAGCGGTTGGGCTGAGACAGCATCCATTCTCAGCGGCAGCTCCAGTCCCCTTCTCAGCGGTTGTTCCAGTCTCCTTCTCAGTGGATCCGCTGAGACGGCTCCTAGTCTAAGCGGTTCTGACCCATCGTCTCAGTGGTTATGCTGAGACAGATCTTCATCTCCTTGTGGATGGTTTCAACACATCTAAGGCCATGTTTGGCCCTTCCTTTTGAGTTACCTATGCCTGTATATTCTACATAAGTATAGATTTGTTAAATACAATATGTCCTTAGTATTGAGAGTGATGCCTCTTCAAATCAAGGTAATATTGAGGGCAATATACCCAACAGACGTAACAACCGTTAGTCATAAAGACTAAGTGGCTTCCCATCCGCTCCCCCGACGACTCCAAGGTACCGGGCGGAAAGAAAGGAAGGAAAGAGGCAATATAAGCAATAATAGACAAAGCAGGTGACAGGAATGGTTGTATATTGAAAAGAAAATAAACGAAACAGGAGGCAAGCGCACCTATCGCGTGTAGTATATATGATAAAAATCATATCAAGGTCGTATTTAGTCCTGGGTCCCGTCGAGTATTGTTACTTCAAGCTACTGCTATTGTTTTATCGGATATTAAAAAGATGAGTTTGCATTAATTTGAAAACATAAATGATAACGATAATAATCGCGGGCTTGGTGTGCGTTTAGCAAAAACCAAGAAAAGCGATAGAAAAGACAAAAAAAAGGCTAAGTTATGAAAGAAATAAACCTAGATTATGAAAGCATGAAAAGCTAAGTTATGAAAGCGATAAAGAAAGCGGTAAATCTAAGTTATGAAAGCAGAAATAAAACGAAAAATCTAGTTATGAAAGCAATAAAAAATGCTGAAAATCTAGTTATGAAAGCAAAAAACTAATTATGAAAGCTTTTAAAATTATGCTCATACACACACACAAACTTACAAAAGTTAAGAAAAGAAAATAACCATAAAAACATGAAAAGAAAAAAAGAGGAAGAACATGAAGAACTTGAAAAAGAAGAACAAGATGAACAATAACAAAAACATTTATCTATTTTATTAAGCCAAAAATTTTTACATAACAAAGAGATGACAATGGATAACAAATAGAGGAAAAAACCAAAAGTGGAACACAAATCCCCTAAACTAATTAGAATTTGTGAACCCAAATAACTAAGGCCTACCCCATCTATTTATAGGAAAAAAGTGGGGTGCGGTTAGAGGGCTGGAAGGGCAGCTGGAATGCTGGCGGGCGCGGGCAGCAGGGCAGCAAGGCACGGGCAGCGGGTTGAGCTGGCGGGACACCTGGGCAGGAACGGGCGCGGGCAGCCTGGGCGGGCGCGGGCAGCATGGGCGGGCATGGGACAGCTGGGAGCTTCTAGAAGGCTAGCTGGCAGGCTGAGCGCGGGCAGTAGGTGCGGCAGGCGGGTGTGCTGGCGCGACACGTGGAGGCAGGGCAGCAGGCAGGCGGGACTTCGGGTGGGAAATGAGTTGGCGTGTGGGGTGCGGATAGCTGGTAGGCGCGTGGGGTGCGGATAGCTGGATTAAATCCGCGCAAAATGGTGCTGGCCAGGTTTCGAACTCGGGCCACTTGCCGAAGTTAACCAAACCACACCACTCGGCCAAGCTCGCCATTCTGTATAAGAACGAAATATATTATTTATATTATAAATATTTACAGATATATTATATTATACATATAGAAAAACTAACTTAATTATTTATTTATTTATTATTATTATTATTATTATTATTGTTATGATTATTATTTATTTATTTTTATTTTTATGAAGCCTTTATATAGATATATATATATAATATAAAGGCATACATTCATATATATAAACTAACTTTATATAGCTTAAATTTTTCTATAGTTAATTTTATTATTATATTTTTTTAACTTATTTATAGCTTATATTTACATAAATATATATATATAGTTTTAAAAACTATAAAGACATATATTTACATATATTTTTAAATACTTAAAATATGCATTTACATACATATATAATTACATAAACATTTACATATACATTTACATAAGTATTTTTACAAAAGTACTTACATAAATATTTACATACTTATTATATAGTTTTTATTTAATATATACTTAAATAATTCATTTTTACATATAAATATATATGTATAAATATAAGTAAAAACAAGTCATTTATTCAATAATTAACAAGAAATATTACAATTTTGTATAAAACTATATAAGAAACTATATAGAAAATACGTATATTTTACTATTCATCAAATACCCCCATACTTAAGCTTTTGCTATTCTAGAGCAAAAGTAAGGGATACCTATAAGACGTTAATAAAATTTCTAATTACAAAAGTTTTTATTTAATCAAAAGTGAGATCGAAATACATTTAGGAGATTTAAAGAGGTAAGTCCTAAATTATGAAGATGATTTAAAAAGAGCGAAAAAGTTTTAGCGAGACTTCTAAAGTTAGTTAAATAGCGTCGAATATTGCAGTCTTTGACGCCTTTAATTAGAGTAGAATTATATAAAACTTTAACTTTTTAAAGAAAATTTTTAAGAATAAATAAAACCTACCAATTATGCTCTCGCAAACTTTTTAAATTAAAATCTAGCCTACAATTTTATTGGCTAAGGGGTAGGGGAAAAAAGGTAGGCTTGGCAAAAAGAAGAGTGCTTGGATTAGGGGTGATGGATTTAATCCTCTCACCCCACCATTTTGGTGGTTTTGCTTTGATTCCCAGCGTTGGTTTACGGGGGATAATTGAAATCTTTTTAAACTTAACCCAATGCCCGTGTTTACAGAATTTTATTTTTTATTCCCATTGACACGGGATTTCTTTTAACAATATTGGGTGCCTGTGTTTACGGAATCTTTTTATTCCCATTGACACAGGATTTCTTTTAAAACTTCTTCTTTTACTTTTTTTTATGCCAAGCTAAAGGGGTGAGGGTTTCAAAAGAAAAACTAGAATAATAAAAAAGGATTTGAGAGCAAAATTTAGTAGATTAGAATATTCCTAAAGTTTCACAAGTTTTGAGTTAGAATAATTGAATCTAAAAAAGGTTTGCCAATTTAATACAAAAGTGAATCTATTTAGGGTTAACTCGAGTTAGTGCTAAAAATTTTGTTCTCAAATTGAAGTAAAATCACAAAATATTTTTTACTACTAAAATTCCAAAAATTTAAACCTACAAACTATGATACAAATAAAACGGTTTTAGTAAATCAAAAATAATGAAAAACGCTTAAAGATAAACCTAACCTAGCCTTAGAAGTAACAAAAAGCAAAGTAGGGGTTTTATTCTTTTTTTGGATTTTTGATAAGTTTTTTCATCATTTTTTTGGAGTTTTTAAGATATATACATTATTATTTTTGATTTTTTATAACAAAATACATATATAAATACTTAATAAAAACAAAGTAACAAAAAGAAAGAAGAAAATTAAGAAAAGCAAAAATACATACAAAATATTTTTTTGGTTTTTTGTAATATATTTTTTTTCAAATTTTTTTTTTATTTTTAATTTTGGTAAAATATATACATTAATACTAAAAAAGAAAAAGAAAGAGAAAGAAAAATAAAAATTTATATAAAAATTTTTGGTGTTATGACAAAATATGTGAATTTTGTTATAAAAAAAATTTTTTAGTAAAACTTTTCATCATTTTTTGGATTTTGATTTATTATTATAAATAAGGATTTTTATATACAAATAAAAGACATAAACATAAAACATTTATAAATTTTTTTTTGTGTTTTTTCTAAGTTAATTAATGATTTTTTTGGATTTTTTGAATTTTATGTAAGAGGGACAAAGATGTTGCAACATAATTTATTATGTCATAACAAATTTTGTTATGTTATAACAAATAATTTTTTATGTTGTAACAAATTTTGCTATTTTATTTATTTTGTCATTTTTTGGTTTTTTCTAAGTAAAAATGGGGGACAATAATTACAAAGGGGGAAAACATCATACCATACCCCCATACTTAAAATCAACATTGTCTCCAATGTTGAAGTAAGTATGAGGAACAATTCTATATTTGTACAAAAGCATGAAAAAGAGGAAAAAGAAAATACAAGGGGGGAAAAAGCAGGGGGAAAAAGCACGCCCCTATTTTGGAGACGGGATAACCGGAATAATTTCCTGCAAAAGATGTTAAAACATAATAATACAGGTTTATGTACATGGGGGGTGATAAAAATGATAAAATCATATGCATATATATATATATAAGTTTTTTATTTGTTTTTCCAATTTTTCTTAGTTACAAAATAAAAAATAAAACATATATACATAAAGCAAAACTATATATATTTTTTTTGGAAAGTTTTCTAAATATATTTTCATCATTGTTAAAATATGCATATATATAAAAACCTTTATACTTAATAAAAAAGAGAAAAATAAAGAGAAACTTTAAAATAAAAAGCAAAGAAGAAGAAGTGAAATGAAAGGATAAAAGTAATAGGGTTTCCCCTTTTCAAAATATCGACAAAAATCCTCTTTCGGGTCTGTCGAGTAATCCTACTTCGAGAAAACTACCTATTATTCTATCTCAAAAATTTCAAAAATTCTTTTTGATTTATGTTTCAAAATTTTCCATTATTTTGTCATTTTAATTAGAGTATTATTTTGTTTTGTTTAAATATGCATATATAATCTTAATGAAAATAAAATAGAAATCATACCATTTTTTATGCATATTTATATACAAAATTAAACTTAATAAGTAATAAGACTTAAGAAAGAGAAAAAAAAAACAAAGAAAGAAAACAAAACATATATTTTTTGATTTTTCAATATTTTCATCATCATCATTTTTTTTGGATTTTAAATATGATAAAAATATATATAAATACTTAAAAAAAAAGAAAAGCAAGAAAAAGGAAAGAGGAAAAAAGAAAAAATAAGAAAGCCAAAAATACTTAATTAAATTTTTTTGTGGGATTTTTTAGTTCTTCCATCATCATCATTTTTTTTTTGATTTTTCAAAATTTAGCCAAATATTTACATATATAATTTACATATATAAAACCTAAAAATAAAAATAAGAAAGAAAGAAAAAAAAAGGAAAAAGATATTTACAAAAAGAAAGATACATAATTATATTAATTCTTTTTTGGATTTTTCTTATATGTACATTTATATACATAATGATACTAAAAAAGGAACAAAAATAATAAGAACAAGAAAGAGAAAAACAAAGTAAAAAGAACATTTATGATTTTTGGTTTTTTCTATATCACAAAAAGGATGAAATATATATATATATAAAGTAAAACCATATATATTTTTAGAGTTTTCTAAATGTGTTTTCATCATTTTTGAAATACGCATATTCAAATTTATATTAAAACATAAGAAAAAAACAAAATTAATAAAGAAAATCTTTAAGATGAAAAGCAAAGAAGAAAATGTAGAAATAATAAGGTAAAAGCAACGGGGTTTCTTCTTTTCAAAATATCGACAAAAATCCCCTTTCGGGTCTGTCGAGTAATCCTACTTCGAGAAAACGATCTATTGTGCTATCTTAAAATTCCTAGAATTCATTTTGATTTTGGTTTTAAAGTCTTTCATTATTTTTTTCATTTTGAAATTTGAAATAATATGTTTTCAAATATGCATATAAAACTTAATGAAACAAATACAAATAGAACAAATATTTTTTGTATTTTTCTAACCTTTTCATCATCATTTTTTTCCTTTATTTATAATGGATGATAAAAAAGGATATAATATATCTATATATTAATACTTAACAGAAAAGAGAGAAATAAATAAATTTTTTTGGATTTTTTTATAAGAATATTTCATCATTTTTTTGGTTTTTAATTTTTTATATTTATAAATTAATGGTTAAGAAAAAGAGAAAACATATATTTTTGGGTTTTTTGGGGTTTTTTAATTTTTTTGATTTTTTTAAAGATGATAAAATCAATAGTGTATACTTTTTTCACAATATCGACGAAATTCCCCGGCAACGGCGCCAAGAACTTGATAAGAAAATAAACAAAACAGGAGGCAAGCGCACCTATCGCGTGTAGTATATATGATAAAAATCATATCAAAGTCGTATTTAGTCCTGGGTCCCATCGAGTATTGTTGCTTCAAGCTACGGCTATTGTTTTATCGGATATTAAAAAGATGAGTTTTCATTAATTTGAAAACATAAATGATAACGATAATAATCGCGGGCTTGGTGTGCGTTTAGCAAAAACCAAGAAAAGCGATAGAAAAGACAAAAAAAGGCTAAGTTATGAAAGCAATAAACCTAGATTATGAAAGCATGAAAAGCTAAGTTATGAAAGCGATAAAGAAAGCGGTAAATCTAAGTTATGAAAGCAGAAATAAAGCGAAAAATCTAGTTATGAAAGCAATAAAAAATGCTGAAAATCTAGTTATGAAAGCAAAAAACTAATTATGAAAGCTTTTAAAATTATGCTCATACACACACACACACACTTACAAAAGTTAAGAAAAGAAAATAACCATAACAACATGAAAAGAAAAAAAGAGGAAGAACATGAAGAACTTGAAAAAGAAGAACAAGATGAACAATAACAAAAACATTTATCTATTTTATTAAGCCAAAAATTTTTACATAACAAAGAGATGACAATGGATAACAAAGAGAGGAAAAAACCAAAAGTGGAACACAAATCCCCTAAACTAATTAGAATTTGTGAACCCAAATAACTAAGGCCTACCCCATCTATTTATAGGAAAAAAAATGGGGTGCGGTTAGAGGGCTGGAAGGGCAGCTGGAATGCTGGCGGGCGCGGGCAGCAGGGCAGCAAGGCACGGGCAGCGGGTTGAGCTGGCGGGACAGCTGGGCAGGAATGGGCGCGGGCAGCAGGGGCGGGCACGGGACAGTTGGGAGCTTCTAGAAGGCTAGCTGGCGGGCTGAGCGCGGGCAGTAGGTGCAGCAGGTGGGTGTGCTGGAACGACACGTGGAGGCAGGGCAGCAGGCAGGCGGGACTTCGGGCGGGAAATGAGTTGGCGCGTGGGGTGCGGATAGCTGGATTAAATCCGCGCAAAATGGTGCTGGCCAGGTTTCGAACCCGGGCCACTTACCGAAGTTAACCAAACCACACCACTCGGCCAAGCTCGCCATTCTGTATAAGAATGAAATATATTATTTATATTATAAATATTTACAGATATATTATATTATACATATAGAAAAACTAACTTAATTATTTATTTATTATTATTATTATTATTGTTATGATTATTATTTATTTATTTTTATTTTTATGAAGCCTTTATATAGATATATATATATATAATATAAAGGCATACATTCATATATATAAACTAACTTTATATAGCTTAAATTTTTCTATAGTTAATTTTATTATTATATTTTTTTAACTTATTTATAGCTTATATTTACATAAATTTATATATATAGTTTTAAAAACTATAAAGACATATATTTACATATATTTTTAAATACTTAAAATATGCATTTACATACATATATATTTACATAAACATTTGCATATACATTTACATAAGTATTTTTACAAAAGTACTTACATAAATATTTACATACTTATTATATAGTTTTTATTTAATATATACTTAAATAATTCATTTTTTCATATAAATATATATGTATAAATATAAGTAAAAACAAGTCATTTATTCAATAATTAACAAGAAATATTACAAATTTTGTATAAAACTATATAAGAAACTATATAGAAAATACGTATATTTTACAATTCATCAAATACCCCCATTCTTAAGCTTTTGCTATTCCAGAGCAAAAGTAAGGGATACCTATAAGACGTTAATAAAATTTCTAATTACTAAAGTTTTTATTTAATCAAAAGTGATATCGAAATACATTTAGGAGATTTAAAGAGGTAAGTCCTAAATTATGAAGATGATTTAAAAAGAGCGAAAAAGTTTTAGCGAGACTTCTAAAGTTAGTTAAATAGCGTCGAATATTGTAGTCTTTGACGCCTTTAATTAGAGTAGAATTATATAAAACTTTAACTTTTTAAAGAAAATTTTTAAGAATAAATAAAACCTACCAATTATGCTCTCGCAAACTTTTTAAATTAAAATCTAGCCTACAATTTTATTGGCTAAGGGGTAGGGGAAAAAAGGTAGCCTTGGCAAAAAGAAGAGTGCTTGGATTAGGGGTGATGGATTTAATCCTCTCACCCCACCATTTTGGTGGTTTTTCTTTGATTCCCAGCGTTGGTTTACGGGGGATAATTGAAATCTTTTTAAACTTAACCCAATGCCCGTGTTTACAGAATTTTATTTTTTATTCCCATTGACACGGGATTTCTATAGTTAATTTTATTATTATATTTTTTTAACTTATTTATAGCTTATATTTACATAAATATATATATAGTTTTAAAAACTATAAAGACATACATTTACATATATTTTTAAATACATAAAATATGCATTTACATACATATATATTTACATAAACATTTACATATACATTTACATAAGTATTTTTACAAAAGTACTTACATAAATATTTACATACTTATTATATAGTTTTTATTTAATATATACTTAAATAATTCATTTTTACATATAAATATATATGTATAAATATAAGTAAAAACAAGTCATTTATTTAATAATTAACAAGAAATTTTACAAATTTTGTATAAAACTATATAAGAAACTATATAGAAAATACATATATTTTACTATTCATCATATATACATGTCGGTTGTATAAGTACCCAAGAACTTGCAATAACTCTAACTAATAGGTACAAATATAAGCAAGTACTAGTAACAGTAAGAAGAAAGCAGAGTATCATATCGTACTAGTAACAGAAAGAAGTAAGCAGAGTATCATATCGTACTAGTAACAGAAAGAAGTAAGCAGAGTATCATATCATACCTTAACTTATATGAATGCCCATACAAACTTATAAGTTAAGGTTTCCATGCTGGAATCCATCATATAAAAGAGCGCATACTAATTTAGATGATGAGGATCCAATGCGGTGCAATGCAATGATTATGACGGATGAATGCAATGCAATGATTATGATATGATGACTCACCCATGCAAAGTTGCTATGTCGACATAGACCTTTAGTTCTCTCTTTTTGAGGGGTAGCTAACCGCTCAGGCATCTGCCATCGTGGCCAGACGGAGACATTGGAACAAGCTCCTCCACTACTAGGAGGGTATGAACACTACCAGTCCTAGGCCTCTGTACGCCTCGATGCTAAGAACACACAGTGGAGACCTTGCATACTGCTCGACGCTAAGAACACACAGCGGAGCCTTCAAGGACACAGAAGGGGACTTGGGTAGGTGAGCACCAAGATTCCAACCCAACCAGTCTAGAGTCTAACCGTCGACTTCTGTCGGTGTCACGAGCAGCAAGCCCGTACACCCGCCACAAGTAATCCTCCCCAGCGGGGTCCATTTGTATCTGTGTATCAACATACACCAGGACTTCTAATCCAAGTCCTTCTATACAATCCGTGTATCTATGTACACCAGGACTTCTAATCCAAGTCCTTCTATACAATCTATGTATCAACGTACACCAGGACTTCTAACCCAAGTCCTTCTATACAATCAGTGTATCTACGTACCCCAGGACTTCTAATCCTGCCCTTCTATACAATCCGTGTATCTACATACGCCAGGACTTCTAATCCAAGTCCTTCTATACAATCTGTGTATCTACGTTTCCCCAGGACTTCTAATCCAAGTCCTTCTATACAATCTGTGTATCTACGTACACTAGGACTTCTAATCCATGTCGTTCTATTTCAAGATCACACTTAGTTATTCCAAGCCCAACTTGGTTATTCATTTTCGGTCTCTAACGGAGTTCAGCAGCATAATATTTTATGACAATATATTTATTTAAGGACCCATATCAAATCGAGCCTTGCTGAAACTTCTACAGTAGTTCCGCTAGCTTGTTAAGACCATTCTCACCAAATGTTAGCCCCATCGGCATTCCCAAATATTATTTACGGAGCAATGAGGGAAAGAACTATGATTGGCAAAATGACAACAAATATACTCCCAAAACTCATGAAATTCAACAGAGGTCAGCACAATATCATCGATTTGATCTCTACCAATCGTTACGAGCATCAGACAAGTATTATAAAGATATCCCAAAAATTATCGCAATTCAAACTACAACGACGCTAATTAACAAAACTGTATTTCTGGGAGTTATACTATACCCCAAATTATGTGCCACCCCATTTTGGAAAGCTCTCACCAAGGGATACAACATTCATGTTGAGTCCTAAACCCAAATCCAAGTGGCTCCTACCTAAAATCTTCTCTGAAGTCAACTACAATAATCTGGACAGCAAAAACAGCACATACTTAACCACATTCCAGCTTTCTGGACAGTCCACTCGACTGGACCTTTAGGGAGCTACAGGCACTTCAGAAAATGGGTGACCTATCGTCGGAAAGCTCTTTCCGAGGGCTACAACTTTCATGTTGAGTCCGAAGCCTAGTTCTAGCGGGATCAAACCTAAGAATTGGCTTGAATCCAGCTGCGCGCCGATTCATCCCTTAATAACCAAGTGAAATGTTATAAATTGAAACTTCTTTAGCAAGGTGGCTGTCATCACGTTTATCACATAATATATAGTTAAAACCATAATTCACATGGGGTTATACATCATTTTTATCACAAGAGATATAAATTAAATGCTACTTAGCAGGGGGCTATTAATCATCTTCTCAAACAAATGCTAGGTCATTACACCTTTAAAATCCTTACATAATCACTCCCCTAACTCTCCCTCAACGACCATGGGTTTGCACCCAAATCAAATCCCATCTCTTCCTCTTGAAGAGAAGAAATGATTCCAAGAACCTCGCGGCGAGCGGTGCCCTAAATTTGAGGTTCCGACTTGGTCTTCCTTAGGATACTCCATTATAGCTCACACGAGAAGCTCTCTTGAGCCTTCATCTCTCCTATTGTGATCTAAAACGCTAGCACCGAAGGAGAGGGGAGGAAGTCACCTGATTTCTGGCCGACGTTCGAGGTTGTCTCCTCCGCGACATGGCGACAGTTGGCCAAGACTGATTAAAGGGTCCTGATCCACAGAAATATACAACATGTAATCGGTCAACATTACCCAAACTAAAAAGGGAAATAGCACAAAAAATTTGGACTGCTTAAGGGCAGACAAACAACAAATAACCTTAATGAAATAGAACCAAAACATGTACAGATGTACTATAGAAGATCATCCATATTCCCCATTCTCTGATTCACTCCACAATAACCAATAGAGAAGGAAAGTAATAGCAGCCAAACAAGATAGAAACCCTCCAAATGCTCACTCAAGCAACAAAACTCAACAGACTATGGAAACAAGTAGCAGCCGGCCAACATGAGTATTTACTCCAGAATACCCCATCTTTTGAGTTAAGACAAATACAAAGAGGTATGGAGATTTATTAACTCACAGTGCATAAAAATCCCCCAATTAACCCAAATCAAAGCATGTATAGGTATATTAGGTAAGCCTAAAATCGGACCAGCTCAAGCAACCCTTCCAGTACCACATAAAAATAAACTGTACAGGTATATATCTGGTAGCAATCGGCTAGGATAAAATAAACCCCAAGATTCACTAAAGCGAAGTAGGAAGAACACCGATATTCCCAAATCAAATAGAAGTAAAACCATAACCTTAAAGTCCTCCAATAACCCCATTTCAAGTCCTCCAGAATTCGCAAGCTACAAACCATAAGTATAAGAGGAACTGAAGGACTTACAGTACATAGGAAGAGAGTTCTATAAGCAGCCCGATAAGTGCCAGCAAGAGCAAACCGCCGCAAAAATACAACACCTGACACAACTAACTCGATGCAAGAGATCGACAGAGGGAGAAGAGATCACGAACATGCTATTTCCGTCCAGGAGAAATCGATAGAGAGGAGAAAAGGGCTCGGCAGGATCAGCCCTAAGAGGAAAATGAGAACAAAAGGGGGAGAGTCAGCCAGTCCAACTCAAATGCCAAGCAGACCTCCTCGATTTATTCCCCCACCGCCTCAACACCACCGCCCAACTCATGGGGTTTCATTTCTTTTAATACAGCCATTTTCCTTATTGGCACACCAAGGTGCCTACCCATATCAGTTATTAGCACACTCACTTTACTAATGCCCTCTGTTAGCACCCCAAATTGCACAATTTTTATGCTTATATCATGAATAACATGTATAACGGAACTAACCATTATGCCCAACCAAATCAGTCCAAAATGTGAGCTATATTTTCATATTTTAATACAAAGCAAATAACTCAAAATCCAAATACGTTACGACAGAAAATCAACACTGATTTGTTTTTCATCATAGAGGCCTAGCGCGCACTGGGATGTTACACTCTAAACCCTAATACCCTAAACCCTAAGACCCTAAAAACCTAGTTCTAGGGTTTTGAACCCTAAACCCTAAACCCTAAACCCTAAAACCCTAAAGCCAAAAATCGGAATTTTTGGAGAACATTTTTGTATATTTTTTGTAAAAATTTAATAATTCATATATTAATTAATTATAGGGTTTAATGATACCCAATCCCCTCCAAATTTTGGTGGGTGGTCTTTAGGGGCATGATATGACCCTGGTAAAAATTTCATCCCATTTGGGATTGATTTTGTAGGGTATTTAATTATTCCAAGATTGGTCAAACTAGGTCAAATTAGGTCAAAAGTGCACTTGTTGGGGTTATGCGGTCAAATCTCATCAAAATGATGTGAAACTTTGTCCACTGGCTTAGGATCACATAAAACACCCCCATGAGTGATTTATGGTGATTTGAGGTGGATATGTTGTAGGACCCTAGTTCAAACACTAGGGATGCAATTTGAGCCTTGTGAAGGACATAGGGTCATATGTCCTTGAATGGTCATAGAACATGGTAGATAAGTTCATAGGGTGTAAATATGCCCTAGGTAATTTTATGAGGATTTTAGGATCACATGTTCCCTCTGAATTAGGTTATAACCTTTTAGGGCACTTTCTTATAAGAGGAAATTACATGCTCAATTTATCTTTAAAAATGATGAAAGTTTGGTAGTGCTCATATAATCATGATTTAATTAGTACTTCTTTCACAAGTCATCTATTTTTTCTTAAGATTATGATAAATAAATGAGGGCCAAATATTCTCTAGAAAATTGTGAAACTTGGTGATAAGACATTTTAGGGCATCATAAAGCTCTGTAAATTTTTGTTTAATTTTTGGAATTACTTTTCAGTAGGTTACTTCACAATGTTCCCTAGTTTGGATTTACTTGAAATATTTATTTATGTGACTTGATGTTTTTTATAAATTATGAAACTTTGTTACTAAACTTTTCTGACCATTATAGAGGTCTGGTGATTTTTCCATAATTTTTGGATAAGTATTTTTGGTGGTTCCTTCTTTAATTTCTAATTTTGAATAATTATTCAATATTATAATTAGAGGCAAACACCTTACTGTAAATTTGTGATAATCTGAATTTACTGTTATTTTGACATCATAGATTTTCCATAATTTTATGGGGGCTATATCATATGAAGATCTTACACTTCATGTTCAATTTCATACTTGGCCAATGTTGGAGAAATTATAATAAATGTTAAATAATTAAGGAAAAATATGATCCTCTGGATTTTGTCTTATAATATATAGACTCCAGTAATAATCTTGAGTCATTTGGATGAATATTTGGAGTACCTCCTCTCATGCAACTCATATATCTCATTTGGTCTGCGTATAGTAAAACTGTAAGATTTATGTAACATGTAGATCATTAGGTGGGAATGGAAGGTAGTTGGTGTTTCTAGCCTGGTTGAAGAGATTGAAGGTCACCAAAAGGAGTTTGTGTGATGAGAGTGTGCTTGGTGAGTTAAGGGTAAGGTTGTGCTCAGGATTGATGAAAGGTCGTCATTCCCGTGGGGAGTCAGAAAACACTTAGGAGGTTAATTCAAGTGAGATGTTAAGAGGGGTATTCTTATGGGTAAATACCAATAAAACTAAGTGTCTTGAGAAAGGGAGCTTTGGGCTATCATCCCATCGTAGCTCCTAGTACCGCTGCGAGCCCCTCATAGGGTTGACCTCGGGAAGTCCAAGATTAACCATAAATTGTAGGAGTAAGATGTTGTAGAAGATTAACTTAATAATACACACACCCACACCCCGTGGTTATGGTAGGTTAGTTGGTTTGGTTTTACGAGCGGTAGGCTCGGGGTTGTAGCAGCAAACTAGTTAGTCCGGTGAGCTTGTGACTCAGTAATGCTTGTTGGTACGGACGAGTTGGTTCGCCGAGCCGGTGGCTCGGAAGGTTATGGTGACGGGTAGGTTAGCCCTTTGAGCTTATGGATCGGAGATAGATGGTAACATATTGTATGTGCATAAAGGTGGTGGGTCATTAGTATTGACGGTCGTCGCACCGACATCGATGCTTTGGCTCTGTATGTGTGGTTAACACTTTACCATGAAAAGTCTGGTGGATTGGCCAACAAGAGAACAAAGGAGCTTCGTTGTTGTGTTCTTAGCGTTGAGGCGTACGATAGGTCAAGGTTAGGTAGGGTAGATACCAACCTAGAGGTGGGCGAGGCCCAACCCACCGCCTCTGTTTGCCACTACGGGAGTATCCTAGGAGTTTTGCTAGCTCCAAAGAGGGGGAACTAAAGGTCTGTGCGCATAGAGTCGAAGTGTGTGAGTTGCACTTGTATGAACATAACATTAAACTGCATAACCTTGCATAACATAACATAAATATTGCATTTCAACCCTTACCCCTATCGTATAAATTGGTTATGAGACTCTTCATATGATAGGCCATGCTAAACGACCCCTTGGTCTATAGGTTTGTATGGGCATTCCTATAAATCAAGGTTACACTTCTTTAATAATGTTTCCTTATCACTATTATGCTTAGTACTGCTATACTTATTGCTACTGCTTACTTGTTATTGTTTTACCTTTTACTGCTTTACTCATTGTACTATATGTTGCATAGCGATAGACCCTTCCGTAGTTAGATTCGTTGTCACTTGTTTTTGATTATACCCCTTGATGTCCTCCGCTTCATACTTCCTGCACAATGCCTATGAGTCACCGGGGGAGGGGTGGGGGATTGGCTTAGTCTTTTGACTAACGATCGATGGACCTTATCATTTTAGGGGACCGAGGAGACACAACAGCACCAGTGGCCGATGCAGATGGAGGCGGGACAGTTTAGCATGGGACCACCTATGGCAGGATCCATGAGTGTTCTATTAGTTTTGCTTCCGCGAGAGAACTTGTAGTGAGGAATTGATGTATCGGGCAGGGGCCCTTTTTATTACTATCTTTAATTCAGTTCTAGCAGTGGACATCTCTTTATGATGATTTTATTTTCTATGTGATGTGGACTTAAATTTCTATAAATTGGTTTATGCTTTACTTCTTTTGTGGTCGATATGGCCGGCAGGATCAGCATTTTGTAGTGGCGACCTTCCCGAGCGAGTGTGTCACCGCAAAGCGTCGGTTCTGGGCATAAGACCCGGGGTTTCAAAAAGAATAAAAAGGGGTCTTTCAGTATATGTTACCTAAGAAAAAGATCAAGGTCGTATTTAAACACGGGTCGGTCGAGTACTTCTACTTCGAGAAAGCGGACTATTATTTTATAGGAGAGAGCAATAAAAAAAACTAAATAAAAAAAGAACAAAAATAAATAAAGAAAACAAAACTTGATTTAAAACTCGCTTTGAAATGAAAATGAAAGATAAATATTATCATGCTAATCTATGTCTTAACCGTGGAGATTCCTAGCTTATGAACACACATCCCTCGAGGAATACGCCCACCTGAGATTAGGTTAATCAAACGAACTCTCATTCTATAATCGAAACACCTAATACGTGCTTTAACGAGGTGAATACCACTATATTATTTGACTCCAATCCAGAAGATTTACGTCATCCTCTCTCGAGGGTTGCGTGCAACTCTTTTTATTCTCAAGCGATCGATTCGTATGCACGAGCCTCTCAGTTAACTAGAATACAAAAACAAAATATCCAAATTCATAACCGGCATAAGAACTCGGTATCGTCATTTCTTGAGAATAAATCGAATGAGAGAAGAAATGATAATAAGACAAAAGATAATGTCATAACGAAGCTTGTAAAAATCAAGAACTAAATACTTGCTAAATAAAAATAAAGAGAAAGTGAAATAAAAAGAAAGGAAGAAATTTTTGCATAAAGGGAAAGAACTAAAATTTTCATTACCAAAATAAGAGGAGGTTACATCAAATAAAAGCTAGTTACATTGCATGGAATTAAAGCTTAACTAGCTTGCATGAAATAAAAAGAACATGACATTAAAAAGAAAATATGAAAATACATTAAATTAAATCTAAACCTAAAAATACAGAAAAATGTGCATGAAGAGCCCAAATAGGCAAGGGGAAGGAGCAGGAATTGCTGGAATGGGGCTTCTGAATTTATAGGAGAGAATTTGAGATTATACGCCCTCGGTCATGGGCGTGACCAAGGGCGTGTAATTACTATTCTACTCAAATGGGACACCAGCGCGGGGCTTGCGTGACGGTGCAGCAAAAATCGGACATTACACCCCCGTGACTTGGAGGTCACGGTCATGTACTTATGCAACTTCATTAAATGCGACAAGAGCATGACAGGCGGCGTGGAGGGAGTCAGATATCACTACAACAAACTGCACATGTAGTAAGGACTAAATTGTAATGAAGACAAAATTAGTTACTAATAGCTACATTTAGTTACAAAAATTTTCTATCTTTACAAAATATTAACTTTTTTTAACAAGTATTTTATATTTCGTTACAATAACTAAATGTATGTCACAATAAGTGCAGTTATTTGTAACAAGACTAGTTTTACATTACAAATATTAAAATGTCATCACAATAAGTAGCAATTGTAACAACACCTTGAAAGTATTTGTAACAACTACAATTTCCTTACAATTAGTTTTTTTAACCAAAGTTTTGTTACAATAAATATATTAAATTTTAAAATGAATGAAAACATGACACTAATTTTTTAATATAAATTCATAATAAAAATAAAGATTATATATAATAACTTTAAATTTGTTAATGATTTCTTATCTATTTAGACATAAAATATAATAGTCAAATCGCTAAGGGTCTGTTCGACGCGTGGGCATGTATTTGATTTATGTGTAATATATTAGTATTGAGGATTAGTAATTCAGTTTTGGCATTCCATGCGATTGAATTGACGCGAATACAAGCATTGAGGCCGAAGCTCATGAATTTGACCTAAAAAATGATATCGCCAATTTTTACCTTCACCATCAGTTTTTCGTAGAATCGAGCATTTTCGGCCGCATGCGTAATATTTGTCGACCGGACAGGTCTTTTCATGCGTGCGGTTATTTTTGGCCTGAGAGCGTGTTTTTCGTCGCGGCGCATTTTTCTTGGAAGCACATTTGTAGCCCATGGTGTGCGTTTATTTCGCACCGGCACGTGTTTTTGTTCGGGCCCGCATTTTTGGACCCAGCAAGTACTTTTCGCTCGAGCATGTGTTTTTCACTTGTGCGCGCAGGGCACGGGCACTTCCTATGCACTGTTAGTTGATCGAGCGTCTGAGAGCAGGAGAGTACATTTTTTGCGGAGGTATCGTCGCTGTCCGGGTACTGTTGCAACGTAGAGCATCGAGCATGGGCATAGTACGAAGAAGCTCGTACATCCCTCTCTCTCTCACATGAATGAAATATATAGAGGGAAATTTCTCTCCATACAATTTTGCAAAAAACAAATCTAAAAATTAAAAACATATTAAATTTAAAAATGAATGCAAATATGACATTAATTTATTAACATAATTTTAGAATAAAAATAACAATCGCGACGGGCCCTGCACGCATGCAAAGGCACTCCCGCGCGCACCCGTGACCACCGCCGAGCACAAGCGCACGCACGTCACGGGCACGTGTTTTTCACTCTGGCGCGCATTTTTTGCTCGAGCACATATTTTATGCCCAGTGCATTTTGCACTATAATGCATTTTTGACAGGAGCGCGCGAGATGACTATTAAATATCGTAACATGAAAATATATAATGTACCTTTTAATTTTTTGTATAAATAGAAATACATTATTAATAAAAAAATAATTTTATTTTTTTATTATCACTACAAAATGGGCGTCTACGGCGACGTTTTATTTGTAGCATCGTTTAAGAAAATAAGACTAATGATTTTAACTTTTATAGCTTTTTTGGGAGAAACACACATTTTTCTTACGGGCGCGCGAGAGATGACCCTCGTGTACTGTCGCAAAAAAAATTAAATTTACAAACATATAAATTTAAAGTATGTAAACACATGTCATATCAATTTCTAGATGATACGTATTTTAATGAAAATAGATGTAATGAAAACCATAAATACATGTCATATCAATTGATTAATAAAACACGTTGTTTAATAAGAATTACTTTTTAAATAAGATTATTTATTTTTTAAATAAGAATTACCTCCGCCTATTTTCTCTCGCTCTCGGACGCTCGATCAACTGACAGTGCACAAAAAGCCCTTATTCCCCACACGACAGTACCCCCGCCTCGACAATGACACAACGCGACGACACTCCTACTTCTCGCAAACCCCCGCGCGCAACTATCGAAGACTTGTGGTACTACAACGACATGAATATTTTCGCGCATGGGGGTTTACAAGCTACATGAGCGTCGTCGTGCTGGGGCACTATCGAGATGGGGGTAATGTCGCACATATACACAAACGCACATACACGCATAACACAGTAACACAAATAGACACAAGCACACACTGACATAGACACACAGACACCGACACACACATGCATAAACACACATGACTAGAGATCACACAGACACTGACACACACTCATACAGACACATGCACAGATACAGACAGACACAGACACACAAACACAGACATAGACATAGACACAATCATAGACACACACAAAAACACGTACACACACATAACTAGAGATTATACAGATAAACACACACACACACACACATAGCTAGAGATCACACAGAAATAGACACACACTCACACAGAGATAGACAAAGACACAGACAAACACAAACACACAAAAACAGACACGCAAATACACAAACACAAACATAGACAAAACAGACATAGACAGACACAGACACAGACAAACACACACTAACATACACTTACACACACACACACATACACAAGAATACACACACACACACACAAGAACACACACACACACACACACACACACACACACACAAATAAACATACACATACACACACACACACACACTCACACACACACATAAACACAGACACACATAATTGATAGTCCATATGGCTCCTCGTATGACGAACATTTGGCAGGTGGACTCATTCGGTGGGTGGCATCAATCAATCGGCGGGTGGTATTATTCGATGGACGACATCAATCAATCAATGGGATTCACCCGCATCCAAATGAGCTTTGCCTTCTTCGGTGTGCTTCACTTACATCCAAGCTAGAGACATCATGCGATTGGCTTTGTCCGTATCCAAGCAGGCTTCGCGCGTTAATGTATACTTTAACTAATTCCTTATAAATGAATATTTATTATTAATTAAAAAATAATGGTGAGATGAAGGCACTGTTTAGCACGGCGATAACAGGTCTGTAATTAAAAATATAAGAGCACTTTCGTGCGCTCCAGCAAAAAAATCGACTTTCATTTTTGCAAGCGAAATGCTTTGACGTCGCGATTTAGGTCACAGCTGATCAACTCTAGCGATGAGCCAACGAACAATGCAATGACATTACTGGTGCATCACTCCAGCTTTAGTGACCAAAAATAAATAAATAATTGGTCTTTCATTTTAATTATATTTAATTATTTTACTTAAAAATATAATATTACCTTTTTTCTCCTCTAACATTTCTCCCACCCTATCTAATATTTCATTTTCCCTCCATTTTAACTTTTTCCCTTCACTTATCCTTCGCCATTTTGTGGCCTCCGCAAACAATGCTTCATCCCTTTATCTTGCACTCACGCCGCAATCCTACAAGGGCAATTCTCTCACGCGGCGCTCCTCCGAGACGATGACTCTCATTTCCGCGCTGCCAGTCCTCGACTTCCCTCATCCGCAGCCAGCCCTAAACTTCCCTCTTCTCCGGTCGTCATATTGATGATAGCGTGCAGGTTTTTCTCTCATCATTCATCTGTTCACTTTGATTTTTAGCCTTTCTTCAGGTTTAGGGTTTTTCTCTTTGATTATGGAGGTGTTTTTTTGTTCTTGATGAAGGTAATTTGGGGTGAGTCCAGTATGATTAAAGCGGAGTGCTTGTTGCTCAGAGTGGCTCTAGAGGATCCTGTAAACCAACGTTTTGTCTTGTTATCTGATAGGTGGTGCTTTTTTTTATTTGACATAGTTCAAATTGTGCCTTTTTCTGGAACTTGTTGCAAGAAACTGGGAGGAAGTCTTCTAATGTTACTCATGACAACATGTTATATGACAAAATGAACAAACTTTAGAGACTCAGAAGATAATCTAGTAGGCATTGAGCATATTTTTGACACAAACAACTGGAGTTAGTGCATAATTATGTGGAATGCATCAGACAAGAAATTGATTTACATGTTTAGTTTTTGATTTCCAACTAAATGTCAAATTGGGTGATCTGTGAAGCTAATTTGAGCGGTTTGTGTGAGAGATGGGTGGGGGAGCAATAAAGAGGGAGAAAAATATAAAGATATGACCCAAATTGATATTTGAGAGATGTGGGCTTATCCTATATTTTGTGAGTAGAATTATGTGCAATTAGTTCTCATAAATTTTGAGTTTGGTGTCTTGACGAATTGCCTAAAAAGTTTTTATACACTAAGACTCAGTTTGGCACGGCGGTGATGGTCGTGAATGCGGCGGCTATGAACCGTCATTTGTGAATGCCCAACCTCACCTAAGGAACTTCATCTACTTGTATGTTCAAAACTAGTTTTCTTTTCTTGGTGGTGGTAAAAACCGTTGTCTTCCCAAACAAGCATTCTATGACGGTGACGTTTTCGTCCAAACTCACCGGAGCAAAAAAGCCATGCCAAATGGAGCCTAATCCATATTTAAACCTGCCAATTATCACCAACCTAATGTTGAATTTTTGAAGTAGAATTGGAAGGGGCCTGGGCGGTCTGAAGGAAATGAGACCGCAGAGACCGCGAGGTCTGCGCTGGTGTTCTGGCCGGGTTTTGCCTTGGACGGTCTGTTGTCCAAGTGTTGAGATTGGGCAGTCTGCCTTGTGAGACCGCTCACGATCTGGTTGGCGGTTAGTGTATCTCTTTTTGGGCGGTGATGACATCTGAAGGTGAGTATAGTTCTTAAATTAAAAACTCTTTTAAGGTTATTTCAAAATAGTGATATATAAAAATATGTGTAGTTAAGTGAGTTATGAAAAACAAACACAAACAAATCTCAGATATCACAGCACAGCAACAAGAAAATAGAACATAAGCTAAGCAACCAGAAGACACAAAAAATATAGTAGTTCCCCAATCAACCTGGGTACATCTACTCTTCTAACACACTGGTAGGAATCCAATACAGGATTTTGATCAGGTGCCATGCCACCATATGAGCTTTTGATCAAGTAACTCAAAAACCAAATCACAGGTATTTGCTAAGGTGTCCTGTCACCGAGAGGTTAACTTTTGAAGGGAGTTATAACCCTTTGTACAGGATGGAATAAAGAAAACAAAAGTTATAGTGTTCTTCTCTTTCAAAGAAGACTCTAGAGATCCTGATGGTGTTATTGAGAGTGGATCTTGATGATGTTGAAGAGCTCCCCCTGTCTGATTGAGATTAGATGACAGTTTGAGTAAGCTTCTTCTTTAGAATGTGGTAACTCTTTTTCTTCTTCTTCTGCAGTAGAGATCCTGAGCAAATGATCTTGTTTAAATGTCTCAGGATGAAGATGATCTGCAGAGAAGAGTTAGCAAAACAAGATTGATAATATATGTTGTTCTCTATTCTGTATATTGTATCTGTGTGTTGTCTCTCTCTTTTCTTTTTCTTTTCTCTATCTTTATATAATCTGGAGAGCTTCTCTCTTATTTTGAATTCCTCTTCGGGAAAAGAAAAGAGATAAAGTCGCTTTAATTATCTTGACTCCTGATATTTAATTTGGTAGGTTTTGAAATTTAGTGAAGGGTTAAGGTTTTCTCCAAAACTATATCCGATAAAGGCAAGTGTACCTTATCGTCTATAGTATAGGATATTAAGAAATACCAAGGTCGTATTCCACGGGGCGCGTTGATTACTTCTACTTTGAGGAAAGTCGCTATTATCTTATCTAATGATATTTTGGGGTTTTGGTACTTAGCTAGAAAAAAAAGAGAAATTGCAAGCTAAATTAAGGGTTTAGATGATGATAAAAAAGGGCTAGTACTCAATCAAAAGTCACCTTGGAGTGAGAAAAGACAAGTGAAAAGAGATTAAATCTAATTCCGTTTAAATTGAACTACTTGACCGTGGAGGTTCCCGAAGCTCGAACATGCCTCTCTCGAGGTTAATGCCCAACTAAGTTTAGGAAAAATCAACCGGACTCTCGTCCTATAATCGATTACCTAAAACTTGCTTTACGAAGTGAACCCCACTATTGGATTTGACTCCAATCCGGGAGATTTACGTCATCCTCTCTCGAGGGGTGCGTGCAACTCTCTTTATGCTTGAGTGATCAATTCATACTTTGAGCTTCTCGGCTAACTAAGTATGAAAACATAAGCGAAAACCATATATCGAAAATATGGCCTCACTAATTAAAAATCAAGGGTAATTCAAGTGCTTATAAAAACGGAAAAAGAAAACTTTAGAAAATCATAACTTGTCTAACTCATCCTCGGATCATTTTGATCGAGTACTAATGAGGATTAGTTAATCATGGTGGAGGGGAAAGAGGAAGAAAAATAAAAATGCATAATAAGAAAATTTAACTAAGTAAGGAGGAGACAAAATAAAGAGAACAACTAATTTTTATTTGAATGAAAACTATTACAAGTCTTAAGAGAAGAGATTGCAAGCTTAGGAAAAACAAAGTTACAAACTTAAACTAGGCTATTGCATTGAAAGAAAGCTAGTACATTGCATGGGAAAAAGAAGAGAACATGAAAGGAAAGAAACATGAACATGAACATGAAAGTGGAAAAATACTCAAGATTGTCTCCAACAGCACCTCCCCCACTCCAAAATTCTCAACCCTGGACTCAAGGAGAACCTCTGAATTTATAGGAAAAATTTTCAGATTACACGCCCTTGGTCACGGGCATGACCAAGGGCGTGACTGCACTATTCACATCGGATCCGACAGCGGCGTGGGCTTTCTGGACGGCGCGGCGAGAAATGACATGTCACGGGCGTGACATGTCGGGTCACGGCCGTGACTTTGGACGGCTGCATTAAATGCGGCGTGGGCTGGAATTTGGCGCAGCGGCGATGCAGAGATCACGCAGGCAAGTCACGACCGTGACATGTGGGTCACGGGCGTGACTCAAGTTGACTTCTCGACTGCAGCTCCATGTCTCGACGGCGGCTCTACGTGGAAGATTCTAAGATTACACGCCCCCGGTCACGGGCGTGACTTTGGGTCACGGGCGTGACCTGGGGCGTGACTTGGTGTGGACTGGTTCAAACAGCGCGCATCGATTCTGGACTGATCTTCAGGTTACACGCCCTTGGTCACGGGCGTGACCGAGGGCGTGACATGCCATTTTTCCCGATTTGTCCCAAAATTCTGCAAAATTTGAAATTAAGCTAAGTTAGAATCAAAATTACAAAAAGAACTACTTATAACCTAAAATTGACATAAAAAGGAAAATTCATATTAAATATTTACAAAATTTTCTATTAAAAAGTTATAAAAATACTACTTATCAAATACCCCCATACTTGAGGTTTTGCTATTCCAGAGCAAAAGTGTGAGACATAATTTATAAGACATCCTTAAAAAATTTTTAATTTAAAACTAAAATTTCATTTAACCAAAAGTTAAGTTAAGATTAAATTCAAGGGGGAGTTAAGTCCTAAATTATGATGATGATTTGAAAAGAGGGAAAAATGTTTAGGCAAGAACTTCTCAAGAAAATTAAGTAGTTTAACAAAATTGTAGAAATTATAAAACTAAATTAAATTAAAATTATAAGAACTCTACCTTAAAAGAAACTTAAGGAAAAGTAAATTACTAAATATTGCTCTCTCCATAATTTTCAACTAAAACTAGAACAATGATAATTGGCTAAGGGGGATTTCATAAAATTTGGCATAAGAAGAGACATTTTTGAATGGAGGAAATGAAATTTATCATGAAATTTCCCTTTTTTTTTCTTTCTCTTTTTTTTTTCTCTTCTAATAAAAACCCAAAATGTATATGGTTTAGGAGTAATGAATTTTATCCTCTTACTCCATGCCATATAATCTTTTCAAATATTTTGGGTGCATATGTTTTAGAGAATAATGAATTTTATCCTCTTATTCCCATGACATATGATCTTTTAATACATTTTTTTTATGCCATCAAAGGGGGTATGGTAGGGGAAAATAAATCTAGCTAGCTTTAAATCATATTGAGAGCAAATTCTAGTAAAATTAAAATTCCTAAGATCTAAGAAGTTAGAAGAAAATATAATTGAAATCTAAAGAGGTTTAGGAAATTTACTACAAAATGAAGTCATTTAAAAATAAAAAGAGAAGTCATGCTAACAAAATTCTCTAATCAATTTAAAATCATAAGATGATTCTTAAATCAAGATTACATCAAATTTAAAATTAACAAACTATGATAAGCAAAATTTTAGCCAATTAAAAACTTAAACATGCTTATAAACATTCTCAACTAGATTTCTAAGAAATCACAAAAACAACAAGAAGGAGGGATATAAGAATTTTTTTTTTTTGAATTTTTGATATTATTTTTTTTTTTAATTTTTGATATTATCTTTTTTTTTTGAATTTTTGATATTATCTTTTTTTGAATTTTTGACATTAAAAACCATTTACAAAGAAAGGAAACTAGCTTTAAAACTTAACAATTTTTGCAAGTCTTGGACTTCCCAAGGGCTACCCGGTGAAAGGTTCGCAAGGTACTAGGAGGTGTGATGGGATGAAATCCCAAACGTCCCTTTCCAAGATTTAAATTTTCGATCTTCTAAATTTTTTTTTGAGTTTTTGGATTTTACAAGTGCTTAAATAAAGGAAATCATAGAAACAAAATTAAAATTTTCTTTTTGTTGTTTTTTTTTTTTTTTTGAAAATTTTCTTTTTAAAACTATTTACAAATATTTACAAAGGGCTATTTACACCCCCATACTTAAAGTTAAACATTGTCCCCAATGTTTAAAAATAAGTATGAAGTAAGAAAAGGTAAAAAGAAATGCAAAAACGAAAGAAGAGAAGGAAAAAGGGCTTCCCTGATTTTTTTTGAAGCTTTTGTTCGGAAGCCGCGATTACCTACAAAAGTTGTTAAAGAAGAAAATAAAAGACAAGAGAAAATAACAAAAGATAACTTTGGGGTGCCTCCCAAAAGCGCTTTGTTTAAGGTCGCGTAGCTTGACCCACTTGCCGATCATGTTATATTATGAAGAAATATCGCATCACTCTTGTCATTAGGTAAGTCTCCCGGAAGATACAATTTAAGGCGGTGCCCGTTAACTTTGAAGGAACCTTTTTCCGGGTGGGAAATTAGAATTGTCCCATAGGACCAAACCTCTTTAACAATAAAAGGTCCGGACCATCGAGATTTCAGCTTTCCCGGAAAAAGGCGAAGACGAGAATTATAAAGGAGGACGAGGTCGCCCGGCGAAAAAGTTTTTGGAAATTTTATATGTTTGTCGTGATAAAACTTTGTTCGCTCCTTATATAATTTGTTACTCTCATACGCACTCGCTCTCCACTCATCTAATTCGTTCATTTGAAATTTTCTTTGTTCGCCTGCTAAAGTAGAATCAAGATTGAAAATTTTAAGCGCCCAAAATGCGCGGTGTTCTAATTCGACCGGAAGGTTGCAAGCCTTGCCATAGACCGTTCGATATGGTGTACAACCGATAGCGGTCTTGTACGCCGTTCGATAGGCCCATAGCGCGTCATCGAGCTTTATTGCCCAATCCTTCCGATTAATAGAAACTATTTTTTCTAAGATTCGTTTTAATTCTCGATTAACGACTTCAACTTGGCCGCCCATTTGTGGGTGATATGCAGTGGATAATTTGTGCGTGACACCATATTTTGCTAAGATTTTTGTGAATTGAGTATTGCAAAAATGGGTGCCCCGATCACTCACAATAGCGCGCGGAGTGCCAAATCGAGAGAATAATTTTTTTACAAAGTTAACGACGACTCGCGCATCGTTGGTGGGGAGAGCTTGCGCTTCCGCCCACCTCGACACGTAGTCGACCGCTACTAGAATATAATTATTTGAAAATGAAGGAGGGAGAGGACCAACGAAATCAATGCCCCAAAGATCAAAAATTTCGCATTCTAAGAAAATATTTTGGGGCATCTCATCCCGGCGAGGATTGTTGCCCGACCGCTGGCAGCTGTCGCAAGTACTCACAAGGGTGTGAGCATCTTTGAAGAGAGAGGGCCAATAAAAGCCCGCCTCTAGCGCCTTCCTCGCGGTTCGGTTTGAATGATAATGGCCACCGGATGGTCCCTCGTGACAATGTCGTAAAATTTTAAGACCCTCCTCACTCGAGACGCATCGTCTCACCACTTGGTCTGCGCATACACGGAATAAAAAGGGGTCCTCCCAAAAGTAATTCTTTAGATCAGAAAAGAATTTCTTCTTTTGCTGACTCGAGAATTCTTTCGGCAGGACCCGGGCTACTAAATAGTTAGCCAGATCTGCAAACCAGGGGGTAGACGATGAATTAATATTTTCGAGAGCGAGGAGGCGCTCTTCGGGAAATTTATCATCGATGTCAGATTCTATCAATACTTCCGAGGAGGGATTTTCTAAACGAGAAAGGTGATCGGCCGCCAAGTTTTCGGCTCCTCTTTTGTCCCGGATCTCTAAGTCAAACTCCTGCAAGAGGAGGATCCATCGCAAAAGACGAGGCTTGGCGTCCGATTTGCTTAAAAGATACCTAAGTGCAGAGTGATCCGTGAAGACGATAACTTTCGAGAGAGTGATATATGACCTAAACTTATCGAAGGCAAAAACGATCGCTAGAAGCTCTTTTTAGGTAGTGGTGTAATTCGCTTGTGCCGACGTGAGTGTTTTGCTCGCATAATAAATAGGGTGGAAATACTTACTCACCCGTTGGCCTAAAATGGCACCAACCGCAATGTCACTCGCGTCGCACATGATTTCAAAAGGGAGCGACCAATCCGGCGCGACTAGAATCGGGGAGTTTATAAGTTTTTCTTTAATAAGTTTAAAAGCCAAATGGCATTCATTGCTAAAAATAAATGAGGATTCCTTTTCAAGAAGATGGGTTAACGGCTTTGTGATTTTGGAAAAATTTTGTATAAAGCGCCGATAGAACCCTGCGTGCCCTAGGAAACTACGAATAGCTTTTATGTTTGTTGGAGGGGGGAGCTTTTCAATCACTTCAATCTTGGCCCTATCGACCTCAATCCCCATGCCCGAAATTTTATGACCGAGGACTAATCCTTCCTTGACCATAAAATGGCATTTCTCCCAATTAAGTGCTAAGTTCGTTTCCTCGCATCGCTGCAACACACGCTCAAGATTTTTTAAACAATTTTTAAATGAGTTTCCGAATACCGAAAAGTCGTCCATAAACACTTCCATCACCTCCTCTACTAACTCGTCAAATATCGCCAGCATACATCTTTGAAATGTAGCTGGCGCGTTACAAAGACCAAATGGCATCCTTCGATAAGCGAAGGTGCCAAAGGGACAAGTGAAAGTGGTTTTCTCTTGGTCGTCGGGAGAAATTGGGATTTGAAAATATCCCGACAAACCATCGAGAAAACAGTAGTAGGAGTGACCTGAAAGGCGCTCTAAGATTTGATCAATAAACGGTAGAGGGAAGTGATCCTTACGGGTGGCATCATTTAGTTTTCGGTAATCGATGCACATCCGCCAATCCGTAACAGTACGGGTTGGGATCAACTCGTTATTCTCGTTAGCTACTACCGTAACGCCACCTTTCTTCGGTACGACTTGTATTGGGCTAACCCAAGTACTATCCGATATCGGGTAGATAATTCCCGCGTCCAATAGTTTGATCACTTCGGCCTTAATGACTTCTTTCATGTTAGGGTTTAGCCGTCGTTGAGGCTGGACCGAATTTCGGGAATTATCTTCGAGAAAGATTTTATGAGTGCAGAAGGAAGGGTTTATACCCTTAATATCCGAAATTTGCCACGCAATTGCGTGGCGGTGCTTTCTTAAGACAATAGCTAACTCAGAAATTTCCGAGTTGCTAAGTTCGGATGAAATGATGACGGGTAGCTTCGACTCTTCTTCTAAAAATAAATACTTAAGGTGAGGGGGAAGTTGCTTTAGTTCTAAAACGGGTGGTTCTTCATAAGAAGTTTTGATTTTCAATTTTTCTAAAAATAGTGGTTCGGGTGGTGTGAAACGAGTGACTTCTTCTTCTTCCAGACAAAAGAGTTCGGCGAGCTCGGACTCGTGACTCGAGGTGGAGACTAACTCGGGAGGTGAATCGAATTCCCAACACTCTTCCAGGTAAAAACATGAATCGTCATTTTCTAATGTGTTCCGCATCGAGGAATTTATGCCGAAAGAAACTTCATCATCTCCTACCCGAAGGAGGAGCTTTCTGTTACTTACGTCAATAATGGCGCGGGAGGTGGCAAGGAAGGGGCGGCCGAGTATGAGGGGTACTTCGGCATCCTCTTCGATGTCAAGGATGACAAAGTCCACCGAGAAGATGAACTTGTCGACCTTGACGAGCACGTCCTCCACTATTCCTACCGGATATTTTAAAGAGCGATCCGCTAATTGAATACTCATTCAAGTGGGCTTGGATTTCCTAGACCTAGTTTCTTAAATAGTGAAAAAGGCATGAGATTGATACTTGCTCCCAGATCCGCTAAAGCGTGTTTTACTAACGAATTGCCAAATAAACACGGGATGGAGAACCGTCCTGGATCATTCACTTTTCTAGGCAATTTGTTGAGTACAACCGCGGAGCATTCTGCGTTCAAAGAAATATGCGAAATATCTTCTAATTTTTTCTTATTGGAGAGCAACTCCTTAAGATATTTCGCATATTTAGGCATTTGAGAGATAGCCTCGCAGAAGGGTACATTAATGTGAATTTGCTTTAAAATATCTAAAAACTTTTTATAATTCTTTTCGGCGCTCTCGCTTTTAAACTTAGATGGATACGGAATATTTGAAGTAGAAGCGCGCGGAGCTAACGTAGCAGGTAAATTTGAAGATAAAATAGGAGGAGGAGGAGGGGAGGAAGTTACCATGGGTTCGTCCTGTTTTGAAACCACCTCCTTCCCGCTTCGGAGTGTAATCGCATTTGCGCTCTCCTTTGGGTTTGGCTCCGTGTTTCCCGGAAAGGCTCCTTGCTGGCGCTCGGAGATTATCTTTGCTAGCTGGCCCACTTGGTTCTCCAAATTTTTGATCGATCCGGTGAGGTTCCGGATGTTCGCTTCATTTGTAGCAACATATTTTGCAAAAACCTCTTCAAGCGGAGAGGGCTTTTGCTGTTGCGGTGGAAAACCGGGTGGATTAAAATTTGGAGGGGGAGTTAAATTAAGAAGTTGATTTGGAGGTTGATTTAAATTTAAGGGACGCTGAGCATTTCCTTGATTGCTCCATGAGAAATTCGGATGAATCCTATAACCCGCATTGTAGGTGTTATTATACGGCGCGGTGTTCGGGTTATAGGAAGGTCGAGGCGGATTTCCCATGTAATCAACTTGCTCTTCAAGTAAAACATTATTAGCCCAAGGAGGAGTGGCGGAGGAAGCAGACATCTCCGCCACTTGCTTTGTTAAGCGCTCAACTTGTAAAGCCAAATTTGCGTTAGCGTCTATTTCAAAAATTCTGGCCGGCTTATTAGGCCGCGCTCGGGGCATGTTCCATTGGTACGCATTTGTGGCCATCTCTTCGAAAAGCTCTTGAGCGGCGATCGGGGTTTTATTATTTAATGTCCCCCCGGCGACCGCATCAATCATTTGCCTCGTTTGGAGATTTAAGCCATTATAAAATATTTGCACTTGTTGCCAAGTGGCAAGTGCGTGGTGAGGGCATCGACGCAAAAGCTCCTTGAAGCGCTCCCATGTATCATAGAGAGTCTCCGAGTCGATTTGCATGAATGACGCAATATCCGTGCGCAATTTAGCGGTCTTTGAAGGCGGGAAATATTTATTAAGAAATTTTTCCGCCATTTCGGCCCATGTAGTGATGGATCCCCTAGGTAGGGAGCCCAGCCACTGCTTGGCCTTAGACCGCAAAGAAAAAGTAAAAAGACGTAATCGAATGGCGTCATCGGTGATGCCATTGATCTTAAAAGTGTCGCAAATTTCAAGAAAGTAAGAGATATGTGAATTTGGATCCTCGTCCGGTTGACCATCAAAGGTCATTGATTGTTGCACCATTTGTATGATGCTGGACTTGATCTCAAAATTATTGTTCGCCACCGTGGGGCGAACAATTCTCGATTGTGTGCCTTCCAAATTCGGTCGCGCATAATAGGACATGGTCTGTTGCGCGTCCTCATTTGGATTTGGCTCGTTAAGATTAGGAGGATTAAGATCATGATCCATATTTGCTGCGTTAGTGTCCCCGATTGACTCTTCTGATTCTACTTGATTTCCTTGATCACGAGAATGGCGGTGCCTCAAAAGGGTTCGCTCGATTTCCGGATCAAAAGGAAGAATCGATGTGCTACCACGGGTCATACACTAAAAAGAGAAGGAAGGAAGAAGAAAGAGAGAATTTTTTTTTTTGTTCTTTTAGGCAGATTAAGTTAGTCTTGGACTTCCCAAGATCTACCCGGTGAAGGGTTTGCAAGGTACTAGGAGGTGAGATGGGATGACACCCCAAACGTCCCTTTCCAAGATTTTAATTTCACCCTTAAGATTTTCAAAAATAGAAAAACTAAAATAAAAACAACATGATAAAATTAATAGCTATCCTTGTTTCAAAATATCTACGCAAAAATCCCCGGCAACGGCGCCAAAAAGTTGATATTTAATTTGGTAGGTTTTGAAATTTAGTGAAGGGTTAAGGTTTTCTCCAAAACTATATCCGATAAAGGCAAGTGTACCTTATCGTCTATAGTATAGGATATTAAGAAATACCAAGGTCGTATTCCACGGGGCGCGTTGATTACTTCTACTTTGAGGAAAGTTGGTATTATCTTATCTAATGATATTTTGGGGTTTTGGTACTTAGCTAGAAAAAAAAGAGAAATTGCAAGCTAAATTAAGGGTTTAGATGATGATAAAAAAGGGCTGGTACTCAATCAAAAGTCACCTTGGAGTGAGAAAAGACAAGTGAAAAGAGATTAAATCTAATTCCGTTTAAATTGAACTACTTGACCGTGGAGGTTCCCGAAGCTCGAACATGCCTCTCTCGAGGTTAATGCCCAACTAAGTTTAGGAAAAATCAACCGGACTCTCGTCCTATAATCGATTACCTAAAACTTGCTTTACGAAGTGAACCCCACTATTGGATTTGACTCCAATCCGGGAGATTTACGTCATCCTCTCTCGAGGGGTGCGTGCAACTCTCTTTACCCTTGAGTGATCGATTCATACTTTGAGCCTCTCGGCTAACTAAGTATGAAAACATAAGCGAAAACCATATATCGAAAATATGGCCTCACTAATTAAAAATCAAGGGTAATTCAAGTGTTTATAAAAACGGAAAAAGAAAACTTTAGAAAATCATAACTTGTCTAACTCATCCTCGGATCATTTTGATCGAGTACTAATGAGGATTAGTTAATCATGGTGGAGGGGAAAGAGGAAGAAAAATAAAAATGCATAATAAGAAAATTTAACTAAGTAAGGAGGAGACAAAATAAAGAGAACAACTAATTTTTATTTGAATGAAAACTATTGCAAGTCTTAAGAGAAGAGATTGCAAGCTTAGGAAAAACAAAGTTACAAACTTAAACTAGGCTATTGCATTGAAAGAAAGCTAGTACATTGCATGGGAAAAAGAAGAGAACATGAAAGGAAAGAAACATGAACATGAACATGAAAGTGGAAAAATACTCAAGATTGGCTCCAACAGCACCTCCCCCACTCCAAAATTCTCAACCCTGGACTCAAGGAGAACCTCTGAATTTATAGGAAAAATTTTCAGATTACACGCCCTTGGTCACGGGCGTGACCAAGGGCGTGACTGCACTATTCACATCGGATCCGACAGCGGCGTGGGCTTTCTGGACGGCGCGGCGAGAAATGATATGTCACGGGCGTGACATGTCGGGTCACGGCCGTGACTTTGGACGGCTGCATTAAATGCGGCGTGGGCTGGAATTTGGCGCGGCGGCGAAGCAGAGATCACGCGGGCAAGTCATGGCCGTGACATGTGGGTCACGGGAGTGACTCAAGTTGACTTCTCGACTGCAGCTCCATGTCTCGACGGCGGCTCTACGTGGAAGATTCTAAGATTACACGCCCCCGGTCACGGGCGTGACTTTGGGTCACGGGCGTGACCTGGGGCGTGACTTGGTGTGGACTGGTTCAAACAGCGCGGCATCGATTCTGGACTGATCTTCAGGTTACACGCCCTTGGTCACGGGCGTGACCGAGGGCGTGACATGCCATTTTTCCCGATTTGTCCCAAAATTCTGCAAAATTTGAAATTAAGCTAAGTTAGAATCAAAATTACAAAAAGAACTACTTATAACCTAAAATTGACATAAAAAGGAAAATTCATATTAAATATTTACAAAATTTTCTATTAAAAAGTTATAAAATTACTACTTATCAACTCCTCGAGAAGATAAACTGCCGTCTTTAATCTTTTCTGCAACGGCTATTTCATTAATGTTCTGCAACGGCTATATCATAAATGTGAAGCAGTAACAATTCAAATAATAGAAACTATACAAAATGTTGCTTTATTAAATCTGACAACATACCAACAGTCGAACCTTTGATACCTTCTCTTACCCTCCTGCTTGACTTTTTGAGCAGGGGGTCTAGCAGGGGCTACCGACTTGGAGGTAGAAGCCTCGTGATTGCAGCAAATATAGCCTCGCAATAGTTTTAACCTCTGGTGCTTTCTTTGCAGACGGTCCATGCACGAATGAACCATAGTCCTTGAGGACTAACTCTTCGCAAGGTGCTTTGAAAGCAGTCGTTCTGAATCTTCGGGGATGGCTCCATCCTTTGTTGCCCTTACTTGACTCGTGAGTTGGTCTCGTAAAGTGACCATACGATATTTCAAAATCATATGTGTTTGTAGAAAACACTACATTCTTGAAGGAAGGTTGAATCTGATCAGCCTTACCCCTGCCCTTAACGGCTCTTTTCTTAGCCGCCTTACTTTTCTCGGTCAGATGACCGATACCTTTACCCTTCGCAGGAGCAGAAAATCCATCAACGAGAGGAAGGATGGTCTTGTGTTTAGAGAAGCTTTCCACTAGCTTTCTCTCTACGACTAGCTTTCCTTCCAGCTCAGTTATGGATTTCTCCTTCTTCTTTAATAGTTCAGCAGTGCTTTGGAGTTAGTCCTTCAAGAGTTGGACTTCATATATGAAGGGAAGTAATTTTTCAATTTCTTCTCTCAGATCCGGTTCCACGGTCTTGAGAGACTCAATCTCTTTTGACTGAGATTTGACTACATTGCGGCACTTGTCAAATTCTTTCAATAGGGCTTTATACTAGACTAGTATTGCAGAGTCTTCCTCTGAGGAGTAGCCTTTATTGACAATGGAATCTCTCTTAGATTCAGAAAGAGGAGTATGGGAGTTTACCTTCCCCTCATAGGGGGTGTCGTAGTTTTCCTCGTCGGTCTTAGCCATGATCCCAAAGTAGGCTTCTTCGTCTGAGCTTGACTAATCTGATTCATTGTCGCTCAGAGTTTTTGAATTTTTAGCCAAAAAGCTCTTTTCCTCCTTCTTCTTGCTTATGAAGGATTTAATTTCTTCTTTTCTCGACCCATCCTTCTTTAAGTACGGGCACTCCTCAATCACATGCCCTGGCATATTATAGCAGTAGTAAATAATGTCAGTCGAAGAATGTTTGTTCGATATAGTTTTATACCTGTCATTGCTTTAACCCTTCTTTTGATGTTCACCATCCCGTTTTGATCTTCTGTGATCCGTTGAGGAGGCTTGACCTCTCATATGCTTTCTTTTGTTCAGCAATATCTTGAATTGCTTGGTGAGTAGGGAGAACTCTCCATCAGACATGTGTAAGCTTGAAGATCAAGCCACAGACTCGTCATCTTCCTCTGACAACTGTGTCCTCACTGGCAGCATGAATTTTCCTTTCTTGGACCCTTCGGCCTTCAGCTCTACGGACATCTCCTTTCCACAAGTCCTACTTCTTCCTCAGCTTTCCTGATGCTAAGCTTCAACACATGGGAAAGGAGCTTCCCAAATAGAATTTGAGGCCCCATACTAGCCAACTTTCTGAATTCTCTGATGGCAATGGCCTTTGTATCACATTCTTTCGTTAGGGATCTCAAGAATTTATCATTCAGGTCACCAACAGTGAATTCTCTATCATAGTTCCTTAGACTATTGACGATCTTGAAGAACTTCTCATACGTGTTAGAAATTGAGTCCCTTGTGTTGTTAATGGAACGTACACCTAGAGGGGGAGGGGGTGTTAGGTGATCTGGGTTCTTTTCGAAATATTAGCGCGAGTTACAAATATTAAAGCGTAGCACAAACGTATCGCACAAATAAATCACAGCAGACGACACAAGATCTATAGAGGTTCCTCAAGACCGGGTGTCTTGAGTAGTCCTCTGTCCCTCTGCGCCTAACTAGCAGTGTGCTAGGCTCGACAAACTCTGCCGAAACTTCAGGCCCTCAAGCCTTACAATACGGACCTGCAAGTCCTACAGCCTAAGCCAGCAATCCCCTACTGCACCCAAGCCCGCAAGCTCGACAATCAGGCCCTCAAGCCCTGCCTAGATCAGACCCGCAAATCTATCCTCTGCCCTGGCCCGCAAGCCTCACAGGTCTCAAGCACTCAAGCTTGACGATATCGGACCCGCAAGTCCACTGCCCTCGCCATCAAGCCTCATAGCTCTCCAGCCCTCAAGCTAGACAAAATCGGACCCGCAAGTCCACTGCCCTGGCCCTCAAGCCTCACAGCTCTCCATCCCTCAAGCTAGACACTTAGATCTGAAACCAGATCTTACATGTTCGGCCCGTAAGCCTTACAAGAAATTACAGTGATGAAAACGGTTTCTTGTGCCTGATGAAGATTGGCAACTTAAGGTTGAAGAAGATGTTTCTGATTCAGATCTTTAAAGCATAGTTCTTCTTCAATCTCTTCTCTTAGCCTGATGAGGAACAGCTTCTTACTAGTCGATCAGATGACTGATTCTTGCGAGAATACTATGAGAATTCTTGTTTTTCTCTTTCTTTCTTTACGCCGCTTTTACTGCTCTATTTGGTGTATGCGTAAGTTCTTTCTGATTGATGCTTGCTTTTGGGAAACCTCTTATCTCTTTTATAAGACTGCGAGGCTCCCAACGATCTTCTGAAAAAGTTCCTTAAGTGTCAGATGTCCCATTCCTTAAGAGCACGCGCTGATTGGACAATCAGGCCGCGGCATTAATTGCTAACAGCGCGTCCGCAACATTTTAATTTCGTCTCGACGATGTTTCCATCTTCATGTCGATACTGACAGCGTCTCAACGATATTTCCATTCTTATGACTACATGGATAATATCTCAAATTCATGACTTTGTCGATGTCTTAGACCTTGGTAGATCTTCAAGTCTTCTAGCTTCTGCCTCTGACATTGATATCTCGACGATATGAGATATCCTGGCGTTTCTGCATATATAACGATATGCTATCTCTGACTGTGTTGTCGTGATCTTCTTTCTTATAGTATGTCGTCGTAATCACTTTGTTCTTTTGATGACAAGAGCGATATCATGTCGACAGACTATGCTTTAGCAACTGCTTGTCTTCAGCTGTCCTTCTTTAGTCTTCTCGACGTCACGTCTTCTTTACGACGATGTCATTGGCATCAGTCTTACTTAGCCTTTCCGACGACACAACTTCTTTGATGATGTCGACGATACTGCATCTTCTCGATGACATTCCTTCCTTTTGAATCTGTCTCAGCGGTTGGGCTGAGATGGCTTCCTCTTCTCAGCGGATTCTGTTGATCTGCAGAGAAGTTTCTGTGAAATTTTTCGAATCTTTATGGAGTGAGCAGGAAACATACAACTTAGAGTTCACAAGCCAAACAACCAGAAGCACATGAAGGAAATATAGTCTTTATTGATAAGCAAAATCTTCATTACAGGGAGATGTATGCTTGGCGAAACATGATTTCGCCAGCACACAAAACCAAAGAAGAAAAACACAACTTGAAGGAAGATAACTGAGACCACTCCAGACCACGCAGTCTCCTAGCCGATCTCTGCAAGCTGCCTAACCGCACAACACTGCCGGTTACAGAACACCACCTCAGACCGTTGAGCAGACCGCACCCTCCTTACGAACTCCACTGATTCTAACGAACTCCAACAACCCACACTACAAGCCGCAGACCGCCCAAACACTTTCAGAGGAAGAGGTGATCGCTGCAGACTGCACTATTCGCAGAAGCTGCACAAGAAAATTCAATCAGCAGACCGCCCGGTCAGAAAGAAACAGACCATAGGAATTAGGAACAACTCAGCTTACACTTGGTCTGTCTTAATTTGCTGCAACAGTGGCTTCTATTTATAGGCGTGAGACCTGATCCAGTCACCACCCTATGAGATAGGATCACCACCACCAGACCGGTCAACCCGCGCGATCAGCAACAGTTCTTTCTGCTTCATTTGATGAGCTCGCCGGCTTCACACTAGACCGTGGGAGATCGCCACTCCCTTAGTCAAAATGCGACTCCATAAGGAGATCGCCAGACCGCCAAGAAGCCACCCACCACTAGTGTTTGCCCGAGACCTCAAACACTGTCTGTTCGCCACAAGACCACAAACACCTGTTCCCATGCCGACCTCCTCTTGAGACCAAGAACAGAGACTTGTTCGCATACCAGCCTCCTCCTGAGACCGCGAGCAGAGACCGTGCGACTAAGAGCCTTAGTCCGCGAATACCACCAGAATACCCGGACAGCCACCAGACCGGAATTCTCGAAACCTGGACCAACCTGTGCGGTCACGACAGACCGGCACAGTCCTAAAGAAGCCAACCCTCCACGCGGTCACAGACAGACCGCGCAGCCTCATCTCCAGCCGCCTTTGGACAGATACCAACGATCATGCCAGGAGACTACGGCTAGGCAAGACAAGCCAGACCGCAGAACAGATCGCCAGGTCGTGCGGTCTCACCAGACCGCGCGACCTCCTCCCAGACCGCCCAGATCCAAAAGGCTCCACAAAGTTCCACTTCAACATTTTCAACACTCCCCCTTGAAGTGGGAAGTTCAAAATAGCCCCAGTAAGCTCCTTAGCCGTGTGAACGGCCCCTTTGCTAGCGCCTTTGTGAAGATGTCAGCAATGTTGTCCTGACTCCGAACATGCTCGACCAAAAGAGACCCCTCCAGCACCTTCTCACGAATGAAGTGATGCTCGATTTCGATATGCTTGGTCCTCGCATGACAAACTGAATTGGTCACCAGTTTGAGAGCACTCTCATTGTCACCGCGGAGCAGAGTCGGCTCCCAAACCTCCTTATGGACGTCTCCAACCAACCTCCTAAGCCAGATGGCTTCCTGAGCTACCAAGGCCGAAGCCTTGTATTCCGCTTCCGTGGTTGAGACCAACACGAAATCCTGCTTCTTACTGCACCATGATATAGTCGTGGGGCCCGCCATGAAGTCGTATCTAGATGTCGACTTCCGATCATCCGAATCCCCACCGTAATCAGCGTCCATATACCCATGCACCTCGAAGCCCGCATCCCTCCTGTAAAGGACACCCATATCCGAGGTCGCCTTGACATACTTCAGTATATTCTTGGCCGCTAGCAGATGAGGCATCCGTGGCTCCGCCATATACCGACTCACTCTGCCAACTGCATAAGCAATATCCGGCCTAGTGATCGTCAGATAGATCAATCTCCTGACCACAGCTCGGAACACCAACGGATCTTGCAGAATCCTTCCCTCATCCTTCCGAAGCTTCATAGCCTTCTCCAGAGGTGTGGAGATGCACTTCCCTTCCTTCATGCCGAACCGTTCGACGATTCGCTCTACATATCCAGCCTGGGACTCCAGCACTTCACTCTCCTTCCTCTGCACCTCGAGTCCAAGGAAATGGTGAAGCTCACCCAGATCCTTCATCTCAAACCTGATAGATAGCTCTGCCCGAAGCTGCGCTACCTCCTCCTTCGAATTCCCCGTCACGATCATATCGTCTACGTAGAGCAGCACAATGACTTGAAGCTCCCCACTCTTCTTGACGAACAAGCTTGAGTCTGAGTCTGAAGCACCAAACCCGCAGAATAAGAGATACTCTGCAATCTTTCCATACCACGCCCTCGGCGCTTGCTTCAACCCATACAGAGCCTTCTTCAACTTGCAGACATGCTCCGGAAAATCTTCAGATACGAAGCCTGGAGGATGGACCATGAAGATGTCCTTGTCAATCTCGCCGTACAAGAACGCATTCTTTACGTCAAGGTGCCAAATCTTCCACCCCCAACATGCCGCCAAGGCAATCACAACTCGAACTAAAGTCATTTTAGCCACCGGACTGAACGTCTCCTCATAATCTTCACTGTATTGCTGCAAGAACCCCCGAGCCACAAGGCGAGCCTTGTACCGCTCGATACTACTGCCAGCCTTCTTCTTCAGATTGTAGACCCACTTGCATGTGACAGGAGTGGTACCCTTGGGCCTGGGCACCAGAGACCAGGTCTCATTCTTCTCGAGAGCTTCTATCTCTTCTTGCATCGCAATGTCCCACTCCTTCACGCCTTTGGCCTTCTCAATGCTCGATGGCTCCCTCTCATCCAAGGGACGAGCAAAGAAACACGAGACAAAGCTCACCATGTTTCCTCCTATATAGCGATCAGGGGCAATGATAGTTCGCTTCATCTCCGCAACGCCTTCCCCCGACTCGCAGTATCTTCAGCTGCTTCTTCCCTAGCTCCTCTTCCAGACGAACTCGGAGCATCGCTCCCCCTGCTTCCTGAACCAGATGCCTCCGCCTCAGAACTAGATATTGATGGACCGCCTGGTGACACAGGTAGCTCCACCTGAAGATTTTCCACAGCTTTCTCCGGCTCCTCCACCCTGCTCTCTGGTAGCTCAACACTAGAACCTCCCTTGTAGGGCGTCACCTCATCGAACACGACGTCGCGAGATACAACAAATCTCCGCGTCTCCGGGTCCATGCACTTCCATCCCTTCTTCCGGTCATCATATCCCACGAAGACTAGTTTCCTTGCTTTCGCATCTAGCTTCGTCCGTAGCGCATCTGGAACGTACACAAAGTAGGTGGAACCAAACACCCGAAGGTGCGCCACACTTGGCTTTTCCTTGAACATCAGTTCATGCGGGGTCTTGTTGATGACGTAGGCAGCACAAGACATTCCCTCCGCCCAGAAGGACTTTGGGATACTCTTGGCATGCAGCCAACACTTGCAGGTCTCTGTCAGATGATGGATCTTCCACTCGGCAACACCGTTTTGCTGTGGAGTATGCGCACAAGTAAGCTCCCTTTGGATTCCCGCCTTCCTACAAAAAGTAGAGAACTCACCAGAGGTGAACTCCCATCCGTTGTCAGTCCTCAGCTTCTTAACCCGCAGTCCATGCCGACCCTCCACGAGCTCCTTGAACTCCATAAACTTGGTAAATGCCTCCTCCTTCTCCTTCAAGAAATATACCGAGACATATCTGGTGTAATCATCGATCAACACCAACATATATCTGCTGCCTCCGAGGCTTGGGGTAGCAGTCGGTCCCATCAAGTCACCGTGGATGCACTCCAACGACACACTACTCCTTGTCTGCGACTTGTCAAATGGAAGCCGATGAGACTTGCCGAACTGACATCCCGAGCACACATGACCGTCACCATAGGAAGATAGACTAGGAAGGCCCTTGACCAAACCTCTCACCGCCATAGCCTTCAGCTTATCCATTCCTACGTGCCCCAACCTCTCGTGCCATATGACAGCACTGTCGTTTGTCCGCATCTTGTCAACATAAGAACTTGTCGAAAAAACGAACAAGTCCTTAGCTCTCCTCCCCACATGAACTACCTCAGCCTTCACCGCCTCCACATTCCGAAGAAACCTCACTTATGTTGGGCCAAACATAACGTGATACCCAGCGTCTACAGCATTGGTCACAGAGAATAGGTTTTTCATCATTCTAGGCACATGATAGACACTCTTCAAAGTTAGTGGCCCTCTATCACTGCCTAAGGAAACAACCCCACCTTCTCTACAACATGCACGGTATTATCAGCAGTAATAATGGCATCATTACCTTAATAAGGTTGCGCTGAAGAAATCTTCGACTAGTCCCCGGTGAGGTGATGACCACACCCTGAGTCCACGATCCAGTCCTCTTGATAGTTGATAGGAGCCTCAGCTCCAACAGAAGCCGAGAAGGCTCCTCCCCATCCTCCATCAACCTGCCTGGCTTCAGCTTCCCCCTTTCCTGCAGCAGCATGCCCCGGCTGAAGATTCACTCGGCAATCCTTCCTGATGAGACCAACCTTTCCACACCTGAAGCACTTGGGACCTTCCCCCTTCCTCTTCCCTTCAGCCTTAGAGGCATAGCCCCTCCCCTGCTGTCCAGAAGTTGAAGGCCCATTGCCTCCTCCAGCGGTCTTCTTCTTATCCCACTTCTTCTTCTTTCCTGTGAAGAGATCTTCTCCATCTCACCCAGACACTGATACCCCCGCCATCTGCCTTGCCATACTCTCCTGCGAAGCAAGCAGATTTTCCAGATCCAACAGAGACGGTTGATTTGCCCAACCCTGCACCGATGTCACAAAAGCAACATATTCCTTCTGCAAGCCACGGATAATGTGCCTCTTCAGCTTTGCCTCAGAAATTGGCTCAACAGGATCTAGCGCTGAAATCTCGGCGCACAAGTTCTTCATCTTCAAGAAGAACGTGGAGATAGAAAGGTCACCTTGAGCCGATCTGGCCAGCTCATTTTCCAGGAATTGAAGTCTTGCCACATTCTTCTTGTTAAACAACCCATCCAGGGCTCTCCAGATCTCCGCAGCTGATGCACACCCCAAGATGTGATCAAACAAATCAGGTGATATTGCTCTCTTCAGAGCGAACTCTGCTTTGGCGTTGAGCCGCCTACAGTTCCTCACCTCATGTTGGTTATCTCCAACCAAAAGCACTTCCTCCGTGCACTCTCCTCCAACTACCTCCCAGAGGTGCTCACCCAGATGATAGCTTTGCATACACGACTTCCACTTCTTGAAGTTAGTCGATGTAAGCATCTCAATTCCAAGACCTCTTGCAAAACCACCTTCCATTGCTCTACCACTGGTTCCTTCTTCACAAAGGCGATGGTTACTCTAAGTTGCTCACTGCTCTATCCACTCCAACTTGGCTCTGATACCATGTGAAATTTTTCGAATCTTTATTTAGTGAGCAGGAAACATACAACTTTGAGTTCACAAGCCAAACAACCAGAAGCACATGAAGGAAATATAGTCTTTATTGATAAGCAAAATCTTCATTACAGGGAGAGGTATGCTTGGCGAGACATGATTTCACCAGCACACAAAACCAAAGAAGAAAAACACAACTTGAAGGAAGATAACTGAGACCGCTCCAAACCGCACGGTCTCCTTGCCGATCTCTGCAAGCCGCCTAACCGCACAACACTGCCGGTTACAGAACACCACCTCAGACTGCTGAGCAGACCGCACCCTCCTTCCGAACTCCACTGATTCTCCCGAACTACAGCAACCCACACTGCAAGCTGCAGACCGCCCGAACACATTCAGAGGAATAGGTGATCGCTGCAGACCGTACGATCCGCAGAAGCTGCACAAGAAAATTCAATCAGCAGACCGCCCGGTCAGAACGAAACAGACCGCAGGAATTAGGAACAACTGAGCTTACACTTGGTGTGTCCTAATTTGCTGCAACAGTGGCTCCTATTTATAGGCGTGAGACCTGATCCAGTCACCACCCTATGAGATAAGATCACCACCCCCAGACTGCACGACCAGACCGGTCAACCCGCGCGATCAGCAATAGTTCTTTCTGCTTCATTTCATGAGCTCGCCGGCTTCACACCAGACCGCGGGAGATCGCCACTCCCTTAGTCAAAACGCGACTCCTTAAGGAGATCGCCAGACCGCCAAGAAGCCTCCCACCACCAGTGTTTGCCCTAGACCTCAAACACTGTCTGTTCGCCACAAGACCACAAACACTTGTTCCCATGCCGACCTCCTCCTGAGAGAGAGAACAGAGACCTGTTCGCATACCAGCCTCCTCCTGAGACCGTGAATAGAGACCGCGCGACTAAGAGCCTTAGTCCGCGAATACTACCAGAAAACTCGGACAGCCACCAGACCGGAATTCTGGAAACCTGGACCAACCTGTGCGGTCACGCCAGACCGGCACAGTCCTGAAGAAGCCAGCCCGCCACGCGGTCACAGACAGACCGCGCGGCCTCACCTCCAGCCGCCTTTGGACAGATACCAGCGGTCATGCCAGGAGACTACGGCTAGGAAAGACAAGCCAGACCGCAGAACAGATCGCCAGGTCGTGCGGTCTCACCAGACTGCGCGACCTCCTCCCAGACCGCCCAGATCCAAAAGGCTCCACAAACTTCCACTTCAACATTTTCAACAGTTTCTGCGTTCTATGAATTGCATCCTGCGTTCGACGAACTTCATTCTGCGTTCGACGAACTTCATTCTTCTTTCGACGAACTCGCCAAGTCTTAGCGTTTGCTTCTATCCCATCTCTGCATTCGAAGAACTTCATTCTTCGTTCGAGGAACTTCATTCTTCGTTCGACGAACTTCATTCTTCGTTCGACGAACTCTGCGTTCGACGGACTTCATTCATCATTCGACAAACTCGCCAAGTCTCATCTTTTGGTTTGTTCATCATCATGACGACAAGCATACTTTGTCGATGACATCTCCTATTCTCCTCGACGACTTTCCTTTAACTTCCTGAGATTATGAGCTAGAGAAGTGATCAAATACAAAGTGAAGTTTTCTTGACTTGGTGACTTCTTCAAATCAGGAATCATGTGGGCAAGATTCCCAACAATCTCCACCTATTTGAAGAAGTCAGAATCTCAATTCAAGACTACTTTCACTTGACAATAAATGTTATAATCTTAAATGGTATGCATGAGCTTTTAAGATTTTACTTATCTTTTGCTGAACTTATGAGTACATCAAGCTTGTAGCTCCCCCTTGATTTGATGTCTCTTGTTTTGTGGCTCCCCCTACTCCTTTGCTCCCCCTATCTTTGAGGTCTTCTTGAGCATCTTTTCTTGAACATATTGATGCCATTTCTCCCTCTTTTTGACTTCTTTCCTACAGCTCTCCTTTAGGTAGATAATAGTCCAAGCTCCCCCTTGCTCAGTCATAGTTCATCCAAATCCTGAGAGATTTTCTAACCAATCATCTAGAAAGGGATTAGTGAAGAATAAGTTAAGGATTACTCTAAGTTTAACATCCCCAATTGGAATTTGAAGAAGTTAAACTTAGCTTCATCTAGGAGCTTTGTAAATATATCAACAACTTGTTTGTCTGTTGGGACAAACTCAAGGGTGATATCTTCATTTTCCACATGCTCCCTGATGAAGTGATACCTGATCTCAATATGCTTAGTCCTACTGTAAGAGACAGGGTTCTTAGCAATTGAAATTGCACTTGAAGAGTCACAAAACAGGGGTGTTTTGGTCATCTTTAGATTGTAGTCTTCAAGTTGATGCTGAATCCATAGCAGTTGGGCATAGCAACTCCCAGTAGAGATATACTCTGATTCTGCTATTGAGATTGCCACACTGGTCTGCTTCTTACTGCTCCAAGAGATCAGTCTTCCACCAAGGAATTGACATGTCCCTGAGGTACTCTTCCTATCTTCCTTGCACCAAGCTTAATCTGCATCTGAGTAGCCAGTCAGTTCACATCCATTGTTCCTAGGGTACCATAGGCCAAGATTTGATGTACCCTTTAGGTATCTTAAGATTCTCTTGACAGAGACATGATGAGATTCCTTAGGATTCACCTGATATCTAGCACTGACACATGTAGCAAACATTATGTCAGGCCTACTTGCAGTTAGATAAAGCAATGATCCAATCATGCATCTGTACTTGGTTTCATCAAAGGGTATGCCTTTCTCATCCTTGTCCAGAGACACATTGGTTCCAATTGGAGTCTTCATTGAAAAAGCACTCTCCAATCCAAATTTCTTGACTAGCTCCCTAATGAATTTGGTCTGGGAGATGAAAGTACCATCTTCAGATTATTTCACTTGGAGACCTAGGAAGTATTTGAGCTCACCCATACTGCTCATCTCAAACTTTCCCTGCATCATGTTGGCAAACTTTTTGCAGAGATTGTTATCTGTAGAGCCAAAGATGATGTCATCCACATAAATCTGCACAAGCAAGATCTTGCCCTTTACTTACCTTGGGAACAATGTCATATCAATCTTTCCTCTTGAGAATTTGTTCTCAATTAGAAAGCTTGACAGCGTCTCATACCAGGCCCTAGTTGCCTGTTTTAATACATAAAGTGCTTTTCTAAGAAGTAAACATAATCAGGGTGAGTAGGGTCCACAAACCCTGAGGGCTGCTCTACATATACCTCCTCTTTGAGGTCACCATTTAGGAAGGCTAACTTCACATCCATCTGGTAGGCCTTGAAACCTTGGTAGGCTGCATAGGCCAAAATAGTGTTATTGCTTCCAGTCTGGCTACTAGAGCGAATGTCTGATCAAAATCTATCCCTTCCTCTGGTCTGTAGCCTTTTCCCACCATCCTTGCTTTATTCTTGGTGATGATTCCATTTTCATCCAATTTGTTTATGTAGACCCATTTAGTTCCTATGATTTTCTATCCCTGGGGTCTTAGAACCAGTTTTCAAACTTTGCATCTCTTAAATTGGTTCAGTTCCTCCTGCATTGCTGCAATCCAAAGTGGATCCTGATTTGCTTGCTCAAATTTATTGGGTTCAATTTGAGAGAGAAAACTCAGGTACAATGCTTCATTTGCAGCTCTACTCCTTGTCAGCACACCTTGGTTGACAACTCCTACAATTTTCTCCTGAGGATGATCTCTTACTTGTCTCAAGGTGGCTGGCAGTATTCTGGGGATTTCTTCAGTTGCAGGTCTTTCAGGTTGCACTTCTTCTGCTGTTTCCGTGTCTTCCACAACATCTATTTCAAGTTCAACATCTATTGATTGATCATTACTTTTAGCAAGGTTCCAGCTTGGTCATCAATGCATAAATTTTCCATCTTCTCATTAGTACATGCATTCACTAGAGAACTAGACCAGCCTTTGTGAATGAGCCTGGTCTCATCAAATACAAAATGTACATATTCTTCCACTATTTGGGTATTGATGTTGTACATTCTATAGGCCTTATTATGAGAGCTGTAGCCAACAAAAATAACCTCACTACTTTTCTCAGCAAACTTGGTTAGTTTGGATTTCCCATTATTAAGGACATAACATTTACTACCAAAGATCCTAAAGTAGGATAGGGTTGGTTTTCTTCCCTTCACTAACTCATAGGGAGTTTTCTTGTGGTCTTTGATGATTGAAGCTCTGTTTATCACATGACAAGCAGTGTTGATAGCCTCTGCCCAGAAGTATTCTGGTAGAGAGGAGTCACTTAGCATTGTCCTATGTTGGAACCCTAGTTTTGATTTGAGTTAGGATCCATCTTTGGTCTAAGTTTCTGTCATAACACATCTTGTATAAACTAGATCAAATCTCATTAAGACAGAAGACTAAGAAAATAATAAAAGTTTTCTGTGTTCGATGAAATGCCTTCTGCGATCAATGAAAAGCTAGCAGAGCTCGACGAAATAGTGATGATGATGCGTTCGACAAAATCCAAGCAGCGCTCGATGAAAAGATGCGTTCGACGAAAATCAAGCAGCACTCGATGAAATAGTGATGAAGATGCGTTCGACGAAATCCAAGCAGTGCTCGACGAAAAGCTGCGTTCGACGAAAATCATCTTGCGCTCGACGAAAGTTCATTCAGCAGTGATCGACGAACTAATCAATGATCAGATCGACGAACGGCGAGCTCAGCCCGACGAACTTCAAGCTGAGATCGACGAATTATTATCAGCTATATAAAGTCTTATTTCTCAGCTTGACTAAAATTATATATGTTGTCAGATTTGATAAAGCAATATTTTTGAATAATTTCTACTTATATATTACTGCCCTTATTTTTTTTTGAATTATCACTGCCTCACATTAATGATATAGCCGTTGTAGAACAAATTAATGATATAGCCATTGCAGAACAGCTTAAATTAAAGATGGCAGTTTATCTTCTCGAGGAGTCCAGTTAATAAAAAGAGACTTTATCTCTTCCCTTTCCGAACAGGAAAGATAGAGAAGATAGAAGAGAGAGGAACTGAATATTAGAGAGATAAGCTCTCCAGATTACATACAGACAGAGAAAGCACAAAGAAGAAAAAGATAGAGAACAACATATTATTATCTATCTTGTTTGCTAACTCTTCTCTGCAGATCATCTTCATCCTGAGACACTCAATCTAGATCATTTGCTCAGGATCTCAACTGCAGAAGAAGAAGAAAGGAGCTACTACATTCTAGAGAAGAAGCTTCCTCACCCGATCATCAAACACTACTCAAATCAGGGGGAGCTCTTCAACATCATCAAGGATACACTAGAGTCTTCTCTGAAAGAGAAGAACAATATATTTTTGTTTTCTTTTCACCTGTATAAAGGGTTAAAACTCCCTTCAAAAGTTACAGCCAATGGTGGCAGGGAACCTGATAAAAAACCTGTAGTTTGGTTAGAGCACCTGATCAAAAGCTCACTTGGTGTGTGGACACCTGATCAAAACTCCCTTGGTGGCAGGGAACCTAATCAACAACCTGTAGTGGAATCCTACCAAGTGTGGTAGAAGAGTAGACGTACCCAGGTTTAGTGGGGAACTACTATAAAATTCTTGTGTCTTCTCTGGTGTGTTATTTTTCTGTGTATTGTGCTGTGTGCTCTCTTTGTGTTTGTTTTTATTACTCACTCAGTATACATATATATCACTATTTTAATTCCGCTATAAAATTAAGTGAAAAACCTTTTAAAACTCTATTCACCCCCACTAGAGTAAATATAAGATCTAACCTCACTTTCATCCTACTTGCCTCTATCAAGGTTCTGTTCTTCCTTTCAGCAACCCCATTCTGTTGAGGGGTTCTGGGTGAGGAAAATTCTTGGGAGATACCCTGACTGAATGTACATATTCTTCCGCTATAAAATTTTGTCATGGCCCCTGACTGAAATTCTGTCCCATGGTCACTTCTGAGTTTGTCCACAGTACAGTCCATCTCATTCTGGATCTGCCTGACAAAATTTCTCAAGATATCTAGGGTACCTGATTTCTTTTTGAGGAAGAATACCTAAGTGAACCTTGAGTAATCATCAAAAACTACAAGGGTGTAAGCCTTCCCTCCTAGGCTATAAACTGACATAGGACCTAGAGGACTCTTTTATTAGATATGCTTTTAAAGCTGGTCCTAGTCTGCTTTCCAAGTTGGCAAGCTTGACAAGGACCATCTTTGATGCACTTAATATTAGGTCCATTCCTAAGTAGGTCTTGTGAGAAAAGCTTGCTTATTATCTTATAGTTGATGTGTGCAAGTCTCTTGTGCCATTGTACACATAGAGCCTCTTTATCATCAGCCACAAGACATATAAGCTTGGACGAATTTGTATTAAGAAAGTTCAAGAAGTAAATATTGCCACTCCGAGTGCCAGTTAAGGTAGCCTCAGAATCTAAGGACTTCTTAATTAGGCACTTATCCTTGTGGAAAGTAATAACAAAGCCTAAGTCACAAAATTGACTTATGCTTATGAGATTGTGTTTCAACCCCTCCACATAAGCAACCTTTATGATAATAACTAACCCATTAGAGATGTTGCCATAACCTCTGGTCACTCCCTTTTCTAAACCTCCAAAGATCACAGTTGGTCTATTCTCCACAGGGATGAACTCTCTTAAGTTCTTTCTGACTCCAGTCATGTGCCTGGAGCAACCACTGTCCAAACACCAAATTGGAGATTGTTTGGCATTTGGACATACCTGCAAAACAAATCACTTCCCCTTATGTACCCAATATGGATTGGGTCCTTGGTTTCTGTTAGGGTGATATAAAGGAACAACAAACCTCTGAGGGTTCTGCACTCTCTTTGCATTTAGCCCTGTTGGGTTGAACCAACAGTCCAAAGCAAAGTGGCCTACTTTCCCACAGCACCAACATTCATATCTGTTGTATCTTTTCTTCTGCTTCATCATCTGAATGGGGTGGCAGTGTTGATGAGCAGGAGAGAAGGCTTCTTACCTAACAGATCTTGGGTGAACCTCATATGTGTGAGTATGGGGAGGAATTGGTCTCACCACATTTTGGTTCACCTTCTTGGGAACAGGCTTTGTAAGAACAGCCTTTCCACTGCCCTTGACTACTGTTGCTGCAGGTCTGTGGGCTGAAGGACTTGTCACCAGCACCTTCTAATAGGAATGTCTAGCTTCAGAATCTTTGCCCGTAACTGTCTCCTGATTGAAACCGATACCAGCTCTGATCTGTCGAGAGAAGGTGTCAATGATGGGCAGGATAGATTTGGGCATAGAGAAGCTGGATGCAAGTTTCTTCTCAGCCAACAGCATTTCTTCAAGGTCCTTAATGACCTTGTTCTTCTGTCCTAATTCAACATTCTTAAGGCTTATGCCTTCCTTAAATTTGTCCACTTCTTTGCTCATAGCAGCTAGCTTCTCAGATGTCTCCTGGAGCTTAGATTGAACGGGCTTCAAGGAATCTAACTCCTTAGTCTGGACTTTGAGGAGTTTCTTACAGCTTTTGAAAGCTTTCCACAAGGCTTTATATTGCCTTATCAGTTCAGACTCAACCTCATATTGGGATCTTGAGGCTGTGCTGTTGGCAGCAGACACACCCTCATCATCATGCAAGGAATCAGCTGCTGATTCAGAATCATAGTCAGATAGAGAAGTTTTGTTAGTTACCTTTCTAGGAGAAATGTGATCCTGGTTGTCTTCACCGATGGCCATCAAGCCAATGAGCGCATCTTCCTCAGTACCAGAGGAGCTTGAGTCAGAACCACTCAGTGTTCTGATCTTCTTGGCCATGAATCCATTTTCAGATTTCCTCTTGCTCCTTGAGCTTCTTCTTTCTTCATGGTTCCTCGACTCCTTCTTCTTAGAGGGGCAGTCAGCAGCCATGTGACCTGTCTTGCTGCAGAAATAGCAAACAATATTATTTAAATCATATTTACCAGGGTTAGATCTATACCTTTCCTCCCTGGGGGCTCTGGATCTGTCATGATAATCAGATCTTCTGGAGCTTGAGGAGGGGTTTCTGTGATTGTCCCTTTCCTTCTGTGTAACAGCTTCTTGAACTATTTTGAGAGAGGGGCCACCTCTCTGTCAGTACCATCAGAATCTGAAGGGCTGGCTTCTGTTTCTTCACTTCTCTCAGATCTGTTCTGAGTTGCAGATATCTTGCTCTAGGATCTTCTCACGCTCTCAGCTTTTAGAGCCACAGATCTATCTTTTGAGCTCCCCTTTGAGCTTTCTTCTTCAGCCTTCCTGGTGTTGAGCTGAAGTTCATGGGACAACAACTTCCCATACATATTCTTTGGCTCTATGATGCCCAGCTGACCCATCTCTCTAGTGGCACAGATTTTGATGTCCCATTCCTTTGTGAGGGATCTAAGAAACTTGTCATTAAGATCAGAGTTGGTGAACTCTCTTTCATAGTTTCTTAGTCCATTCACTATCTTGAAGAATCTCTCATAATATTTAGAGATTGATTCATTCTTGCCATGTTTGAAGGCCTCATACTCCTGGTTGAGAAGGGATTTCCTATCATCCCTTACCTCATCAGTACCCTCCATATACACGGTCAGGGAGTCCCACATCTCCTTGGCCATTTTGCAATGAATCAAGTTCTGGAGGGTTGAGTCATCTATGGCACTCACAATGACATTTTGGGCCCTCTTATCTAGGCTGGCCAGGATTAGCTCATTCTTGTTCATGTCCTCATATTTTTTTATCACCTTCTTTGTTGGATCAATGGTGGAGGGACTTGTAGGGATAAAGGGACCCTGTTGGACTGTTAAGTAAATTCTTGGATCAGCCGCCTCCATGAAAAGCCTTACCCTTTCCTTCAAGATGGGAAAGTTCTCCTTTGTGCAGATTGGGAGTTTTAAGGCTCTCATTTCCCGATTCTGACCTCCACCAGCCATGGTGAGTCATTCCACGATCTAGATCAAACGATTAAGTCTTCTTTTGATCAACCTCTCCCTGGTAGCACTTGTTGTTAATGGAACGCTCACCTAGAGTGGGGGGGGGGGGGGGGGTGTTAGGTGATCTGGGTTCTTTTTGAAATATTAGCGCGAGTTACGAATATTCAAGCGTAGCACAAAAGTATCACACAAATTAATCACAGCAGACAACACAAGCTCTATAGAGGTTCCTCAAGACCGGGTTGCTTGAGTAGTCGTCTGTCCCTCTGCGCCTACCTAGCAGTGTGTTAGGCTCGGCAAACTCTACCAAAACTTCAGGCCCTCAAGCCTTACAACACAGACCCACAAGTCCTACAGCCTAAGCCCGCAAGCCCATACTACACCCGAGCCCGCAAGCTCGACAATCAGGCCCTCAAGCCCTACCTAGCTCAGACCCGCAAGTCTAGCCTCCGCCCTGGCCCGCAAGCCTCACAGGTCTCAAGCCCTCAAGCTTGACAATATCGGACCCACAAGTCCACTACCCTGGCCCTCAAGCCTCACAGCTCTCCAGCCCTCAAGCTAGACAAAATCAGACCCGCAAGTCCACTGCCCTGGCCCTCAAGCCTCACAGTTCTCCAGCCCTCAAGCTAGACACTTAGATCAGAAACCAGATCTTACACGTTTGGCCCGCAAGACTTACAAGAAATTACAGTGATGAAAACTGTTTCTTCTGCCTGATGAAGATTGGTAACTTAAGGTTGAAGAAGATGTTTCTGATTCAGATCTTGAAAGCACAGTTCTTCTTCAATCTCTTCTCTTAGCCTGATGAGGAACGACTTCTTATCAGTCGATCAGATGACTGATTATTGCGAGAACACTTTGAGAACTCTTGTTTTTCTCTTTCTTTCTTTATGCCTCTTTTACTGCTCTTTTTGATGTATGCGTAAGTTCTTTCTGATTGATTCTTGCTTTAGGGAAACCTCTTATCTCTTTTATTAGACTGCGAGGCTCCCAACGGTCTTCTGAAAAAGTTCCTTAAGTGCCAGACGCCCCATTCTTAAGAGAACGCACTGATTGGACAATCAGGCGGTGACATTAATTGCTGATAGCGCGTCCGCAACATTTGAATTTCGTCTCGACAATGTTTCCATCTTCATGCCGATACTGACAACGTCTCAACGATAGTTCCATTTTTATGACTACATTGAAAATATCTCAACGACAGGACTATTTATTGCTATTATGCGCCCAATTAGCGTTGGCGGAGGAAGCAGACATCTCCACCACTTGCTTAGTTAGTTGCTCTACTTGTAACACCAAACTAGAGTTTGACTCAAATTCATATAGTCTGGTCAACTTATTAGGGTGCATCCATGGCACATTCCACTGGTAAGCATTCATGGACATTTTCTCAAAAATCTCATGAGTGGCTTTTACGGTTTTATTATTTAAAGTACCCCCAACAACTGCATCAATCATTTGCTTCATCTGAAAATTTAAACCCTTATAGAAAATTTGAACTTGTTGCCAATTAGGAAGTGCATGGTGAGGACATCTCCCATGTATCTAAGAGAGTCTCCGAGTCAATTTGCAGAAATGAAGCAATATCGGTGCACAATTGAGCGATCTTGGTCGGAGGAAAATATTTCTCAGCCATTTTGGCCCATGTAGTGATGCATCCTCTAGGAAGAGAGCTCAACCACTGCTTCACCTTTGACTGCAAAGAAAAAGGGAAAGAAAAGAAATGATAATTTGGATCTTCGTCCGACAGACCATCTAAGATTACCGATTGTTGCACCATTTGGATGATGCTAGACTTGATCTCAAACTTATTATTTGCCACTTATGGAAGAAGATACTTGATTGTGTCCCTTCCAAGCTCGGTCACGCATAATAGGACATGGTTCGTTGTTGGGCCTCAGTAGAATTTGGCTCACCCATAATTTCTATGTTAGTGTCTCCGATAGAATTGTTAAGAATTATTGGTAATTCCTGATCACAAAATCGGAGGCATTGCCATAAAGTGTGCTCAATTTCTGAATTAAGATGAAAATCAGGATTATTCGAAGAATTTCCTTGGGTCATACAGTGAAAAGAGGAAAAATATTAAAAATAAAAATGAGGAAAGAAGGGAATACCAAAATTAATATATATATATTTTAATATTTTATTTATAATTTCTTAAGAGATTTTTTATTAGTCCCGGACTTCCCAAGGTTTACCTGGTGATGGGCTCACACATGTACTAGGAGATATGTTAGGGTGACATCCCAAAACTCCCTTTCGAAGAATATTGTTGTACCTTTAAAAAAAGAGAAAGAATAGAAACGATAAAATTAATATCTATTCCTTTTTTCGAAATATCAACTCAATTCCCCGGCAGCGGTGCTAAAAATTTGATAGGTGAAATTGTGATTGGAAAAGATATTAATTGAAACTAAAGAGAAACGTGATGTTGTTCTCCAATCCTATATTGATAAAGGCAAGCATACCTTATCGAATATAGTATAGGATATTATAATATCAAGCTCATATTTTTCTGGGCGAGTTGAATACCTTTACTTCAAGAAAATCGCTATTATTTTTTCAATTAGAACTTTGGGTGGGTTTGCAAGAAAGCAAGGCAAATTATAACGATGATTAAAACTATAGTTTAGAAGACTAGTACTTGATCTTTGAATTACCTCGGATTGATAATAACAAGAAGTAATAAGATTCTAATTCTCATAAAGAAAATGCTTTGACTGTGGTGGTTCCCAAATTCTGAGCGCACCACTTTCGAGGAAACATTCAACAGAGGTTAGGTTGATCAATGTCACTCTCGTTCTATAATCGAACCCCATAAAACTCGCTTTATCATGCTGAACCTCTCTATTGGATTTAACTCCAATCCTGGAGATTTATATCATCCTCTCTTGAGGGTTGCATTCAACTATCTGATGGCGACGACGATTTCAAAAAAAATGAGAAAACACGTTTCTTTTGGAGTTACCCACTGATTGGGGAATCTCCCTTATTTTCAATGTTTCGGATTTAACGCCATATATTTCTCCACCACATGAATTAACCGACTGTCTGTTTGGTTCCACTACATTTTATAATGGGTGTGGGGGTGAGCTTGTGCTCGGTTCGCTCTCTTCTTCAGTTCCTACAGGAGGTACGTTGAATGTTGATGGCGGAACTTGTTTTCCTTATTTTCCTAATGGTTTTCCAAGGTTTCCCCGAACCACTTTTGTGCCTGACAGGATCCTCAGAGATGAAGTGCTCTCCTCTCATAGTGGTGACAGTCGCCGCTACTTGATTTGTTGGCGTGATCATCTGGCCTCCTGACTCGTGGATTCCAGAATCGGAGATGGCTCTTTTGGATGGTGCTCTTCTCTGTCGCTACCTTCAGGAAAACTCATCGGTGATGAGTAATTTTGAGCGGGGGAGGATTGATGACGACGATGACCCTCAACATGAAGATGTTGGTATCAGCGTGCTTACGGATGATGGTGCCTCTCCAACCAAGACTTACGTCATGACGAACACCAACGCCGTTACAACCTTCGTCCGCGGCGCAAGATTAATAATTAATAATTATAATTATTTTATTATAATTATTAATTAAAATTTTATCTAGCTTTGTCTTTATTTTTGGACTTGTTTATGTCCATGTTTTATTTTTAATTTTGGATTGTATTTAGCCATGCTCATGTTTTATTTTAATTTCAGACTGCGTTTAGCCATGTTTGTTGGCTAGCCTATAAAAGGACATCTTGTATTAGATTTTGATAATTTTGAATGATAAGAAAACCTTATCCCTAAATTTCCCTCTTGAGTTTCTCCCTCTCCTAGCCGCCCCTCTCTCTTTCTTCCTTATTTGGATTTCGGCCCCCTCTTGGCCGCCCATCTCTCTTCCTCCTCCTCTTGGCCGCCGGCCACCAACTCTCCTTCCCCCTATTTCTTTTCTCCCTCAACTTCAGCCCCCTCTCATAGCCGCCCATCGTACTCCCTCTTCTTGGGAAATTTCGGCCAAGGTGAAGAAGGAAGAAGAACGGGTCGTGGTTCCGGAAAATCAAAATCCGGTGTGAAGCAATCTAGGAGAACGAGTTTTTCTCCATTCGACGTGGATCCGGTGGGTCCGTAGAAGAACGATTCGGGCGAGTACATGCTTGAGGATAATCCCATCTCAAGCAGGGTAATGAAATTTCTACTCGTGAGAATTTTCCCTCTTATTAATTTCTTGTGGTGGTAATTTTGGCGTGATCTTTGAATCACCTGAATAGTCATGGTTTTGTTCGATCGATTTGTGTGCTCTTCTTATTTCTTTTAATTTTCTAAGAGGATTGACAAACCTCGACTTTTTTTGGGAGAGATCTACCATTTTGTAAACGTATATTTTGGTGGATCTCTTTTGGTACAACTCATGCTCGTTCAGACCGGGTGGGTCCTTTTCGGGGAGAATTTTGGCCTATAGCCATATAATTCAACCTCTAGCAGTGTGACTATCAATACGTTAGCATCTAATTGATAAATATTGCGTTGCGCATACGTTGCGAGTATTTTTGTGCGAACGTAAAATTTCGGAGCGTTGAGAGGGAACGCGTGCGTCTTCGTAGCGATCGTGTCAGAGGGCGTAGCATACATCACTATCTTTATCCATGAATGATCAAATCACATTATGAGCCTCTCGACTAACTAAAGTTTGAAAACAAGAACGAGAATTGTATATCAAAAATATAATCTCATTTCATTAAATCAAGGATAAATCTTAAGCATTCTACAAAAGAGAAAGAGAAAATCTAAATTAAATCATGATTTATATCACTGCTTAGATTCTCATCGATCGAGTTCTAATAAGAATTTAGCTACTCATTGAGATGGATAAATTAACAAAAGTAAAGGAATTCATGATGAAATAAGAAGATAGTAAGAGAAGAAAGAACTAATTTTATTGACTAAGCACAAAAATTAAATGCTAATCTATTAAAAATTACAGCTACATACAAGAATGTAAGATACAAGAACAATAGAAGCAGTAAAATAGTACTTGAAATGTTGAGGAAAATTCCCAGAATTCCTCCTTGAGTTTTGGAGAATTTGGCTTTAAATATGTAAAAGATTCAAGTTACATGCCCTGAATCACGCCCGTGATTTAGGGCGTGTCGATGCCAGAATCAAAAAATGCTCGCGGAGGAGGCGTGATCTGGAGTAATATCAGGCATTACATTGCGCATCACGGCCGTGACCTAGGGCATGTAATCTTTAAACCTGCATTTGGCAGGGGACTTTTGTCCGGATTGCGCGTGATCAGTTTGTAGGGAGGTACACGCCTGTGACTTCTGATTTACATGGGCGTGACAAGTGCGACAAATCCTTTGGGCGTGATTTGGGCTAAGCTTATGAAGCACAACCAGACACAGACATGACCAATGGGTCACAGGCGCGTACTTGGCAAAATACTTGTCATGGCTTCGAGACACAGCCGACTGAGTAGGAACTGTGGATTAAGTTGACACGCCCTCATTCATGCCCGTGACCTAAGGCATTTACTTGGTAATTCTTCTCGGCTTGAGCCCAGGATGGTGGAAGACGGTTTGGAACAACTTTTTAGGTTGACACGCCCGGGACATAGGGCGTGCATAGTTAATTTAATCTCAAAATGTCCAGAAAACCTGGAAAATAGAAAATAAGCTTATGTACACAAATGAAAAAAGAAACGATTTTCTAAGTAGAATGCATAAAAATTTCATGGATTCATATTAATATTGCATCAAAACAATACTACAATATGGGTATAAAAACTAATTATCATTTGTAGAAGATTAAAATTATACATTTAAATATTTATCACATTATTAACTAATTGAAATTCAATTGTGTTTCAAACCTTCTACAAACTGTACATCAGAAATTGAAAATAATTCGTTTCCCACTGTGCATATGCCCATGATCCTTCTTTTTCCGTTATCTCCAAAAGTCACCATCCCTCCTTTCTTCATCATAAGGCTAAGGAACTTTGCTTTGTTGACTGTCATGTGTTTTGAGCAACCCAAGTCCAAATTCCACATGTCTTCTTTGTTATTATCCTGCCAACATACCTAAGAGAGAGATGAGAGTAAAGATCTGGATACCCATGTGGTTCCTCTTATAGAATAGGTGTAAACTTTAGCCACCCAGATTTGTCATAAAGCACTTTGTCCCTTCTTCCTACAAGAATCCATCGTGTGTCCAAATACATGACATATGGCACATGAAAAAAGGGGTTGAGGCCTTTTTCAGAGTTTTGTGTGAAATCTTGCAGGAAAAATAGGTAACAACAGTTGATTGATTTAATTTTTTATTAACAAAACATTGATTTATAGATTTACTGCTAGCACCGGCATTAAGAATTAACACTAGGCGATAGCTCTCAAAAACATAACCAAGCCCATATTTTGCACTACCATCGCATTGGTTGGCCAAGATCATGTCATGTGACCTTTGGCCAACTCTGAATTTTTTAATGGCCATATTTAAATCATGAATTTTGGCTTTAAGTGCAGTGTTTTCCCTTACTAACTTAACATATCGATTTGCACAGGTTTTCTTTCCCTCTTCTATTTGAGAAAGAGATGATTTAAGAGATCTTTCTAAGACCCCCTTTTCCATAATAAGAGATTCGATAGTCGAATGGGACTTTGAAATATCTCCTTCACGTTCTTTCACCCTTGACAAGGAGTGTTTGCACTCTAGGCAAGTCATCTTCTCTTTCCCTAATTGTTTAATTTCTTTCGTTAATTCTTTATTCTCTTTTAATAAAAGTTTATTTTCAGATTTCAAGAGAACAAACTCTTCTAAACTTCTATTAAAGTATTTACAAGTTTTTAAATATTCGCTATATAAATCATCATATGATGAAGAAGTTACCTCAGTGTCGCTTTCGACACTACATTCGTCATCAGATGGCGTGTTGCTCTTTTGCATAAGGCACATATTTTCCTCTTCTTCATTAGTAGAGGATGAGCCGCTTGATTCCTCGGAGGAGTCATCCCTTGTAGCCTCCATTAGTACCTACTTTTTCTCCTTGCCCTTGTGCCTCTTTTCTTTTTACTCTTTCTGATATTTCAGGCACTGGCTACAGATGTGTCAAGTCTTTCTATAATGATAACACTCTGGTGGTGGCGATTCTTCATCGCCGTTGTCACTACCATTTCATTTCTTCAATGAAGATCCCATCTTGATGAAGTATTTCTGAAAAGTGTTTCACTTTACAAGATTCTTCATTAATCTTTTGAACTTATTCACAAAAAGACTCTTCTCATCCTATTCATCAACATCAACATCACTATCAGCCTCCTTATATGATTTCAAAGCCAAATCATTCTTCTTAGGCTCCATATTATACTCTTGTTGTTGAATTTTTAGTTCCACCTCATGGGTTTTAGGATTTCCAATGAGGATCTCAATTTTGGGCTTCTTTAGATCATGCAATTTTGAGATGGTCGTGACCATTAAATTGAACTTTGGAGGGAGAGACCTCAAAATTTTTCTCAACAAGTCGTCGATGGAGAACATCTTTCCAAGCAATTTTAAGTCATTGATAATCTTGGTGAACCTTGTGTACATTGAATCTATGTCTTCTTCCGCCACCATCTGGAATTTCTCGTATTCGGATTCTAGTTGGAAGAGCTAGGAATCCTTGACCTGCGAAGTTCCTTCATGTGTAATTTCTAATAAATTCCCTATATCTTAAGCAATTTTGCAAGCACAAGTTAGATTAAATTCTTTTATATCCAAAGAACAAAATAAAGCATTCATAGCATTAACGTTGTTCTTATATCTCAACTTATCGTTATCATCCCATTTATCATTTGGTTTTTCTATAGTAAGTTCTCCAACAATAATTGTTGGTGGAGAGTACTCTTTCTTTCTCTAAGCTTTTAGTCCTCGCATTCTTCTACCATACTCCAAACATCATTATCTAAGGCAATTAAAAAACAACGCATTCTTGTTTTCCAATAATTATAGTCGGTATCGGAAAATAGATGTAGTCTATTAATCCCTTGTCCCTCATGAAAATCATGATTATGGTGCGCCATTATTCCCGGTTATGAAACCATTTTGGAATAACCTTCCTCTGATACCAAGTGTTGGATCTTATGGCGCCCTTAGAGGCGGGGGGGGGGGGGGGGGGGGGGGGGTTGAATAAAAGTTTTACAAATTTTATATAAAACAAGGTGATTTTTCAAGTTAATTGTAGAAAAGGAAATTTTCTGGAACTGTTGCTAACGCCATCATTAGTGACGCTGGGCGTTAGCTCTCCAGAAAATAAAACTCTTCTAAAAACGTGCCTAAGGAATTTTTCTTAAAAATGCTTTAATAAAATAAAATCCCATAAATTCAGAGAGGATGAACACAATGATTATATTTCAAAAGATTATTACAAATATAATAATTTCATTAACGCATGAAATTGATGCAACAAGGGAAAAAATCAATTTTTGTTTCTTCACCGGTTCATCTCCCATGGACTGGCTGGCTATATCCTATCTACCCAAGATACAGCCTCTAGCCTCCCCCAAGATCAACACCTAGACCTTGTCGCCACACATACGGTAGCAAGTTCCCCCTAAATCTCATAAGGCCTAGTCGGTAACAATCGTGACAAATTTAGTATTGTCACAAAGAGAAAAAGGAAAAATACAATATAAAATATGAAATAAAAACACTATATATTGAAGTGCCCTTAAGGAGATGATGAAGAAACACCATGAACCTTATCAGAGTTGATGTTTGTGTCTTCCTTGAAATTTGACTTTTGGAAATCTCCTTCTAGCTTTCGATATTCAAAAATGGGCTTGCTCTGGAACTAAAGAATGAAGGCTCTCATGGAGGATTGAAGATTTTCAGCATTACATATGGTATGAGAGGCTCCTTTCCTTTAAATAGACAATGGAAGCTAATGCCATCATTAACCTTAACGCCAGTGTTATCAGGTTGTGTATGAACGTGGCTGAAACTGCGCAACCGTTGAAGTAATGGCAGAACTTGTAAGATCATGGCTTAACGCCCGCGTTAGCACTTGATATCTATCTCGATGATATCTCTTCTCGATGATATCCCTTCTCTCGATGATATCCCTTCTCAACGATAAGTTAACACGAGCGTTAACTCTAACACCGGGCATTAACTCTCTTTCTAGTAGATCGTCTCCATTCAACATTCTACTCATAGGGATATTGTACCTATAGTTCATGCACACTATAAAATACACGTCAAGTAAGATCAAATATATTATGGGATTTGTTATTCTCAAATAAACAAATGTGCAACACATGCTCCAAGACTCCCTTGGTAGGATCAATAGTGGAAGGAGTAGTAGGGATGAAGGTGTTGGATCTACTGACGACTTTAGAGGGTGGGTGAATAAGGGTTTTATGAAATGTGATTCTAATTAAAAATATTTTTGATAACTAAACATGTTTCATAATATTTTGGAATACCTTATTATAACTTTGCAGAAAAGATTATATCGAAAGTGTTTTTAGAAAAGGAGGTATTCAAACATTCTTTGGTACCATCGACGGTAATTGTTACTACCTGGTGCAAGCTCAATGAGATTGAATTCCTTGAGTTATAGAACACTAATGAACCTTGCAATATATTTTGAATTAAAACTTCGATTGAAAATATTATTTAAAACATTTATGAATAGGAAGTTAAATCCAGTTAGTGAACAACAAAGAGAGGTGTGATTTTATCTCATAAAACTTTGATTACAAAATGTTTGATCTATATGATGCCAGAAATCAAGGCGATAATGAAAACTCCTTTTTTGTTTTCTATACCGACCCTTCTCCTAAGCATTGATTAGCTCTAGCCTATCTCTCAACAGATGAAGCCTCGGGCTGCCCCTAGATCTAATCCCTTGACGTAGTCGCCATCACATGCGACAAATTCCCCCTAAGCCACACAATGACCTAGTCGCCACCACAGGAAAATTCCCCCCTAATCCATACAGACCTAGTCGCCAGCATGGGCAAATTCTCGCTAAGCCACACACAGACCTAGTCTCCAACATGGTTTAATGCTTTCATTCCTCGCGTTGAATTAGGATGAATCCGCCTTCAAAAACACTGTGTTTGATCTTATAGTTGTAGATAGGAATACTCTCAAATATCTAAAATAAGATCCCTCATAGAGTGCTTGTCGCAATAGATTAGGGTTCCCCAATCAGCAAAGAGAGCATCAAAAATTACCTTTTTATAGGTTATGACCTCTCTTACCAGCGGTATTTATAATGCCTGGTGCTAACACATTAGTCAACTTTTTGTGCGCCAGAATCTTCAATCCGGGAAAGAGATTCTGCGGTTTAGGAAAAATTTCATTTTAGGTAATACTAATGGCTGGCATTAGCGATACCGCCCAGTGGTAGTATCCTTCCATATGGGAGTCCGTCTCCCCGCCATAGATCTTCCTTTGAACTTCATTTTGGCGCGCTTGCATATTCAAGGCCTAACATATGGCACTAGGAATGGCGCCCAACGGTAGTGGACTAGAAGACTCCATGTCGACTTGATTATCATTCATATCATCGTGAAGACTCCATATCATCTTGACCTACATCCGACAAGGGGAAATATCATCGAGATGTTAACGCCAGCGTTAGAGCTAATGTCAGGTGTTAGTGGCCACTTTTCATCTTTGTCCTAGATTAGTGTCCCATTCAGCTTATAGCATCCTATTGTCATACCTATGAGTTCCTATAGGGTATAAACACAAAACTAGAATGATCAAATACAATATGGAATTTGTTATTCTCAAACCAACGAGGTGCGAAAAAGCATTTTCCAACAATCAACCCTTTTGATAATAACAAATACATTAATGAGAAATCAGATAATTTAAATTGTGTTTATAGAGTAGTGATGACACAAGGAATTGTTGTGTTCATAATTTATTTACTCTTCCTAAGTAAGGGCTCCCCCTATATTTCTAATAGTATTCTCCCCCTTAATCATTAGACTCATTCTCCTCCCTAAATCATTAGATTTATTCTCCCCCTATATCTTAAGATTTCTCAATTATTCTCTCCCTTATGTTATTATCAAAAGTTGGTGGAGGTGAAATAAGCATGAAAGAAATGAATGGTGTGGAGAAAATATTTGTTGGAGAAATACTTATTTTTGAAAAGAAATGCATGATCGAGCAAGAGTAAGAAACACAGCGGAAAAATTAGAGTAAGCATTTAGACTATGACCTTCAGGTAAAAAATAGTAATACCACTTGTGGAAAGATACTTATGAAGATGTACGAAATTTGAATTAAAGTGATTTAAAATTTAATACTGTTATAAACAAATACAAGCATAATTTAACATATTAAGCAAATAAAAGCAACTACAATGTACTAAATTTGCATTTCAAGTAAACGAAAAATGTTGTAGCGGTCATGCTTGCAATCTAGTACATTTAATTAAGTTTATAGAAAATAATGTAAATATGCATTAGGATCCAATTCTCATAAGTAGAAGTTTATATAAGACAATGATGTGTACAAATAGTATTTGATAAAAGTATACATGTGAGTTAATCAAAACACATAACACATATAATGAAATAAACACAACATTATCAAAAATGCATTATTAGAATTACTTCCACCCACAAAGTTATTTTATTTTCAATGCACATGTAATAAAGTACTACCAAGGTGCTTCACACACACAATGCTCATTAATACTTATCAGAGAGCGAAGTAGTGCTTGGTGGATATCATAAGAGTTTATTTTTATTGTATTTTTGTGATCTGGTGTACAAAAAGAGAAGTGGTGTATAGATGTGTTTGCACTAGACACTTTAAAATTCTCTCCAAGGTGCTCAACCTCACAATATTCATTAATACTTATCAGGAGAATTAGTAGTGCTTGGTGGAGTTATCATTGTCATTTATTCATTTGAATTTTAGTTTGGTAACAAAGGTCTCTGAATTCATTTGTTTTTGCAAATTTAGGCTCCGTTTGGGAGGACTTATTTTCACCGGTCAAGCGGTTATGACCGCATGAACCGGACCTTAATTAAGGTCTGGTTCATGCGGTCATAACTGCTTGATCGGTGAAAATAAGTCCCCCCAAACGGAGCCTTAATGTGGTGTAGGTAAACTAGGCATACATCACAATTATGTTAAGTTATTATAATACACAATCATGCAAGAATAAGATTAAAAATACATATAGGTTATCAAAGATGTGAGTGAATAAAATATTATCAAACATAAAACATTACTCATGCATAAAGGCATGTTAAGCAACCTACAAATGTTTTCTATGATCAATTTCATTGCACATTACAAGATAATATTCAAGGCATGAAAAAAAAACAATGTTTTTAGAAACATAAAGTTTAAATTTAACATTGTATTGAATCTTTACAAAGATATCAAATTATCGTTAACAATAACAATGAAAATTTAGCAATTTTTGTGTTTTTTTTATTTTCATTAAAAAAACAATATCAAGAAAAACATATTTTTGTGTTTTGAAATTGTTTTGTAATTTTATATTTGATTTTTGAAATATTTTCAAAATAAAAAAAATGTGAAAAACACAGAAGTATATTAAGAGCTCATTAGTATAATGATCTTCTACGTCAGAAAAAATATAAATTGAAGAAAAATTAACTTTTAATGCTACCCCCGCGCTAGCTACTACCGCTCGCTATTAGCACAAAAAAACTTGTTTTTAGCTTAGAAAATATGGTATTTGATAATTTTTTGTTCTAATATTTTGGATTCATGTTTTCTTAAGATATGGGACACCACTTATCGCAAATAATTTTGAAAAATAATGAAAAAATTATGGATATAAGATTTTTGGCCTAAGATGTCAAAAAATTGTTTTTCAAGAATACGTACTTATGTTTTTCAAAATCATGAAAGCTTAAAGAGATATAATATGCAAAACCTAAGATGGCATGCTCGAACAAAAATATGCTTGATTTTAAAGATCATAAAAATTGAAATAATGTTTATGCAACGTATATGATATAAGTATGTCCTAAGATTAAAAACTACCCTGATTATATGTATACACACTAGCACCGTACTAAGTGATAGGTGGGCATAAGGAGCTGCACAAATGTTGTAGGTTGGTGTATTAATCACATATGCACACTCAAGAGAACGCTCAACCCAGCACTTTTTATCCATATTGCGTCACAAGGCCCCTCTAAAACCCTCCCCGGTTAAGGATAAGACTTGACTTAGAGGTTTTGTCTTTTAATGCATACAATCCTACGCCCCGGCTATTGTGAGACATGTAATCATGGGTGAATGATCATGTACACCTTAAGCATTTAAATCCTACCAATACATGAACTAAGGATTTATTGTACGATTGATTTTTGAATAGATTTATAACTTTTCTCTTTGATCTTTACTTTACTAAAAATGAATATATCTAAATTTTCTGAAAGCGGAAAACAGTAATAATTAAAGAAGTAAAATAATTTTTCAAAAAATATGATTTAGAGCACATTAGAAATTTTCAGAATAAATTCTGCTAATGCTAAGTGTTAGCGCCTGGCGGTATTAAATAGAGATTTGAAATTTCATGCAAAAAGCATGGTTTTCGTGATTTTGTTTATGATTTCTCTTAATTGTGATTTGTCATTATAAGGGCTATCAAATGCAGTAATGAAATTAGAAATTAAACAGAAAGTTGCACATTTTAATTTTTATCCTATGACCCATAATCTCCTATTAAATCCATATATATATATTATTTCATGGCTAAGGAGCTTATTTTTGTTCCCTAACATGTACTTTTGCATGTCAGATTTGTCTACAGTTGGACAATACCTATAGAAAGAAGTAGGAAGTAGAGATTTAGACACCCAGGAGATTCCTCCCATAGAATAGGTAGAAACCATGGGTAACCAGATTTGCTTTGTGGCATTTTGTCCCTTCTTCCTACAAGAGTCTGAGGTGTGTCCAAGGAAAAAAAATTGGCAGTCAAAATAAAAGGGTCGAGTCCTTTTAAAAATTTTATGTGAACTCTTGCTGGAAGATGAGGAAGCAACAAAAATATTATTTACATTTTATTATAAAATTTTAATTTCTTACATTTCCTCTACCACCGGCGTTATTGTTTACCTTCGGGCAATACATTTTAGAACCATAACCAATCCCTATTTTTGCATTTTTCTGATGTTGGCTGGCTAATTGCATGTCCGGAGATTTTTGACCAACACAAAACCTTTTAAATGCAGTAGTCAGGACATGGATTCATGCTTTTAGTGCAGTGTTTTCTTTTAAAATTGAATCACATCTATTTGCAACTGTTTTCTTTCAATTTTTCATTTGAGAAAGAGAGGTTTTTAATTTTCTTTCTAATTCCTCCTTTTTGGTAGTAAGAGTTTGAATATCAGAGTAGGTCTTAGAAAGAGCTTCTTCAAGTTTTTTAACAGTTGCCAAGTAGTGAGTGAACTCTAGGCAAGACAACTTCTCTTTCCCACACACTTTTATTTCATTTGTTAATTTTTAGTTTTCTTTTAATAAAATTTTAATTTTTGATTTTAGAATTTCAAGTTTCTTTAAATTTTTCTCAAAGTATTTGCACAGTTTCATATATTCTGAAAATATCTCATCATAAAAGGGAGGAAGTGCCTCAGTGACACTTTGGACACTGCTTTTGTCGTTGATGTGAGATTTATGCTTCCCCATAAGGAACATATTTTTCTCCTCAGTATCGCTTGAAGATGTCGCACTTGACTCCTCGGAGGATGTATACTTCTTCTTCTTCTTGTCCTTTACTTTGTGCCGCTTGTTGGAACATGATTTTCCACATCCCTTTGGTTTGAGAATAACAAATCCTACTTATATTTGACCAAGTTTGCCATTGTGTTTTTAGTATGCAGGATTGAACAAGGATAAAACTAAGATACTATATTTTGGTCTAGACTAGCTCAATATACTAAAAGAAAAGATAGTTGTCTAACGCCAGGCGTTAGATCCAATGCCGACATTGACCCTCGATCCCACCAATATGAAAATTCTATGGAGGGAAGCTGCGGTGATTGTGGGAGTAGTTTTGAAATGATTAGGTATATTGCTAGCATTAGCCTTAATGCCAGCAATATGGTTGCCTAAATAAGAGCCTTCCAATCATGCAATATCTCCTTCCTGGAATGAGGATATACACCAACAATCATTACTAAACTGAGTCAACGACTGGCGTTAGCTCTAACGCCAGCATTAGCTTCCTCTTCTATAATAGGGTGGCTTTCGTTCTCAAAAGTGACACAACACAAGGAGCCCTAATCAACCTCTCTAAAATCTCTGTAAGGGTCGTATTTCAAGACCACTAAATTTCTCCCATTCAAATTCAAGAGAAGGAATCAAAGGAGGATCGGATCAATGTAAATTCAACATGAAGAACACATGCTTCGACTTCAATGATCTTAAATGGTTCGTCGCCATCTCCTTCAAATTTCATCATATGGAGTTTTTAATTTGAATTTCATATTTTGTAATACATATTTATCTTTGTGATCATCTAGTCGAGAATTCACCGCAGTTGTTGACGACTACGTCCATGTGTGACTTAGGGTGAATTCACCACGTGTGTTGGCGACCAGGTTTAGGGCATTGATCTAGGGAGTGCTCGAGGCCTTTCTGGGGATAGAGAGGCTAGAGCGTCCTGAGACCGTATATGGGATAGATCGGCTAAAGCCAACTGGTTCTTAGGGAGAAGAGTCGGTATAGAAAACAAAAGAGATTTTCATATTCCCGCCTAGATTTCTAGCGTTATAGAAATGTTCTTTTGTAATAAGTTTTATCAATAATAATCGTGTCTCTATTTGTTAAATGAAATTTATTTGGTTTTCAATTCTAGCAATTTACTTTTGATCTAATCTTTTTTTTATAAAATATCAAAAGTTTTCTTTTAATATATAATGATTTCAAAACTCTTAGTCACCCCATATGCGCCTTCAAATCCAACAAGTAGTATCAGAGGACGGGTTATTCAAAATGGGTTCACCACCGGGAATAATGGCGCATCATGATCTTGCTTTCTACGAGGGGCAAGAATTTAGTAGACCACCACTATTTACCGGGTCCGATTATAACTACTGGAGAACTAGGATGCGATTTTTTTCTAATGACTTTAGATATAGAAGTTTGGGCAATGATGAAACAAAGTTATTCTCCTCCTACCACTGTAGAAGGAGAAGCTACTCTTAAAAACCCAAAGATATATGGGATGATCAAGATAAACTTAAATATAAGAATAATGCTAAAGCAATGAACGCATTATTGTATGCTTTAGATAGAACTAAATTTAACCGTGTTTGTTCTTGTGAGACTGCATATGATATATGGAATTTATTGGAAATTACTCATAAAGGTTTTGTGGGAGAAGGATTCTAAGCTTTTCCAACCAGAATCAGAGTACAAAAAATTTTGCATGGCACCAGACGAGGAGATCTATGTCATGTACACAAGGTTCACAAAGATCGTAAATGCAACAAAAATACTCAGAAAGTCCTTCTCGGATGGAGACCTAGTGAGGAAGATTCTCAGATCTCTCCCACCAAAATTTAATCTAAAGTTGACGGCCATATCAAAGTCTTATGATCTAAGGCAACTCCAAATTGAAAGCCTTATTGGGAATCTAAAAATCCATGAGGTGTAACTCAAAATTCAACATGAAGAGTACCATGCGGAGACAAAGTAGAAGGCCATGGTGCTAAAATATAAGAAGGAGGCCAATGATGATGAAAAGGACGAAGAAAGCCTCTTTGTGAAGAATTTCAAGAAATTCATGAAGAATCGGTAAAGAAGAAACCTCTTTTCGGAAATACTTCATAAATGATTCAAATAGGAAGACATCATCCTCTATAAAAGAAAAAGGTGGCGATGACGATGATGAGCGGCCAACGTCGAAGTCCTACCAATGCCAATAGATCGGACACATCTGGGGCCAGTGCCCAAAATATCTGAAAAGGCGAAAGGAAATGAGGCACAAAGGAAAAGAAATGAAGAAGGTTCTAAGGGTGGCTACATGGGATGACTCCTCCTCTAAGGAATCAAGTGGATATTCTTCAAGCGACGATGAAGAGGCAAACATGTGCTTCATGGGCAGGAGCAAAGATCTCATCGACGATCAAACCAGTGTCTAAAGCAACACTGAGGTACCTCCTACTACTTATGATGATCTTTACGATGTATTTATTCAAGCTTTCATATATTTTGAAAAAAGTCTTAGGGCCCGTTTGTTTGGACAAAATTAGAATTTGATATTGGAATTCGATATTTGGATTCGATATTCAGAATTGGAATTGGTCTAATTCCAATTACAGCGTTCGCCTAATAAAGAATATTAGTGAATATTGTGGAATTGATCAATTCTTTCGTTCGTTAAATAAAATGCAATCTAAGGATTGAAAAATATTATGAAGAAACTAATATTCTATCACATATATTATGAAAAAAATAACATTATATCACATATACTGACATTAATTAATGCATAATTTAAGAACATAGCATTAATTTCCTGCACGCATAAATGCAAGGATTGGTTGTGGATAAAAACAAAGTTTGACATAATTGTAAGAACGTTGAGAATAAGAAATAAGAAGAAATAGAAAGTAAGCCGTTATGGAAAAAGTGCGAGACCGCGCGAAAAACTAGCGCCCATGCTAAAAACACATGCCCGGGAAAAATACGCTCCCCTGGGCAAAAAATGAGGATAGAGGCGAAAAATGCGCGCTCGGGAGAGAAAAATGCGCCCGGGCAAAAAAAGAGCTCAGGGCGAAAAATGTGCTCTCGATTGAAGAACGCGTGCCCGGGCGTCTAATTCACCTTGGGCGAAATAAATGCGCGTCTTGGTGAAAAACACGTCCGTAGAAAAAAATGCCCGCCAGGTGAAAAATGCGCGCCCGAGAGAAAAAATGAGCACCTGGGAGAAAAAGTGTGCGCCCGGGAGAAAAACTCGAGCCCGGGCAAAAATGTCCTCGCCCGAGCAAAAAAGTGTGTGCTCAGCCAAAAAATGTGTGCACGGCCAAAAAGTGTGTGCTTTGGAGAAAAGTGCGCAACTGGGCGAAAAACACGCACCCGGGTGAAAAATGAGCGTTGTGGCGAAAAAACACGCACTCAGGCGAAAAATTTGCGCCAGTGCGAAAATAAAAGGATGCCCATGCGAAAAAAGCCCTCCTGGAAGAAAAAGTGTGCACTCGACCAAAAAAAGCATCCCAAATGAAAAATGCATCCCGAAATAGTGCACACCCGGGCGAAAAGCCTGCGATCAGGCAAATAAGTGCGCGCCCGGGCAAAATATTAGCGCCCGAGCAAAAAATACGCTCCAGGACAAAAATAAACGCCCTTGCAAAAAATGCGACTCGGCCGAAATAATCCAATTCTTATATAGATTGGAAATAATTATCGATAACTCAAAATGAATTCCATTAAAATTGCAATTCCAACGTTAAATGTGCAAACAACTGACAAAATTGAAATTAGACCTTCAATTCCAATTCAATGATCTCAATTTCGTCCAAACGAATGGACCCTTAGAGTCCGCTCATTTGGACGGAATTAACTTTCTGGAATTGGCATTGGCGATTAGAAATCCAATTCTAGTGTTCGGTGCAACATAATTTACATGGATATTGGCTTTTTTGTGAAAACTCATGGCTTTAACTTTGAACTACAATATCAAATCGCCAATTCTTACCTCCGCTCTTGGATTTTCTGTGAAATTTTTCCGAATCTTTATGGAGTGAGCAGGAATCATACAACTTAGAGTTCACAAGCCAAACAACCAGAAGCACATGAAGGAAATAAAGTCTTTATTGATAACAACAATATTCATTACAAGGAGAGGTATACATGGCGAGACATGATTTCGCAAGTACACAAAACCAAAGGGAAAATTACAAAGCTGAAAAGAAAGATAACTGAGACCGCAGACCACGCGGTCTGCTTGCCGATCTCTGATAGCTGCGTGACCGCAGACTCTGCCAGTCATCGATCAACACTCCTGACCGCTGAGCTTCCGCGACTTCCTTCCGAACTCCACTGATTCTCCCGAACTCCAGCAACCCACACTGCAAGCCGCGAGACCGCCCGAACACTTTCAGAAGAAGAGGTGATCACTGCTGCCTGCACAATCCGCAAAAGTTGCACAAGGAAAATTCAATCAGCAAGACTGACCGGTCACAAGAAATGAGACCACAAGAATGAGACGCGAGCTCAGCTTACACTTGGTGCGATATTAATGCTGCTACAGTGGCTCCTATTTATAGGCGTGAGACCTGATCCAGTGACCACCCTATGAGATAGGATCACCACCCTCCAGATTGCGTGACCAGAAACGGCCAGCCTGCGCGATCTGTAACAGATCATTCTGCTTAGGTGAGATCGCCGGCTTCAACAACAGACCGCGGGAGATGGCCACTCCCACAATGAAGCCGCCCACCACCAATGTTCACCAACGAGACCGCGAACACAACCTGTTCTCCAGCCAGCCTCCTCCTGAGACCGCGAACAGAGACCGCTCGACTAAGATGCCTTAGCCAGCGAATACAACCAGGAACCTGGATAGCCCTAAGACCGGCTTCTAGAAACCTGAACCAAACTGTGCGGTCACACCAGACCGGCACAACCCTAAGGTAGACAGCCCACCACGCGGTCACAGACCAGACCGCGTGGCCTTACCCCAGCACCATGGACATAGAACGACAGTCACGCCAGGAGACCGCGGCTAGACTAAGACAAGTCAGACCGCAGAGCAGATCGCCAGACGTGCGGTCTCACCAGACCGCGCGATCACCCTCCCAGACCGCCATCTCCCAAAACTGCCACTTCAACATTTTCAACACTCCCCCTTGAAGTGGGAAGTTGAAAACAGCCCAAGCAGACTCCTCAGCCGACTGAACAACCCCTTCGCCAGCGCCTTTGTGAAGATGTCAGCAATATTGTCCTGACTCCGAACATGCTCGACCAAAAGAGACCCCTCCAGCGCCTTCTTACGAATGAAATGAAGTTCGATCTCAATATGCTTGGTCATCGCGTGCTAAACTGGATTAGTAACCAGTTAGAGAGCACTCTCATTGTCACCTCGGAGCAGAGTCAGACCTCGAACCTCCTTATGGACGTCTCCAACCAACCTCCTAAGCCAGATGGCTTCCTGAGCTGCCAAGGCCGAAGCCTTGTATTCCGCTTCCGTGGTTGAGACCGACACAGAATCCTGCTTCTTCCTGCATCATGATATAGCCGTGGGGCCGGCCATGAAGACGTATCCAGACGTCGACTTCCGATCATTCAAATCTCCCATGTAATCAGCGTCCATGAACCCATGCACCTCGAATCCCGCATCACTCCTGTAAAGGAGACCCATATCTGAAGTTGCCTTGACATACTTCAATATACTCTTGGCCGCTAGAAGATGAGGCATCCGTGGTTCCGCCATATAACGGCTTACCCTGCCAACTGCATACGCAATATCCGGCCTGGTAATCGTCAAGTAGATCAAGCTCCCAACTAGAGCCCGGAACACCAGCGGATCTCCCAAAATCCTCCCCTCATCCTTACGAAGTTTCATAGCCTTCTCCAGTGGTGTAGAGATGCACTTCCCTTCCTTCATGCCGAACCGCTCCACGATTCGCTCCGCATATCCAGCCTGGGACACCAGCACTCCACTCTCCTTCCTCTACACCTCGAGTCCAAGGAAATGGTGAAGCTCACCCAGATCCTTCATCTCAAACCTGATAGATAGCTCTGCCCGAAGATGCGCTACCTCCTCCTTCGAATTCCCCGTCACAATCATATCGTCGACGTAAAGCAGCATGATGACTTGAAGCTCCCCGCTCTTCTTGGCGAACAAGCTTGAGTCTGAGTCTGAAGCACAAAACCCACAGAATAGGAGATATTCTGCAATCTTTCCATACCATGCCCTCAGCGCTTGCTTCAACCCATACATGGCCTTCTTCAACTTGCAGACATGCTCCGGAAAATCTACAGATACGAAGCCTGGAGGCTGGAACATACAGATGTCCTTGTCAATCTCGCCATACAAGAACACATTCTTTACGTCGAGCTGCCAGATCTTCCACCCCCAACACGCCGCCAAGGCAATCACAACCCGAACTGAAGTCATTTTTTCCACCGGACTGAATGCCTCTTCATAGTCTTCACCGTATTATTGCGAGAACCCCTGAGCCACAAGACGAGCCTTGTACCACTCGATACTGCCATCAGCCTTCTTCTTAAGCTTGTAGACCCACTTGCATGACACAGGGGTGATGCCCTTGGGCTTGGTCACCAGAGACCAAGTCTCATTCTTCTCAAGAGCACTCATCTCTTCCTGCATAGCCGAATCCCACTATTCTATGCCTTTGGCCTTTTCAAAGCTCGACTGCTCCCTCTAATCCAAGGGACCAGCAAAGAAACATGAGACAAAGCTCACCATGTTTCCTCCTGTATAGTGATCAGGAGTAATGATTGTTTGCTTTGATCTCCGCAACGCCTTCCCCTGACTCGCAGTGTCCTCAGCTGCTTCTTCCCTAGCTCCCCTTCCAGACGTACTCGGAGCATCGCTCCCCCTGCATCCTGATCCAGAAGCCTCCGCCTCAGAACTAGATATTGATGGACCACCTGGTGACACATGTAGCTCCACCTGAAGATTTTCCACAGCTTTCTCTGGCTCCTCCACCCTGCTTTCTGGTAGCTCAACACCAGAACCCCCCTTGTACGATGTCACCTCGTCGAACACGACGTCGCGAGATACAACAAATCTCCGCATCTTCGGATCCATGCACTTCCATCCCTTCTTCCGGTCATCATACCCCACGAAGACTAGCTTCCTTTGTTTCACATCTAGCTTCATCCGAAGCACATCTGGAACGTGCACATAGCAGGTGGAACCAAACACCTAAAGGTGTGCCATGCTTGGCTTTTCCTTGAACATCAATTCATGCGGGGTCTTCATATTGATGGGACTGAGAGGCATCCTGTTGATGACGTAGGCAGCACAAAACATTCCCTCCACCCAGAAGGACTTTGGGATACTCTTGGCATGCAGCCAACACTTGCAGGTCTCCGTCAGATGACGGATCTTCCGTTCTGCAACTCCGTTTTGCTGTGGAGTATGCGCACAAGTAAGCTCCCTCCAGATGCCCACCTTCCTGCAAAAGGTAGAGAACTCACCAGAGGTGAACTCCCCTCCGTTGTCAGTCCTCAGCTTCTTAACCCGCAGTCCAAGCCAACCCTCCACGAGCTCCTTGAACTCCACAAACTTGTCAAACGCCTCCGCCTTCTCCTTCAAGAAATATACCCAGACATATCTGGTGTAAACATCGATCAACACCAGCATATATCTGCTGCCTCCGAGGCTTGTGGTAGCAGTCGGTCCCATCAAGTCACCGTGGATGCACTCCAACGGCACACTACTCCTTATCTGCGACTTGTCAAACGGTAGATGATGAGACTTGCCGAACTGACATCCCGCGCACACATGACCGTCTCCGTAGGAAGATTGACTAGGCGGGCCTTTGACCAGACCTTTGACTTCCATAGCTTTCAGCTTATCCATTCCTACGTGCCCCAACCTCTCGTGACATATCACAGCACTATCGTTTGTCCTCATCTTGTCAACGTAAGAACTTGTCGAAAGCACGAACAAGTTTTAGCTCTCCTCCCCACATGAACTACCTGACCCTTCACCGGCTCCACATTCCGAAGAAACCTCACTTCTGTTGGGCCAAACAGAATGTGATACCCAGCGTCTACAGCGTTGGTCACGGAGAAGAGGTTTTTCCTCATTCCGAGCACATGATAGACACTCTTCAAAGTTAGTGGCCCCCTATCACTACCCAAGGAAACAACCCCTACCTTCTCGACAGCATGCACAATATTATCAGCAGTAATAATAGCATCATTACCTAAATAAGGTTGTGCTGAAGAAAGCTTCGAATCATACCCGGTGATGTGATGAACACACCCCGAGTCCACGATCCAGTCCTCCTGATAGTTGATAGGAGCCTCAGCTCCAACAGAAGCCGAGAAGGCTCCTCCCCATCTTCCATTAACCTGCCTGGCTTCAGCTTCCCCCTTTCCTGCAGCAGCATGCCCCGGCTGAAGATTTACCCGACACTCCTTCCTGATGTGACCAACCTTTCCGCACCTGAAGCACTTGGGACCTTCCCCCTTCTTCTTCCCTTCAGCCTTAGGAGCATAGCCCCTCTCCTACTGTCCAGAAGTTGAAGACCCATTTCCTCCTCCAGCGGTCTTCTTCTTATCCCACTTCTTCTTCTTTCCCGTGAAGAGATCTTCGCCATCTCCTCCAGACACTGACACCCCCGCCATCTGCCTTGCCAGACTCTCCTACAAAGCAAGCAGATTTTCCAGCTGCAGTAGAGACGGCTGATTTGCCCAACCCTGCACCGACGTCACAAAGGCAACATATTCCTTCCGCAAGCCACGGAGGATGTGCCTCTTCAGCTTCGCCTCAGAAATTGGCTCATCAGGATCCAGCGCTGAAATCTCGGCGCACAAGTTCTTCATCTTCAAGAAGAACGTAGAGATAGAAAGGTCACCTTGAGCCGATCTGGCTTGCTCATTCTCCAGGAATTGAAGTCTTGCCACATTCTTTTTGTTAAACAGCCCATCCAGGGCTCTCCAGATCTCTGCAGCTGATGAACACCCCAAGATGTGATCAAACAAACCAGGTGATATTGCCCTCTTCAGGGTGAACTCTGCTTTGGCATTAATCCGCCTCTAGTTCCTCACCTCATGATGGTTATCTCCAACCAGAAATACTTCCTCCGTTCTTTCTCCGCCAACCACCTCCCAGAGGTCCTCACCCAGAAGATAACTCTGCATACAAGACCTCCACTTCTTAAAGTTGGTCGAGTTTAGCATCTCAATTCCAAGACCCCTCGCTTCCATGGCTCTACCACTGGTTCCTTCTTCACAAAGGCGATGGCTACACTAAGTTGTTCACTGCTCTATCCACTCCAACCTACCTCTGATACCATGTGAAATTTTTCTGAATCATTATGGAGTGAGCAAGAATCATACAACTTAGAGTTCACAAGCCAAACAACCAGAAGCATATGAAGGAAATAAAGTCTTTATTGATAACAACAATCTTCATTACATGGAGAGGTATACATGGCGAGACATGATTTCGCTAGTACACAAAACCAAAGGGAAAATTACAAAGCTGAAAAGAAAGATAACTGAGAACGCAGACCGCGCGGTCTGCTTGCTGATCTCTGATAGCTGCCTGACCGCAGACTCTCTCGGTCACCGATCAACACTCCTGACCGCTGAGCTTCCGCGACCTCCTTCCGAACTCCACTGATTCTCCCGAACTCCAGCAACCCACACTGCAAGCCGCGAGACCGCCCGAACACTTTCAGAAGAAGAGGTGATCACTGCTCCCCGCACAATCCACAGAAGCTGCACAAGGAAAATTCAGTCAGCAAGACTGAACGGTCACAAGAATTGAGACCGCAAGAATGAGACGCGAGCTTAGCTTACACTTGGTGCGATATTAATGTTGCTACAGTGGCTACTATTTATAGGCGTGAGACCTGATCCAGTCACCACCCTATGAGATAGGATCACCACCCTCTAGATCGCGCGACCAGAAACGGTCAGCCTGCGCGATCAGCAACAGATCGTTCTACTTAGGTGAGATCGCCGGCTTCAACAACAGACCGCGGGAGATTGCAACTCCGACAATGAAGCCGCCCCCCACCAATGTTCGCCAACGAGACCGCGATCACAACCTGTTCGCCTGCCAGCCTCCTCCTGAGACCCGAACAGAGACCGCTCGACTAAGATGCCTTAGCCAGTGAATACAACCAGGAACCTGGATAGACATAAGACCGGGTTCTGGAAACCTGAACCAACCTGTGCGGTCACACCAGACCGGCACATCCCTGAGGTAGATAGCCCACCACGCGGTCACAGACCAGACCACGCATCCTTACCCCAGCACCTTGGACACAGAACGGCTGTCACACCAGGAGACCGCGGCTAGACTAAGACAAGTCAGACCGTAGAGCAGATCGCCAGACATGCGGTCTCACCAGACCGTGCGATCACCCTCCCAGACAGCCAACTCCCAAAACTTCCACTTCAACATTTTCAACATTTTCCGCATAATCGAGTGTTTTCGCAAGAGTTCTTCGTCCTATGAAGTATTTTTCGCTCGGGCGTACATTTTCCTGCCGGGCGTGCATTTTCCGGTCGGGCGTGTGTTTTGGATCGGGCGCGTATTTTCTGATCGGGGGCTAGTTTTTCGCAGAGGCGAGCGTATAACCTCCCTAGAGCGCGATTTTTTGCTCGGGCGCGCGTGTTCCACCCCGTCACGTGTTTTTCGCTTGTGCTGGCATTTTTTGGCTGGCCGAGTATTTTTTGGCTTGCCGGGCTTTTTTCGCCCGGGCGCTCATTTTTCGGCCCGGACATGCATTTTTTGCCTGAGAGCGCTATTTTTGGTCGGGCACTCATTTTTCAACCGGGACGCACATTTTGGACTAGCGCGAAAGTTTTTTGGTCGGGCGCATATTTTTCTGTCCGGGCAAACATTTTTCATCCTAGCGTGCATTTTTCTGCCTGGGCGCATTTTTCGCCCAAGTGCGTATTTTTGGCCAGGGAGCGCATTTTCGCTCGGGTGCGCATTTTTTTTGCCCCGGAGTGCATTTTTGGGTCGGTCGGGTGTTTTTCGCCTGAGCGTATATTTTTTGCCCGGGCATGCATTTTTTCCACAGGAGCGCATTTTTTCAGCCGGTCGCTCTTTTTTCGACCTGGGCACGCATTTTTCAGCCAAGTAAGCATTATTCACCCAGGTGTACAACCCCGGTGTTCGCCAAGAGGTGAGCAGAGACTCAAGGATCAAAATGCAAGAAGAGTAGGAAGGCGGGTGAACCAGGCTCTCAAAGGTCGCTCGTGGGAAGGCGGGCGAGCCAGGTTCGCATTGGTGACTTGCATGAAGGCGGGTGAACCAGGCTCTCAAAAGTCGCTCGCGGGAAGTCTAGCGAGCCAGGTTTTCAGTGGTCGCTCGCAGGAAGGCGGGCGAACCAGACTCTCAAAGGTCTCTTGCAAGAAGCCGGGCGAGCTAGGCTCTCAGTGGTCGCTCGCAGGAAGGCGGGCGAACTAGGCTCTCGAAGGTTTGCGTGAGGAAAGTCAGGCGAGAGGAACCCTTGTGGGCGGCTCTCCTAGTAGGGGTCCATGAGTGATTTTACCTGGAAGCCCTTGGTGGTCTGCAGGTAACCTCTCCAAACAACAGAGTTTGGCTATTGGCAGACCATTTTGGGTTGCGCATAGCAAAAGTGAAAGGCGAAATCCGGCTATTCGCAGACCATAAGTAAAAAAACAATATATAGACCTTGAAGGGCACCATTGGAGAGGAATCCAACCTCAGCACTCCGAGCTTCCTTCTCCCTAGGCTATCATGGTTCAGCTCTCAGGCTCTCCAAGGTGCCCAGTCTCAGCTTGGCCTGGGAGGGGAAACACTCTAAGATCTTCCGGGTGTGTGGTGGGATCTCCTCGCTACGACCAAGGGTCTGAGTCTAGTTCTGAGGCTTCGGTCTATTCCTTCTGAGGGATCAGTAAGTACTAGCTGCCCCCCACCTTTGGGGGCCCGAGCTCCACAAGAGACCAAGTACTATTTTCAACATCGGGCGCGCGTTATTTGCCCGAGCGTGCATTATTTTCCCGGGCGAGCATTTTTCGCACGGGTGCACGTGTTTTGCCCTTGCACGTATTTTTCGCTGGGAGCACATTTTTCTCCTGGGCACGCATTTTTTGCCCAGGCTTGTCTTTTTCATTCGGGCGCGTGTTTTTCACCGGGCTTGCTTTTTTCGCTTTGAAGCGTGATTTCCTTGCGGGAAAACGTTTTTCGCCCGATTTCACATTTTTAGTTGGGGCAAGGGTGTTTTTGCCCATGCGGGCGTTTCTCACTCAGACACACATTTTTGCCAGACCGTGATTATTTCGGTCGTGCGCTCATTTTTTGCTCCGGCACGCATTTTTCACCTGACTGCGCATTTTTTGCCCCGACCGCAAAATGCACACCTGGGCCAGAAAACACACGCTCGGGTGAAAATTGTGCGCGCTTGTGAAAAATGCTGGTTTGGGCAAAAAATTCGCTTATGTGCCAAAAAATGCACTCCCGACCGAACAACTCGCGATCGGGTGAAAAATGCAATCTTGGGCCAAAAAACATTCACCTGGGCGAAAAATAGCGCACTGGAGTAAAAACCATGCCCGGGTAAAAAATGTGCTCTAGGCAAAAAAACCGTGCTTGGGCAAAAAATGCGCATTTTAAAACATATTATGAAATTTAATGAGTTCGGCGTTGACGCCTATGTTGGGTTTAATAAAATTATTTTGTAATGTCAATTCCAATACCAATTCCATTATTCCGCCGAACAACTTTTGTTTGTCAATTCCAATTCTATTGACTGAATTTAATCTTACAGTCGAACAACATAATTGGAATTCTGTACAAAGCCAATTCAGGTAGATATTTGTTTTCGTCAAAAAACTAATTTCAAAAAGCCAATTCCGTGCAAACCAACGGAACCTTAAAGATATTGATCTCTTAAAAACTGAAAATAAGATTCTATGAAAAGAAAATAAAGAACTAACTAAGTAAATAGAAGCTTTTGGTAAAGAAAACATAGATTGCCAAGATAGTGATCTTTCATTTGCAAAAATTCAAGAACATAAAGAAACTCACTATAATGCCCTCTCCGAACGTAAATCTCTTGTGAATGAGAAGGGGGACTTAAAGAGAAATCTAAAAACCTCTCTTCTCCAAATAGAAGTTGGAAAGAAATTATTTGCAAATCGACGTGTGAAGCTAGTTACCGAAAACACCTCTTTGAAAGCCCGAATTCATGATCTAAATATGGCTATCCAAAAATTTAGTGTAGGCCAAAAATCATTGGACATGATTTTGGCCAACCAGTGTCATGGTTCTACATAGTTTGGGATGGGGTTTGGTTCGGGAGGCTACCGCACGGCGTTCTCTCCTAACGCTGGCGTTAGCCCTATTTCTATAAAATAAAATTCTTTTTTTAAATTCATCTATCATACCTACTACCTCCCTGTCTGTAACACCCTGCCAGTACGAATAATATAACAGTAGGTCCAGCCGGGACCCCACGCCATACTAACCACACTAGCTAGGAGTTAAAAGGTGATAAACAGAAAGAAACTACAACAGAGTATACTAAACACTAGCGGAAGCATAAAGATTTAACATTTCCAGTAGAATTGTCCACTATCATAAGAATGAAACCAAGAAAGAGAGTTATGGCCTTAAGGCCTTACATTTAGCAAATGTACTAAAAACTCCAAAACATACATCGGCACGCAGGCCGGCAATACATGAGAAAGCTAAAAAGGAGGCTGGCCTTCAAGGGCCAACTCAGCAAAAGGGGCCACCGCCCGCTATTTCCCGCTAGGCTCACCTGCACCTGCATAAGAACATTCCACCAAGCGGTGGCAAATAAGGTAACGGTCAGCACAGATGACCAAATTATAATGACCCCACCCCTTTCCCGGGGTGGCGGAGATTCTACCCTGCAAGCAAGCCATACTAGCACAGGTACTAAAATAAAGAAAGTGCAACTACACAAGGTGAGGTTTCAAGCACATTCAATCTTCTTGGTTGAGCATCAACAAGGAGGGAACCTAGGTATGCATATGATGTTGGTTGGGTTCACCCGAAGGTTCCCCCGCAACCGCCTAAACAACCGCATGAGGCTAACAACATCAATTCCACAAACACTCCACCGTAAGGGCCATCGCCTTATGTGGGAAAAAGAGCTTTTGGTCGGTCTAGGTAAACCACCTTCCACGACCTCTCACATGATCACACGGCTACATGAGGTAGGGACCTCTTACCGATCTGCATGGAAACGGGTTCGGTTTAGCTTTGCCCGTGCTCTAATCATCGCGATCTGTCGCACGACGCGGGTACGGCTTCACCTCGGCCCGTAAGGGTTTAGCACCTTCAAGTGCTACACAAATATAGGCTACGCACCTAATCCCTTCACAAGGATCTAGGCTTCACAAATACTCAAAAAGGGGAGGTATAATACGCTCCGCATCAATTTCGCGGTGAAGGTTTGCCTTCATCCAATCTCAAAGCATGGGGCTTTCGTTAGGATCTTCACAAGACGCCTGCACTTAAATCCCGCACTACTATAGATGATTTCACGGAGTCATTCTCCGGCACGCATTCTAGGCTTAACCTAAATGCAATGTCGCAATCCAAGCATCTCCGATTCGGGCTCACGGCCACGAATAGGCTTCACACAAAATGCCTAAATCCGCATGACTACCGGATTTTCTACATGCAATATGCCGGGGACGGACACAATCGACCCGGAGTTCCGGAGAACATGAGGGAATCCTACACTTCACCCATTTGGTGAAAGGGATCCCTCATGCAAGCATAGAGAAACGAAGGAGAGGACAAAAGACAAGTCCAAACAACGGGAGAAGAAATCGTTACCCTAGGAGCGTTCTTTTTCGCCATGGATCCGAGATTCTAGACGGAGGGAAATGACCGCACCGGGCTGCACTCTCCAGATCTAGAAACGGTTCGCGAAACGGAGCTCCGGAGCTCCGTCAATGGCGGAATCTCCCTTCTTCTTCCTTGGCTCCTCCTTCTTTCCTAGGGTTTGGAGAGAGAATGGCTTAGAGAATATGAGGTTTAACTCCCTCTCATCAGCCCTAAAGGTCTCCCGCAACTAAACCTAGCCGTTGGATCAAATCCCAAAAGATTTGGACGGTCCGATCTTCTTCTCCGCTCCAAATCGCAGAACAGAATAAACAGGGTGCACGATCACAGGCGCACGGTCAGTGGTCGTGCGCGAAGAGGGAAATGGTCGTGCACGCTGTCCAAGACAGAACTCAATATTCTTCTGAATTAACGCACGGTCGCTGGCGCACGATCACCGATCGTGCGCGATGAGGACAATGGTCGTGCGCATAAGACGAGACAGAACTCCGAATCTTCGCGGGTTACGCACGATCATTGGCGCACGATCACTGGTCGTGCGCGAAGAGGACAATGGTCGTGCGCATTGACTTGATCTGGAATTTTGAGCTTATCCCGAGCGCAACACTACCATTCCGCCTACCTCGCTGAACCACGATCTTTGGGGTGTTACAACTCCACCCCCCTTAAAAGAATTTCGTCCCGAAATTTCGAAAACAGTAATAGCAGGAATTTACAGTTTTTAAAGAAAATTTACCTGAGAGAAATAGCTCGGGGTACTCCGCAAGCATCGCTTGCTCTCTCTCCCAAGTTAGCTCCTCTCGGCCGCAATTATCCCACCGGACCTTTACCATCCGAATGGACTTGTTCCGCAACTGCTTTACCTCGGTATCCTCGATGCTTAAGGGTTTGACTTTCGTCGACAACCCACTATCCACCGACACTTTGCCAACCGCAACGATATGAGTAGGATCTTGCACTGCCTTCCTCAGAACTGAAATGTGAAACACGTCGTGCAGACCGCTCAGCTCTGCAGATAGTGCAAGCCGATAAGCCGCATCACCAACACGTTCCACAATCTCAAATGGTCCTAAGTACCTTGGACTGAGCTTTTTCAAGCGTCGGATCCTTGATACCCCTTTGAACGGTTTGATCCTCAAGTAAACCCGGTCACCGACGGCGAACTCTAGGTTCCTATGCTTGGCGTTGTAATATTTTGCTTGCCTATCCTGGGAAATCAATAGCCTTTCTCGAATAGTTCGGATCGTCGAAGTTGCTTCCTCAACATCCTTTCGCTTTAATAGCTTAGTATCGCCCATTTCTGCCCAAGACAACGGCGTACGACACTTCTTACCATAGAGGGCCTCGAAGGGGGCCATCTTTATACTGACTTGGTAGCTATTATTGTAGGCGAATTCGATCATATAGAGATGATCTTCCCACTTCTTTCCAAAATCTAGAGCGCACATTCGGAGCATATCCTCCATAGTCCTGTTGGTCCTCTCGGTCTGTCCATCCGTTTGCGGGTGGAAGGTCGTGCTAAATTTCAATTTAGTGCCCAACAGTTCATGGATAAGCCTCCAATCTTTCGATGTGAAACGCCCGTCACGATCGCTGACGATGCTACGAGGGACACCGTGCAGCCGCACAATACTATCGACATAGAGCTTCGCTAGCTTTTCTACAGAATCATCCTTCCGGTTCGGAATAAAATGCGATACTTTTGTCAATCTGTCCACGATCACCCAGATGGCGTCGTTTCCATGCTGCGATCTCGGCAATCCGTGCACGAAATCCATCGAAATATCGTCAAACTTCCATTCCGGAATCGGCAAGGACTTCAAAAATCCACCGGGACGTTGACATTCCACCTTCACCAACGCGCAGGTGTTGCACTTGGCCACGTAGAGGGCAATGTCCTTCTTCATACCCGGCCACCAGAAAAGTTTCTTCATGTCCATGTACATTTTCGTGCTCCCCGGGTGGATAGAGTACTTGGTATGATGAGCCTCGTACATCAATTCCTCCCGTAGAGTACCAACGTTTGGGACGCATAATCTGCCATTCTTCCACATAAGGCCATCCTCGAAAGAGAAATCAGTGTTTAACCCGTCAACGGTTTCCGCTTTGTAGCGTTTCATGCTCTCATCCAGCTCCAATGCCTGTCGAACTCGGTCGACAAGGTGGTATTGAACCTCCGTCCAGTTCAAGCATGCTGAAGTAGACGCTCTTCGATCAACGCAAATGATCTCCATTTCTTCTAGCTCACGGATTAGATGCTCATCGTGCATCAAAATCCAATTTGCTTGAGCGGGAGCCCGACGACTCAACGCGTCTGCAACCACATTTCCCTTTCCAGGAGTATATTTGATGTCGAAGGGGTAGTCCCCAAGGAACTCCAACCACCTCCTCTGTCGCATATTCAACTCCCTTTGATCTAGCAAGTACTTGAGGCTCTTGTGGTCGGTAAAGATGTCGATCTTCACGCCATACAAATAATGCCTCCAAAGCTTAAGAGCAAATACCACATCCGCTAGCTCCAAATCATGGACCGGGTAATTCCTCTCATGAACCTTCAACTGCCGGGAGCCGTAGGCAATTACCTTACCGAACTGCACTAGGACACAACCCAAACCACTCCCTGAGGCGTCGCTGTAAATTTCGTTGCCTTCCGTACCACAAGGCGTGCATAGAATGGGTGCTGTGGTCAGACGGCTCTTCAGTTCTTCAAAAGCTCGTGCGCACTCGGGCGACCAAACGAACTTATGATCTTTCCTAGTCAATTTAGTGAGAGGAAGTGCAATCCTCGAGAAGTTTTCCACAAAGCGCCTATAATAGCCGGCAAGTCCTAAGAAACTTCGGACTTCCGCTACGTTTTTCAACAAAGGCCAGGCTCGGATCGCTTCTATCTTCGACGGATCAACCGCAATTCCATCTCCACTAACGACGTGACCAAGGAATGCTACTGACTGTAGCCAAAACTCGCACTTGGAGAACTTGGCATATAGCTAACTCTTCTTCAAGGTGCCCAGAACTGCGTGCAGATGCCCTACATGCTCCTCTTCCGATTGAGAGTATACCAAAATGTCGTCGATGAAGACGATCACAAATTGATCCAAATACTCACGGAATGTCCTATTCATTAAGTCCATGAATACCGACGGTGCATTAGACAGACCGAACGGCATCACCGTGAATTCATAGTGCCCAAAGCGGGTACTGAACGCTGTCTTTGGAATGTCACATTCCCTAATTCGCAGTTGGTAATAGCCGGACCTTAGGTCCAGTTTGGAGTATACCGTCGACCCAACCAGCTGGTCGAAGAGATCATCGATTCTTGGAATCGGATATCGGTTCTTCTCGGTCAACTTGTTTAGCTCTCGATAATCGATACATAGACGTAAGCTCCCGTCCTTCTTTTTCACAAAGAGGACCGGTGCACTCCAAGGCGAAGAACTTGGACGTACGTAGCCTTGCTCTAGCAGCTCTTGCAATTGAACCTTCAGCTCTGCCAATTCCTTTGGCGCTATCCGATACGGTGAGCGGGCCACAGGTTTGGCACCTGGCACCAACTCGATACAGAAATCGATCTCTCGCTGAGGCGGAGCCCCAGGGAGTTTGTTAGGAAACACGTCGGCGTACTCCGCTACAACTGGGACATCACATAACCTGGGCTTTGGCTCCGAAGCCTCCAACAAGGTGAAGAACAACTCGGCGCCTTTTCTCACCGCCTTAACCACTTGGAGAGCGGACATCTGCGTCTTGCTCTCTCCTCGCATACCGGCAAACGTGGTTTCTCCATCGGCGTTCCTTCCCAGAGTGATCTCCTTAGAATTGCAATTTATGCATGCACGCTGCTCCGAGAGCCAGTCCATGCCGAAGATCACATTGAATTCAGCTAACGGTAATAACGATGCTTCCAAATCGAAATCTTGATTTCCGATCCGCACCTTCACACGGCTCTTCCTATCCGCAGACATGAGAGATCCATTGGGTAGCACTACTTCTAATCTGTCCTCTACGAAGGTAGATGGCACTCCGATTCGCACCACGAAGTCCTCAAACAGAAAAGAGTGCGATGCACCCGTATCAAATAGAGCTCTCGCCGGATAGTTGAGAATTAGGACAAAGCCTAATTGCACACAAAAAGAAACATACAGTTGCACAACGGTATAATCACAAATATCTATGAAAAGGCTAATTCTTTATTTCATACCTGTGACAACATCAGCTTGTCGTATGGCTTCTTGCTGGCCAAGCGAGTAAACTCTCGGCTGAGTCGGAGTAATGTGCTGGGAAGCCGAAGGCTCCGCAGCTTTACCCTTTTCCGCAGCTCGAGCATAGTCCAAAGCTCGATTCTCTGTCTTCGGGGGACCACTTCGACACACTGCGGCCTTGTGTCCCATCTTCCCGCAGGTGAAACACGTGATAGGGCTCCGCACCGTCGTTGCTCCCGAAACATTTGAGCGGGTTTGCTCCGCCGGTTTGAACTTCCTTTTGTTCTTTCTGAATCCTGACTTAGACTGAGAGACCGGCACATGAAACTCAGGTTTCTTTGCCACGGCTTTTGCTTGTACCCTCTTCATGTCCAACTCTAGGGATCTGGCAGTTTGGACCATCACCTGGAAACCTAACGTCATTGGGCCTGCAAGGAGCAGCCTCAACTCGTCCCGAAGACCTTCATAGAACTTGTTCGTCTTTGTCTCTTCGTCTTCCATCATAGGCCCCGCATAACGACCCAATTTAGTGAACTCGTGCAAGTAATCATCCACTGAGCTGTCGCCTTGAGTTAACTTCAGAAACTGGTTCTGCAACGCAATGCGTTGGGCAGAAGGAATATACCTTTGAAGAAAAGACTTTGAGAACTCCGCTATCGTGATCTCGGTAATCTCCCTGCCTCCGAACTTGTGCACTTCCTTTTCAGCCCACCAACGCTCTGCCTCTCCGTTAAGGAGGAAGGTGGCGAAAGTGACCATCATAACTTCTTCTGTTGCTGTCGCCCTTAGAATCTTCCTAACCGTTGACAGCCAGTCCTCCGCCTCCGTTGGGGATCCGGTCCCCGAGAAAGTTGGAGGATGGAAGCTTAGAAAGTGTTGCATCTGTTGATCACGTGCTCGCGCAACAACTACACGCTCTACCGGACGCTCCACCCTCTGCACCGCCGCAGGTTCCACTGCAACCACTGGCACAGGGGCCTCAACCCTCGGTTCCACCATAGGTTCGATCACCGGGGCCGCATCAGTATTAGGCGTAGCAGGCTGTGCAAGCCTTTGCGGTTGAGCATTGATCATCACGAAGACAGCTTCTGCGATTAACCTGATCATCTCAGCAGGAGGAGTGGTCGCTGGCACTTCAGCCGACCCACTACTTTCAGCGGTGTTACGGGGTTGAGACGGCCCCGCACCACTTCTAGTCGCCTATAATCGTGTAAGACACAATTTAGTGACTGAAAACATAGCAAACAACAATCATGGAACGCTCAGGTTCCGCAAACAAGTATGTTTTCCCATTCCTAAGTGGACATTCTTATTAGTTTTTGTCGTTTTAGGTGAATGCACATCCCGTGCACACCACCCCTTAAAAGGAATTCGTCCCGAATTCGCTAAACTACGGATCGACGCCTTAAGTCCGATACCAAATTGTAACACCCTGCCAGTACGAATAATATAACAGTAGGTCCGGTCGGGACCCCACGCCATACTAACCACACTAGCTAGGAGTTAAAAGGTGATAAACAGAAAGAAACTACAACAGAGTATACTAAACACTAGCGGAAGCATAAAGATTTAACATTTCCAGTAGAATTGTCCACTATCATAGGAATGAAACCAAGAAAGAGAGTTATGGCCTTAAGGCCTTACATTTAGCAAATGTACTAAAAACTCCAAAACATACATCGGCACGCAGGCCGACAATACATGAGAAAGCTAAAAAGGAGGCTGGCCTTCAAGGGCCAACTCAGCAAAAGGGGCCACCGCCCGCTATTTCCCGCTAGGCTCACCTGCACCTGCATAAGAACATTCCACCAAGTGGTGGCAAACAAGGTAATGGTCAGCACAGCTGACCAAATTATAACGACCCCACCCCTTTCCCGGGGTGGCGGAGATTCTACCCTGCAAGCAAGCCATACTAGCAAAGGTACTAAAATAAAGAAAGTGCAACTACACAAGATGAGGTTTCAAGCACATTCAATCTTCTAGGTTGAGCATCAACAAGGAGGGAACCTAGGTATGCACATGATGTTGGTTGGGTTCACCCGAAGGTTCCCCCGCAACCGCCTAAACAACCGCATGAGGCTAACAACATCAATTCCACAAACACTCCACCGTAAGGGCCATCGCCTTATGTGGGAAAAAGAGCTTTTGGTCGGTCTAGGTAAACCACCTTCCACGACCTCTCCCATGATCACACGGCTACATGAGGTAGGGACCTCTTACCGATCTGCATGGAAACGAGTTCGGTTTAGCTTTGCCCGTGCTCTAATCGTCGCGATCTGTCGCACGACGCGGGTACGGCTTCGCCTCGGCCCGTAAGGGTTTAGCACCTTCAAGTGCTACACAAATATAGGCTACGCACCTAATCCCTTCACAAGGATCTAGGCTTCACAAATACTCAAAAAGGGGAGGTATAATACGCTCCGCATCAATTTCGCGGTGAAGGTTTGCCTTCATCCAATCTCAAAGCATGGGGCTTTCGTTAGGATCTTCACAAGACGCCTGCACTTAAATCCCGCACTACTATAGATGATTTCACGGAGTCATTCTCCGGCACGCATTCTAGGCTTAACCTAAATGTAACGTCGCAATCCAAGCATCACCGATTCGGGCTCACGGCCACGAATAGGCTTCACACAAAATGCCTAAATCCGCACGACTACCTGATTTTCTACATGCAATATGCCGGGGACGGACACAATCGACCCGGAGTTCCGAAGAACTTGAGGGAATCCTACACTTCACCCATTTGGTGAAAGGGATCCCTCATGCAAGCATAGAGAAACGAAGGAGAGGACAAAAGACAAGTCCAAACAATGGGAGAAGAAATCGTTACCCTAGGAGCGTTCTTTTTCACCATGGATCCGAGATTCTAGACGGAGGGAAATGACCGCACCGGGCTGCACTCTCCAGATCTGGAAACGGTTCGCGAAACGGAGCTCTGGAGCTCCGTCAATGGCGGAATCTCCCTTCTTCTTCCTTGGCTCCTCCTTCTTTCTCTAGGGTTTGGAGAGAGAATGGCTTAGAGAATATGAGGTTTAACCCCCTCTCATCAGCCCTAAAGGTCTCCCGCAACTAAACCTAGCTGTTGGATCAAATCCCAAAAGATTTGGACGGTCCGATCTTCTTCTCCGCTCAAAATCGCGGAACAGAATAAACAGGGTGCACGATCACAGGCGCACGGTCAGTGGTCGTGCGCGAAGAGGGAAATGGTTGTGCGTGCTGTCCAAGACAGAACTCGATATTCTTCTAAATTAACGCACGGTCGCTGGCGCACGATCACCGGTCGTGCGCGATGAGGACAATGGTCGTGCGCATAAGACGAGACAGAACTCCGAATCTTCGCGGGTTACGCACGATCATTGGCGCACGATCACTGGTCGTGCGCGAAGAGGACAATGGTCGTGCGCATTGACCTGATCTGGAATTTTGAGCTTATCCCGAGCGCAACACTACCATTCCGCCTACCTCGCTGAACCACGATCTTTGGGGTGTTACACTCTCTACCTGCAAGAGTCAACAAAATTCGTGGATAAAGGTCTCAACCCCTTTTATTGTGTGTCAATTATTTGCTTTTTGGCAAACCATGGACAAGGAAGAAGGAAAAATGCACTGTAAAGCAAATATGGGTGCCTATCATCTCCACAAATACTATGGGAGGAACCACTTGGGTATCCGGATCTTTTTTCCCATCCTCTTTTTAGTTGTGTTGGCAGGCTAAGGATAAGGAAGACATGTAGTACTTGGACTGGAGATGCTCCAAGCACATGGCTGACAATAAAGCAGAGTTCATTAGCCTCATGATGAAGAATGGAAGGATGGTGTCTTTTGGTGACAACGACAAGTGAAGAATCATTGGCAGGTGTATAGTGGGTAACAACTCCTTTTCTATTTCAAATGTTTTATATGTTGAAGGTTTGAAATACAATCTAATATCTATTAGTCAATTAGGTGATAATGGTCTAAATGTCCTATTTGAATTGTCTACAAACCTTTGCTAAATTATAAATCCCAGAACAAATGTAGTCGTACTCACCGCACCAAGATCTCATAATGTTTACATGATTGCTTTTCATGATCTTTCACATTCATCTATCAAATGTCTTATTTCAAAAAAATGGTGAATTAGAATTATGGCATAGGCATCTTGGTCACACTAGCACTAAACTTATATTAAAACTATCCAAAGATAAATTAATTAGAGGATTTCCTATGCTTAATGGATATTTATCTTCACTTTGCCCACCTTGCCAAAAAGGAAAATTTTTATAACATCTTTTTAAAGTAAAAATGAAATTTCCACTACTATACCCTTAAAATTAATTTAGATTGATCTTTCAGATGAAGTGAGCACCACCAGTCTAAGTGGTAGAAAATATACTTATGTTTTGATTGATGATTTTTCAAGATATTGTTGGACAATCTTTCCTACCACAAAATCTGATACTTTTTGTGAATTCTCAAAATTATGTAAACGTATTCAAAATGAACTTGATCTAAAAATTCAATACATTTGCTCGGATCATGGAGAATTTGAAAATAAAAATTTTACCACTTTTTGTAGTGATCTAGGAATTAAGCATGAATTTTCTGCTCCACGCACCTCAAACCAAAATGGTGTTATGGAGAGGAAAAATATAACCCTTCAAGAATTAACATGCACCATGCTTTCTAAATTTGAGTTGCCTAGATCATTTTGGGCTGAAGTCGTTAGCACATCATGTTATGTTATTAATCGTGTCATGCTTTAACCTTTCTTACAATTAACCCCTTATGAAGTGTATTTTTTAAAAGAAGCCTAATGTATCTTATTTTCTTGTTTTTGGTTGCAAATGCTTTTTATTAAACACAAAGGATTCATTAGGAAAATTTGATGAAAATGTGATGAAGGAATTTTTCTTGGGTATTTTTCAAGTAGTATAGCCTATATAGTATATAACAAAAGAACAAAAATAGTTGAAGAATCTTTTCATGTTAGATTTGATGAGTTTATTCCTTGTATAGAGAAAATTATTGCAGGAAATGAAGAGGAACCCCTCTCCCCAGTAGAGCATGAGGATGATGAGTCACCGAAAGAGGAGAACAAGGAAGAGGAGGACAAGGAAGAGGAGTACGTGTCTCCTTGCATGCTAAAGTTCACAAAACATCATCCAAAGGATCTTGTCATTGGAGCACCACCAAAAGGAGTAACGACTCGCTCTTCCCTACATTAATCTTTTTCAAACCTTTGCTTTGTTTCCGAAATGAAACCAAAAAACATTTCAACCACTTTAAATGATGAATTTTTGTATTTCGCTATGAATGATGAATTGGAACAATTTGAACGAAATAAGGTTTGGAATCTTATAGAAAGACCATCTAATCTCCCGATAGTATGGGTAAAATGGATTTTCAAAAATAAATTCGATGGTGAATCTAGAATTACTAGGAACAAAGCTCGCTTGGTATCATAAGGATATTCGCAAATCGAAGGGGTATATTTTAATGAAACATTTTCACATGTTGCTCACTTAGAATCCATTAGAATTTCTCTTGCATTTGCGAGTTTCAACCGATTTTAATTGTTTCAAATGGATGTTAAAAGTTCTCTTTTTAATGGGATTATTAAGGAAGAGGTTAATGTTGAACAACCCCCCAGTTTTATAAATGAAATTTTTTGAAATCATGTATTCAAACTAGATAAAGCGCTTTATGGTTTAAACCAAGCGCCACGTGCTTGGTATGAAAGATTAACATCAATTTTAATAAATCATAAAGCGCTTTATGGTTTGAACCATAAAGTACTTTATGTTTTGAGAGATCGACAACCAGCCATCCATTTTTGCGCCAGTTCCGCTCCTTTCATCGCTCCACCACCACTCACTGTTAGGAGAAGCTCAGGGCATCATTTCCTTCCAAATCAAGAGCTAGAGCTCCCTCCTTGACCTCCTCCATCATTAGTGAGCTCAAGAGCTCCATTCCAAGACAATTTCTGCTGCATTCAAGGGTTCTTCGGCGAGAGCTAGTTTTGAAAGTGCACAATTAACCTCACTAGAATTCTCTAGAGGGGGGGGGGGGGGGGGGGTGAATAGAGATTTAAAAATTATTTTGTGCAAAGTTAATATATATATGTGTATGATCACAGATTATAACTTCCCACACACCAACAAGAATTAAGCAAGAAAATAAAGTAAATGCAAGAAAATAAATCACAGCACAACACAGGAAAATGATTTCTCTTAACCCCTAGAAATGAATTCTAAGAATGAAAAAACAAGGCTAAGTAAATATGCGTCGAATAGTATTCGACGTTTCCTTCAGGTTGAGTCGAAGTAACTCTAGGAAGATTTCGACGTAAGTCTAGTCGACGCCACTCTGATTTCTAGTCGACGCATCTAGTGAAGTCGACGCACATCAGTCGACGCACCTTCCTTATTCTTCTCTCGACGTCCAGAAAGGATGCTCTCGACGCTTACGTCGAATAGTAATCGACGCACGTCGATTTCCATGACAGAATTTAAATATGCGCCAGATCTCTTTCCTTCTTTCAATAGATCTGATTTATATGGAATAAGTGTTAATATTTTATAGCCGTTCTGAATCATTCTTTCCTTATATCTGATTCATGGCTAATTTGATTTAACTTATTTGGATATTATTTGAAATCTGAATTGGTTCTTTCCTTCTACAGAAATAAATATTATGGAAACATTTTCATCTTTCTATTTTTCTGACTGCTAATTAATTATACTCCTATAGCATTATTTTGAATACACAGAGCTATAAATAAAGAGGAGGTCGGCAGAAAATGACAGTTAAGTGATCCACCACATACATTTTGAAATAGAGGAAAAGCTCCCAAGAGAAAAGAGAGAAATTGAGAAAAAGCTCTGCAGCAACATTCAACCACTTCTTCTTCTTCTGCTTCTGAAATCACACTGCTGCAAAATCTGATAGCTCTCACAAAGAGAGAAAGTCTGCAAATCTTCTTCTCTCTATAGAAGAAAGATTCAATTCACTTCTTGTGCTTCCAATCTTCTTGCTAGGAAGAAGATTCATTCTTGTCCTTATATCTTTCCTGCTTTCTTTCTTACATCTAACGTTGTAAAAGAGTTTTTAGAATCTCTCTTTAAAAAATTCAGTGTACTGGTTCTAAGAGTCTCCTTGTCAAAAGACTCAGTTGGTTCTAAGAGTCTCCTTGTCAAAAGACTCAGGGTGGTTCTAAGAGTCTCCTTATCAAAAGACTCAGTACAAGATAGTGAATTCCTACCAAGGGGGTAGAAGAGTGGACTACCCAAAGTTTGGGGAACCACTATATTTTCTTGTGTTGTGCTGTGATTTATTTTCTTGCATTTACTTTATTTTCTTGCTTAATTCTTGTTGGTGTGTGGGAAGCTCTAATCTGTGATTATACACATATATATATTAACTTTGCACAAAATATTTTTAATCTCTATTCACCCCCCCCCCCCTCTAGAGAATTCTAGTGAGGTTAACTGTGCACTTTCAATTGGTATCAGAGCTAGGTTCATCTAAAAAGGATAACTCCTTGATCAAAAAGATCTTACCTCTCATATATATATATATTTTTCAAAACTATTTTATCATATGGCACAAATCAAAGATTATGCTTCCACCAGACCTCCAATGTGCAATCTTGAAAAGTTTGCAGTTTGGAAAACAAGAATTAGAATTTATATGAATTCCATTGATGCTGACTTGTTTGATATTACTATGACAGGTCCCCCAAAGCCTTATAGAAAGGATGCAAATGGCAATGTCACACAAACACTTGTTCCAAGATCTGAGTGGACAGAAGATGAAAAGAAGGCAAGAACATATGATCTAAAGGCCATGAACATACTTGTCTCAACTCTCTCAGATGACATTTTTCAAAAGGTTGTTGACTGTGAATCATCCAAAGAAATTTGGGATGCTCTCACAAAGATGGTGGAAGGAAGTGTTGATGAAAAGAAAGATAAAAAGGCTCTATTGATCTCTCAATATGAGAACTTCCAAAAGAAGGATGAAGAAAGCATCTCTGAAATGTATGACAGATTTAGTCTGATCATCAATCAACTAAGAGACTTGGATAGAGAAATCTCTCTCACTGAGATTAATGACAAATTGCTAATGAGTCTCCCTAGTTCATGGGACTCAAGAATATGGGCAATAAGAGACACAAGAGGACAAAAAGAGATCTCAACAGATGCTCTCTTAGGAAAACTCAGATCCTATGAGCAGTTGCTGAAAACTAGAGAGGAGAAGGAAAGAAGAGAAAACACTCCAATTTCCTCAAAAAGCAGGAACATTGCTCTAAAGGCAACAGAAGAAGGAACCCCTGTCACTGAAGAAGAATTATTCAGTTTCTTGGCCAGAAGATTTAAGAAATGGGTCAAGACAGATGGATCAAAAAGGAGGGAGTCAAAACCAAGGTATGACAAAACCCCCACTAAAGAAATTATTTGCTATTCTTGCAGGAAACCTGGACACATTGCCCCAGAATGTCCAGAGAATGCTGAAACAGAAAAGGATCTGAAAAAGAAAGATCTGAAGAAAAAGGGGAAGAAGAAAGAAAGAGGCTTCATTGCAGAAGTCTGGAGTGAAACAAACTCTGAGGATAGTTCATCCTCTAAGAGTGACAATGAAGAATCTAGGCATGAAGACCTATGCTTGATGGCCTTTGAAGACTCAAAGAATGATGATAAATCATGGAGTGAAACAGGATCAGAAGAAAGCATATCTTCTGATGATGAAAAAGAAAAGAACCTCATTCTCATTGAGGAATCTGAGGATGAGGATGAGGTAAGCATGTTTGATGAAATAGATTTTCAAAGTGATAATTTTAGAAATGATTTTATGGGAATGTACCTAGATCAACTAAAAACAAAACAAGAAATTAAAGATCTAAAAGAACAAATCAATGTAGCTAAATACCAGAGAAACACAGAAATTAAATCCTCTAAAGATTATGAATCAATAGCTAGCAGAATAGAAAAGGAAATAGAAAGGGCTAGAATAGAAAATCAGTTCCTTAATGATAAAGTAACCCAGGCAAAAGCCTTTGAAGAATCAATAAAAATGAGAAGCCAAACTCTTAAGGAAATCACTGAAAAACAAACAATAAGACACAACCATCTTGGGCTAGGGGCTGATCCCTCAATCAGCCTAATTCCATCCAACAAACCTGCTTGGATGAGCCCTGTAAAATTCACTAAACCTGTCAAAATGACAAACCAAGAAAAAGACCCAAAAGATAAGGAAGAAAACTCCTTCAAAGAAATAAAGGAATTTGATGAAACATCTTATTATTCAGCTGATGACTCACAAACTTCATCTGAAGAAACAATCAAACCAAGAAAACAAGACATAAAGGAGTAAAAACAGAGAAAGGCAAAATGAAAATTTATGAAGATACAGTTGCGTCGACTTCATATCGACGCATGCACGATAGTGCGTCGACTTCTACTCAACGCAATCTCTTAGATGCTTCGACCTCTTCTAGATGGATGAACAAAAGCATGTCGACTTCCAATCGACGCAACTTTTTCTATGCGTCGAAATCAGATCGACACCATCTGGATAAAGCACCGAATACAAATCAACGTGACTATCAACATGCGTCGAATGGATATCGACGCACAAAAATTCAGAACAATTTAAACATCTTTCCTCCAAAAGTCTTTCATCCTAACCCTTATTCAGGACCCATTCATCCTAATCATGAATTCTATCCAAATCAAACCCTCTATTCTAACCAACACTCTTATCCTCATCAACAGTTCTATCCTACTCTAAACTCAAATTCTCATAATAATAGGATAATCAAATGCTATATATGTAACAAAACTGGCCACCTTGCCAAACAATGTTGGCATAATCAATCAAACTAACTGTAAAAATTAGTCCTAGGCTGTCTTAGAAAAGCTTTAGGACTAGGAAGAGACAACAAGAAATAAGAACATAGAGTGGTTCAGAAAAATCAAAAGTCACGTCAACTTCTACTCGACGCTCCGTAGATGACTCAGATCATCAGGTGTAATCGACGCATGCGTCGACTACTATCGACGCATACGTCGATAGGAAACCCTATCATACCAAATCAGACCATATCGATGTTCACGTCGAATTCCACTCGCCGTAACGTCGACTTCATAAAAACGAGCGGCAATACTAAAATAATCTCAGTCACATCCACTGAAGTACCGAATAAGCCTCGAATTGAGTCCCATTTCGACGCTTCACCTGACTTAAAGAAACTCTTCAGTTAGAAAACCTTCGTGATTCTGCATCTATCATCCTTCTTGCTCCTCTATCCAGCTAATTCTTTTTCCCTCTCTCACCGATCTTCAATGGCTCCCAAGATAAATTCTGGGTTCGATATCGACCTCGAATCCTTCCAAGCAGCAGCAGAGAACTATAAGAACATCATAGCTCTCTTCACTGAAGCAGGACTGGACAAGCTCATCTCCACTAGGTGCAAGCTTCTGGAAACTGAGCTCACAAAGCTCATAACTCATGTTCAGATTTCTGAACAAGGAGAAATCCAAGGAACACTATATGAGACACCAGTCTCAATCTCAGCAGAACACATTAGGGCCACCTTTGATCTCCCATCAGGTATATCCTAATGTCATCTTTGTTCAACTAAAATAGGGAAAGGAAATCTCATAAGTCTTCATCATTTCCTATTAGGTGATGAATCTATAGACCTCACACCTGATGAAATCAAGCATCTGCTAACCACCATGAAGTTCTCAAGGGATAAACCAATCCATCTAAAGAAAATAGACTTTTCTGAGGAGTATAGACTACTAGCAGATATAGTAGGAAAGATACTACTATGTAAGATATCTGCCCATGATGCAGTGCCCAAGCAGCAACTGAACATCATGGGAGCTCTGGTGTTAAAGAAGAAAATAGACTGGGCCAGCTGTTTGCTCAAGATGATAGGCTCTAGATATTCCCACAAAGAAAATGCCTACATGAGAATGATGAGTCAAGTACTGTTCCACTCCTTCCCTGACCTATGTAGGTCAAAAGGAATTCCCATCCCTCCAGGAAAAAGGATGTCCATATCCCTATTTTCTAAATGGGCCAGGCAAATCCCTAAGCCTGGTTCCATCCCTGAAAGGACTCCATCTCCTCCTATCTCTCCTGCTCCTCCTCCTCCTCCTCCTTCTCAAACAGTCACATCTTCTGTCCCAGCATCATCCTCACCAATACCTCCTCAATCACCTGCTCAACCTTCTTCTATTCCTCCACCTCCTCCATCAAATATACCTCCTCAAGATGATAGAATCCCCTCTCCACATCCATTATCTCCTCCTCCTCCTCTATCACATCTTCCTCCACCATCACCTCCTCATCAACTCTCACACCATGAACCATCTGAATCCACTGAGGCTCTCATCACCTTGTGCATACAATCCACAGCTCAAAGATTCCAAGCAATGCTAGATGAGCATTGCTCCTAGATTCATTCCTCCATCCTTCACATGCACACCCAAATAGATAGGGTCAGTGCCTCTGTGCAAGATCTGAAGTCATCTCTCTCTTCCTCTAGAGTGACTAGGTCTTTCTTAACCTCCTTGGCCAAGAAGGTCAAGAAGGGGGAGAATCTAGATGAAGATCAGCCCTCCAATCCTAAATCTCCTTCTCACAAATCCCTTCCTACCTCAAAAACTGACAGTCTAGCACTGCTCAAAACCCTTGGGAATGAGATAGTACCTGAGCTCCATATTGATGAACAAACAATAGAGGTACTAAGCATGGCAAGAGAGGCTGCAGACCAAGTTGCACTACTGCAAGGGGAACCAAGCAGAGCTGAAAAAGAAGATGGGGCAGATGATGAGAAAGTTAAAGAAACTAAACCTCAGGGGGAGCTGGAAATTGTGGTAGCTGAAGTAGGAGCTAAGGAGCTGGATACCATTGTGAATACAGCTGAAAATGAAACTCAAAGGGACTCAACTGCTGTGACTCAGGGGGAGATGAGGGTGCTATCTGCTGTTGAGAAAGAGCAACCTACCAAAGTCTTCAAAAGAAAAAGAAAGACTCCTCCTACCCCTCCTGAGTGTTAATTTGGTTTCTAAAAACATTAATGAAAATTTTTATGTTCAAAACATTGATTGGTCAATATATATATATTCTCTTCTGAGTTGGTGTATATACAACTTTCTTTCCTTCTTTCCTTTTTGGTTACTCAATATATTTCTTATCTTTACAAATGCTGTGCTGGGTTAATTATATGCTAGTACAATTTCCCTCAAAATAGGGTTAAGACAAATAGGGGGAGATTGTTGGGAAAATGATTTCTCTTAACCCCTCGAAATGAATTCTAAGAATGAAAAAACAAGGCTAAGTAAATATGCGTCGAATAGTATTCGACGTTTCCTTCAGGTTGAGTCGAAGTAACTTTAGGAAGATTTTGACGTAAGTCTAGTCGACGCCACTCTGATTTCTAGTCGACGCATCTAGTGAAGTCGACGCACCTTCCTTATTCTTCTCTCGACGTCCAGAAAGGATGCTCTCGACGCTTGTGTCGAATAGTAATCGACGCACGTCGATTTCCATGACTGAATTTAAATATGCGCCAGATCTCTTTTCTTCTTTCAATAGATCTGATTTATATGGAATAAGTGTCAATATTTTATAGCCGTTCTGAATCATTCTTTCCTTATATCTGATTTTTGGCTAATTTGATTTAAATTATTTGGATATTATTTGAAATCTGAATTGGTTCTTTCCTTCTACAGAAATAAATATTATGGAAACATTTTCATCTTTCTATTTTTCTGACTGCTAATTAATTATCCTCCTATAGCATTATTTTGAATACACAGAGCTATAAATAAAGAGGAGGTCGGCAGAAAATGACAGTTGAGTGATCCACCACATACATTTTGAAATATAGGAAAAGCTCCCAAGAGAAAAGAGAGAAATTGAGAAAAAGCTCTACAGCAATATTCAACCACTTCTTCTTCTTCTGCTTCTGAAATCATACTGCTGCAAAATCTGATAGCTCTCACAAAGAGAGAAAGTCTGCAAATCTTCTTCTCTCTATAGAAGAAAGATTCAATTCACTTCTTGTGCTTCCAATCTTCTTGCTAGGAAGAAGATTCATTCTTGTCCTTATATCTTTCCTGCTTTCTTTCTTACATCTAACGTTGTAAAAGAGTTTTTAGAATCTCTCTTCAAAAAATTCAGTGTACTGGTTCTAAGAGTCTCCTTGTCAAAAGACTCAGTTGGTTCTAAGAGTCTCCTTGTCAAAAGACTCAGGGTGGTTCTAAGAGTCTCCTTATCAAAAGACTCAGTACAAGATAATGAATTCCTACCAAGGGGGTAGAAGAGTGGACTACCCAAAGTTTGGGGAACCACTATATTTTCTTGTGTTGTGCTGTGATTTATTTTCTTGCATTTACTTTATTTTCTTGCTTAATTCTTGTTGGTGTGTGGGAAGCTCTAATCTGTGATTATACACATATATATATATATTAACTTTGCACAAAATATTTTTAATCTCTATTCACCCCCCCCCCCCCTCTAGAGAATTCTAGTGAGGTTAACTGTGCACTTTCAGAGACTCTTAGAACCAACTGAGTCTTTTTACAAGGAGACTCTTAGAACCAGTACACTGAATTTTTTGGAGAGAGATTATAAAAACTCTTTTACAATGTTTAAGTGAGAAAGAAAGAAAGGAGAAGAAATAAAAACAGGAAAGAATCTTCTTCCTAGCAAGAAGATTGGAAGCACAAGAAGTGAATTGAATCTTTCTTCTATAGAGAGAAGAAGATTTGCAGCCTTTCTCTCTTTGTGAGAGCTATCAGATTTTGCAGCAGTGTGACTTCAGAAGCAGAAGAAGAAGAAGTGCTTGAATGTTGCTGCAGAGCTTTTTCTCAATTTCTCTCTTTTCTCTTGGGAGCTTTTCCTCTATTTCAAATGTGTGTGGTAGATCACTCTTCTTTATTTTCTGCTGACCTCCTCTTTATTTATAGCTCTGTTAATTCAACATAATACTATAGGAGGATAATCAATTAGCCGTTGGAGAGAATAGAAAGAAAAAAATGTTTCCATAATGTTTATTTCTGTAGAAGGAAAGAATGAATTCTGATTTCAAATAATATCCAAAATAGAGTTAATCAGATTAGCCAAGAATCAAATAGAAGGAAAGAATGATTCAGAATGGCTATAAAATATTAACATTATTCCATACAAATTAGATTTACTGAAAGAAGGAAAGAGATCTGGCGCATATTTAAGTCTGTCAAATAAATCGACGTGCGTCGATTGCCATTCGACGCAAGCATCGAGTACATCCTGTCTGGACATCGAGAGGTGAATAAGGAAGGTGCGTCGACTAAGGTGCGTCGACTTCACTAGTTGCGTCGACTAGAAAACAGAGTAACGTCGACAACACATACGTCAAAATCTTCCTAGAGTTACTTTGACTTAATCTGAAAGAGACGTCGACTACATTTCGACGTGGCGTCGAACACTATTCGACGCATATTTACTTAGCTTTGTTTTTCATTCTTGGAATTCATATTTGACTCATTTTCAGGGGTTAAGAGAAATCATTTTCCCAACAATCTCCCCCTATTTGTCTTAACCCTTCTTAGAGAGAAATTAGCATATAATTAACATAGCAAAGCATTTGTAAAGATAATGAAGATTTCACACAATCAGAAGAGAATATATAAACAAACTTCATGTTCAGACCAATCACAAAGTAAAGTATGTGAAACATTGTTTTCAAGTTTTATTCAGGAGGAGTAGGAGGAGTTTTTCTTTTTCTCATGAATACTATTGTGGATTGCTCTTTCCCAGTAGCAGGTGATTCCCTCAGCTCCCCCTGGGTCTCAGCTCCCCCTGCCCCTGACTCCTGAGCCCCTTCTTCAGCCATCACAGCATCAGCTTCATGTCCTTTTTCAGTTTCAGTAGCTGGTTCATTTTCTTCTTGATTTATAGCAGTATTCAATTCTTTCTCACCTTCTTCCTTTTCAGCCTCATTTTCTGCTCTGCTTCCCTCCCCTTGCAGTAGTACCACTTGGTCTGCAGCCTCTCTTGCTATGCTGAGTACCTCAATTGTTTGTTCATCAATATGGAGCTCAGGTACTAACTCATTCCCAATTGTCTTGAGCAGTGCAAGACTGTCAGATTTTGAAGAAGAAGGGGATTTGTGAGAAGGAGATTTAGGATTGGAGGGCCGATTTTCATCTAGATTCTCCCCCTTCTTGACCTTCTTGGCCAAGGAGGTTAAGAAAGACTTAGTCACTCTAGACGAAGAGAGAGATGACTTCAGATCTTGCACAGAGGCACTGACCCCATCTATTTGGGTGTGCATGTGAAGGATGGAGGAATGAATCTGGGAGCAATGCTCATCTAGCATTGCTTGGAATATTTGAGCTGTGGATTGTATGCACTGGGTGATGAGTGCCTCAGTGGATTCAGATGGTTCATGGTGTGAGAGATGATGAGGTGATGGTGGAGGAGGAGGAGAGGGTAGTCTATTATCTGGATGAGGTGTATCTGAATGAGGAGGTGGAGGGATAGAAGAAGGCTGAGTAGGTGATTGAGGAGGTATTGGTGAGGATGATGCTGGGACAGAAGATGTTCCTGTTTGAGAAGGAGGAGGATGAGCAGGAGAGATAGGAGGAGATGGAGTATTTTCACGGATGGAACCAGGCTTGGGAATTTGCCTGGTCCATTTGGAGAAGAGGGCAATGGACATCCTCTTTCCAGGACGGATAGGAATTCCTTTTGACCTGCAGAGATCAGGGAAGGAATAGAAGAGAACCTGACTCATGATTCTCATATAAGCATTTTCCTTGTGGGAATATTTGGAGGCTATCATTTTGAGAAGACAGCTGGCCCAATCCACCTTCTTCTTCAGCACAAGGGCCCTCATGATGTTCAGCTGCTGTTTGGGCACTGCATCATGGGCTGAAATCTTGCATAGCAGTATCTTCCCTACTATATCTGCCAGCAATCTGTACTCATCTGAAAAGTTTATCTTTTTTAGATGGATTGGTCTGTCTTTTGAGAATTTCATGGTGGAGAGCACATGCTTGATTTCATCAGGTGTGAGGTCAATGGGTTCATCACCTAATAGAGGGATAATTAAGACTTATTTAGTCATTCTTCTCAAACTTATTTTCTTCCCCTTTTTTCATTTAAATAAGGATGATATTAGGATATACCTGATGGAAGATCAAAGGTGGACCTAACATGTTCTGCTGAGATTGAGACAGGTGTCTCATATAGTGTTCCCTGGATTTCTCCTTGTTCAGATATCTGAACATGAGTCAGCAGCTCTGTGAGCTCTGTTTCCAGTAGCTTGCACCTTGTGGAGATGAGTTTGTCTAATCCAGCTTCTGTGAAGAGAGCAATGATGCTCTTATAGTTTTCTTCGGCAGCCTGGAAGGACTCAAGGTTAATGTCGAACCCAGAATTTATCTTTGGAGCCATTGTAGATCAGTGGGAAAGAGAGAGAAAGAGACGGCTGGACGGAGGAGCAAGGAGAATAAAAGATGCAGAGGTCGTGAAGGTTTCTAATTGAAGAGTCTATTTAAGTCAGGTGAAGCGTCGAAACAGGACTCAATTCGAGGCTTATTAGGTACTTCAGTGGATGTGACCGAAAATGATTCAGCCTTGCCGCTCGTTTTTATGAAGTCGACGTTACGTCGAGTGGGATTTGTCGTGATCGTCGATATAGTCTGCTTTGGGATGAAGAGATTTCTAGTCGATGTACGCGTCGATAATAGTCGACGTATGCGTCGATTATGCCTATTGATCTGAGTCGTCGACGGTGCGTCGATTATAAGTCGACGTGACTTTTAATTTTTCAGAACAGCTCTATGTGCTTATTTCTTTTTGTCTCTTCCTATTCCTAAAGGTTTCTATGTCAATTTTGGACTGATTTTCTTTTACATATAATTTGATTGATTATGCCAACATTGTTTGGCAAGGTGGCCGGGTTTGTTACATATATAGCATTTGATTGTCTTAGAGTTGTAAGGGTTTGATTTTAGAGAAGGATAGAAGTGTTGATTGGGATAGGAATATTGTTTAGAGTGGAAATTTTGATCAGGATGAATGGGTCCTGAATAGGGGTTTAGATGAGAGATTTTTGAAGGGAAGACATTTACGTTGCTCTGAATATGTGTGCGTCGATATCGATTCGACGCATGTTGATAGTCGCGTCGATTTCTATTCGGCGCTTTCTCCAGGTGGCGTCGATCTGATTTCGACGCGTAAAAAGAGTTGCGTCGATTGGAAGTCAACGTACTTTTGTTTAAGTGTCGAGAAGAGATCGATGCATCTGAGAGGTTGCGTTGAGTAGATGTCGACGCACTATTATGCATGCGTCGATATGAAGTCGACGCAACTGAATCTTCATAGATTTTTACTATTCCTTTTTTTGTTTTTACTTCTTTATGAGTTGTTTCTCTTGGTTTAGTTATCTCTTCAGATGAAGTTTGTGAGTCATCAGCTGAATAATATGATGTATCATCAATTTCCTTGGAGAGGTGTTCTTTCTTATGTTGTGATTCTTTTTCTTGGTTGTCTAATTTGACAGGTTTAGTGAATTTTACAGGGCTCATCCAAGCAGGTTTGTTGGATGGAATTAGGCTGATTGAGGGATCAGCCCCTAGCCCAAGATTCTTGTGTCTTATTGTTTGTTTTTCAGTGATCTCTTCAAGAGTTTGGCTTCTCATTTTTATTGATTCTTCAAAGGCTTTTGCCTGGGTTACTTTATCCTTAAGGAACTGATTTTCTATTCTAGCCCTTTCTATTTCCTTTTCTATTCTGCTAGCTATTGATTCATAATCTTTAAAGGATTTAATTTCTGTGTTTCTCTGGTTTTTAGCTACATTGATTTGTTCTTTTAGATCTTTAATTTCTTTTGTTGCTTTTAGTTGATCTAGATACATTCTCATAAAATCATTTCTAAAGTTATCACTTTGAAAATCTATTTCATCAAACATGCTTACCTCATCCTCATCCTCAGATTCCTCTATGAGAATGAGGTTCTTTTCTTTTTCATCATCAGAAGATATGCTTTCTTCTGATCCTGTTTCACTCCATGATTTATCATCATTCTTTGAGTCTTCAAAGGCCATTAAGCATAGGTCTTCTTGCCTAGATTCTTCATTGTCACTCTTAGAGGATGAACTATCCTCAGAGTTTGTTTCACTCCAGACTTCTGCAATGAAGCCTCTTTCTTTCTTCTTCCCCTTTTTCTTCAGATCTTTCTTTTTCAGATCCTTTTCTATTTCAGCATTCTCTGGACATTCTGGGGCAATATGTCCAGGTTTCCTGCAAGAATAGAAAATAATTTCTTTAGTGGGGGTTTTGTCATACCTTGGTTTTGACTCCCTCCTTTTTGATCCATCTGTCTTGACCCATTTCTTAAATCTTCTGGCCAAGAAACTGAATAGTTCTTCATCAGTGACAGGGGTTCCTCCTTCTGTTGCCTTTAGAGCAATGTTCCTGCCTTTTGAGGAAATTGGAGTGTTTTCTCTTCTTTCCTTCTCTTCTCTAGTTTTCAGCAATTGCTCATAGGATCTGAGTTTTCCTAAGAGAGCATCTGTTGAAATCTCTTTTTGTCCTCTTGTGTCTCTTATTGCCCATATTCTTGAGTCCCATGAACTAGGGAGACTCATTAGCATTTTGTCATTAATCTCAGTGAGAGAGATTTCTCTGTCCAAGTCTCTTAGTTGATTGATGATCAGACTGAATCTGTCATACATTTCAGAGATGCTTTCTTCAGCCTTCTTTTGGAAGTTCTCATATTGAGAAATCAATAGAGCCTTTTTATCTTTCTTTTCATCAGCACTTCCATCCACCATCTTTGTGAGAGCATCCCAAATTTCTTTGGATGATTCACAGTCAACAACCTTTTGAAAAATGTCATCTGAGAGAGTTGAGACAAGAATGTTCATGGCCTTTAGATCATATGTTCTTGCCTTCTTTTCATCTTCTGTCCACCAGATCTTGGAACAAGTGTTTGTGTGACATTGCCATTTGCATCCTTTCTATAAGGCTTTGGGGGACCTGTCATAGTAATATTAAACAAGTCAGCATCAATGGAATTCATATAAATTCTAATTCTTGTTTTCCAAACTGCAAACTTTTCAAGATTGCACATTGGAGGTCTGGTGGAAGCATAATCTTTGATTTGTGCCATATGATAAAATAGTTTTGAAAAATATATATATATATGAGAGGTAGGATCTTTTTGATCAAGGAGTTATCCTTTTTAGATCAACCTGGCTCTGATACCAATTGAAAGTGCACAATTAACCTCACTAGAATTCTCTAGAGGGGGGGGGGGGGGGGGGGGTGTATAGAGATTTAAAAATTATTATGTGCAAAGTTAATATATATATGTTTATGATCACAGATTAGAGCTTCCCACACACCAACAAGAATTAAGCAAGAAAATAAAGTAAATGCAAGAAAATAAATCACAGCACAACACAAGAAAATATAGTGGTTCCCCAAACTTTGGGTAGTCCACTCTTCTACCCCCTTGGTAGGAATTCACTATCTTGCACTGAGTCTTTTGATAAGGAGACTCTTAGAACCACCCTGAGTCTTTTGACAAGGAGACTCTTAGAACCAACTGAGTCTTTTGACAAGGAGACTCTTAGAACCAGTACACTGAATTTTTTGGAGAGAGATTCTAAAAACTCTTTTACAATGTTTAAGTGAGAAAGAAAGAAAGGAGAAGAAATAAAAACAGGAAAGAATCTTCTTCCTAGCAAGAAGATTGGAAGCACAAGAAGTGAATTGAATCTTTCTTCTATAGAGAGAAGAAGATTTGCAGCCTTTCTCTCTTTGTGAGAGCTATCAGATTTTGCAGCAGTGTGACTTCAGAAGCAGAAGAAGAAGAAGAAGTGCTTGAATGTTGCTGCAGAGCTTTTTCTCAATTTCTCTCTTTTCTCTTGGGAGCTTTTCCTCTATTTCAAATGTGTGTGGTAGATCACTCTTCTTTATTTTCTGCCGACCTCCTCTTTATTTATAGCTCTGTTAATTCAACATAATACTATAGGAGGATAATCAATTAGCAGTTAGAGAGAGTAGAAAGAAAAAAATGTTTCCATAATGTTTATTTCTGTAGAAGGAAAGAATGAATTCTGATTTCAAATAATATCCAAAATAGAGTTAATCAGATTAGCCAAGAATCAAATAGAAGGAAAGAATGATTCAGAACGGCTATAAAATATTAACATTATTCCATACAAATCAGATTTACTGAAAGAAGGAAAGAGATCTGGTGCATATTTAAGTCTGTCAAATAAATCGACGCGCGTCGATTGCCATTCGACGCAAGCGTCGAGTACATCCTGTCTGGACGTCGAGAGGTGAATAAGGAAGATACGTCGACTAAGGTGCGTCGACTTCACTAGTTGCGTCGACTAGAAAACAGAGTAACGTCGACAACACATACGTCGAAATCTTCCTAGAGTTACTTCGACTTAATCTGAAAGAGACGTCGACTACATTTCGACGTTGCGTCGAACACTATTCGACGCATATTTACTTAGCTTTGTTTTTCATTCTTGGAATTCATATTTGACTCATTTTCAGGGGTTAAGAGAAATCATTTTCCCAACAAGTTTGAATTGTTATACGAAGAAGACGGGTAATGTGGTGGAATGAGACAGCTCCTCTGAACACGGAACGTCAATTGAAGATCGAGCTCGGATGAGGCATGACAAACCTTTGATTCCGGCCACAAAACTTCAGCGATTATTCGTTCATTGGTATACTCTTTCCTCCTTTGTATTGGTATGGTTATTTATTATGGTTTTGTATTTGTAGAATGATGTTCATAAACCTCTTTTTGATTGTTAATGCTGATTTCATGTTTTTTATGAAATCTTGTGTGGTTTATGTGAGTTGAGAATGAAAGTAAGGTTAAATCTTAGATTTACTCTAGAGGGGGGTGAATAGAGTATTAATAACTTTTCCCTTAATTTTATTGTGGATTTAAAATAGTGTTATATATATGTGTATAGCAGAGTTATTTATAAAAACTAAATAAAGAAAACAAATCAGCACAGCACAACACACAAAAAATCACACAAGAGGACACAAGGATTTTAATAGTAGTTCCCCAATAAACCTGGGTATGTCTACTCTTCTACCACACTTGGTAGGATCCACTAGGTTTTTGATCAGGTGCCCTATCACCAAGGGGTTTTTGATCAAGTGACCACACACCAAGTGAGATTTTGATAAGGTGCTCTAAACAAACCACAGGTTTTTGATCAGGTGCCCTGCCACCAATGAGTTAACTTTTGAAAGGAGTTAGAACCCTGTACAAGAGGGGGTAAGAAGGGTTTGAATGTTCTTCTCTATAAATATTCTGAGAGAAGACTCTAGTGGATGTTGATGTAGAAAAGATCCCTCTGTCTGATATGAAATTGTTTAACAGTAGATGGCTGGAAGCTTTCTTTTAAATGTATTGGTCTTCTTGTAGCTGATTAATCTGGAAGAATAAGTTCTTCATATTTTTGTTGCTCTTGAAGATCTGATCTTGCAGCTGGTGACTGAGAGAGTATTGTTGATGATGTTCTCAGTAAGTGAGTGCTGCTAGAGGAAGAAGATGAAGATTTGTGTAGCTTTTTTTTTCTTTTTCTTTTCTTTCTTCCTGCTGTAACTTTTTTGTCGGCTGTATTGCTATTCTGTATTGCTGCTGTGTAATTAACTATAATATGTTCTGTATATTCTATTCTATAATAATCCTGCAAATCTTCTGTCCTTATTCCCCTTTTGAAATCTCTGACAGATTTGAAATTCAAATCCCTTGATTTAAGGAATAAAATAATTTGAATAGATATTCTGGGAACTGCAAATCTGTTGCGTCGTTTACCTTTTTCCTTTTCAATTAAATGTCCTTTTCCGCTAAATGTCAATGGCTATAATCTTGGAATAATAAAAGGAAATATATTAACCTTACTTGTCTGGAAGAATAGAGCCATTGCAGAAGAGATCTGAGTTCGGAGAAATAGAATAACTGAACTTCTGAAATAAATCTGCTGTCATTTAATTCGTCGATCTCAACAAATTTCGTCGATATCAAGATTTTCGTCGAACACAATATTTAGTTCGTCGACCTCAAATGAATCTTGCTGGAAGAATTAAATTAGTTGAGCTAAGAAGATATTTCATCGATCTGAGCATCTAATACTTATTCTGCGAACGCAGAGCTGAGTTCGTCGAACTGAAGAATTCGTTGATCGCTGAACTGAGTAATTTCGTCGACTGCTGAGCCGCTGAGCTGCTGAGACGCTGAGATTGAAGATCGTCGACCACTGAGAGCAAGCCGTTCGTCGAATGCAGAGTGTAAGTCGTTCGTGGAACGCAAAATTGAGTTCATCGAACACAGAACCTGAATGATTTCTTGAGTTCTAACAGCCTAAACCCTTGACCCATTGACTATACATTGGGGTTAACTTGAGTCCTAATCAGCAGATAGTGATCCTAGCCCAAATCAGTAATAGGGTTGTTCCAACAATCTCCCCCTATTTGGGTTAGGACACTATTTGACAAAAAATTAACAAAAATAAAACAACAGAGCATATATATCTGATATATTTTAAATATTTCATCAGATATAAAATAAATAATACTCTGAGTTCTGAAACATTTCAATGAAAAACAGAAATAAATAAAAACCTCTTGACTTTCTGAATTTTTGAATTCTGATATTGTCTGAACTGATTTTTCTGAATTCTGAATTCTGAACTGTATCTGCTATATTTCAGCTTTCTGAATTGTTGATCTGAACTGAATCTTTATAATCTGAATTTGATATCTGCTCTAACTGGAATTAGTTCTTAATCTGCTTTGCTACCAATCAGAATTTGAATCTTGACATAACATCTTCTTCTAAATCTGTCAAAATCTGAATCTGAATTTGTTTCTTTTTCTATATCAAAAACTGTATTCTAAATCTGCAATATATGAAGCTTCTTCATGCATTATTTCCTTCTTTCATAAAATATGTTACCCTGAGAGAATCTCCCCCTGATAATGAAGCTTCTTCAGCTTTCTCCCCTTGCCTAGTTCATAGAACAACTCCCCCTGAGCAAAAACTGCATCAAATGGAGCTTCTTCATAGAACTGAAAACATGCTTCTTCATCAGCATTTCCTCTTGAAGCTTGAGCATCTTCAGAAAATAACTCCCCATGTCAAAAAGGAAAGTATCCCCCCTGACAAAAAGGAGCTTATTCAATACATCTCCCCCTGCATAGTTTTAGGATGACCTGGAGCTAGGCCCCTAGAAGAAGGGACTTTTGAGGAGGTAGGGAAGGATGCAATCTTTATATTACTACTGTTCCTGGTGGTTGTTCCACATAGACTTCTTCTTTGATGTCTCCATTAAGAAATGCACTCTTCACATCCATCTGATATACCTTGAATTTCTTGAATGCAGCAAATGCAAGGAAAATCCTTATAGCTTCAAGTCTTACAACAGGAGAAAAGGTCCGGTCATAATCTGTTCCTTCTTCCTGTGAATATCCTTGAGCTACCAATCTTGCTTTGTTTCCGATTATGTTGCCTTGATCATCAAGCTTGTTCGTGAAGGCCCATTTGGTGCCAATAACTGGATGGTCTTTTGGTCTTGGAACCAAATCCCAAACCTTGTTCCTTTCAAATTGGTTGAGCTCCTCTTACATTGCAAGAATCCAGTTTGGATCTTGTTCTGCATCTTTTATGGTTTGAGGTTCAACTTGTGACAGGAAACAAGTGTGCATCTGATTTTGATGTAGTTGATGCCTTGTTTGAACACCTGCTGAAATATCACCAATGACTTGGGATATTGGATGATCTCTAACTGTGATGTGATCAACAGTTGGAGTTGGTTCAGTAATGATATCCACTTGGGGAATTTGTTCAGCTGTCACTTGATTTAAATTGGCAGCAAGATCGGGATGATCTTCTTCTTCACTATCTTCAAGATTTTGAGTTGCTGGAAGTAGTGATTCTTCTTTCTGTAGATCTAGCTCATTGAGCTCTTCACATAGAGCTGGTACGTGTAAAATATTTTTGGTGGAGGTGGTGTTCCTCTCATCAATTAACATGTTAGTCTCATCAAAAGATACATGCATGGACTCTTCTATCTTAAGAGTGGATTTGTTGTAAACTCTGTATGCCTTACTAGAAAGAGAATATCCAAGGAATATGCCATCAGCATCTTTTGCTTCAAATTTCCTGAGATACTTCTTATCATTGTTGTGCACATAGTATTTACATCCAAATAACTTAAAATAGTTAACCTTAGGCTTTTTATTCTTAAGTAATTCATAGGGAGTTTTACCCTTAAGTTTATGTATCAGGCTTCTATTCAACACATAGTTTGCTGTGTTCACTGCCTCTGCCCAAAAAGAGAGTGGCAAGTGAGCATCAGCAAGTAATGAAGTTGCTGATTCAATTAGGGTTCTATTTTTCCTTTCAGTTACCCCATTTTGTTGAGGAGTTCTAAGAGCAGAGAAACACTTCCTGATCCCTTCTTTTCCACAGAATTTTTGATGAGTCCTGATCATATATACATTTATGGACTCATCCGGGCCGTTATTTAGTCAATATCACGCACTTTAGCCTTATTATAGTCTATATTTGATAACCCATGCTAGGTGCACATTTAGGCCCACTTTGGTGTGTTTTCGTGTTTATTATCTTTAGTAGTATTCATATGCTGTTAAGTGCCACTTTCAGTGGCTAGATCTGTGTTTGTGCTGGAATAGGAGGCGTGCAAGTGTTTCCGGTGCAATTCTGCACAGGAACACTGCGCACGATCACTTGTTCTAGTGCGCACGATCACCGGTCGTGTGCCACTGATCGTGTGCACTTAACCCTTTTTCACGAGTTCTGTCTGGTGCAGTGCGCACGACCATCGACTCCAGTACGCACGACCATCGGTCGTGCGCCACTGCTCGTGCGCATTGACCATTAAATTTCTGAGTTCTGTTTGCTGTAGTGCGCACGACCATCAACTCCAGTGCGCACGACCATCGGTCGTGCGCCACTGTCCGTGCGCACTTAACAATAATTTTATGAGTTCTGTTTCACCTATTGCGCACGACCACCGACGATAGCGCGCACGACCACCGGTCGTGCGCCACTGGTCGTGCGAACATTTTATTTTATAATTTCGCCTCTTGCAGGTTCTGTCCAGGCAGTGCGCACGATCGCAGAATTCCAGTGCGCACGACCACTGGTCGTGCGCCAATGATCGTGCGCAGTATTCAATCCAGCGCCTATTTAAACGCCTGTTGCGATTTTAGGGCGATCGATCATTCCGGGAGCGAGGTTCCTGTTCCGTACGCCGCCGACCATCGCCCTGGAACGCCCCTACTTCATCTTCTACGCAAGGGGAAGCCTCCTCCATCCATTCCAAGCCTTCCTCCATCGTCCGTGAGTGTTCTCCATCGTCCGCAAGCCTCCAAGCAACCATTTTCGCTTTCCGCCCGGTGAGAAGAAGAAGAGACCTTGAGTCGAAGACGACGGAGCACGTAGGGAGATTGTGACAGCTCTCTACGCCGGAAGCATTGTCCGTCCGACTCCGGAGGTAGCCCGACAACCTACCATTCCGGCCGTGAACGGCCGCTAGTCTTCACCGCCGGTTATTTCTTTCTTCTTTCCCTTCATTACACTCTTTGAACCATGTACTAGATGAATATTGTGATATTTACTTTGATGAAAATGAATATTTCTTTGTTTTTCTCCATGGTTTGCTCATGATTCATTCCGTTCTCACTCACTCACTCGCACACGCACGCAAGGTGTTTGCTCCGTGTTAGCAAGAGCTAACTACGGTTGTGAAGAGGTGTTTGCGACCCTAACCCTTCCGCACTTGAGTTCACTTCATCCGCCTCACGAAGCACGGCATCGCGGCCGTTGCATCCACCTCACTTTGCGAAGCGGTGTTCTCGACCCGCATCTCTGTTGTTGTTGTTAAAATTAGGAAAACCAACCAAAAACCCCTCTTTGTGTTTGTGAAACGCTTGTGTAACAATAATTACTGCGCGATTCGTTCACCCATCCTGCATTCCTCAAGAGACCGACATCCGGGGAATTTATTCTCCACAATTATTACTTGACAGCGACCGGTGCACTTGCCGAAATTATCGCATCAAGTTTTTGGCGCCGTTGCCGGGGAATGCAGGCGTGTATCGTTTTGTGTTGTGACTCTCGTTACACGAGCAGTTGTTTTTGATCTTCTTTGTTTTCTTTTTGCTTTTTGACAGTGCATGCAGAGGCAGACCGCAGGTGAACTTGCACCTTTTGATACAGAAATCGAACGGACTGCTCGCGCGCGAAGGCGCGCTGCGGCCGTACAAGCGGCCATGGGTGATCAAGTAAACCCGAACGTGGATGATGCGAGAGTGGCCAACGAGGGGCAACATTTGCCTAGAGATGAGCAAGATGCAGTGAGGCCCCAACCTCGCACGATGAGAGACTACACCACTCCAACTGCTGGGAGTGTGTACCCGGGGTTTGGGCCCAACATCATGAATAATCAGTTTGAGATCAAGCCAGCGATCTTAAACATTATCCGAAACAACGCTCAATTCTCCGGGCTGGCTAGCGAAGACCCGCATCTGCATCTGGCAGAATTTTCTGATATTTGCGGAACCTTCCGCTATGACGGGATTGCTGATGACACAGTCAAGCTGAGACTGTTCCCCTTCTCTCTCCGGGACAAGGCAAAAGTGTGGCTTCACTCCATTCCGCCCGGGACTGCTGCAACTTGGGATGCCCTTGCATCCAAGTTCCTCGCTAAATTCCATCCTGTGGACAAGATCGTGAGCTTGCGGCGGGAGATCGCCACATTTCGTCAACTGGACCAAGAGACCCTTGCTGAAGCATGGGAGCGCCTTAACGAGCTCCTTCGCCGTTGTCCTGGCCACGAGCTCCAGCCATGGAATGTGGTCGAGTTATTCTACTTTGCAATCGAGCCCCACTACAGGGCAATGATCGATGCCGCAGCGGGTGGTACCCTGATGAACCACACTCCGGACGAAGCCCTTCGGATTTTGCGTGACACTGCCTCCCACAGTACGTTCTGGACTGCAGGGAGAAATGCCCCGAGAAGCGGCCGAGGTCTTTTCATGGTCGACTCTCTCCCCACTCCGTCTGCGCCTGCTGCTATCATTACTTGCGAAGGATGTGGAGGCGAAGGCCATCATGCTTATGAATGTTCGGGGAACCACATGGCAGGTGATTTCGCACACTTGACCTTAAATGAATCTGTGAACTATGTAGGAAATCAACCCAAGGGGGCGCCTTACAATAACGCCTATAATCCGGGAGCGAGAAGTCATCCAAACTTCTCTTGGAATCCCAACACGCCCGGCCAACCATGGTCACCGGGGCAGCATCAAAATGATGCTTACGCTTCCGGGAGCCAACCGAGGCCGCCGCACCCGGATTATAACCAAGCACCCCCCACCCAAAAGAAAAGTAATTTAGAAGAGATGATGGAAAAATTCCTGCTTGCAGCTAATTCAAACATGGTAAATCAAACCGCATCTATGCGAAACTTGGAGACGCAATTGGGCCAATTGGCTCAAGCGCTAACCGAGCGTTCGCAGGGAACCCTTCCCAGCAACACGGAAAAGAACCCTATTGATCAAGGGAAAAGTCTGGGAGATGCGGTAGATGCCAAACCGAGTGAGCTGGTAATCTCGTGCTCCATCAATAAGGTTGAAACCAAAGCTTTATGCGATTCCGGTTCCTCCCGCAACGTTATTGCACTGCAAGATGTTGCGAAGTTACAGCTGGAGATGAACACGGAGGAAAGGAAATCGCTGATTCTCGCTAATGGCACTATTATCCAATCTGAGGGGGAAGTAAAGAATGTGGAGGTAACGGTTGAGGGGACAACTGTAGTAGCTGATTTTCAGGTTCTAGGCCCGCGAGAAAACCAGTCCATTCCTATCTTGGGGGTGCCGTTCTTGAAAGAGAGCGGTGCTACCCTTGATTTTGCTACGGGGTGCATTTCCCTAACCAATGTGGTGCAGCAACCTACTTGCCCTGAAGCTACAACTGAAATATTCACTCCGCCCCCTCTCGTTATTTCTGATGAATTTCTAAGCGGTGCAGGAAAGATACATGTTCAAGAAACAGGTGAAGGAGGAATGGAAGAGTTCCAATCGGATGAGGAAGAAGAGGTCGACTTCCGGAAAGAGTTCGACTCCGAGATGGAGGAAGACGACAGTTCGGGAAACGTTGACTTGAATATAGTTAGGGATGATATTTATTTATCTTCGTGTGATGAATCATGTAATAAACTATGTAAGCGCTCCATCTCGTGGGCCGATCCGGTAGTCACCACGATGCCGGAAGTGACGCCACCTGATTCTAAGGCGGAAAAATCTGAGAACTCTCAGCGGTGGCAGTCTCCAACTGTCACCAAACTTAAAAAGGAAAAACTTTTGCGTGACGCTCGTGCTGCTGCTCTCCGTGGCAAGGTGGCGGAGGTTAGGGGAGCATTGGGTAATACCAGTGCTGGCCCTAAAGCCTTCACCTCCCGCCTACGTGCTACGGGAGAAGCGCACCATAAGAGCGCTTTTAGTTGATGTGTGTTTTATTTGCTGTGATGAACTATTTTTGAGTATTTCTTTTTAATTCCTGCACTCTTTATAAACACTGTTAATACAGGTATTTGGTCCAGCTTAAGGACGTTAAATGAAAGCGCTACTGGGAGACAACCCAGATTTCCGTTTTCGTATTTCTTTTTATCTAACTTCTTTTAGTTCAGCTTTTGTATTTGCTTTTGTTGCCTTGAGTTTGTGCTTGCAGGTTTCGTGTTCAATGGCGGATGCTGCGGACTATTCTTGATCGTAAACGCCAATCGTCTGGTATGCTCATTTCTGAGCATTGGGTAACACTTCCTCCCCTATTGTAGCTTCAAATTCTTTGATATATTGTTTAGCTTAAGTCTGGGGGAGCGTATGTTGTCATCCACTGTGCACGAATTGCACACTAGAAGGTTGTATCTTTATTTTCCCGAGTCATTATCATTGTTGTTCATTCTTCACACACCACTTCACCCACTTGAGTGCGTGCTTTTCTTTTTGTTGTTCCGTTTAAAATTAGTTTGGTTGGAATGTGAAATAGTTTGTTAACATAGGAATTATTATTTGGAGCACGATGTCGACTCATGTAGTGTACTAGTCATGTCGCATGTTATGGTAGAATTTGAGTAGAACTAGATTTTCTTTATGCATCGAATTTATGTTTAGTATTTCTGTGTAAATTTAGATTTATTTTACTCAAATGGTGAATTTGTATGAAATTGACGATAACCCGGTATTGTGTGTGTACGATTGCTAGTCGTGTGTTGCTCGAGTCGGGAGGAAGGCTTATCTTTCTCGTGGGCTAAGAACTTGCCCCAAGCGACTCTCGAAGCATGGGTGAGAGCTACTCGTTGAGTCAAACATGATGTAGGCCACCCTTTGGCTAGTTTGAGCTTTGTTATGCCATGTCCATTTCATTCACCTTTGCAAGCCCATGTTGTGCCTACCATTCCTATTTTCAGCTCCTCTTCATCCACCAAAGCCTGAAGCCTATCCTGCACCCGCAACCAAATTGTTTTTAACTGTGCTCATAAGTCTCAATGTGCGTGTCGTGTGGAATCATTGTGTTATGAAGGGAAAATAATGTCTATCCGCTGATTTTGAACCAACCGGAGGATACATAAAAGAAGAAAAATATGTAAAAGAAAAAAAAAAGTAGTTTGAAAAAAAATCCTCCCGAGCTAAAAACAGAAAATCTGTTGGTATTTGTGAAGTAGGCCGTGTGCACACCTGGGTTTCATGATAAGTCTGGGGGTGTATCACACGAGCATTGTTTGTTTGTCTTGTATGGTGCAGCGTTCCGTTAGCTCACTTTGGTTGCGTAGCCATCGCGTTTACCTTTGAATATCATACCGTAACCTAAGCCCCATTTTAATCCTATATGCCCTACTGATTTGATTTGTGAGTTTGCTAACGCCGTGGAGAGAGTGTGACCGGGCGAGCGTATGGTTCACGACGTTGATGGATTTTAGCGGAGTTATTCCTAAGCCCCGATCTTTTGCAACACCCGCCTCAGTGTCTCGTCGCTTTCATACCGGGCATGATCGCCAAATTCGTCATAATTCACCAACTGAGTATAATTAAATCTCTAATTACGCTTTAATACTTACGTAAATTAGTTAGCATAGTTAGAATCTCTTTCTACTAGAATTTCTACTCGCATGCGTATGTTACTTCGCACCGTACTCCTTTGTGTAATTCTCTATGTTAATTATTCATTTCACATTCCACCGGATTCGTTTGCTCGGGACGCGCAAACAGTTAAGTCTGGGGGTGTGATGAGTCCTGATCATATATACATTTATGGACTCATCCGGGCCGTTATTTAGTCAATATCACGCACTTTAGCCTTATTATAGTCTATATTTGATAACCCATGCTAGGTGCACATTTAGGCCCACTTTGGTGTGTTTTCGTGTTTATTATCTTTAGTAGTATTCATATGCTGTTAAGTGCCACTTTCAGTGGCTAGATCTGTGTTTGTGCTGGAATAGGAGGCGTGCAAGTGTTTCCGGTGCAATTCTGCATAGGAACACTGCGCACGATCACTTGTTCTAGTGCGCACGATCACCGGTCGTGCGCCACTGATCGTGCGCACTTAACCCTTTTTCACGAGTTCTGTCTGGTGCAGTGCGCACGACCATCGACTCCAGTACGCACGACCATCGGTCGTGCGCCACTGCTCGTGCGCATTGACCATTAAATTTCTGAGTTCTGTTTGCTGTAGTGCGCACAACCATCAACTCCAGTGCGCACGACCATCGGTCGTGCGCCACTGTCCATGCGCACTTAACAGTAATTTTATGAGTTCTGTTTCACCTATTGCGCACGACCACCGACGATAGCGCGCACGACCACCGGTCGTGCGCCACTGGTCGTGCGAACATTTTATTTTATAATTTCGCCTCTTGCAGGTTCTGTCCAGGCAGTGCGCACGATCGCAGAATTCCAGTGCGCACGACCACTGGTCGTGCGCCAATGATCGTGCGCAGTATTCAATCCAGCGCCTATTTAAACGCCTGTTGCGATTTTAGGGCGATCGATCATTCCGGGAGCGAGGTTCCTGTTCCGTACGCCGCCGACCATCGCCCTGGAACGCCCCTACTTCATCTTCTACGCAAGGGGAAGCCTCCTCCATCCATTCCAAGCCTTCCTCCATCGTCCGTGAGTGTTCTCCATCGTCCGCAAGCCTCCAAGCAACCATTTTCGCTTTCCGCCCGGTGAGAAGAAGAAGAGACCTTGAGTCAAAGACGACGGAGCACGTAGGGAGATTGTGACAGCTCTCTACGCCGGAAGCATTGTCCGTCCGAGTCCGGAGGTAGCCCGACAACCTACCATTCCGGGCGTGAACGGCCGCTAGTCTTCACCGCCGGTTATTTCTTTCTTCTTTCCCTTCATTACACTCTTTGAACCATGTACTAGATGAATATTGTGATATTTACTTTGATGAAAATGAATATTTCTTTGTTTTTCTCCATGGTTTGCTCATGATTCATTCCGTTCTCACTCACTCACTCGCACACGCACGCAAGGTGTTTGCTCCATGTTAGCAAGAGCTAACGACGGTTGTGAAGAGGTGTTTGCGACCCTCACCCTTCCGCACTTGAGTTCACTTCATCCGCCTCACGAAGCACGGCATCGCGGCCGTTGCATCCACCTCACTTTGCGAAGCGGTGTTCTCGACCCGCATCTCTGTTGTTGTTGTTAAAATTAGGAAAACCAACCAAAAACCCCTCTTTGTGTTTGTGAAATGCTTGTGTAACAATAATCACTGCGCGATTCGTTCACCCATCCTGCATTCCTCAAGAGACCGACATCCGGGGAATTTATTCTCCACAATTATTACTTGACAGCGACCGGTGCACTTGCCGAAATTATCGCATCAATTCTCTCATCATAAGAGACTCAAACTCAGTGCCATGATCACTTCTGATCAATGCAACTACAGTAGAGTACACTATCTTGATGGACCTGAGAAAGTCTGTCAGAACACTGAAGGTGTCAGACTTGTTCCTAAGAAAGAACACCCAAGTGAATCTTCAGAAGTCATCTACAATCACTAGAGAGTAATGCTTCCCTCCTAGACTTTGTATAGAAGTAGGTCCAAAAAGGTCCAAATGCAGTAAGTACAAAATCCTAGGTGAATCACTATTGGATAAAGATTTAAAACTACTTCTAGTTTGCTTACCTAATTGACAAGCCCTGCAGAGTCCTTCCTTCTTGTATGAACCAGAAGGCAGTCCTCTAACAAGATTGTCCTTAGAAAGCTTAGATATAGTTCTAAGGTTAATATGTCCAAGCCTTTTATGCTATAATTCATTTGTTTTACTTATTGAATTGAATAAGCAAATATCAGAATTGGCAGAGTCAAAATTGACTAAATAAATATTTTCATGTCTAATACCAGATAATACAGTAATATTTTTATTATTAGTAATAAGACATAAGGAATGATTGAAAGTTACCTGATAACCTTCATCACATAACTGGCTTATGCTGATGAGGCTGTGCTTCAGACCCATGACATAGGCTATTTCCTTGAAGGTCACTCCTCCAACTTTGATCTATCCATAGCCTTTGGTTTGTCCACAGTTGGGGTCTCCAAAGATCACCTTGGGTACAAGCTTTGCCTTGTAGTTGTTCAGGTTGGCCTTGTTTCCTGTCATGTGTTTTGAACAACCACTATCCAAATTCCATTGTTCATTCTTATTTGGATAGTCGTGTACCTGTAAAACAGAAAAATAAACTAGTTGTTTTTGACCCGGACACCCTTGGGTCCTTTTGTTTTACCACAAAATCTGAAATAAAAGACATTTCAGGTTGGTCCTTATAACCTTATGGATGATATCTTCTTGGAGGTATTATCCATTCAGTGAAAGGATTGAAAGTATGTGAAGAATAAGAATTGTTCAGATTTTCTGTATAATTTCCATTCGATGAACTGGCCTGAGTTCGTCGATCGCCGTTCGACAAATGGACATGCTTTCGTCGAGCGCTGTTCGAATAATGACTATACTGGAAATCTATCTTCAGAGTTCATCGAGCTTCGTTCGACAAAGTGAATTCATTTCGTCGAGCTCTGTTCGACGAATTCTGCTGAATTCCATTATTCTTAACAGCCTTACTTGAAATGTTTTTATTTGCATCTACAACCACTTTGCTCTTAGCAGAACTAAATTTTATAGGTGTAGATAATATGTTCTTCTTAATCAGAGGTGGCTCACTTGATGATGCACCCAAGCCTAGTTTGCCACTTAATCTGGCATTTACTGTGCTTGTAATGTACAACAGTTTGATGCTTCTCCCATTTAGTGATTCTTTAAATTTCTTGGCCTCAGAAAGTTTATTCTCAATGTGAATAATATGTTCTCTAGAGGCAGCCAATTCTTTCTTAAGAATAGCATTATCTTCACTTAATTTGTTCATTTCAGCTAGCTTATTTCCGAGAGAGATTATTTCCTTCTCAGATTTAATTAAGTCTAAGCAAAGAACTTTGAATTCATCTTTGAATCCAACTGAATTGAAATCAAAATTAGAGATTACCTGATCAGCATCACTTTCAGCTTCTGATTCTGATTCTTCTTCATCTGAATTGTTTGCTGAGGCATTGATAGCCATCATGCAGAAATTCTTCTCTTCTTCATCATCTTCATCATCAGAAGAGCTGGATGAAGAAGCAATTACTGACTCACTGCTTGAGTCATAAATGGCCACCAGGCACTGGTCATTCTCCTTTGATTCTTCTTCATCATCAGATGAGCTGGATGCTGATTCTGATTCAATTTCACTCCATGCTTCTGCTACAAATCCTCTTCTTTTGTGTTTGTGCTTGTGGGAGGAAGACTTGCTGGAGTATCTTTTTTCTTCCTTTTCTTTTCTCTTCTCCTTCTTCTGATTCTCTGGAAAGTCTGGCATAATGTGTCCAGGTTTCCTGCAGCCATAACAAATAATTTCTTTAGGATTTGACTTGTCATACCATGGCTTTTCCCTTGATCTGGAGTCTTTCTTTCTGAAGTCCTTCGTAGCCATCTTGTAGAACCTTTTGGCTAGAAGGCTCATGAACACCTCATCTCTTGGAGCCTTTTCTTCTTCTTCAGCTTGATAAGCTATACTTCTCTCCTTCTTGGATGCTGGAGATGAAGTGGATTGCTCAGCTTCCCTGGATTTGATGAGCTGCTCATAGGATTTGAGTTTGCCTAATAACCTCTCAGTGGAGATCTCATTAAGGCTCCTAGCTTCCTTGATTGGCCAGATCCTAGAGTCCCATGTGCTGGGGATGCACATAAGGATCTTGTCATTGATCTCAGTGATGGAGATCACTTTGTCCAAGGTCTTCAACTCATTGATTATGAGGCTGAGCCTGTTATACATGTCAGCCATTGTCTCAGATTCTCCCTTTTTGAAATTTTCATATTGAGTAATAAGTTGGGATCTTCTATCCTTTCTTTCATCAGCTGATCCTTCAACTATATTGTTGAGAGAGATCCAAATTTCTCTTGCTGAAGTGCATTCCACCACTTTCTGAAAGATGTCATCAAACATTATTTGTGCCAGAATGTTCATTGCCTTGGCATCTGCACTTCTTTGCTTTTTTTGGGCTTCAGTCCACTCAGGAGGTGGAACAACATTGTTGTTAGTTGTGGTTTCAGCACTTGTTGCTGCTGTAGGTGTTGGGGGTCCTGTCAAAATAACATTAAAGATTTCCTCATCAATAGAATTCATGAACAACCTAATCCTTGCCTTCCATAGTGCAAACTTACTGAGATTGCACATAGGAGGTCTTATGCTAGAATATTCTTTGTTCTGTGCCATGAGTTTTTAACAAAACAAACTCTAAAGTAAATTAAGATCTAATTGATCTTTATGATTCAGGTGTTAGCCTGTAAAAATCAACTTTCCTCTGATACCAATTGAAAGTGAGGTTAGATCTTAGGTTTACTCTAGGGGGGGGGGTGAATAGAGTATTAAAAACTTTTCCCTTAATTTTATTGCGAATTTAAAATAGTGTTATATATATGTGTATAGCAGAGTGATTTATAAAAACTAAATAAAGAAAACAAATCAGCACAACACAGCACACAGAAAATCACACACAGAGGACACAAGGATTTTTATAATAGTTCCCCAATAAACCTGGGTACGTATACTCTTCTACCACACTTGGTAGGATCCACTAGGTTTTTGATCAGGTGCCCTATCAACAAGGGGTTTTTGATCAGGTGTCCACACACCAAGTGAGCTTTTGATCAGGTGCTCTAACCAAACCACAGGTTTTTGATCAGGTGCCCTGCCACCAATGATTTAACTTTTGAAGGGAGTTAGAACCCTGTACAAGAGGGGGTAAGAAAGGTTTGAATGTTCTTATATGTCAATATTCTGAGAGAAGACTCTAGTGGATGTTGATGTAGAAAAGCTCCCTCTGTCTGATATGAAATTGTTTGACAGTAGATGGCTGGAAGCTTTCTTTTGAATGTATTGGTCTTCTTGTAGCTGATTAATCTGGAAGAATAAGTTCTTCAGATTTTTGTTGCTCTTGAAGATCTGATCTTGTAGCTGATGACTGAGAGAGTATTGTTGATGATGTTCTCAGTAAGTGAGTGCTGCTAGAGGAAGAAGATGAAGATTTGTGTAGCTTTTCTTTTCTTTTCTTTTTCTTTCTTCCTGCTGTAACTTTTTCTGTCGGCTGTATTGCTATTCTGTATTGCTGCTGTTTAATTAACTGTAATATGTTCTGTATATTCTATTCTATAATAATCCTGGAAATCTTCTTTCCTTATTCCCCTTTTGAAATCTCTGGCAGATTTGAAATTCAAATCCCCTGATTTAAGGAATAAAATAATCTGAATAGATATTTTCTGGGAACTGCAAATCTGCTTTGTCGTTTACCTTTTTCCTTTTCCATTAAATGTCCTTTTCCGCTAAATGTCAACGTCTACAATCTTAGAATAATAAAAGGAAATATATTAACCTTACTTTTCTGGAAGAATAGAGCCGTTGCAGAAGAGATCTAAGTTCAGAGAAATAGAATAACTGAATTTCTGAAATAAATCAGCTGTCATTTAATTCGTCGATCTCAACATATTTCATCGATCTCAAGATTTTCGTCGAACACAATATTTAGTTCGTCGACCTAAAATGAATCTTGCTGGAAGAATTAAATTAGTTGAGCTGAGAAGATATTTCGTCGATCTGAGCATCTGATACTTATTCTTCGAACGAAGAGCTAAATTCGTCAAACTAAAGAATTCGTCAAACTGAAGAATTCGTCGTCCGCTGAACTGAGTAATTTTGTCGACTGCTGAGCCGCTGAGACGCTGAGATGCTGAGATTGAAGATCGTCGACCGCTGAGAGCAAACGTTCGTCGAACGCAGAGTGTAAGTTGTTCGTCGAACGCAGTATTGAGTTCGTTGAATGCAGAGCGTGAATGATTTCTTGAGTTCTAACAGCCTAAACCCTTGACCCATTGACTATACATTGTGGTCAACTTGAGTCCTAATCAGCAGATAGTGATCCTTGCCCAAATCAGTAATAGGGTTGTTCCAACAGAGAAGATCCCCATTCCACCTTCCCCATTCCACCTTTGTGTTGTGTGCAAAACTAGCAATTGTTATTTGCATGCTTAGTGACGAGGTGCACACGACCCTCACTCCGTCGGTTTTGAATCACCCATTCGCTAGCTTTCTCATTCATTCGCTAGCATACTCGTCCATCCACAAAGCAAAGCAGTGCAGTCAACCCGCATTAGTTAATTTAGTTTTCTTTAATTGGGTATCTCACAACCAACAAAATTCCCTTTTTAACTATTAGAAATCTTTATTATTAGTTTTCTCAATGTTAAAATCACGCACCCCAACCTGCATTCCTTGAGATCAATACTTGTGGACTTACCCCCCCCCCCCCCCCCATTTTATATTACTTGAACGATCCGTACACTGCCATGTCCTGCAAGATTCGTGAATCAGTTGGGATTGTGTGTCACCATGGTCTGTTCTGATTTTGACTATAGTGCATTCCATCTCATTCGGGACTTGCTTGACAAATGTAATAATGGTATCAAGAGTATATGACTTTCTTTTAAGGAAGAATACCCATATATATCTAGAGTAATCATTAACAATCATAAGTGTATAGGACTTTCCTCCTAGACTGTGAATTTACATAGGACCAAAGAGATCCATGTGCAATAAGTATATGCACCTAATAGAGTCTTTGTGAGTTAAGCCTTCAAAGTTGGCCCTAGTTTGCTATCCCATTTGGCATGCATTACATGGACCATCTATAATGCTCTTCAGATTAGGTCCATCCCTAACTAGGTTTTTAGAGAATAGTTTGTAAAGTGCCTTGTGGTTTATGTGTGTTAATCTCTTGTGCCAATGAACACAAAGAGATTCCCTTCCATTAGCTACAAGACATATAAGTTCAGAAGAATCTATGTTGAAAATGTTGAAGTGTGAAGTTGGCGGTCTGGGAGGTGTTCGCGCGGTCTAGTCTAACCGCGCGACCTTGTGGTCTCCTCTGCGGTCTGACCTATTCGGTCTATTAGCAGTTTATTCGGCCTGACCGCCGTTCTTTCTGTCCAAGACTGCCGAGGTGTGGCCGCGCGGTATGGTTCGTGATACCACGTGGCGAGCTATTTTCTGTTGTGTGTGGGTTATGTTGTTAACCGCACAGGGTTGTTGTTCTAGTATCCAGCAGTCCGGTCTGGTGACTGTTCGGGTTCTTGGTGGTGCGCGCCCACTAAGGTTCTCTTAGTTGCGCGGTCTCCTTTGTGTTCGCGGTCTCTGGAGGAGGTCTCACATATGCGAACACTAGTGGTGGGCGTCTGACCATGCGGGTTGTCATGGTCGCGTGGCTTCTTGGAGAAGTGGCGATCTCCTGGTCAGGTTGAAGTCGGCGAGCTCACTAAGCGCAGAGCGATCTTCTGCTTACCGCACGGGTTTACCGGTCTTGGTCGCGTGGTCAGGGCGGTGACTCTATTTCATAGGGTGGTGACTGGATCTGGTCCCACTCCTATAAATAGGTGTCACTGTAACAGCAATATTAATCGGACCAAGTGTAAACTGAACTCGCGCCTAGTTCTTGCGGTCTCTTTTTGGAGACCGCCCGGTTTGCTGATTGAACTTCTTTTGTGCAGCTTCTACGGATTGTGCTGACAACAACGGTCACCTCTTATTCTAAAGTGTCTGGGAGGTCTTGCGGCTTGCAGTGTGGGTTGTTGGAGTTCGGAAGAATCAGTGGAGTTCGGGAGGTCGCGAAGTTTCAATTGGTGTTGCTCAAGTCGCCGGCAGACTGTTCGCGCGGTCTCCTTTTCTAGTAACGCGAACACCCTTGTCGTGCGATTTGGCGGTTTCTGTGTTCAGACCGCCAGTTATCTTTCTTCAACATTGTACTTTTACTTTTGGTTTTGTGTACTGGCGAAATCATGTCTCGCCATGTATACCTCGCTCTGTAATGAAGATTCCTACTGTTATCAATTAAGATTGTTTTGTTTCATGTGCTTCTGGTTGTTGGTTGTACCTTTAAGTTGTACGATTTCTGCTCACACCTAGATCTACGGAAAATTTCACATGGTATCAGAGGGAGGTTGGAGTGGATAGAGCAGTGAACAACTTAAAGTTGCCATCGCCTTTGTGAAGAAGGAACCAGTGGTAGAGCCATGGAAGCAGGATTTGCAATAGGTCTTGGAATTGAGATGCTCACGTCGACTAACTACAAGAAGTGGAAGTCATTCATGCAGAGTTATCTTCTGGGCGAGGACCTCTAGGAGGTTGTTGAAGGAGATAGTACGGAGGAAGATGTCCTAGTTGGGGATAATGGTCATGAGGTGAGAAATTGAAGGAGGATTAATGCGAAAGCAGAGTTCACTCTAAAAGGGCAATATCCCCTAACCTATTTGATCACATCTTAGGGTGTGGATCAGCTGCCGAGATCTGGAAAGCCCTGGACGGGCTGTTTAACAAGAAGAATATAGTGAGGCTACAGATCCTGGAAAATCAGCTGGCTTGGTCGGCTCAGGGAGATCTATCTATCTCTATGTTCTTCCTGAAGATGAAGAACCTATGCGCTGAGATTTCAGCACTGGATCCTGAAGAGCCAATTTCTGAGGCGAAGCTGAAGAGACATATCATCCGCGGCTTGCGGAAGGAGTATGTGGTCTTTGTGATGTCGGTGTAGGGTTGGGCAAATCAGCCGTCTCTGCTGGAGCCGGAGAACCTGCTTGCGTCGCAGGAGAGCCTGGCAAGGCAGATGGTGGGGGTGTCAGTGTCTGGGGGAGAAGGCGAGGTTCTCTTCACAGGAAATAAGAAGAGATGGGATAAGAAGAAGAAGACCGCTGGAAGCAATGGGCCTTTAACTTCTAGACATAAGGAGAGTGGCTATGCTCCCAAAGCTGAAGGGAAGAAGAAGAGAGAAGCACCCAAGTGTATTAGGTGTGGAAAGCTCGGTCACATCAGGAAGGACTGCCAGGTGAATCTTCAGCCAGGGCATGCTGCTGCAGGGAAGGAGGATACTGAGGCCAGGCAAAATGATGAAGGATGGGGAGGAGCCTTCTCGGCTTCTGTCGGAGCTGCGGCTCCTCTCAACTATCAGGAGGACTGGATCGTGGACTCGGTGTGTGGTCATCACCTCACTGGGGACGAGTCTAAGCTTTCTTCAGCGCAACCTTAATCAGGTAATGATGCTATCATAACTGCTGATGATACCGTGCATACTGTCGAGAAGGTGGGGGTTGTTTCCTTGGGTAGTGATAGGGGGCCACTAACGTTGAAGAGTATCTATCATGTTCCCGGAATGAGGAAAAACCTCTTCTCCATGACCAACGTTGTAGACGCTGGGTATCACGTTCTGTTCGGTCTAACAGAAGTAAGGTTCCTACGAAACGTTGATGCGGTAAAGGCCAATGTCGTTCATGTCGGTAGAAGGGCAAAATACTTGTTCGTTTTATCGACAAGTTATTATGTTGACAAGATGAGGACAAATGATGGTGCCGTTATATGTCACGAGAGGTTGGGGTATGTAGGGATGGATAAGCTGAAGGCTATGACGATAAAAGGTCTAGTCAAGGGTCTGCCTAGTCTATCTTCCTACGCTGACGGTCATGTTTGTGCGGGATGTCAGTTTGGCAAGTCTCATCGACTGTCGTTTGATAAGTCACAGACAAGGAGTAGTGTGTCGTTGGAGTGTATCCACGGTGACTTTATGGGACCGACTACAACCCTAAGTCTCGTAGGCAGCAGGTATATGCTAGTGTTGATTGACGAGCACACCAGATATGTTTGGGTCTATTTCCTGAAGGAGAAGGCGGAGGCATATGCCAAGTTTGTGGAGTTCAAGGAGCTAGTGGAGGGTCGGCTAGGCCTACGGATAAAGAAGCTGAGAAATGATAATGGGGGAGTTCACCTCTGGTGTGTTCTCTAGTTTTTGCAGGAAGGCGAGCATCCAGAGGGAGCTTACTTGTGTGCATACTCCACAACAAAACGAAGTTGCAGAGCGAAAGATCCATCATCTGACGGAGACCTGCAAGTGTTGGCTGCATGCCAAGAGTATCCCAAGGTCCTTCTGGGCGGAGGGAATGTCTTGTGCTGCCTACGTTATCAACAGGATGTCTCTCTGTCCCATCAACATGTTGACCCCTCATGAGATGATGTTCAAGGAAAAGCCAAGCGTGGCACACCTTTGGGTGTTTGGTTGCACTTACTATATGCACGCTCTAGATGCACTTCAGACGAAGCTAGATGCAAAATTAAGGAAGCTAGTCTTCGTGGGATATGATGATCGGAAGAAGAGCTGGAAGTGCATGGACCCGGAGTCGCGGAGATTTGTTGTATCTCGCGACGTCTTGTTCGACGAGGTGTTGTCATATAAGGGAAGTTCTGGTGTTGAGTTACCAGAAGGCAGGGTGGAGGATCTGGAAAGAGCTGTGAAAAATCTTCAGGTGGAGCTGTCTTTGTCACCAGGTGGTCCATCCATTTCTAGTTCTGAGACGGAGGCTTCTGGATCAGGAAGCAGGGGGAGCGATGCTCCAAGTACGTCTGGAAGGGGAGCTACGGAAAAAGCAGCTGAGGATAATATGAATCAGGGGAAGGTGTTGAGGAGATCAAAGCGAACAATCATTGCCCCTGATTGCTATACAGGAGGAAACATGGTGAGATTTATCTCATGTTTTTTGCTGGCCCCCTGGATGAGTAGGAGTCGTTGAGCTTTGAGAAGGCCAAAGGCGTGAAGCAGTGGGACATAGCTATGAAAGAAGAGATGGTAGCTCTTGAGAAGAATGAGACCTGGTCTTTGGTGCCCAGGACCAAGGGTATCGCCCCTGTGACATGCAAATGGGTCTATAAGCTCGAGAAGAAGGCAGACGGAAGTATCGAGCGATACAAGGCTCACCTTGTGGCTCATGGATTCTCTTTGCAATATAGTGAAGATTATGAAGAGACATTTAGTCCGGTGGCGAAGATGACTTCAGTATGGTTCATTATTGCCTTGGCGGCATTTTATGGTTGGGAGATTTGGCAACTCAACATAAAGAATGCTTTCTTGTACGACGAGATTGACAAGGATATCTTCATGATCCAGCCGCCAGGTTTCATATCTGAAGATTTTCCAGACTATGTCTGTAAGCTGAAGAAGGACCTGTATGGGTTGAAGCAAGCGCTGAGGGCGTGGTACGGGAAGATCGCAAAATATCTCCTATTCTGTGGATTCGGTGCTTCAGACTCTGACTCAAGCTTGTTTGTTAAGAAGAACGGGGAGCTTCAAGTCATCGTGTTGCTTTACATCGACAATATGATCGTGACGGGGAATTCAAAGGAGGAGGTAGCAAAGCTTCGGGCTGAACTATCTATCAGATTTTAGATGAAGGACTTGGGTGAACTTCACCATTTACTTGTACTCGAAGTGCAGAGGAAGGAAAGTGGAGTGTTGGTGTCCCGGGCTGGATATGCGGAGCGAATCGTGGAGCGATTCGGCATGAAGGAAGGGAAATGCATTTCTACACCTCTGGAGAAGGCCATGAAACTTTGAAAGGATGAGGGGAGGATTCTGGAAGATCTGATTGTGTTCCGAGCTCTGGTTGGGAGCTTGATTTATCTGACGATCACTAGGCCGGATATTACGTATGCAGTTGGCAGGGTGAGTCGTTATATGGCAGAACCACGGAAGCCTCATCTACTAGCAGCCAAGAATATTTTTAAGTATGTCAAGGCTACTTCGGATATGGGTCTCCTATACAGGAGGGATGCGGGCTTCGAGGTGCATGGGTATATGGATGCTGATTACGGGGGAGATTCGGATGATCGAAAGTCGACGTCTGGATTCATCTTCATGGTGGGCCCTACGGCTATATCATGGTGCAGCAAGAAGCAGGATTCCTTGTCTGTCTCTACCACATAAGCGGAATACAAGGCTTCGGCTTTGGCAGCTCAAGAAGCCATCTGGCTTAGGAGGTTGGTGGGAAACGTTCATAAGGAGATTCAGGGTCCGACTTTGCTCCGCGGCGACAATGAGAGTGCAGTCAAATTGGTTACTAATCCAGTGTGTCACGCGAGGACAAAACATATCGAGATCAAGCATCATTTCATTCATGAGAAGGTGCTGGAGGGGTCTCTTTCGGTTGAGCATGTTCGGAGTATGGACAATGTTGCTGACATATTCACAAAGGCGCTGGCGAAGGGGCCGTTCACTTGGCTGACGAGTTTACTTGGGCTCTTTTCAACTTCCCACTTCAAGGGGGAGTGTTGAAAATGTTGAAGTGTGAAGTTGGCGGTCTGGAAGTTGTCTCCTCTGCGGTCTGACCTATTCGGCCTAGCCGCAGTTTATTCGGCCTGACCGCCGTTCTTTCTGTCCAAGGCTGCCAAGGTGAGGCCGCGCGGTCTGGTTCGTATGACCATGTGGCGAGCTATTTTCTGTTCTATGCGGGTTAAGCTGTTAACCGCACAGGGTAGTTGTTCTGGTATCCAGCAATGCGGTCTGGTGACTGTCCAGGTTCTTGGTGGTGCGCTCCGACTAAGATTCTCTTAGTCGCGCGGTCTCCTTTGTGTTCGCGGTCTCTGGAGGAGGTCTCACATATGCGAACACTGGTGGTGGGCGTCTGACCATGTGGGTTGTCATGGTCGTGCGGCTTCTTGGAGAAGTGGCGATCTCCTTGTCAGGTTGAAGTCGGCGAGCTCACTAAGCGCAGAGCGATCTTCTACTGACCGCGCGGGTTGACCGGTCTTGGTCATGCGGTCAGGGTGGTGACTCTATCTCATAAGTTGGTGACAGGATCTGGTCCCACGCCTATAAATAGGTGTCACTGTAGCAACAATATTAATCGCACCAAGTGTAAGCTGAACTCGCGCCTAGTTCTTGCGGTCTCTTTTTGGTGACCGCACGGTTTGCTGATTGAACTTCTTTTGTGCAGCTTTTGCGGATTGTGCTGACAGCAGCGGTCACCTCTTCTTCTAAAGTGTCCGGGCGGTCTTGCGGCTTGCAGTGTGGGTTGCTGGAGTTCGGGAGAATCAGTGGAGTTCAGGAGGTCGCGAAGTTTCAGTTGGTGTTGTTCAAGTCACCGGCAGATTGTTCGCCCGGTCTCCTTTTCTAGTCGCGCGAACAACCTTGTCGCGCGGTTTGGCGGTTTCTTTGTTCAGACCGCCAGTTATCTTTCTTCAGCATTGTACTTTTCCTTTTTGTTTTGTGTACTGGCGAAATCATGTCTCGCCATGTATACCTCGCACTGTAATGAAGATTCCTGCTGTTATCAATCAAGATTGTTTTGTTTCATGTGCTTCTGGTTGTTGGCTGTAACTTTAAGTTGTACGATTCCTGCTCACTCCTAGATCTACGGAAAATTTCACAATCCAAACATAGAAAATTAAAGCAATAAAATTTTCCACTCCTAGTTCCTGTAAATATATATTCGGAGTCAATGGACTTCTTAATTAGACAGTTGTCCTTGTAGAAGATAGTGACATAGCATAAATCACAAAGGGTACTTATGATTTTGAGGTTATGTTGCAACCCCTATACATAAGCTACATTAGCTATTGAAACTATGGCATTAGAAATCATATCATAGCCTTTTGTAACCCCACTATCTGATACTATAAAGATGACTTTGATTCCTTCTTTCACTAGGGTGTAATCCTTCAAATGGCTTCTTGTCCTTGTTATATGCCTGGGACACCCATTGTCGGAGTACCAAATTGACATTTTATTGGACATTGGACATACCTGCAAAAAGAAGTCATTTTACCTTAGGAGCCCAAACAGCTTTGGGTCCTCGATTCTTGTTAGTTTTACCAATAGGATGCTGATGAGTCCCGATTATATACACATATATGGACTCATCTGGGCCGTTTATCTAGTCATTCCACTGCACTTTAGCCTTGTTTTAGCTTATATTTGTTATCACTTGCTATGTGCACTTCTAGGCCCATTTCGGTGTTATTTCGCATCTTTCTTTGTTATTAGTTTTCTTGCGATGTTAAGTCCCACTTTCAGTGGCTAGACTGGTGTCGTACGCTGGAACAGGTGTCGTGCAGGTGTTTCCGGTGCAATTCTGCACAGGAACACTGCGCACGATCACCGGTTCTATTGCGCACGACCACTGGTCGTGCGCCACTGATCGTGTGCACTTAACCCTTTTTTATGAGTTCTATTTGGTGCAGTGCGCATGACCATCTACGCTAGTGCGCACGACCACTGGTCGTGCGCCACTGTTCGTGCGCACTTATCATCAATTTCTTGAGTTCTGTTTCAATCAGTGCGCACGACCACCTACGATAGTGCGCACGACCACCGGTCGTGCGCCACTGGTCGTGCGAACATTTTATTTTATAATTTCTGTCTTTGCAGGCTCCGTCCAGGCAGAGCGCACGATCACAGGATTCTAGTGCGCACGACCACTGGTCGTGCGCCAATGACCGTGCGCACTGTTTATTCCAGCGCCTATAAATTCCGCTGCTCGGGATTTAGGTCGGGGGATCCGCCGTTTTCTCGCCCTGCTCCGCCGTTTCGCCCCCTTTCGCTGGTTCTCCGCCCCCTAGGCCTCCTCCATCATCCAAGAGCTTCAAGGAGGAGATTCCACGCATCTTCATCGCCAAGCAAGGAGTTCTTCGCATCAGACGTGGCCGGATTGTAAATCGCTGGAGAAGACGGGTCCATTGGGAGGTGTGACAGCCCTCCTCTACCCCGGACGCAGTTGGGACCGAGCTAGGACGTGGATTGACAACCCAACGATTCCTACCGTGAATCTACAATGAGACTCCGGATTCGGTCGTATCTCTTGCCTTTTTCTTCTACTTGTGTGGTTGTAGTTGTTTGTAATCTCTATATTTAGATGATGAATGCTATGAACTATGTGTATTATTGTTTATTTCATGTTTATGGAATTATTTAGTTCATATGTGTTAATGAGGTGCGCCCCCATCCATATTCCACTCCACCACCGTGTCCGGTGCCGCACTAGCAATTGCTAGTGGCGTGCTTGTCGAAGAGGTGCTTGCGACCCTCAATCCGTTTGCCTAGTCTCCATCTGCCTACCGAAGCGTGGCTTCGCGGCCCGTACTCCATTCCGCCTAACGAAGCAGCGCGCTCAAGGCCTGCATAGTTCGATCCGCTTGCCTACTCGTCCATCCGCCCTTACGAAGTAGCGCGTTCAAGGCCTACGTAGTCTTCCATCCCGCCGAGCGAAGCATTGCATAGCGGCATTGCATAGGAGTAGTTGTAGCTTTTTCTCTTTATTTTCCACAAACCAAATCAACCCCCGTGTCCGCAATTCATCCGACCCAAAGGACTTCGATATCAAGTCCTTCCTCGAACGTTAACTCCACCTTACTGTCTTCCTCAAGAGACCGACACTCGGGGATTTTCCCCATTATTATTACTTGCGCGACCGGTGCACTTGCCGAAATTATCGCATCAAGTTTTTGGCGCCGTTGCCGGGGAACACAGTCGTGTGAGTTTTCTGGAGAGGGAGAATTTGAGAGGAAAGCCTTTCCATTTGCAAGTTGCATCCTTTATTTTATCTCTGTTCTTTTTTATTCCTTCTTCTTGTTTTATATTAGGTTGCTTTAGTAATTTCTGTTTGGTATAGTATTTGCACAATAGCATTTTTATTTTGAATCATATTATTTTTACACTATGTGGGCACATCTCAATATCCGTTGCCGTTGGTGTAGAGATACCTCCCACTCTAGTGATGAATTCCCTACGGAGAATAGTAGGCATAATTCTTATAGCCCAGCATATGGAGCACCGACTTCGTCTGGTACTCCATATGGTGCGCGTAAGTCTTATGGCTACTCTGCTGAGCCTTTACCGTCATACTTCTTTTCGGCTCCAGCTCCCGCTGTGCCAAAGAGGCCCGCAAGGCAGTGCCGGTTTTTTCGTTGCACTGATCATGTCTTGAAGGACTGTGCCGAGTATCTTCGCCAATTGGACGAGGATGACGAACCGGATATCCGGATCGTCCCAACTCCTAACTCTGGCGGCACACCTTCAACATCCGGTTATGTGTCTTTGTCACCTTCACATCTTGAAGCGTATGGCATGGACATGGTCACCGGATGTGCGACTGATCTATGCACCGGCATTGCTGAGCCTATTCTCCATGTGCATCCACCACCCCTAGTGGATTCGATTCTTTGTGAGGAATCGGTGCTCGACTTTTATCCGAGCACTACTCCTCCCCCTGTTGTGCATACTATACTTGTCTCCGACGACATTGTTGATGATGTGTCGCAGGATGAGGTGGTTGATCTTAGTGTTGTGCCTACTCCTATGGAGGAGGACAACCTTCTAGGTGAAGAGGAGTTGTCCTCAGCACCGGTGGAGGAAGTCCAAATCCTAAGCTTGGCCACCGTTGATCCCGCCGAATCTTGTAGCATTGATGATAATGCAAACATTATTTTACTTCCCCAACCTGATGGGAGTGAGACCGGGATCACTCCCCCGATTGATGTTTATTTATGTTCTTCGTCTTCTTTATTTCTTGATCCCCTTCCTTCACCCGAGCCTGTGCAGGTTGAATCTTCACAGGTACTTCAGGAGGACTTGGAGCTTTTTGCACAAGTCAATGATGAGAGCATCCTCTCATGTGAGGAGGTTTATTCCCCCTCCGTAGAGGAAGCTCCACTCATTGCCTTCTCCTCCTGTGGACCTGCTGCGGACGATGCCTTGCTGGGCAAGGATAATTTTGGTAAGATGAGTGAGGACCAGGCCTCCTCCTCTTCTTACTTTCTTTTCCCTCTACCTGTGATGGGCAGGTTTTATCTATATTCGGGTAGAGGCGTGACTGTTCTTTCTCCGTATAGGTACCCGCTACCTACACGCATATTAGAACAGTTACCTGTCCACTTTTCTTTTCATAGGCCCATTAGCTAGAACTGTACAAATGCCAAATAAGTCGTGCTGGGAGGACAATAACCCCAGTAGTTATCTTTCTTTTCCTTCATTCTTATTTCTTCTAATCATGTTTAGTTAGTAGTACTTTCTTTTCAGTTTTCTTTTGTCTTTTGTTTTTGCGGAGCTGACCCCTGCAGGTATCTTCTCTGGATGGCGGATGCTGCAGTTTAGTCGTGGTTTAAACGCCAATCTTCTGGTATGCTCACTTGCTGAGCATTGGGTACTCTCTTCCCCTAGCCCTATTTTGATTTTCCTGTCATATATTATGCGGATTGTTTAGTTTAAGTCTGGGGGAGAGTAGTTTTGTTCACCCACTCACTTGCACTCATACATAGCATGCCAGAAGTATTTTATTTTCAGTTTTATTATTTGTTCATTTTCATTGCACACCACAGCACCCACTTGAGCGCGTACTCATCTGTTTGCTTGCTCTGTTGTGAATTTAATTCTTCTGCTTATTTGGGAAAGTCTAGGTGATGGCTTAGGACTATGTAGCAGAGTAAAATGTTGACTCTAGTAGTGCTGCTAGTCGAGTGCTCGGTTGCATAGAAACTTGTGTAGAGTAGACTTCTCTTTATAATTATGGTTTTATATTTTTCTTATTAGTGTAAATGTTGTTTACTCTACTCAAATGGTGAATTCGGTAGAATCAAACGGTAGCATAGGGATGTGTGTAAACGATCGCTAGATTCGTATTGCTTGAGTCGGGAGAAAGGATAATCTTTCTCGGTGGCTAGAACTTGCCCCAAGCAATTCTTGAAGCATGGGTATACGGTTAGTCAATTGTGTGAATGTGATATAGGCCATCATTTTGGCCCGGTTGAGCCTTTGTGCCTATCCCTACCGCTATTTCTTCGCTAGCCCAGTTGTGCCTACCCCATTCTTTTGGTTCAGCCCCACTATTGTTCACCAAAGCCTAAACTCCAATCCTAGTCGCACACCCAAAAAGCAAGCATTTTGTTTAAATTTCAAATTGGTGGTGTTGATTGTGGTAGTACATTGTGAAAATGTGGTTGTGCATCTTTAAAAATTTGCTGAAATTGTTAAAGAAAGAAAAAGAAAAGAAGAAAAAGAAAAGAAGAGAAAGATTTGAAAAGAAAAAGAAGAATGAAAAGTTTGATTGAAAAAAATCTGTTTGAGATTTATGTTTGGGAGTAGGCGATGCAGGCACCCATGTTGTTAAGTCCAAGTCTGGGGGTGTTGTGTACCCGCGTGTTTGTGTGGTGAATGAGGATAGTTTCCTGCATTAGCTCATTTGGGTTTAGTGCTTGAGCCGTCGTTTTTATCTTTGTTTAACCTCACCTAAACCCAAGCCCCATTTAAAACCTAAAGTCCTATTGATTCACGCATTTGAGTCAAACCAGTGTCGTGGAGAGAATGTGACCGGGCAAGCCTATGGTCACCGACACCGATGGATTTTGGTGGAGTTTATCCGGCACCCCAATCTTGAGCAATGCTCATCTCAGCGTTTAGTTTACTTTCTCCGTATGCATGACCGAACGATTCACCATAGTTCACCATTTTGAGTAGTTGTAATATGCTTTTACTCTTTTAGAAATATATAAACTGTTTATATAATCAGAAATCTTCTCTACTATTCTTTTTATGCACGTGAGTATGCGACTTCGCATGATACTCTGTAGTGTAATCATTAAGCAATCTACTGTTCTTTCCTCGTTCGCTTAGAATTTGTTTGCTCGGGATGCGCAAACAGGTAAGTCTGGGGGTGTGATGAGTCCCGATTATATACACATATATGGACTCATCTGGGCCGTTTATCTAGTCATTCCACTGCACTTTAGCCTTGTTTTAGCTTATATTTGTTATCACTTGCTATGTGCACTTCTAGGCCCATTTCGGTGTTATTTCGCATCTTTCTTTGTTATTAGTTTTCTTGCGATGTTAAGTCCCACTTTCAGTGGCTAGACTGGTGTCGTACGCTGGAACAGGTGTCGTGCAGGTGTTTCCGGTGCAATTCTGCACAGGAACACTGCGCACGATCACCGGTTCTATTGCGCACGACCACTGGTCGTGCGCCACTGATCGTGTGCACTTAACCCTTTTTTATGAGTTCTATTTGGTGCAGTGCGCACGACCATCTACGCTAGTGCGCACGACCACTGGTCATGCGCCACTGTTCGTGCGCACTTATCATCAATTTCTTGAGTTCTGTTTCAATCAGTGCGCACGACCACCTACGATAGTGCGCACGACCACCGGTCGTGCGCCACTGGTCGTGCGAACATTTTATTTTATAATTTCTGTCTTTGCAGGCTCCGTCCAGGCAGAGCGCACGATCACAGGATTCTAGTGCGCATGACCACTGGTCGTGCGCCAATGACCGTGCACACTGTTTATTCCAGCGCCTATAAATTCCGCTGCTCGGGATTTAGGTCGGGGGATCCACCGTTTTCTCGCCCTGCTCCGCCGTTTCGCCCCCTTTCGCTGGTTCTCCGCCCCCCTAGGCCTCCTCCATCATCCAAGAGCTTCAAGGAGGAGATTCCACGCATCTTCATCGCCAAGCAAGGAGTTCTTCGCATCAGACGTGGCCGGATTGTAAATCGCTGGAGAAGACGGGTCCATTGGGAGGTGTGACAGCCCTCCTCTACCCCGGACGCAGTTGGGACCGAGCTAGGACGTGTATTGACAACCCAACGATTCCTACCGTGAATCTACAACGAGACTCCGGATTCGGTCGTATCTCTTGCCTTTTTCTTCTACTTGTGTGGTTGTAGTTGTTTGTAATCTCTATATTTAGATGATGAATGCTATGAACTATGTGTATTATTGTTTATTTCATGTTTATGGAATTATTTAGTTCATATGTGTTAATGAGGTGCGCCCCCATCCATTTCCACTCCACCACCGTGTCCGGTGCCGCACTAGCAATTGCTAGTGGCTGTCTTGTCGAAGAGGTGCTTGCGACCCTCAATCCGTTTGCCTAGTCTCCATCCGCCTACCGAAGCGTGGCATCGCGGCCCGTACTCCATTCCGCCTAACGAAGCAGCGCGCTCAAGGCCTGCATAGTTCGATCCGCTTGCCTACTCGTCCATCCGCCCTTACGAAGTAGCGCGTTCAAGGCCTACGTAGTCTTCCATCCCGCCGAGCGAAGCATTGCATAGCGGCATTGCATAGGAGTAGTTGTAGCTTTTTCTCTTTATTTTCCACAAACCAAATCAACCCCCGTGTCCGCAATTCATCCGACCCAAAGGACTTCGATATCAAGTCCTTCCTCGAACGTTAACTCCACCTTACTGTCTTCCTCAAGAGACCGACACTCGGGGATTTTCCCCATTATTATTACTTGCGTGACCGGTGCACTTGCCGAAATTATCGCATCAGATGCCTCGTCACAACATTGCTGGCAAGCTTCACATTCCTTACCCTATGTACTATTGGGTTGAACCAACAATCTATGTCAAAGTGGCCAATTTTTCCACAACAATAGTATTCAAACCTATTATACCTCCTCTTCAATGTTATCTTTTGAGTAGGATGCCGATGAACAGAAGAGCAGGCTACTGTATTTCTAGAATTTCTTTGATGAATCTGGTGACTGTGTGCATGATGAAAAATTGGTTGCACAATCACATAATTTTTCTTCTTAAGGACTGGCTTTTGAGCTGCAGTCTTTCCCTTACTTTTGGATATTGTTGTTGTAGATCCAAATACAAATGATCCTTGTTGTTTTATCTGAATCTCTTCTTGAGAAACCTTAACGGAACTCATTCCTATGTTTGCTCTATTCCTTGAGTTTTGTGGCTTTGTTCCACTTGTATAGCATTCACTGGACATAAATCTATATGACAGATCATTTTCATATGTAATGGAATGAAAAATGACCTTTTTGAATATTATCTGATCATTGGATTGCTTGCCACTGTCTGCCTCACCAATTTATCCTAAACCACCTCTATTTGGTGCAGAAAACCTATCTATTATTGGTAACACAGTTTATTGATTAGAATAGATAGCCACAACCTTCCTCTCAACGACTAGGTTATCCTCAAGTTCCTTAATGATCTTGTTTTTCTGACATAATGAGAACACTTGGGCTTTTGAGATTCCTCTATGCTTGCTTAATTCTTCACTCACTTGAGATAGCTTTCTAGCCTTCTCTAGGAGTTCAGATTAAGAATTCTTGAGGGATTCTTTTTCTTATGCCTGATCTTTTGCAAGCTTCTTGCTTCTCTTTAGACCATCTAGCAAAGCTCCGTACTGACACACTATGTCAGCCTCATCCTCATGATCAGACTCTGTTGAGGATCATTTTTCTGACCACTATCATGCAAAGATTCTACTTTTGATTCAGAATTAATAGCAAAAAGAGGAGCTCTGATTTTTACCTGAGCAAAAGAGTTGGACTCATCCTGGTTGTCTTCAGTGAGATCCACAAGCCCAATAAGAGCTTCTTCATCAGAATCAATGGAACCTAAGTCACTCTTAATCAAGGTCTTTGGCTTCTTTGCAAAGAAGCTCTTGTTAGGCTTGTTGCCTTTGTGAGACCTTTTCTCATCCGCTCTCATTCCTTTCTTTTAACAGGACAGCCAGCAATGACAAAACCTGATCTATTGCAATAATAACAAACAATATCATATGTAAACTATTTTTTTTTGTTTAGGATCGTACCTATCCCTTTTGGGATTATGCTTTGGCATGTCAATGCTATTTTAGTTCTTCTTTGAGATAGAGGAGGATGAGGATCTATTTTCCATTGCCTCCTCTTGCTCAGCAGCATTTTGAACTACTTGGAGAACAAGGACAGTTCTTCATCAGTGAGCTCAATCTCTGATGTACTTGATTCAGAGTCTTTCGATTCAGCTGGTCTCCTTGGAGAAGTGGGAGTCTCCACTCTACTTTTTATGGAGCTTTCAGCCGTGAAAGCCATTGTCTTCTCCTTGAAGTTGGATCTACTGCTCTCCTACACTACTTTCCTTGTATTAAGCTGCATTTCATGGGATAGCAGCTTGCCATACAGATTTTGGGGCTAGATGTTAGCCAAGTTCCCCATCTCTTATTGCACAGATCTTGATATCCAATTCTTTGTTGAGGGACCTCAATAATTTGTCATTGAGATCATAATTGGAGAATTCTCTCCCATAGTTCTTTAACCCATTGACTATTTTATAGATCTTCTCATAATAGTCAGCAATTGAGTCCTTCTTCTCTTGCATGAAGACCTCATATTGTTGGATGAGAAAAACTTTCCTATCATCTCTTAGTTCCTCAATGCCCTCCATGTAGACCACAAGAGATTCCCACATTTCCTTTGCTGTTTTATAATGAATCAGATTATGAAATGTGGAGTCATCTATAACACTCACAATTATTTTCTTTGCCATTTTGTCCATGGTGTCTAAAACTACTTCCTCCTTGGTCATCTCGGTATATTTTTTTGGAACTTGCAGATTAGCATCAATGGTGGAGACATTCATGGGAATGAAAGGCCATTCTTCAATAGTTATAAATATCCTAGGGTCAGAGGCTTCCATGAACAGTCTAACCCATTCCTTCCAAATTTCAAAGTTCTCTTTTCAATAAATAGGCAACTTCAAAGAACTGAGTTCCTTGTAGTTTTCTCCAGATGTCATAATGAATAGATTGTATTTCCCTGATAAGGATCTTGTTCAAGCTGTTAAGCTCTTTTTGAACAACCAGGCTTTGATACAACTTGAAAGAATAGGGATCTACCACCTAGAGGAGGGGTGAATAGATGTTTGGGTTGTTTTTTTATTTTTTTTCTTATTAACAAATAAATTCAAGCAAATACGGAAAAATCACAGGACAGAAAAAACATAATTTATAGTGGTCCCCAATAAAGGTACATCCACTTCCCCATGAGCCTATCTAGCAGTGTGCTAGTGTAATGCCAAGGACGACCAACCCCAGTTCAATCAAAGAAAATCCCTAACCAACACGTTACTGGGCTGCAACCCAAGCACACCAACCCATCTCCATCCACAAGCAGGTTGTGGGTGACCTCCTGGGAAATCCCCATGCTGCACACTTAACAATCGAGTTTTCCTCATCAATGGGAGGTTGTGGCCACCAACAACCTACCTGTGGATGGAGAGGGGTTAGGGTGCTTGGCTGCAGCCCAGTAACGTGTTGGTTCGAGATTTCCTCCGGTTGAACTGGGGTAGGTCGGTCCTAGGCGTTACAATAAAAAGTGCACTTTTTATTGTAACGCCTAGGGCCGACTTACCCAGGTTCAACCGGATGAAATCCGGAACAGGGATGTTACCGGGCTGCAGCCAAGAACCGCAACCCCTCTCCAACCACAGGCGGGTTGTTGGTGGCCACAACCTCCCTTTGATGAGGCAAACTCAATAGTGTGCAGCACGGAGATTTGCTAGGAGGTCACGCATCCTAGTAATAATCCAGCCCGAGCACGCTTAACTATGGAGTCTTCCACTTCTCATCACCAACTGAGCTGAATGCCTAGGGATGACCTAACCCGGTTCAACCGGAGGAAATCCCGAACCTGCACATTACCGGGCTGTAGCGCAATCACCCCAACCCCTATCCATCCACAGGCAGGTGGTTGGTGTCCACAACCTCCCTTTGATGATGCAAACTTGATAGTTAAGTGTGTAGCACTGGGATTTCCTATAAGGTCACCCATCCCATTACTCTGGCTGGAGTAGTACTAGGATGGGTGACCTCCTGGGAAATCCCCATGCTGCACACTTAACTATCGAGTTTGCGTCATCAAAGGGAGGTTGTGGCCACAACTAACCTGCCTGTGGATGAAGAGGGGTTGGGGTGCTTGGGCTGCAGCCCGGTAACATGCTCATTTGGGATTTCCTCTGGTTGAACTAGGGTAGGTTGGCCTTGGGCGTTACAATAAAAGCTAGGTTGGTGATGAGATGTGGAAGAACTCCATAGTTAAGTGTGCTCGGGATGGAGTAGTACTAGGATGGGTGACCTCCTGGGAAGTCCCCGTGCTGCACACTTAACTATCGAGTTTGCCTCATCAAAGGGAGGTTGTGGCCACCAACAACCCGCCTTTGGATGGAGAGGGGTTGGGGTGGTTGGGCTACAGCCCGGTAACGTGCTGGTTCGAGATTTCCTTCGGTTGAACCGTGGTTGGTCGGCCCTGGGCGTTACAGCTAGCCTCATCAAACTTCTCCAAATCTCAAATCTCCTTCATGTATCTTACAACTCAGAGTCCTTGACTCTTAACTCTGGAACAAACATGGTTCCCTACCTCGTACTTCAATAATAAGTACTACATAGAGATTCAATAGATAAATCCTAACACAGGTCCTCAACACGAACCCTACCTTAGGCCTTCAATAACAGCCATATACTAAGGCCTTCAACAAGAGTCCTACACTCAGATTCAATAAATGAATCCAACCTCAGGTCCTCAAAAGGAACCCTACATTATGTCTTTAACAAGAGTCATACACCCATGCCTTCAATAAGAGCCATACGTCAAGTTCTCACAGAACTCTACATCAGATCTCCTAGAGATCTGACAGAATAATCATTAGAATTTCTTACAACAAAAGTATGAATAGACTCAATATGATCCACTTGATTTGCAAGAGTATTCTTTAGTCTTTGATGAAGACAGACTTTATTGCAGCAGCAACAACAGCAAAAATCATAAATGATGAATCTTGTATATTGGTTATCAAAGATTGATTAGGAGAACTGAATTGATGCTCTGAGTGTATCTCTTTCTTCAGATTTGTTCTTCGATCTTCTTTTTCTACACAGGATAAACTTTCTTTCTTGAAGAAAAGAATATTGTTCTATCAATCCACTCTTCGATTTTCTTAATGATTGATTCTATGTGTAATACATGTTAGGGTATCCATCATATCTGTATTTATAGCATCGACAAACCATAATAGTCAAAATGAGGATGTGTTTATGTCAGAAATCTCACACATTAAAAGTCTATACCGATTGGATAGAATGACGGTGACGATTAAAGTGTTCTGTGAATTTGAATTGTCACGACGATGTTTTATCTCATCCTGACAATCTTTCATCTGGTCACAACGACATTTCAACTCTTCATGACGATACTTGTTCTTTTTTTGATTCTTAGTACACATTTGCCAAAGTGTTAGCTTATCACAAAGATAAAGCTTCTCCTCAGGTAGACTTAATGTCTTCACGACGATGTTTCATCTCATCAAAACGATCTTTCATCTTGTCACAATGACATTTCAATATTCTAGCCAATCCTTCAGTTATTTTATGATACTTGGATCTTCATGATGATATTTGAGTTCAGCACGAATACAGTCTTCAAGTGGAATGCATACGCTTATCAAGATGAATTCTGACTTCAACACGACCACTGTCTTCAAGTCGAATGAATAAGATTATCAATATGAATTCAAGCTTGTCAAGATGATAAGAATTAACACTTAGATCTGAGCATTGTCTTGGCAATAGGGGAGCCATATCTAGATGATATGGTCTTGAGCATTCTCAATTCAACATGCCTTCAGAAATGTCGAACACTCTTCTCAATGACATTTCATTCATCCCGACGATATATGACTTGGAGTGAATTATATTGCATGGATTTGCTTCAACACGATGAAATATGTTTTTACAATGATCTTAACTTAGCCTTTAGAATAAGTGTACTCCTTTGTCTTTGTCTCGATAATAATTTACTGAATGAATCACAACAAGATGATACTTGAGTGATTGATACTGGTCAAAATGATATCGTCTTGACCAAAGTGTTGTCAAGAAAATATACAGATATGACTAAGTAAAATTATTTTCAAGACGATATTACTTGTTGCACTTAGAGATCACGACGATATATTCAGTCCATCTCGACGATATTTGGCTTAGCCTAATTCTGAGAATTATCTAAGTATTCCTTGAGAATGATCATATCACTGAATTTTTTGTGAATGATTTATTAAATTGAATTAAATGAACTTCTGCACAGTAAAATAGGCATTAATCAAATACAAAGAGCATTTATCATTGACATGAGAACTTTTTCAAATTAGGAACAATGTTTGGAAAAGTTCCCAATAGTCTGGGTGTCCCCTTGTCTATATTCGTCCTTGATCATGCGTCTCACTTCCTTGCGAGTGAGTCTTTTATAAGTTAGAGTGGAAACTTCCTTTGTTGTATGGGAGTTACACTGCACATGTATGTGGAGCATTGGGCAATGTGAGATGCATGGAGCTGACAGCGTCAGATGACTCATCTATAGCGGGGTCCTCTAATCCATCAGTAACTTCTGGCAAGGCACGGTTTGTCGCATCCATCGGTCGCCCTCCGGGGGTGGCCACCAAGTTAGGGGTGCGGGAGGCCTCCGGATCATTCAGCAAGGTTAACTATGTGTTTTGGGCTAGGATAACTATGTGATTTGTGATTTGGGCTAGGATAACTATGTGTTAACTAAGGACAAGTTGACCCCAATGTATACTTTATGGGTCAAGAGTATAGGAAGAAATTTGGCTGTTAGAACTAGAAATTTCACTAAGTCTCAGCATTCGTCGAACGACGCTCAACATTCGTCGGTCGGCGATCGACGAAATTTCAAGGAAGCGATTGACAAAATTCAGCCATCTCTGCGCTCGACAAATGGCTGCCATCGCTTGACAGATTCCATCCAGAGCTCGTCAAATTGTTTACTGAAGCTCAGATTCCACATTATTTAATTCTTAAAGATCAGTTATATATCAGTTCTCTGAACACAGATCGACGAAGGCAACATATCTTTCCAATCAGATCAAGTAAGGAAACATATTTCTTTATTATTTAAGTTATAGCCATTGACACTTCCAGCAGAAAAGGACAAATCATGGAAAAAGGAAAGAGATTACGGCGTGCAGCTGTACTGTTCCCAGATTATCTTTTCAGATATAATATATCCCTAAATATAAGGGATCTGCATTTAATAGTTGTCAGATATTTGAAAAGGGAGAAGATATACAACAGATTATACTCAAGTTTATGCGACAGATCAAATAAAATAGAATACTTTACATATTTGCTGTACAGAAAATCGACAGAACAAATATAGAGAGATATACAGGAAGAATAAAAGAATAGATCATCATCTTCTTCCTGCCAAGCATTATTCAGAGCACAGAACATCATCTTCTTCTTTTTGGCAGCACATACTTTCTGAGAACAGCTACACCACCTCTCAGTATTCTCCTACTGCAAGATTCAAGAAAGAAAGAAGAAGAAGAACAAGCATTCAGATCTTCAAAAGAGCAACAACAAATTGGAGAACTTGTTCTCTCAATTTAATCAGCTACAGGAAGATTAGTTCTTGAAGAAAAGCTCCAGCAACATCTACTGTTAAACAAATCCATATCAGACAGAGGAGAATTTCAACATCAAATCCACTAGAGTCTTCTCTATACATCTTGACAGAGAAGAACACTTAAACCCCTCTCCATTCCATTATGTACAGGGTTAATACTCCATTCAAAAGTGTAACTCACTGGTGGCAAGACACCTTATCAAAAAAATTCTTGTGTGGTTTTTAAGCACCTTATCAAGAGCTTATCTGTGAATTGGGCACCTGATCAAACTCCCATTGGTGTGTGGACACCTTATCAAAAATCCCTTGGTGTGAGGGCACCTGATCAAACCTCCTAGTGGATCCTACCAAGTGTGGTAGAAGAGTAGAGGTACCCAGGTTTTTGGGGAACTACTATAAATTCCTTGTGTCCTCTGTGATTGTCTATTTCTTTGTGCTGTGCTGTGTGATTTTACTTATCCTATTTTTTTATATCTCACACTATTTACACATATATTGAAACACTATTTTAATTCCGCTATAAAAACTAAGAAAAAGTTTTAAACTCTATTCACCCCCTGTACAACCCCGTATTCGCTGAGTGGGCCCCCGGACCTGAAAGGAGGGTCCAAGGGACAAGAGTCGAGCCCCGCGGACCATTCGCCCAAGTCAAGGGAAGAGGGGGACCACAGGGCGAATGAGGTCCCTCCCTCAGAGCACCCGCGTGGCGGTAAGGCATGTTGGCGAATGAAGAGTAGCAATAGGCAAAAAGACTTGCGAGTGGAACCTTCGCGGACCACCCGCCCAGAGCTCAGGAGCGTCCGACGTGTGCGGGGAAGCGCCCGACAAGCGTGAGCAGGTTGAGCATCTCACATGCGGGCACTCGCCTGGCCGAACTGGGCGAGAGAGGAGTCTGGCGAGTGGTGCTCTCAGAGACCACTCGCCCCCAACGACTTTTAGGAGGAAATGACCTAGATACCCCTGGTGGGCTGCCAATAGCCCTTCAGAACAGCGGAGTTAGGCTATTAGCAGAACAATTTGGGGTGCGGTTAACAAATCCAAAAGGCGGGTTCATGCTATTTGCAGACCAATCTAGAGAATCTATAAATAGACTCTTAAGGGCACCTTGGAGGAGGACGGACTTTGTGAGAACCCTCTCCTCCAGGCAGGTTTTGGTTGGCTGCTAGTGCCCTCCAAGGTGCCCGGCTGAGCTTTGGTTTAGGAGGGGAAGCTCTCTAAGAACTTCTGGGTGTGTGGCGGGACCTCCTCGCTACGGCCTTGTGTCTGTTCTAGTTTTCTCATCCACCGTCAGGAGAGTTTGGTGAGAGATAAGTAAGCGTCGGCTGCTGTCACAACCCGCATTTTCTCTCAATTTAAGGATATCAGAGTAAGAGAAAATACACGTCATGATGCCACGTCATACAAGAGACAACTGTAGACGCTCTGGCTCAAACCTATTACTTAACTAGACAAAACATGATTATATGATAAGTCATCATTTGAAATCATTTATTAGGGGTTTTGAGGTAAGAACTGTGTCTCTCAGTTCGTGGATCAACTAATCCACCGAGAAAATATATTTAGTTGCAGCGGAAAGTACTTGATTTAGTTTACGTAAAGTCCTACATGTATGCACATAACTAGGCGTATTGTAAGAGTAGAAAAAACTTTTAGGCGACTTTAAGGTTAAGGGTTTCAGTTAGAAAGAATGCAATGACGATGAAGAAAAACCATTTTATAACTATAGCGCGCCTAACATAAATCATTCCCAGAGGGTAAGATACACAAGATATAAAAGTAGTGGCATAATCTGGAAAATAAACTATAAAGTATAAAAAGGGGCACAATGGGCGTCAACAACATGACACTAACCCATTGGCACCAACTAGTATGTCTGAGCACAAGAAGTAACTAAAAACAACTACCTCGCAGCAGCGGGGTGAACAGCTACTAAAACTCTGAACTTCAGGCTACACCACTAGCCGTTACGGCTCTGAACCTGAGGCATTCAATAAAACAAAGAACGCCTCAGCAAGGAATTACAAGTGGCAGAAAACTAGCAGAAAAACAATCAAAGCATAAGGGGTACCAACCCAAGCCAAATTTACCGAAAGAGAGCTCTAAACAAAGAGTCAACAAGCATCAAGTGCACTAAATACCAAAAGAGGAACAAAACGTTCATTTATTTAGTTTCATCAATTAAAGAGGTTGATCAGCTCAAATTATATGGGAGCGGTTAACTACCTCCGCTACCCAAAGCCCAAAACCAGGTGGGGGTACCACTAGACCCAACCACCCAAACACGACTACCGTGCAAGGCTATAACATTTCCCCCACTGTCCCCCAAACACAACTACTGTGTAAGGATAAAGACAGTAGTTCTTATTACTTAAATTTTAATTAAACACGGGACGCTGCCCGAAAGGATAATCACTGGAAGGCCCTAAGAAATAGGGTCAAGGCAAAGTACACATCGATCAATATGAACCATAAGAGTAACTCAAATGTTAACAGACCACAACGAGTAAAAAGAAGTTCAAATGAGAGGGATTCGAGATCAGGAGCACCGAAGGGTCACTGACAATCATCCAAGTACACCCGAGGGGACATGAGATTTGATAAGTAGTATTTTTATAACTTTTTAATAGAAAAGCTTGTAAATATTTAATATGAATTCTCTATTTTATGTCAAATTTAGGTTATAAGTAGTTCTTTTTGTAATTTTGATTCTAACTTAGCTTAATTTCGATATTTGCAGATTTTTGGGACAAATCGGGAAAAATGGCATGCCACGCCCTCGGTCACGCCCGTGACCAAGGGCGTGTAAGCTGAAGATCAGTCCAGAATTGATGCCGCACTGTTTGAACCAGTCCACACCAAGTCACGCCCCAGGTCACGCCCGTGACCCAAAGTCACGCCCGTGACCGGGGGCGTGTAATCTTAGAATCGTCCACGTGGAGCCGCCGTCGAGACGAGGAGATGCTGTCGAGAAGTCAACCTAAGTCACGCTCGTGACCCACATGTCACGCCCGTGACTTTCCAGCGTGATCCCTGCTCTACCGCCGCGCCGAATTCCAGCCCACGCCGCATTTAATGCACACGTCCAAAGTCACGCCCGTGACCATGTTACATGGGCGTGTAATGTCCAACTTTTCTGCCGCCGACACGCCAAGCCCACGCCGCTGCCAGATCCAATGTTACAGTGATTACACGCCCTTGGACACGCCCGTGACCGAGGGCGTGTAACTTGAAAATTTTGCCTATAAATTCAGAGGCTCTCCTTGAGTCCAGGGTGGAGAAATTTGGAGATGGGGAGGTGCTGTTAGAGCTGAGAGTGAGTTTTTCAAGTTAATGTTCTTGTTTCTTAAGGCTTTCATGTTCTCCTCCTTCCCTTTTCATGCAATGTTGTAGTGTAACTTTCGTGTACTAGTTTTCTTAAGCTTGCAACTTTCATTTTCCTTAGCCTTGCACTCTTAATTTAAGGCTTGTAATAGTTCTTTGATTTTCAATAAAATTAGTTTTCTCTTTCATGTTCTTTTTCTCCTTAAGTAATTTCTTCCTTTTCATGCAAGGTTAAATTTTTCTCTCCTTAGTAATGTTCTTTTTTTTATGCAATGTCAATTTCTCTTTCTTTTCATGCAATGTTCAAGCTTTTCATTTAGTTTGAATTTAGTTTTAATTTTAGCGAAAACAAACCACCTCAAATTTTCGTCGATAAAATAATAGTGATTTTCCTCGAAGTAGAAGTAATCAACGCGCCCCGTGGAATACGACCTTGATATTTCTAAATATCCTATACTATAGACGATAAGGTACACTTGCCTTTATCGGATATAGTTTTGGAGAAAATCTCAACCTTTCACTAAAAATCTAAAATCCGCGCAACTTCAATTTTTATTATCAAGTTTTTGGCGCCGTTGCCGGGGACTTTGCGTAGATATTTTGAAAAGAGGATAGCTTTTAATTTTATCATGCTTCTTTCTATTTTATTTTGCTTTTTCTAACTTTCAAAAAGAAAAAAATATATATATTTTTAGTTTTTCTTCTTCCTTTCTTCTCTTTTTAGTGTATGACCCGAGGTAGCACTTCGATTCTTCCTTTTGATCCGGAGATCGAGCGAACCCTTTTGAGGCACCGCCATTCTCGTGATTAGGGAAATCAAATAGAATCCGAAGAGTCGATCGGGGACACTAACGCAACAAATATGGATCATAATCTTAATCCTCCTAATCTTAACGAGCCAAATCCTAATGAGGACGCGCAACGGACCATGTCCTATTATGCGCGGCCGAATTTGGAAGGCACACAATCGAGTATTGTTCGCCCCACGGTGGCGAACAATAATTTTGAGATCAAGTCCAGCATCATACAAATGGTGCAACAATCGGTGACCTTTGATGGTCAACCGGACGAGGATCCAAATTCACATATCTCTTACTTTCTTGAAATTTGCGACACTTTTAAGATCAATGGCCTCACCGATGACGCCATTCGATTACGTCTTTTCCCTTTTTCTTTGCGGTCTAAGGCCAAGCAGTGGCTGGGCTCCCTCCCTACCTATGGGATCCATCACTACATGGGCCGAAATGGCGGAAAAATTTCTTAATAAATATTTCCCGCCTTCAAAGTCCGCTAAATTGCGCACGGATATTGCATCGTTCATGCAAATCGACTCGGAGACTCTCTATGACACATGGGAGCGCTTCAAGGAGCTTTTGCGTCGATGCCCTCACCAGCACTTGCCACCTGGCAACAAGTGCAAGTTTTTTATAATGGCTTAAATCTCCAAACGAGGCAAATGATTGATGCGGCCGCCGGGGGGACATTAAATAATAAAACCCCGATCGCCGCTCAAGAGCTTTTCGAAGAGATGGCCACAAATGCGTATCAATGGAACATGCCCCGAGCGCGGCCTAATAAGCCGGCCGGAATTTTTGAAATAGACGCAAACGCAAATTTGGCTTTACAAGTTGAGCGCTTAACAAAGCAAGTGGCGGAGATGTCTGCTTCCTCCGCCACTCCTCCTTGGGCCAATAACGTTTTAATTGAAGAACATGTTGACTACATGGGAAATCCACCTCGGCCTTCCTATAACCCGAACACCGCTCCGTATAATAACACCTACAATGCGGGTTATAGGAATCATCCGAATTTCTCATGGAGCAACCAAGGAAATGCTCAGCGTCCTATGAATTTAAATCAACCTCCCCCTAATCAACTTCTTAACTTAACTCCGCCTCAAAATTTGATTTCTCAAAATTATAATCCACCCGGTTTTCCACCGCAACAGCAAAAACTCTCTCCGATTGAAGAGGTTTTTGCAAAATATGTTGCTACAAATGAAATGACCATCCGGAACCTTACCGGATCAATCAAAAATTTAGAGAATCAAGTGGGCCAACTCGCAAAGATGATTTCTGAGCGTCAACAAGGAGCACTACCGGGGAACACCGAGCAAAATCCAAAGGAGAGCGCGCACGCGATTACACTTTGAAGCGGGAAGGAGGTGGTTCAAAAACAGGACGAACCCAAGGTAATTTCCTCTCCTCCTCCTCCTACTTTTAATTCATCTTCGAATTTGCCCGCTACGATAGCTCCGCACTCTTCTATTTTAAATCCGCGCGCGCCTACTTCTAATATTCCGTATCCATCGAAATTTAAAAATGAAAGCGCCGAAAAAAATTATAAAAAGTTTTTAGATGTTTTAAAACAAATCCATATTAATGTTCCTTTCTGCGAGGCTATCTCACAAATGCCTAAATATGCAAAATATCTTAAGGAGTTGCTCTCTAATAAAAAAAAGTTAGAAGATATTTCGCATATTTCTTTAAACGCAGAATGCTCCGCGGTTGTACTCAACAAATTGCCGAAAAAAGCAAATGACCCGGGACGGTTTTCCATCCCATGTCTTTTTGGCAATTCGTTAGTAAAACACGCCTTAGCGGATCTTGGAGCAAGCATCAACCTTATGCCGTTTTCTTTGTTCAAAAAGTTAGGTCTAGTAAATCCAAGGCCCACTCGAATGAGTATCCAATTAGCGGATCGTTCTTTAAAATATCCGATAGGAATAGTGGAGGACGTGCTCGTCAAGGTTGACAAATTCATCTTCCCGGTGGATTTTGTCATTCTTGACATCGAAGAGGATGCCGAAGTACCCCTCATACTCGGCCGCCCCTTCCTTGCCACCTCCCGCGCTATTATCGACGTAAGTAACGGAAAGCTCCTCCGACGGGTTGGAGACGATGAAGTTACTTTCGGCATAAATTTCTCGATGCGGAACACGCTAGAAAATGACGATTCATGTTTTTACTTAGTAGAGTGTTGTAAGTTCGATTCATCCCTCGAGTTAGTTTCATCGGCGAATAGTGATTCCGAGCCCGTGGAGCTCTTTTGCGATGAAGAAGAAGTCTCTCACCCCACACCACCCGAACCATTATTTTTAGAAAAATTAAAAATCAAGACTTCTTATGAAGAACCACCCGAATTAGAGTTGAAACAACTCCCCCCTCACCTTAAATACTTGTTTTTGGAAAAAGAGTCTAAGCTACCCGTCATCATTTCATCCGATCTTAGCAACTCAGAAATTTCTGAGTTGACTATAGTCTTAAGAAAGCACCGCCACGCAATTGCGTGGCAATTATCGGACATTAAGGGTATAAACCCATCTTTCTGCACTCATAAAATATTTCTCGAAGATAATTCCCGAAATTCAGTCCAGCCTCAATGACCGCTAAACCCTAACATGAAAGAAGTCGTTAAGGCCGAAGTTATAAAACTTCTGGACACGGGAATCATCTACCCGATATCGGACAGTACTTGGGTTAGCCCAGTACAAGTCGTGCCAAAGAAAGGTGGTGTTACGGTAGTTGCGAACAAAAATAACGAATTGATCCCAACCCGTACTGTTACGGGTTGGCGGATGTGCATCGACTATCGGAAATTAAATGATGCCACCCGTAAGGATCATTTCCCTCTACCATTTATCGACCAAATTTTAGAACGCCTTTCGGGTCACTCCTACTACTGTTTTCTCGATGGTTTGTCAGGATACTTCCAAATTCCGATTTCGCACGACGACCAAGAGAAAACCACTTTCACTTGTCCCTTTGGCACCTTCGCTTATCGAAGGATGCCATTCGGTCTTTGTAACGCGCCAGCTACATTCCAAAGATGTATGCTGGCAATTTTTGACGAGTTAGTGGAGGAGGTGATGGAAGTATTTATGGATGATTTTTCTGTGTACGGGAGTTCTTTTGAAAATTGTTTAAAAAATCTCGAGCGCGTGTTGCAGCGATGTGAGGAAACAAATTTAGCGCTTAATTGGGAAAAATGCCATTTTATGGTCAAGGAAGGACTAGTCCTTGGCCATAAAATTTCGGGCAAGGGGATCGAGGTCGATAGGGCCAAGATTGAAGTAATTGAAAAACTCCCCCCTCCCACAAACGTAAAAGCTATTAGGAGTTTCCTAGGCCACGCGGGGTTCTATCGGCGCTTTATACAAAATTTTTCAAAAATTACAAAGCCGTTAACCCATCTTCTCGAGAAAGATTCTTCTTTTCTTTTTAGCGATGAATGTCATTTAGCTTTTCAACTTATCAAAGAAAAACTTATAAACTCCCCGATTCTAGTCACGCCGGATTGGTCACTCCCCTTTGAAATCATGTGCGACGCGAGTGACATTGCGGTTGGTGCCGTTTTAGGCCAACGGGTGAGTAAGTATTTCCACCCTATCTATTATGCGAGCAAAACACTCACGTCGGCACAAGCAAATTACACCACGACCGAGAAGGAACTTCTAGCAATCGTTTTCGCCTTCGATAAGTTTAGGTCGTATATCACCCTCTCGAAAGTCATCGTCTTCACGGATCACTCCGCACTTAGATATCTTTTAAGCAAATCGGACGCCAAACCTCGTCTTCTGCGATGGATCCTCCTCTTGCAGGAGTTTGACTTAGAGATCCGGGACAAAAGGGGAGCCGAAAACTTGGCGGCCGATCATCTCTCCCGTTTAGAAAACCCCGCCTCGGACGTATTAATAGAATCTGACATTAATGATAAATTTCCCGAAGAGCGCCTCCTTGCTCTCGAAAATATTAATTCATCGTCTACCCCCTGGTTTGCAGATCTGGCTAACTATTTAGTAGCCCGGGTCCTGCCAAAAGAAGTCTCGAGTCAGCAAAAGAAGAAATTCTTTTCTGATTTAAAGAATTACTTTTGGGAGGACCCCTTTTTATTCCGTGTATGCGCAGACCAGGTAGTAAGACGATGCGTCTCGAGTGAGGAAGGCCTTAAAATTTTACGTCATTGTCATGAGGGACCCACCGGAGGTCATTATCATTCAAACCGAACCGCGAGGAAGGCGCTGGAGGCGGGCTTTTATTGGCCCTCGCTCTTCAAAGATGCTCACAACCTTGTGAGTACTTGCGACAGCTGCCAGCGGTCGGGGAACATCTCTTGCCGGGATGAGATGCCCCAAAACATTTTCTTAGAATGCGAAATTTTTGATCTTTGGGGCATTGATTTCGTTGGTCCTCTCCCTCCTTCATTTTCAAATAAGTATATTCTAGTAGCGGTCGACTACGTGTCAAGGTGGGCGGAAGCGCAAGCTCTCCCCACCAACGATGCGCGAGTCGTCGTTAACTTTTTAAAAAAATTATTCTCTCGATTTGGCACTCCGCGCGCTATTGTGAGTGATCGGGGCACCCATTTTTGCAATACTCAATTCACAAAACTCTTAGCAAAATATGGTGTTACGCACAAATTATCCACTGCATATCACCCACAAACGAGCGGCCAAGTTGAAGTTGTTAATCGAGAATTAAAACGGATCTTAGAAAAAACGGTTTCTATTAATCGGAAGGATTGGGCAATAAAGCTCGATGACGCGCTATGGGCCTATCGAATGGCGTACAAGACCGCTATCGGGTGTACACCGTATCGAATGGTTTATGGCAAGGCTTGCCACCTTCCGGTCGAATTAGAACATCGCGCATTTTGGGCACTTAAATTTTTAAACCTCGATTCCACTCTAGCGGGAGAACAAAGAAAATTTCAAATGAACGAATTAGATGAGTGGCGAGCGAACGCATATGAGAGCAATAAATTATATAAGGAGCGAACAAAGTTTTATCACGATAAGCATATAAAATTTCCAAAAACTTTTTCGCCGGGCGATCTCGTCCTCCTTTATAATTCCCGCCTTCGCCTTTTTCCGGGAAAACTAAAATCCCGATGGACCGGACCCTTTATTGTTAAAGAGGTTTGGTCCTTTGGGACAATTTTAATTTCCCACCCGGAAAAAGGTACCTTCAAAGTTAACGGGCACCGCCTTAAATTATATCTTCCGGGAGAGTTACCAAATGAAAAGAGTGATTCAATTGTTTTTCAACCTTTAATATGACCGGCAAGTGGGTCAAGCTACGCGACCTTATACAAAGCACTTTTGGGAGGCACCCCAAAGTTATCTTTTTATTGTCTTCTCTTATTCTTTAATATATGTTGTAGGTAATCGTCGCTTCCCCACGCAAACTTCAAAAATCAGGGAAGCCCCTTCTCTTTCTTCCTTCTCCTTTATCATGCATTTCCTTTTTATTTTGTTTTGCACTTTTTTTTTCCTTTACTTCATACTTAGTTTTAAACATTGGGGACAATGTTTAACTTTAAGTATGGGGGTGTAAATAGCTTTTTTGTAAATAGTTGTTAAATCAGAAAATTTTCAAAACAAAAAAAATATATATTTTTTCTTATGTTTTCTTCTATTTTAGCACTTGTAAAACCCAAAAACTCAAAAAAAAAATATAGAAAACAGAAAAATTTAAATCTTGGAAAGGGACGTTTGGGATTTTATCCCATCACACCTCCTAGTACCTTGCGAACCCTTCACCGGGTAGCCCTTGGGAAGTCCAAGACTTGCAAAAAAAAAAAATTTTTTAAGTTTTAAAGCTAGTTCCCTTTCTTTGTAAATAGTTTTTAATGAGAAAAATTCAAAAGAAAAGATAATATCAAAAATTCCAAAAAATTCTTATTTCCCTCCTTGTTGTTTTTGTGATTTCTTAGAAATCTAGTTGAGAATGTTTATAAGCATGTTTAAGTTTTTAATTGGCTGAAATTTTGCTTATCATAGTTTGTTAATTTTAAATTTGAGGTAATTTTGATTTAAGAATCATCTTATGATTTTAAATTGATTAGAGAATTTTGTTAGCATGACTTCTCTTTTTATTTTTAAATGGCTTCATTTTGTAGTAAATTTCCTAAACCTCTTTAGATTTTAATTATATTTTCTTCTAACTTCTTAGATCTTAGGAATTTTTAATTTTACTAGAATTTGCTCTCAATATGATTTAAAGCTAGCTAGATTTTTTTTCCCCTACCCTACCCCTTTGATGGCATAAAAAAAATGTATTAAAAGATCATATGTCATGGGAATAAGAGGATAAAATTCATTATTCCCTAAAACATATGCACCCAAAATATTTGAAAAGATTATATGGCATGGAGTAAGAGGATAAAATTCATTACTCCTAAACCATATACATTTTGGGTTTTTATTAGAAGAGAAAAAAAAAAGAGTAAGAAAAAAAAAAGAGAAGGAAATTTCATGATAAATTCCATTTCCTCCATTCAAAAATTTCTCTTCTTATGCCAAATTTTATGAAATCCCCCTTAGCCAATTATCATTGTTCTAGTTTTAGTTGAAAATTATGGAGAGAGCAATATTTAGTAATTTACTTTTCCTTAAGATTCTTTTAAGATAGAGTTCTTATAATTTTAATTTAATTTAGTTTTATAATTTCTACAATTTTGTCAAACTACTTAATTTTCTTGAGAAGTTATTGCCTAAACATTTTTCCCTCTTTTCAAATCATCATCATAATTTAGGACTTAACTCCCTCTTGAATTTACTCTTAACTTAACTTTTGGTTAAATGAAATTTTAGTTTTAAATTAAAATTTTGTTAAGGATGTCTTATAAATAATGTCTCACACTTTTGCTCTGGAATAGCAAAACCTCAAGTATGGGGGTATTTGATAAGTAGTATTTTTATAACTTTTTAATAGAAAAGCTTGTAAATATTTAATATGAATTCTCTATTTTATGTCAAATTTAGGTTATAAGTAGTTCTTTTTGTAATTTTGATTCTAACTTAGCTTAATTTCAATATTTGCAGATTTTTGGGACAAATCGGGAAAAATGACATGTCACGCCCTCGGTCACGCCCGTGACCAAGGGCGTGTAAGCTGAAGATCAGTCCAGAATTGATGCCGCACTGTTTGAACCAGTCCACACTAAGTCACGCCCCAGGTCACGCCCGTGACCCAAAGTCACGCCCGTGACCGGGGGCGTGTAATCTTAGAATCATCCACGTGGAGCCGCCGTCGAGACGAGGAGATGCTGTCTAGAAGTCAACCTAAGTCACGCCCGTGACCCACATGTCACGCCCGTGACTTTCCAGCGTGATCCCTGCTCTACAGCCGCGCCGAATTCCAGCCCACGCCGCATTTAATGCACACGTCCAAAGTCACGCCCGTGACCATGTTACACGGGCGTGTAATGTCCAACTTTTCTGCCGCCGACACGCCAAGCCCACGCCGCTGCCAGATCCAATGTTATAGTGATTACACGCCCTTGGACACGCCCGTGACTGAGGGCGTGTAACTTGAAAATTTTGCCTATAAATTCAGAGGCTCTCCTTGAGTCCAGGGTGGAGAAATTTGGAGATGGGGAGGTGCTGTTAGTGCAGAGAGTGAGTTTTTCAAGTTAATGTTCATGTTTCTTAAGGCTTTCATGTTCTCCTCCTTCCCTTTTCATGCAATGTTGTAGTGTAACTTTCGTGTACCAGTTTTCTTAAGCTTGCAACTTTCATTTTCCTTAGCCTTGCACTCTTAATTTAAGGCTTGTAATAGTTCTTTGATTTTCAATAAAATTAGTTTTCTCTTTCATGTTCTTTTTCTCCTTAAGTAATTTCTTCCTTTTCATGCAAGGTTAAATTTTTCTCTCCTTAGTAATGTTCTTTTTTTTATGCAATGTCAATTTCTCTTTCTTTTCATGCAATGTTCAAGCTTTTCATTTAGTTTGAATTTAGTTTTAATTTTAGCGAAAACAAACCACCTCAAATTTTCGTCGATAAAATAATAGTGATTTTCCTCGAAGTAAAAGTAATCAACGCGTCCCGTGGAATACGACCTTGATATTCCTAAATATCCTATACTATAGACGATAAGGTACACTTGCCTTTATCGGATATAGTTTTGGAGAAAATCTCAACCTTTCACTAAAAATCTAAAATCCGCTCAACTTCAATTTTTATTATCAAGATTCAAACACAAAAACTCAACGAAATCACAAGCGTTCTGGGCGGGGTTCCAAGGGGCCGCGCCCCTGGCGGGGTCTTAGGGGCAGAGCCCCTAACGGGGTCCAAGGGGCAGCGCCCCTGGCGGTGGTCAAGGGGCAGAGCCCTTGCGGGGTGCGGGGCAGAGCCCCGTCCAAAAAATTTTGAAATCCCACCACCAGAAACCACACAAAATCACATCAAAATTTAGGACTGCTCGAAAACTACAAGGAACTTCTCGAGAGATAAAAGGATTTCTCGAGAGGCGGAATTTGATTTCTCGAGAGGAAGGCAGGGATTTCTCGAGAGATGAGTAGGATTTCTCGTGAGATGAAAATTGATTTCTCGAGAGGAAGGCAATTTCTCGAGAGATGAAAATGATTTCTCGAGAGATGCGTATGATTTCTCGAGTAATCTGGAATTAGCAAGAAGAAAGAAAATGGGAGTTTATCCAGTTCACGGTTTTCTCTAGGGAAAAACTTTCTGATGCTTAGCGAGGAAGAACAATCAAGGATGCTACTACCAAACCAACACTCCCAGACTTAAGTTAAACCGTGCGACATGAAATCGACACAAGCGAAATAATGCTTCAAGAAACGAAAGAGAAGGAGGAGGAAGCCACTTGCCTTAAACCTTGCAAACTCAAAGATCTCCGCTCCGAAAGCTATGGATCGGCTAGGAAACACACGAGCACAGATTTCCTGAAACTTTTCGGGTCGAAAGAAGGGGTTAGGTCACTACCCTAACTCCAAAAATTCCATAAAACGAGAAAAGCTTACCGCTAGAACGAAGATCTCGCCGAGAGCTTTCCAAATCTACTCTCCAAACGCGATTCCGACTACTACAGCCCTAGAAATCGCCGATCGAACGCTCCTCGAAGCTCCGCACTCGCCCTTTCGCTCGGCGGCTGATTTGATCGAGGGAGGAAGAAGATGAATAGGGGAAGAAGATTTTAGGCTTTATATAAAAACCTAATTTATTAATTAATTAATTAATTAATTCCCCCATTCACTTAAAACCGCGAGGGAAACTAGATCACCTCAGCTTTCTACGAAATTCGCACCTTAACTGAAACACGGCGCTACGAATCCAACGACGAAGTCAGAATTCAATTCCGACGGGCCAAACTCGGGCTAAAGCCTCCCGAAGCTAAAATCTTGATATCCACCCAAAATCTTTACCTTAACTCGAAACGATGCGAAATCTCGCACGCTCGATCTACAAGACATACTTTAACTAAGCTAAGGCTCAACACACTACTAGACGAGCTGACGTAACGCCCTTACGCCAAAATTACGTCATAGCGGGCACGTAAAATAATTAACGAAAATAAGGGGCGTTACAGCTGCACCCCCAGTGGGTCCGAACTCAAGGAGACCGGTTGCCGGTATCAACATTTTTGGTGCGGTGAGCGTGGACCGTAGCCGGTGAAGGAAAATCTCAAACTGGACTTGATGACAGGAGATGGTGGAAATGGTTCCGACTTAGGCCACTCGCAACCACTAGCGACAACGGAGTGGCTGGAGATGTTCGAGAAGTTCAAACGAGAAGTCCTGCAGACGGTTCTCGCCGGGAGGAGCGAGTGCGAGACCCCAGTAGTTCCCGTGGTCCCGCCCCCGCAGATTTGCGAGAATGCCCCGGGGAAGCGACACGGGAAGGAGGTTCCAGCGGAGGCGAGTGCGTGAGATCTCCCCGGGCAGCAGCTGTTCAACTGCCCGGCGAGTGCGGAGGTGTGCGAGTTGGCCCCGCGCGAGGGGACCACTCGCCGAGCAAGAGAAGGGAGCCCCTTCTGCGAGTTGATCCTATCAGCCCCAGTGCCAGAGGGGTTCCGAGGGCCGGAGATGTCCTATTATACCGGCAAGGATGACCCAGTCGTGCATCTACAATGGTTTGAGGACATGGTCTCAATTATTCCCATGTCGGACGCCTTTCAGTGCTGACTCTTTGACACCACTCTAAATGAGAAAGCCAGGGACTGGTTCCACCAGCACCCCGTGGGTTCCATCTATGCCTTCGACGATCTGCGCCGAAGCTTCCGACTGCGCTTCTCGACGTCAAAGAAGGTAAAGAAAGATGCGGAGGCCCTCTTCAAGATCAAGCAAGGGCAAGGAGAATCACTGGCCCATTACATGGACAAGTTCCAAGAGGAGGTCAACCTCGTGCAGGAGGTGCCAGGGTTCACCCTCCAGATGGCATTCATCGTAGGGTTGCGAGATGGGTTCTTCAAAATGGACCTGAAGAGAAGGCCTCCTCTCTCTTTTGAGGAGTTGATGGAGCGTGCGGCAGAGGAGATAGAAGGGGAGGCAGCCAATCCGGAGTTTTACAGAAGGTTGGCGAAGATGAGAGAGCCCGAGACGAGGGAGCATGAAGGAAGAAGAAGGGAGGAACCCAGGGGCCAGGGGTTCGAAAGGCAGCAGCGGGATTGGAGATGTAGGGAACCCAATAACTGGCTGACCTGGAGGCGTCAGGATGGACCGGCGAGAGGTCAAGAAGGGGGATACCAAGGAAGGGAGCAGGAGGGGATCAACCAAGAGTGGAGGTAAGGCCCCAGGACCCCTCACCCTCTCCGGGAGCAAGCTATGGCGGTAGGCCGAGGTAGAGGAGGAATAAGAGGAAGAGGTGGAAGAGGGGGCAGGGTGGCATTGCCTTACTGTGACTTCCATCAGGAGGAAGGTCATGCAACGGCCACCTGCCCAGAATTCTTGGAGATGAGAGGGAGAGGTCAGCCACGGTGGCAGCAGGATAGGATCGAGGAAGTGCTCCCAGAGGCGGAAGAGGACAGGTGCGAAGACAGGGCAGACGTAGGAGCCAGGGGAGGGATCGGGATGATCCACGGAGGGGTCGGAATCGAGGCAACTCGCAAGAGGAGCTTCCAGGCGATGTACAAGAGAGACGTCGCATCAGCTTCCTAGACCCCACCCCATCGGAGAAGCTCACCTTCTCGTCAGAAGACATTCCCGACTACGAGGACCCGTTCTGTGACGCCTTGGTGATCTAGACCGCAATAGAAAACTTCATGGTCTCCCGGATCTTGGTGGACAACGGGAGCTCCATGAATGTCATCTTCAAGAAGGCTTTCAACGCATTGGAGGTGGAAAAGAAAAGGGTGCAGGCCTCCGATGGGCCATTGTTCGGCTTTTTGGGGGAGAGGAAAGAGGTTGAGGGAGGAGTTGGCCTCCAGGTGTCATTGGGAGGGGTCCCGAGGAATTGTCGATTCGTCATTGTGGACGCCTCGAGCAGCTACAATGCAATATTTGGACGTCCACTCATCAGCACCTTCATCTTATCACCAGTGCTTGAAATTCCACGATGGCAGGGTCCAGGTCCGGATTCGGGGGGATGCAAAGGTGGCAAGGCAATGTTATGTTACTGCTGTCAACACCATCTACTGGATGGAGGAAGCTGAGAAGATGGATGAGGAGATGAAGGGGCAGGAGGGGCCGGAAGAAGAGAGGATGGAGGGGAGAGTTGAGGAAGAAAGCAGGATCCGAGGAGAAGGGATGTAGTTGGCTCAGGAGGAGCGAGTTGAGCCCATGGAGGAGGAAGCTCGAGTGGGAGAAGAGACCCCGGTTGAAGGGAGAAATGCCGGGGGCGAGTGGGAAGGGCCGGCCCTGCTTGAGGCGGCGGAAGAAGTGGTCGAGATGGAGGTCTCCACCCAAGGAGGAAGGGTGGAGAAGGTGCGGATCAGCGGGGGCCTCGACCCAGAAGACCGAAGAAGGATGCTGGAGTGCATCCAAGGAAGCGTGGACATCTTCGCATGGAGCGCGACGGACATGCCGGGCATCGATGCAAACGTGGCTTGCCACCGGCTCAACCTCGAGCCATGAGCCCGTCCCATCCGACAGAAGAGAAGGACCATAGCCAACAAGCTCGAAGGACCAATCCACGAGGAGTTGGCAAAACTCCTCGAAGCAGGTTTTGTAACGGAGATCCAGTACCCAGGCTGGGTCTCCAATGTCGTCATGGTAAAGAAGGGCGGTGGCCGCTGGCGTATGTGTATTGACTTTTCTTTGTTAAACAAAGCCTGCCCTAAGGATTGTTATCCCCTGCCTCGGATCGAGGCGCTGGTTGACTCAGCCGTCGGTTTTTCTGTGATGAGTTTTTCGGATGCTTTTTCAGGTTATCACCAAATCAGGATGCACCCCCCAGACGTTAAAGATGTCTCGTTCATCACCCGGGAGGGATGCTACTGTTACAAAATGATGCCCTTCGGGCTGAAGAATGCCGGAGCAACCTACCAAAGGATGATGGACCGGGTCTTTCAGGAGAAAAGAAGAAGAAACTTGGAAGTTTACGTAGATGACCTCATGGTAAAAAGCAAAAGCGTAAGTTCCCACCTCCAGGACCTGGAGGAGACGTTCGCTACTTTGCTTAAGTATAAGATGCGGCTAAACCCACTGAAGTGCGTATTCGGGGCCAGCAAGGGAAAGTTCCTGGGTCATCTACTCACCCCCTCGGGGGTAGAACCTAACCCGGACAAGGTAAAGGCCATAATGGAGCTAGGATCGCCGCGAAATGCTAAGGAGGTCCAACGGCTGACCGGGAAGCTTGCAGGGCTGAGTAGGTTTCTTTCTCGGGCGGGGGGGGGGGGGGGGGGGGGGGGGGGGGGGGGGGGAATGCTCCCCCTTCTTCAAAGTGTTGCGAGGCAATCAGAAGTTCGAATGGACGGAGGAATGCGAGGGGGCCTTCCAGGCCTTGAAGAGCCAACTCACCAAGGCTCCTCTACTCCAAGGTCCCAAGGAGGGGGAGGACCTGTCCTTGTAACTCGGGGTCGGGGCTGAATCCGTAAGCTCCGTCCTGGTCCGGGAAGAGGGTAAATGGCAGCTACCCATATACTACGTGAGCAGGGTTCTGAAGAAGGCAGAGCTCTGATACCCGACCCTGGAAAAACTACCTTCTCCTTGGTCATCTCGGCAAGAAAGCTCAGGCCCTACTTCCAGGCTCACTCGGTTCAAGTAATAACCGATCACCCCCTACGAAAAATCTTCGGGGGGGTAGAGCATTCAGGGAGGCTCGCAAAGTGGTCGATAGAGTTGAGCGAATTTAGCATCACCTTCCTCCCACGATTGTCAATGAAGGCCCAAGCAGTAGCGGATTTCATGGTGGACTTCGTGGTCAAGACGGAAGAGGAGCAAGTCCTGCACCATGCCCCCTGGAAGCTGCTAGTCGACGGAGCCTCAGGCAAGAACTCCCTAGGAGGAGGGGTAGTGTTTGAAAGCCCTCATGGGGCGAAAATCGAGGAAGTGCTGGAGATACATTTTCCCGTGACCAACAACCAGGCGGAATATGAAGCAGTGATCGTCGGCCTGCGTCTGGCCCAGGAGCTAGGAGTTCATGATGTAGAAGTTCTCACAGATTCGATGGTGATAGCTTTACAGGTCAAGGGAGAATTTGAGGCAAGAGAGCCCACGCTTGTCTGGTATCTCACCAAAGTAAGGGGTCTCATCGGAGCGTTCACAACTTTCTCCATCCGGCACGTCCCAAGGGAGGAGAGTGCCTTGGCCGATCGACTAGCCAAGTCTGGTCGTTGGGTTGGGGGAACTTTGACAGATTTGTTCTACCCTTCGATAGAGGAGGGGGAGCTCATGGATATCGAGCAGTGGCCCTTATGGAAAGACCCTTTCGTGACCTTCCTGTCAACAGGAAAGTTTCCAGAAGAGATTCCGGAACAAAGGCGCTTTCGATACAAGTCCGCCTACTACGCACTCCATGAAGGGGACTTGTATCGGAAGACCCTCTCAGGATTCCTGGCACGATGTGTCTCAGAAGAACAAGTCCCGAGGATCCTGGAGGAGATCCACTCCAACGAATGCGGCAGCCATTCGGGGAGCAGGACGTTGGAAGCAAGAGTAATGAGGCAAGGATATTTCTGGCCGACCCTGAGCAAGGATGCGGTAGAGTTCGCCAGGAAATGCCGGAAGTGCCAACTGTTTGCCCCACTTCAACACTTGCCCGCTCAGAGGCTAAGGAGCATCACGTCACCCTGGCCCTTCGCCATATGGGGGATGGACCTGGTAGGACCCTTCCCTCAGGCCAGCGGACAGAGAAAGTTTCTCCTGGTTATGATCGACTATTTCACGAAATGGTTGGAGGTCAAGGCACTTGCCAAGGTCACCTCCCAGGTAATCCGCAACTTCATATGGGGGGAGATCATCTGCCGACTTGGACTCCCGCAAGCCATAGTGACCGATAATGGACCACAATTCGCCAGCGAGGAGTTCACCCATTTCTGCAGCCAGTTGGGGATAGACCTCAGGTTCGCATCCATCCATCACCCCAGGAGCAACGGGCAGGTGGAGGCTGCTAAAAAAAATATAGTGAACCTACTAAAAAAGAAGGTAGAAAATTTGAAGGGGAATTGGGTGGAGCAACTCCCCTCGGTTCTCTCGGCGCTAAGGACTACCCCCAACACCGCCACAGGGGAGACCCCATTCAAACTCTCTCACGGTTCTGAGGACGTCATCCCAGTAGAGCTTGAAGTCCAGACGCCAAGGGTAAAGGCTGCCTCAAACAGTGGTGAAGGGTGGAGAGCCGGGAACGAGGAGGAGCTAAGGCTCTCCTTGGACCTGGTGGAAGAGGTCCGAAACCTCGCCACCATTTGACAAGAAGAAATTAAGCGGAGGATGGCCAAATACTTCGACAAGCACGTCCGGATCAAGCAGTTCGAAAAGGGAGACCTCATGTTAAAAAAGGTCGACGCGGACGGATGTTCATCCGCGGTAGGAAAGCTTAATCCCAATTGGGAAGGTCCTTATATTGTAGAAGAAGCTTTAAAATCAGGGGGGTATCGCCTCCGAAATGTGGAGGGTGAGCCCATTGGTCATACGTGGAGCGGCGATGATTTAAAGCGTTTCTATCCCTAAGTTCATGTAATAGTAATGATGCCTTGCTTTAAGCTTGACTCTTCTTATACGTGTGCATGGTGTAATGGTTTGCGTGATGATTCCAAAAACTTTAAAGGTTTGCCCCGAGCAGACCCGCTGACCAGGCTCTCACCTAGCTGGCAGGGCCGAAGGCTCACTCGGTGGAAGGTTCCATGTTTCAGAGGTTGGCCCCCAGCAGAGACGCTGACCAGGCTCTCACCTAGCTGGCAGGGCCGAAGGCTCTCTCAGTGGCAGGTTCCATGTTTCAGAGGTTGGCCCCGAGCAGACCCGCTGACCAGGCTCTCACCTAGCTGGCAGGGCCGAAGGATCACTCGGTGGCAGGTTCCATGTTTCAGAGGTTGGCCCCGATCAGACCCGCTGACCAGGCTCTCACCTAGCTGGCAGGGCCGAAGGCTCACTCGGTGGCAGGTTCCATGTTTTAGAGGTTGGCCCCGAGCAGACCCGCTGACCAGGCTCTCACCTAGCTGGCAGGGCCGAAGGCTCACTCGGTGGCAGGTTCCATGTTTCAGAGGTTGGACCCGAGCAGACCCGCTGACCAGGCTCTCATCTAGCTGGCAAGGCCGAAGGCTCACTCGGTGGCAGGTTCCAAAAGCAGTTGGACCCAAGCAGATCCGCTGACCAGGCTCTCATCTAGCTGGCAGGGCCGAAGGCTCACTCGGTGGCAGGTTCCAAAAGTAGTTGGCCCCGAGCAGACCCACTGACCAGGCTCTCATCTAGCTGGCAGGGCCGAAGGCTCACTCGGTGGCAGATTCCAAAAGCAGTTGGCCCCGAGCAGACCCGCTGACCAGGCTCTCACCTAGCTGGCAGGGCCGAAGGCTCACTCGGTGGCAGGTTCCATGTTTTAGAAGTTGGCCCCGAGCAGACCCGCTGACCAGGCTCTCACCTAGCTGGCAGGGTCGAAGGCTCACTCGGTGGCAGGTTCAATGTTTCAGAGGTTGGTCCCGAGCAGACCCGCTGACCAGGCTCTCATCTAGCTGGCAGGGCCGAAGGCTCACTCTGTGGCAGGTTCCAAAAGTAGTTGTCCCCGAGCAGACCCGCTGACCAGGCTCTCACCTAGCTGGCAGGGCCGAAGGCTCACTCGGTGGCAGGTTCTATGTTTCATAGGTTGGCCCCGAGCAGACCCGCTGACTAGGCTCTCATCTAGCTGGCAGGGCCGAAGGCTCACTCGTTGGCAGGTTCCAAAAGCAGTTGGCCCTGAGCAGACCCGCTGACCAGGCTCTCACCTAGCTGGCAGGGCCGAAGGCTCACTCGGTGGCAGGTTCCATGTTTCAAAGGTTGGCCCCGAGCAGACCCGCTTACCAGGCTCTCATCTAGCTGGCAGGGCCGAAGGCTCACTCGGTGGCAAGTTCCAAAAGCAGTTGGCCCCGAGCAGACCCGCTGACCAGGCTCTCATCTAGCTGGCATGGCCGAAGGCTCACTCGGTGGCAGGTTCCAAAAGCAGTTGGCCCCGAGTATACCCGCTGACCAGGCTCTCATCTAGCTGGCAGGGCCGAAGGCTCACTCGGTGGCAGGTTCCAAAAGCAATTGGCCCCAAGCGAAACCGCAGACCAGGCTCTCATCTAACTGGCAGGGCCGAAGGCTCACTCGGTGGCAGGTTCCAAAAGCAGTTGGCCCCAAGCAGACCCACTGACCACGCTCTCATCTAGCTGGCAGGGCCGAAGGCTCACTCAGTGGCAGGTTCCAAAAGCAGTTGGCCCCGAGCAGACCTGCTGACCAGGCTCTCATCTAGCTGGCAGGGCCGAAGGCTCACTCGGTGGCAGGTTCCAAAAGCAGTTGGCCCCGAGCGAAACCGCAGACCAGGCTCGCACCTAGCTGATGAGATAGGAAGGTAAAGGATTAAAAAGGAGGAATTGAAGTAAGGCAAAATCAAACCTCGGGTGGGCGAATGATACAAACTAAGGGCAGCATTGGGCCGGCGGTTGCGCAGCGAACACGCTTCCGTTCGATGGGTCGCGGGAGGCTATTCGAACTCGGCAAACACAAGAGCGCGGTAACGACCCTGACAAGAGTCAGCGGAAGCACCTGAGTCTCTTAGGGAGAACACGAAAAGCTCCTTGGCGAGAGCGCCGAGGCCGGAATCGCGAAGCGCCGATTCATAAGAAATCCCTTCTATCTAAGCGAATAGACGGCAGGGGAAAGATAGTCTATGCTCTCTTCGGTACTCGGCGAGAGCCCGATGCGGCCACACAACATTATACCGTCCTAGCGAACCTAGCGGGAAACAGAAGTAAAACGACTGTGCAATGATCAATAAAAACTATCACATAGACAAAATGGGGAAAATGGCCCCGAATATATTCACCGGGCGTGCCAACAAAAGCCCTCACAAAAAAGTATCACAAGAATGATTGTTGTCATCAAAACGGTTAGCAAGCTCTCGCCCTCATTTGCGAGAGGGGCTGCCGCTCTCATCTGAACCCAGGGAGATGACCTCGTCATTCGGAGGAAAGTCCTCGCCGTCCGGGAAAGGTACGGGGAGGAAAATGTCCGGCACGACCTGGTGCGCCAACAACGTCTCAGCCCCCTCCTTCAGGTACCCTCCGTGGAGGAGGGCCCGCATCGTATGATCCGCAGCAACCTGGGCACTCTCCTGCATCAGCTCCTCGAACTCAAAGTTCGAATAGGAGTGCCTTTTGCTTCCTTCGCCAAGGGCCTGAGCGGAATCCGCCTGCAGGCGCCGAATGTCCTCCTTCAGCCCCAGATTCTCCTCGTCCAAGCCAGCCACTCGAACGCGCAACATGTCGGTGCTGGTGGTGTCCTGCGGGGAGAAGAGTGGTCAGAAAGGTGGGAGAGTGCAGTGGTTAGCATGTCCATGGAAGAGATGATACCTCCCGGATGGGGCGACTAGCGAGTAGGGTCTCGGCGACATCCAGCTTCTCCTTCAACACTCGGGCCTCCGGTGAGGTGCTTGCCCGGTTCGCATCCACCTCGCTGAGGCATCGCGCAAGGTTGATGCTCCGACGAGAGGACATGTGTGCGAGTTCAAGCGCTCGAAGGAGAGCTCGCGCCGTCTCGTGGGCTAGCACCTGAGTGTTCTCGGCGTCGAACACCTTAGCATCGTCACGACCATATAGGGCGTAGGCGAAAGCAAAGGCCTCGCCACTGGCGACATCGGTCTCGATCCACGACAGATGGAGGGTTAAGAGGGAGACCCGGTTGTTATTCCGGTCCCACTTCACAAGAAGAGCTCCCGCTGGGTCCACGAGCTTTTCGCCGTTGGCAAAATTACGGTGATCTCTCGGCAGAGGCCCCGAAGAGGTCCCCTCCGGAACGCTCACCCCCGAAACCTCGCTCAGAACTTCCTTTCCTTTCGAGGCCGGGGTGGCCTTATCCTTTGACGATGGGGGGGCCCTTCCCCTTCTTCGAGGAGGAGGGAAGCGAGGTCAAGTCCGACTTCTGCTTATGACCACTAGCCTTGGACGAGGGCCAGGTCCTCCCGACAGGCTTCGGCGGCAGCTCGCGCGGTGGATAGCGAATGACCCAGAGCCGCACCGGTAGGGCGCAGAGGGTTCAGCGGGAAGTTCCGGACGCCTGTAGTCGGAGAAGAACGCTCAGTAAGAAGAGCTAGAAGGAGGGAGAGGAAAGTTGCGCGAAGACTGCCCAAACTTACCTTCGCCAGCGGAATGGGCGGGAGCGAATCCACATTCCTCCGGATGTGTATGACGTCCATGCCCTGCTCTAAGATAAACTTGTGGAGCTTTGACTCATGACCGCCCAACGATGGGGGACGGAAGGTCGACTCCTCCTCCTCCTGCACCGGCGCGAAGAGGACATTCCTGAAGTTCCCGCTGACGAACACGAACCGGCGAAGCCAGTCGTGGTTCTTGTTGGCGAGACCGGCCACCTTCAGAGGATTTTGGCCCGAGAAGAAGGAGGTTCCGTGTTTCGCGCGAAAGGTGAAGAGTTTACGGAAGACGGGGAGACTGAACTCGATCCCCTCTTCCCGGAGATAGCAGGTGAACCCCACCAGCATGGCGATGGAGTTTGGGTTGAGCTGGGAGGGGACAACTCCAAAGTACCGGAGCGTCTGGCGGACTTCCGGCCAAATAGGGAGGCGGAACCCCACCTCAAAGTGCTCTAGCGGGATGGCAAGGGTCCCAGGAGAGAAGGAATTGATGCGATCACTGGGTTCCGGGCGGCTCGCGGTGAACTCCCCCGAGATGTGGTTCGCGATAGTGGCCAAGAAAGCCTCCTCGGTGAGGTCGCAGGGGTCGAAATCATGGTCCGCGAAAGCACTGGCGCACTTGCCCCTCCCATCCGGTTCACCGCCCATCTCACAAAAGTTTAGAGTAGAGGAGATCGCGCGAAGGTGAGAGGCGCGAAAGCAGTCGGCAGATGAGAAAGACGGCGACGGGTTAAGGCGTATTAAATAAAGTAGGTGAGACAGCCTATTTATAGAAAAGCATAAAAAAGCAATCATTTCCTCGGCCGGCGGGAGAGCCGATGGTGACGGCACAGCCTCGACGCCTCAGAATATGAGCCGGGCCTGTTTTCGCCCAAGCACTTTCGAGGGCTCGTCGAATGATCTTTCCTCAGAGTACCTCATGGCTGTAAGTTAACTAGGTTAGGCGGAAAGCAAGGCGAGGAGATAATCCACAGCAGAAACGAGAGAAACATAGGAAAGTAAAAGGAGAAATCAAGAGTAATGTTATCATCAGCAGAACATAGAAAATTATTACAGAACCAAAGTCTTGCAGAGTTTCCCGAAAGCGTCAAGAGGAAAAGCAGAAAGGGGAGGGGGTCGGTAGACTAATGCTCTAGCCAATGCCATCGACCCCGACCTCGAGTATCAACGACCGGAGGCGCCCTCGGGTGGTAGTACGCAGTCATCGCGGTAATCTCCTGGTTGGCTAGGGGCAGCTGGTCCCTCGCTCGCGCAGCATGCCTCCCGGGAGAAAGCTCCCCGCCCTCGGCACCCAAGCGTTCCACCTTAGCGAGAAGGAGAGCGTAATCCCGTCGGAGGACCTTGAGCTCGCGAGCGGTCTCCATCCGCTGACCGTCCAGCTGACCAGCGAATTCCCGCTGCATGAAGATGAGCTTCCCCAGCACTTCCTTCATTCGCTCCTTCATGGTATGAACATCGGTGGGGTCGCCCAGAAAATCCTCAAGCTCTCCGGGTGAAGGGGGTGGCGAAACCATTCCTTCTCCGCCGTCGTAGAACCCCATGGGGGAGGCCTGTAACACCCCAAAAATCGTGGTTCAGCGAAGTAGGCGGAGTGGTAGTGCTGCACTTGAAGCAGGCTAAATCTTCCCTTTCTGCTCTTAGCGCACGATCAGTGGCCTCATCGCGCACGACCAGCGATCGTGCGCCAGCGATCGTGCGCTAATTCAGAAGAGAATCGAGTTCTGTCTCGGACAGTGCGCACGACCATTTCCCTCTTCGCGCACGACTAGCGATCGTGCGCCAGCGATCGTGCGCTAATTCAGAAGAGAATCGAGTTCTGTCTCGGACAGTGCGCACGACCATTTCCCTCTTCGCGCACGACCAGCGATCGTGCGCCAGCGATCGTGCGCTAATTCAGAAGAGAATCGAGTTCTGTCTCGGACAGTGTGCACGACCATTTCCCTCTTCGCGCACGACCAGCGATCGTGCGCCAGCGATCGTGCGCCCTGTTTATTCTGTTCCGCGATTTTGAGCGGAGAAGAAGATCGGACCGTCCAAATCTTTTGGAAATTGATCCAACGGCTAGGTTTAGTTGCGGGAGACCTTTAGGGCTGATGAGAGGGGGTTAAACCCTCATATTCTCTAAGCCATTCTCTCTCCAAACCCTAGAGAAAGAAGGAGGAGCCAAGGAAGAAGAAGGTAGATCCCGCCATTGACGGAGCTCCGGAGCTCCGTTTCACGAGCCGTTTCCAGATTTGGAGAGTGCAGCCCGGTGCGGTCGTTTCTCTCCGTGTAGAATCTTGGATCTATGGCGAAAAAGAACGCGCCTAGGGTAACGATTCTTCCTCCCGAACTTTGGACTTGTATTTGTCCTTTCATTCCTCTTCCTATGTTTGCATGAGGTATCTCTTTCACCAAATGGGTGAAGTGTAGGATTTCCTCAAGTTCTTCGGAACTCCGGGTAGATTGTGTCCGTCCCCGGCATTATTGCAAGTAGAAAATCCGGTAGTCGTGCGGATTTAGGCATTTTGTGTGAAGCCTATTCGTGGCCGTGAGCCCGAATCGGTGATGCTTGATTTGCGACGTTGCATTTAGGATAGGCCTAGAATGCGTGCCGGAGAATGACTCCGTGAAACCATCTATAGCAGTGCGGGAAATAAGTATAGGCGTCTTGTGAAGATGCTAACGAAAGCCCCATGCTTTGAGATTGGTTGAAGGCAAACCTTCACCACGAGATTGATGCGGAGCGTATTGCACCTCCCTTGTTGAGTATTCGTGAAACCTAGATCCTTGTGAAGGGGTTAGGTGCGTAGCGTATATTTAGTGTAGCACTTGAAAGTGCTAAACCCTTACGGGCCGAGGCGAAGCCGTACCCGCGTCGTGCGATAGATCGCGACGATTAGAGCACGGGCAAAGCTAAACCGAACCCGTTTCCATGCAGATCGGTAAGAGGTCCCTTCCTCAGGAAAGCCGTGTGATCATGGGAGAGGTCGTGGAAGGTGCCATACCTAGACCGACCAAAAGCTCTTGTTTCCACCCAAGGTTGTGGCCCTTACGGTGGAGTGTTTTGTGAAATGGATGTTATGTTAGCCTCATGCGATTGCTTAGGCGGTTGTGGGGAACCTTCGGGTGAACCCAACCAACATCATGTGCATACCTAGGTTCCCTTCTTTTGATGCTCAACCTAGAAGATTGATTGTGCTTGAAACCTCACCTCGTGTAGTTGCACTTTCTTTATATTTAGTACTTGTGCTAGTATGGCTTGCTTGCAGGGTAGAAGCTCCGCCACCCCGGAAAAAGGGGTGGGGTCGTTATAATTTGGTCAGCTGTGCTGACCGTTACTTGTTTGCCACCGCTTGGTGGAATGTTCTTATGCAGGTGTAGGTGAGCCTAGCGGGAAATTGCGGGCGATGGCCCTTTGCAATGTTGGCCCTCGAAGGCCAGCCCTTTTCCTGTTATTCTTGTATGGCCGGCCTGCGTGCCGATGTATGCTTATGGAGTTTTGTGCATTGGACGAATGTAAGGCCTTAAGGCCGTAACTCTTATTCTGGATACATTCCTATGATAGTGGACAGTTCTATTTGAATGGTTTAATTAATGCTTCCGCTTACGTTTTGTACTCTCGTTTAGTTGTTACTTTTTTGGTTATCACCTTTTAACTCCTAGTTAGTGTGGTTTGTATGGCGTGGGGTCCCGGCCGGACCCGCTGTTATACTCTTTGTACTGGCAGGGTGTTACAATTTGGTATCGGACTTAAGGCGTCGATCCGTAGTTTAGCGAATTCGGGACGAATTCCTTTTAAGGGGTGGTGCGCACGGGTGGTGCATTCACCTAAAACGACAAAAACTAATAAGAATGTCCACTTAGGAATGAAAAGAAAACATACTTGTTTGCGGAACCTGAGCGTTCCATGATTGATGTTTGATATGTTTTGGGTCACTAAATTGTGCTTTGCATGATTATAGGTGACTAGAAGTGCTGCGGGGCAGTCTCGACCCCGTAACACCGCTAAAAGTAGTGGGTCGGCTGAAGTCCCAGCGACCACTCCTTCTACTGAAATGATCAAATTAGTCGCAGAAGCGGTCTTCGCGATGATCAACGCTCAACCCCAAAGGCTGGTCCAGCCTGCTACTCCTACTCCGGATGTGGCCCCTGAGGCTGTTGCTGCAGTGGAACCTGCGGTAGCGCCGAAGGTGGAACCTCAAGTTGCACAAGTAGTTGCGGGGCGAGCGCGTGACCAGCAATTAAAGCATTTCCTGAGCTTTAATCCTCCTATCTTCTCGGGATCTGAGTCCCCAACGGAGGCAGAAGACTGGTTGTCAAGAGTTAGAAGAACTCTGAGGGCGACAGCGACGGACGAAGCCATGATGGTCACCTTAGCCACTTTCCTTCTTGATGGAGAGGCTGTGCTGTGGTGGGAAGAGCAGGAGCTGCATAAGTTCTGCGGTAGAGATATTACTGAAATCGCAATGGCTGAGTTTTCAAAGTCGTTCCTCCAAAGGTTTATCCCCTCTGCCCAGCGCATTGCGTTACAAAACCAGTTCTTGAGGTTGACACAAGGTGATCGCTCCGTTGACGATTACTTGCATGAATTTACCAGACTGAGTCGCTATGCGGGGTCCTTGGTGGAGGATGAGGAGACAAAGACAAATAAGTTCTATGAAGGGCTTCGGGACGAGTTGAGGCTGCTCCTTGCAGGCCCTATGACGTTCGGCTTCCAAGTGATGGTGCAAACTGCCAGATCTTTGGAGTTGGACATGAAGAGGGTACAAGCAAGGGGTGTTGTAAAGAAACCTGAGTTTCATGCGCCGGCCTCTCAGTCCAAGTCGGATTTCAGAAGGAACAAACGGAAGTTCAAACAGGCGGAACCAGCTCCTTCAAATGTTTCGGGAGACACGACCACGCGGACTCCTATTACGTGTTTCACCTGCGGGAAGGTGGGACACAAAGCTGCGATGTGTCGAAGTGGTCCCCCGAAGGCTGGTAATCGAGCGGTGGATTATGCTCGTACTGCAGAAAAGGGTAAAGCTGCGGAGTCTTCGGCTTCCCAGCACATTCCGACTCAGCCGAGAGTCTATTCGCTTGGCCAACAAGAAGCTATACGACAAACTGATGTCGTCACAGGTACGAATTAGAAGTTAGCTTTTACAGCTATATATATAAATCATACTGTGGTACGACTATATGCTTTATTTTTGTGCAATTAGGTTTCGTCCTAATTTTCAACTATCCGGCGAGAGCTCTATTTGATACGGGTGCATCGCACTCTTTTCTGTCCGAGGACTTCGTTGTGCGAATCGGAGTGCCGTCTACCTTCGTAGAGGATAGATTGGAAGTAGTGCTACCCAATGGATCTCGAATGAGTGCGGATAGGAAGAGCCGTGTGAAGGTGCGGATCGGAAGTCAGGATTTCGACTTGGAAGCGTCGTTATTACCGTTAGCTGAATTTGATGTGATCTTCGGCATGGACTGGCTCTCGGAGCAGCGGGCATGCATAGATTGCAATACAAAGGAGATCACTCTGGGAAGGGACACCGAAGGAGAAACCATGTTCGTCGGTATGCGAGGAGCGAGCAAGACGCTGATGTCTGCTCTCCAGGTGGTTAAGGCGGTGAGAAAAGGCGCCGAGTTGTTCTTCACCTTGTTGGAGACTTCAGAGCCAATGCCCAGGTTATGTGATGTCCCAGTTGTAGCGGAGTACGCCGACGTGTTTCCTAACGAACTCCCTGGGGCTCCGCCTCAGCGGGAGATCGATTTCTGTATCGAGTTGGTGCCAGGTGCCAAACCTGTGGCCCGCTCACCGTACCGGATAGCGCCAAAGGAATTGGCAGAGCTGAAGGTTCAATTGCAAGAGCTGCTAGAGCAAGGCTACGTACGTCCAAGTTCATCGCCTTGGAGTGCACCGGTCCTCTTTGTGAAAAAGAAGGACGGGAGCTTGCGTCTATGTATTGATTACCGAGAGCTAAACAAGTTGACCGAGAAGAACCGATATCCGATTCCATGAATCGATGATCTATTCGACCAACTGGTGGGGTCGATGGTTTACTCCAAGCTGGATCTAAGGTCCGGCTATTACCAACTGCGGATAAGGGAATGTGACATTCCAAAAATAGCGTTCAGTACCCGCTTTGGGCACTATGAGTTCACGGTGATGCCGTTCGGTCTGTCCAATGCACCGTCGGTATTCATGGACTTAATGAACAGGACGTTCCGTGAGTATTTGGATCAATTTGTGATCGTCTCTATCGACGACATTTTGGTATACTCTCAATCGGAAGAGGAGCATGTAGGGCATCTGCACGCCGTTCTGAGCACCTTGAGGAGGAGTCAGCAATATGCCAAGTTCTCCAAGTGCGTGTTTTGGCTACCTTCAGTAGCATTCCTTGGTTACGTCGTTAGTGGAGATGGAATTGCGGTTGATCCGTCGAAGATAGAAGCGATCCGAGCCTGGCCTTTGTTGAAAAACGTAGCGGAAGTCCGAAGTTTCTTAGGACTTGCCGGCTATTATAGGCGCTTTGTGGAAAACTTCTCGAGGATTGCACTTCCTCTCACAAAACTGACTAGGAAGGATCATAAGTTCGTTTGGTCGCCCGAGTGCGCACGAGCTTTTGAAGAGCTGAAGAGCCGTCTGACCACGGCGCCCATTCTATGCTCGCCACAAGGTACGGAAGGCTACGAAATTTATAGCGACGCCTCAGGAAGTGGTTTGGGTTGTGTCCTAGTGCAGTTCGGGAAGGTAATTGCCTACGGCTCCCGGCAACTGAAGGTTCATGAGAGGAATTACCCGGTCCATGATTTGGAACTAGCGGCCGTGGTATTTGCTCTTAAGCTTTGGAGGCATTATTTATATGGCGTGAAGATCGATATCTTTACCGACCACAAAAGCCTCAAGTACTTGCTGGATCAAAGGGAGTTGAATATGCATCAAAGGAGGTGGATGGAGTTCCTTGGGGACTACACCTTCGACATCAATTATACTCCCGGTAAGGGAAATGTAGTAGCGGACGCGCTGAGTCGTCGGGCTCCCGCTCAAGCAAATTGGATTTTGATGCACGATGAGCGTCTAATCCGTGAGCTAGAGGAAATGGAGATCATATGCATTGATAGGAGAACGTCTACTTCAGCATGCTTGAACTGGACGGAGGTTCAATACGACCTTGCCGACCGAGTTCGACAAGCATTGGAGCTGGACGAGAGCATGAAACGCTATAAAGCGAAAACCGTTGAGGGGTTAAACGCTGATTTCTCCTTTGAAGACGACCTTATGTGGAAACAAGAAAGGTTGTGCATCCTAAACGTTGGCGCTCTACGGGCGGAGTTGATGTACGAGGCTCATCATACCAAGTACTCGATCCACCCGGGGAGCGCTAAAATGTATATGGATTTGAAGAAATTGTTCTGGTGGCCGGGTATGAAGAAAGACATTGCCCTTTACGTGGCCAAGTGTCATACTTGCGCGTTGGTGAAAGCGGAATGTCAACCTCCCGGTGGGTTTCTGAAGTCCTTGCCGATTCCGGAATGGAAGTTTGATGATATTTCGATGGATTTCGTGCACGGATTGCCGAGATCGCAGCATGGAAACGACGCCATCTGGGTGATCGTGGACCGTTTGACGAAGGTATCACACTTCATTCCGAACAGGAAGGATGATTCTGTAGAGAAGCTAGCAAAGCTCTATGTTGATAGTATTGTGAGACTGCACGGTGTTCCCCGTAGTATCGTCAGTGATCGTGACGGGCGTTTCACATCGAAAGATTGGAGGCTTATCCATGAACTGTTGGGCACGAAATTGAAGTTCAGCACGGCCTTCCACCTGCAAACGGATGGACAGACCGAGAGAACCAACAGGACTATGGAGGATATGCTCCGAATGTGCGCTCTAGATTTTGGAAAGAGGTGGGAAGATCATCTCTACATGATCGAGTTCGCCTACAATAATAGCTATCAAGCCAGTATAAAGATGGCTCCCTTCGAAGCCCTCTATGGTAAGAAGTGTCGTACGCCGTTGTCTTGGGCGGAATCGGGCGATACTAAGCTATTGAAGCGAAAGGATGTTGAAGAAGCAACTTCGACGATCCGGACTATACGTGAAAGGCTATTGGTTGCCCAGGATAGGCAAGCAAAGTATTTCAATGCCAAGCATAGGAACCTAGAGTTTGCCGTCGGTGACCGGGTTTACTTGAAGATCAAACCGTGCAAAGGGGTATCAAGGATCCGACGCTTGAAAAAGCTCAGTCCAAGGTACTTAGGACCGTTTGAGATCGTGGAGCGTGTTGGTGATGCGGCTTATCGGCTTGCACTATCTGCAGAGCTGAGCGGTCTGCACGACGTGTTTCACATTTCAGTGTTGAGGAAGGCAGTGCAAGAGCCTACTCATATAGTTGCGGTCAGCAAAGTTCCGGTTGATAGTGGGTTGTCGACGAAAGTCAAGCCCTTACGCATCGAAGATACCGAAGTGAAGCAGCTGCGGAACAAGTCCATTCGGATGGTAAAAGTCCGGTGGGATAATTGCGGCCGAGAGGAGCTCTCTTGGGAGAGAGAGCAAGCGATGCTTGCGGAGTACCCCGAGCTATTTCTCTCAGGTAAATTTATAGCTGAATTTCTTGCTATTTCTGTTTTATAAATTTCGGGACGAAATTTTTTTAAGAGGGGTGGAGTTGTAACACCCCAAAAATCGTGGTTCAGCGAAGTAGGCGGAGTGGTAGTGCTGCACTTGAAGCAGACTAAATCTTCCCTTTCTGCTCTTAGCGCACGATCAGTGGCCTCATCGCGCACGACCAGCGATCGTGCGCCAGCGATCGTGCGCTAATTCAGAAGAGAATCGAGTTCTGTCTCGGACAGTGCGCACGACCATTTCCCTCTTCGCGCACGACCAGCGATCGTGCGCCAGCGATCATGCGCTAATTCAGAAGAGAATCGAGTTCTGTCTCGGACAGTGCGCACGACCATTTCCCTCTTCGCGCACGACCAGCGATCGTGCGCCAGCGATCGTGCGCTAATTCAGAAGAGAATAGAGTTCTGTCTCGGACAGTGCGCACGACCATTTCCCTCTTCGCGCACGACCAGCGATCGTGCGCCAGCGATCGTGCGCCCTGTTTATTCTGTTCCGCGATTTTGAGCGGAGAAGAAGATAGGACCATCCAAATCTTTTGGAAATTGATCCAACGGCTAGGTTTAGTTGCGGGAGACCTTTAGGGCTGATGAGAGGGGGTTAAACCCTCATATTCTCTAAGCCATTCTCTCTCCAAACCCTAGAGAAAGAAGGAGGAGCTAAGGAAGAAGAAGGTAGATCCCGCCATTGACGGAGCTCCGGAGCTCCGTTTCACGAGCCGTTTCCAGATTTGGAGAGTGCAGCCCGGTGCGGTCGTTTCTCTCCGTGTAGAATCTCGGATCTATGGCGAAAAAGAACGCGCCTAGGGTAACGATTCTTCCTCCCGAACTTTGGACTTGTATTTGTCCTTTCATTCCTCTTCCTATGTTTGCATGAGGTATCTCTTTCACCAAATGGGTGAAGTGTAGGATTTCCTCAAGTTCTTCGGAACTCCGGGTAGATTGTGTCCGTCCCCGGCATTATTGCAAGTAGAAAATCCGGTAGTCGTGCGGATTTAGGCATTTTGTGTGAAGCCTATTCGTGGCCGTGAGCCCGAATCGGTGATGCTTGATTTGCGACGTTGTATTTAGGATAGGCCTAGAATGCGTGCCGGAGAATGACTCCGTGAAACCATCTATAGCAGTGTGGGAAATAAGTATAGGCGTCTTGTGAAGATGCTAACGAAAGCCCCATGCTTTGAGATTGGTTGAAGGCAAACCTTCACCACGAGAATGATGCGGAGCGTATTGCACCTCCCTTGTTGAGTATTCGTGAAACCTAGATCCTTGTGAAGGGGTTAGGTGCGTAGCGTATATTTAGTGTAGCACTTGAAAGTGCTAAACCCTTACGGGCCGAGGCGAAGCCGTACCCGCGTCGTGCGATAGATCGCGACGATTAGAGCACGGGCAAAGCTAAACCGAACCCGTTTCCATGCAGATCGGTAAGAGGTCCCTTCCTCAGGAAAGCCGTGTGATCATGGGAGAGGTCGTGGAAGGTGCCATACCTAGACCGACCAAAAGCTCTTGTTTCCACCCAAGGTTGTGGCCCTTACGGTGGAGTGTTTTGTGAAATGGATGTTATGTTAGCCTCATGCGATTGCTTAGGCGGTTGTGGGGAACCTTCGGGTGAACCCAACCAACATCATGTGCATACCTAGGTTCCCTTCTTTTGATGCTCAACCTAGAAGATTGATTGTGCTTGAAACCTCACCTCGTGTAGTTGCACTTTCTTTATATTTAGTACTTGTGCTAGTATGGCTTGCTTGCAGGGTAGAAGCTTCGCCACCCCGGAAAAAGGGGTGGGGTCGTTATAATTTGGTCAGCTGTGCTGACCGTTACTTGTTTGCCACCACTTGGTGGAATGTTCTTATGCAGGTGCAGGTGAGCCTAGCGGGAAATAGCGGGCGATGGCCCTTTGCAATGTTGGCCCTCGAAGGCCAGCCCTTTTCCTGTTATTCTTGTATGGCCGGCCTGCGTGCCGATGTATGCTTATGGAGTTTTGTGCATTGGACGAATGTAAGGCCTTAAGCCCGTAACTCTTATTCTGGATACATTCCTATGATAGTGGACAGTTCTATTTGAATGGTTTAATTAATGCTTCCGCTTACGTTTTGTACTCTCATTTAGTTGTTACTTTTCTGGTTATCACCTTTTAACTCCTAGTTAGTTTGGTTTGTATGGCGTGGGGTCCTGGCCGGACCCGCTGTTATACTCTTCGTACTGGCAGGGTGTTACAAGGCCCTCCGGTGACCTGCGAGAACGAAGATCTTTCGCTTCAAGAATGAGGATAAAATCGGGGCAAGGACAAGAAGGCTACCTACCTGGTACGGGCTCGTGTTGCCTAGGGGGGGGGGCGAGAAGTCGAGGGATTCACCTCAAAGATGCTGGCCGTGGGATGAAGAGACGTACCTTTCCCTGGTCGGAGGGGTTCCAGATTGATGGCGGGAATGGAAGCCTGATCCGAGGCAGGCGGAGCGCGACCGTGGTCCATCGCAGGTGAACCCCCTCGCCCGTTCGCAGAAGTAGGGGTTCCCGGGCAAAAGGGAGAGCAGAGAGGAGTAAGGGTCAATCCCGCGGTGCCAGGGACGAGGGCTGCGGAAAGCGTCGATTAGAACCAAGGAACGGTAAGAACATTCACAGTTCGCGAGATGCTACCTGTTTGAGGTCGGGTCCCGCCAGGAGGGATTGAAGGAGAGGGATTGAGGGCCGACAAGGTTCTCGTATCGGCGGGCGGAGGTGGCACAGTTTTCAGCATGGCGGCGCCACGACTCTCCTCGGTATCCAGCGCCTCCTACAAGTGTTCTCAAGCCATCGAAAAATGTCATCTCGGGGAATAGCGAAGAGGCAACGTGAAATGAAAGTACCTGCATTCGGAGGTCGGGGGGAGAGGGGACGGCCGGATGGGGAGACTTCGAAGCGGAATCTCCCTCCTCCCGACCCCGACGAACGGCCAGGGCCCTCCTGGAGCGAATAGGAGCGTTGGGGTCCCTTCTCGAGGAAAGCCAGGGGGCAAACCAGGCAGCCTTAGGGGGATCCTTTCCCGGAGCCGTCCCGAGCGAGCCTACCTTTGACGGCGAGACCGGTTTAGATGATGGAACCATGGGAACCCTTCGAAATAGTAAAAGTCGGACCTCGGGAGGAAACACTGCAGCAGGAAAGAAGGTTTTTGGGGAAATGGCTCGGGCCCGAGATATATATATAAGGTAGAAGTGGGATCCACAGGAAGATTCTGTCCAGGACAGCAGACACTCATCGAATACTGGGTTGGACTGTTCTTTCCTAGTGGATGACCCGCTCGCAAAGAGCGGGGATTATGTACAACCCCGTATTCGCCGAGTGGGCCCCCGGACTTGAAAGGAGGGACCAAGGGACAAGAGTCGAGCCCCGCGGACCATTCGCCCATGTCAAGGGAAGGGGGGGACCATAGGGCGAATGAGGTCCCTCCCTCAGAGCACCCGCGTGGCGGTTAGGGATGTTGGCGAATGAAGAGTAGCAATAGGCGAGAAGACTTGCAAGTGGCACCTTCGCGGACCACCCGCCCAGAGCTCAGGAGCGTCCGACGTGTGCGGGGAAGCGCCCGCCAAGCGTGAGCAGGTTGATCATCTCGCGTGCGGGCACTCGCCCGGCCGAACGGGGCAAGAGAGGAGTCTGGCGAGTGGTGCTCTCACCGACCACTCACCCCCAACGACTTTTAGGAGGAAATGACCTAGATACCCCTGGTGGGATGCCAATAGCCCTTCAGAACAACGGAGTTAGGCAATTAGCAGAACAATTTGGGGTGCGGTTAACAAATCCAAAAGGCGGGTTCATGCTATTTGCAGACCAATCAAGAGAATCTATAAATAGACCCTTAAGGGCACCTTGGAGGAGGACAGACTTTGTGAGAACCCTCTCCTCCAGGCAGGTTTTTGTTGGCTGCTAGTGCCCTCCAAATTGCCCGGCTGAGCTTTGGTTTGGGAGGGGAAGCTCTCTAAGAACTTTCGGGTGTGTGGCGGGACCTCCTCGCTAAGTCCTTGGGTCTGTTCTAGTTTTCTCATCCACCGTCAGGAGAGTTTGGTTAGAGATAATTAAGCGTCGGTTGCACCCCCAGTGGGTCCGAACTCAAGGAGACCGGTTGCCGGTTTCAACACCCCCCTCTAAAGTTAACTTAAGATCTAACCTCCACTTTCAATTGGTATCAGAGGGCTGTTGATCTTATTTAAAGGTTAACACCTGGATCATAAAGATCAATTAGATCTTAAATTATTTTAGAGTTTTTATTTTATCTATTTTCTGTTAAAAACTCATGGCACAAAACAAGGAGTTCTCAAGCACAAGACCTCCTATGTGCAATCTTAGCAAGTTTGCACTTTGGAAAGCAAGGATTAGGCTTTATATGAACTCTATTGATGAAGAGATTTTCAATGTTATTCTGATAGGGCCTCCAGTACCTACAGCATCAACAAGCACTGAAGCTACAACAGACAATCATGCTGTCCCACCTCCTGAGTGGACAGAAACTCAAAAGAAGCAAAGAAGTGCAGATGCTAAAGCCATGAACATTCTGGATCAAATTATGTTTGACAACATATTTCAAAAAGTTGTTGAATGTACTTCAGCTAGAGAGATTTGGATCTCACTAAATAATATGGTTGCAGGTTCTGCAGATGAAAGAAAAGACAGAAGATCACACTTGATCTCTCTCTATGAAAACTTTAAAAATGGTGAGGAAGAATCAGTTGCAGATATGTACACTAGATTAAGTGTAATCATAAGTGAACTCAGAACATTGGATAAGGAAATCTCATTAACTGAGATCAATGACAAAATCCTAATGTGTTTCCCCAGCACTTGGGACTCTAGAATCTGGCCTATCAAGGAAGCCAGAAGTCTTAATGAGATAACCACTGAGACACTGCTAGGAAAGCTCAAATCCTATGAGCAACTCATCAAGACAAGGGAAGCTGAACAAGTGAGCACCTCCTCTTCAACAAAGAAGGACAAGAATATTGCCTTCAAAGCTACAGAAGAAGAAGAAAAGACTCCTGAAAATGAAGAGTTAATGAGTCTATTTGCCAAAAGATTCTACAAGATGGCTAGAAAAGACTTCAGGAAAATGTCATCCAGAAGCTATGAAAAGCCAATGTATGACAAAAATAATTCTAAAGAAATTATATGTTTCAGTTGCAGGAAACCTGAACATATTGCACCAGACTGTCCAGAAAATCAGAAGAAAGAAAAGAAAAAGGACAAAGAAGAGAAAAGAACCTCCAACAAATCTTCCTCTCACAAACACAAAAAAAGGGAAGAGGATTTGTAGCAGAATCATGGAGTGAAACTGAATCAGAATCATCATCCAGCTCATCAGATGATGAAGAAGAAACAAAAGAGAATGATCAGTGCCTGATGGCAATTTATGACTCAGACAGTGAGTCAGGAAATGCTTCTTCATCCAGTGATGATGAAGACTATGAAGAAGAGAAGAACTTTTGCATGATGGCAATCAATGCCTCAGCCAACAATTCTGATGAAGAGGAATCAGAATCAGAAGCAGAAACTGATGCAGATCAGGTAATATCTACATTTGATACTTCTGTTGAATTTAAAGTTGAATTCAAAGTCCTTTGCTCAGACTTAATCAAATCTGAGAAAGAAATAATCTTACTCAGAAATAAGCTAGCTGAAATGAATAGTATAAGTGAAGAAAATATAAATCTTAAGAAAGATTTGGCTGCCTCCAGGGAACATATTGTTCTCATTAAGAACAAGTTGTCTGAAGCCAAAAAGTTTGAAGAATCCCTGAATGGGAGAAGCATCAAACTGATGGATATCACAAGCACAGTAAATGCTAGACTTAATAGAAAACTGGGCTTGGGTGCTTCATCAAGTGAGCCACCTCTAATTAAGAAGAATATATTATCTACACCCATAAAATTCATCTCTGCTAAGAGCAAAGAGGTTGTAGATAAAAATAAAAACATTTCAAGTAAGGCTGTCGAGAATAGCAGAGTTCAGCAGATTTCGTCGAACGATGGTCGACGAAATGCATCCATTTCGTCGAACAGAGCTCGACAAACTCTGAAGACAGATTTTCTATATAGTAATTATATGAACGGCGCCCGACGAAATATCAATAATTCGTTGAATGAAGCTCGACGAACTCAGCCCAGTTCATATAACAAAAACTATACAGCAAATCTGAACAATTCTCATTCTTCACATTCTATCAATCCTTTCACTGAATGGATTATACCTCCAAGGAGATATCATCCACAAGGTTACAAGGACCAACCTGAAATGTCTTTTATTTCAGATTTTTGTGGTAATGCAAAAAGACCCAAGGTAATCTGGGTCAGGAACAAATAGATTGTTTTCTGGTTTTTGCAGGTACATAGGTGTCCAAGAATAAGTGAAAATGGTATTTGGACAGTGGCTGTTCAAAACATATGACAGGGAACAAGGCAAATCTGAATAATTACAAGGCAAAGCTTGGACCAAAAGTCATATTTGGAGACTCCAAATGTAGACAGACCAAAGGCTATGGAAAAGTCAAGGTTGGAGGAGTCACCTTCAAAGAGGTAGCTTATGTAAAGGGACTAAAGCATAACCTTATCAGCATAAGTCAATTATGTGATGAAGGGTATCAGGTAACATTTAATAAATTAAATTGCCTTATTAAATCTACTGATGATATTATTGTTGTATCTGGTATTAGGCAAGGTAATATATATTTAGTGAATTTCAATTCATCTACATCAGAAGTTTGTTTATTTAGTTATTTAAGCAAATCTAGTGAACTTTGGCATAAGAGATTAGGACATGTAAACATTAGGACCATTGCTAAATTATCTAAGGACAATCTTGTTAGAGGTTTACCTTTAGGATCATATAAGAAAGAAGGTCTTTGTAGGGCATGTCAACTAGGCAAGCAAACTAAAAATAGTTTTAAATCATTATCTAAAAGTCATTCACCTAGAATCTTATATTTGCTACATATAGACCTTTTTGGACCCATTGCAACAAAGAGTTTTGGGGGGAAGTCTTACACTCTAGTTATTGTTGATGACTTCTCTAGATTCACTTGGGTGTTCTTTTTGAGAGAAAAGTCAGATAACTTTAAAGTTGTTACAGACTTTCTTAAGAGCATAAAGATTGAGTACTCTACTGTAGTTGCATTGATCAGAAGTGATCATGGCACTGAGTTTGAGTCTCTTCTTATGCAAGAATTCTATGAGAAGGAAGGTATCAGGCATTGCTTCTCAGCTCCTAGAACTCCTCAACAAAATGGGGTAGTTGAAAGGAAAAACAGAACTCTAATTGAATCAGCAAGAACATTGCTTGCAGATGCTAATTTGCCCCTATCTTTTTGGGCAGAGGCTGTTAGCACAGCAAATTATGTACTGAATAGAAGTTTGATACACAAACATAAGGGTAAGACTCCTTATGAATTACTTAAAGGGAAGAAACCTAAAGTTAACTATTTTAGAGCATTTGGCTGTAGATGTTATGTTCATAATAATGATAAGAAATACCTTAGGAAATTTGAACCAAAATCTGATGAAGGAATTTTCTTAGGTTATTCACAAATCAGCAAAGTATATAGGATTTATAATAAGTCTTCTCTTAAAATAGAAGAATCTATGCATGTTTCTTTTGATGAAACTAACATGTTTTATAAGGAGAAGAATTCTTCTACCATAGAAAATCTACAGGTACCTACATTATGTGAGCAGCTAGAGCAATTAGCTCTACATAAAGAAGAATATCTAGATTCTGAAAAGTAGAATGCTGAAGAGAGTGAAGAAGAAAATCTCCCAGATTTTGCTGCAAGTTCAGAACAGATAACAGCAGATCATTCTTCACAGGATACAACAGCTGAACAAAATCCCCAAGTGGAAATTATTGCTGAACCCACTCCAACTGTTGATCACATCACAGTTGGAGATCACACAATATCCCAGATTATTGGTGATATTTCAGCAGGTGTGCAAACAAGGAATTAAGTAAATCAGAATATGATGCACACATGTTTTCTCTCTCAGATTGAACCTCAATCTCTACAAGATACAGAACAAGATCCCAACTGGATCATTACTATGCAAGAGGAACTCAATCAGTTTGAGACAAACAAAGTTTGGGATTTGGTTCCTAGACCAAAAGACCATCCAATGATTGGCACTAAATGGATCTACAGGAATAAGCTAGATGCAGATGAAAATATTGTGAGAAACAAAGCTAGACTAGTAGCTCAAGGATACTCACAAGAAGAAGGAATTGATTATGATCAGACTTTTGCACCAGTTGCAAGACTTGAAGCAATCCGAATTTTTCTTGCATTTGCAGTATACAAGAAATTAAAGGTTTATCAAATGGATGTAAAAAATGCATTCCTGAATGGAGAAATCAAAGAAGAAGTCTATGTGGAACAACAACCAGGTTTCATCTATCCAACTCAATCCTCTTTTGGATTTAAGCTTAAGAAAGCTCTTTATGGTCTCAAACAAGCTCCAAGAGCATGGTATGAGACTTTAACTAGTTTTCTTCTAGAGAATAAATTTTGTAGAGGCATAGTAGACAAAACCTTACTTTTCAGGATACATAAAAATAGAACTTTGCTAGTTCAAATATATGTAGATGATATTATTTTTGGCTCTACTAATTCAAATTTGTGCAAAAGATTTTCTAATTTGCTGCAATCTAAATTTGAAATGAGTAGTATGGGTGAATTATCATACTTCCTTGGTCTTCATGTGAAGCAAACCCCAAATGGAATCTTCATATCCCAATCTAAGTATGCTAAGGAATTAGTGAAAAGATTTGGTATTTCTGATTCTTCCACCATGAAAACACCCATGCCCTCAAATGTTGTTGTTGATAATGATGAATCAAGGAAACCCATTTATTCAAAAGTATATAGAGCAATTGTTGGCTCACTACTTTATTTAACAGCTAGTAGGCCTGACATAATGTTTGCTACATGTATTTGTGCTAGGTTCCAAGTTAACCCCAAAGAATCTCACTTAGTTTTATTAAAAAGGATTTTGAGATATATAAAGGGTTGCCCTAATCTAGGACTTTGGTATCCAACTGCATCTGAATTTGAATTAACTGGATTCTCAGATTCAGATTATGCTGGATGCAGAGTAGACAGGAAAAGCACATCAGGAACTTGTCAGTTTCTTGGTGATATGCTTGTGTCTTGGTTTCGTAAGAAACAAACATCTGAGCCCACATCAACAGCTGAAGCTGAATACATAGCTGCTGGCAGTTGCTGCTCACATATATTGTGGATACAAAATCAGCTCCTAGACTATGGTGTCAACTTAAATAATTCAATTATATTTTGTGACAATACTAGTGCAATATATATAGCAGAAAATCCAGTTCTCCATAGTAGGACTAAACACATAGAAATTAGGCACCACTTCCTTAGGGATAATGTGGATAAAAACAAAATCTGCCTACAGTTCATCTCCACTGATTTGCAAAGAGCAGATATTTTCACCAAGCCCTTGGATGAAAAGAAACATATTTTCTTTATAAATCAGTTGTGAATGATAGATGGAGACTCAATCTGTTAAAAAAATTAAGTTTTCTACTTACCCAGCTCTTCATTGAACTGAGCTCGACGAAATTAAGTTTTTCGTCGAACGAAGATCGACGAAGTCATCAAGTTCGTCGAACCGAGATCGACGAAAACTCATTTTTTCGTCGAACCCAGTTATTCTGAAGCCTTTTATTTCAGCCTGTATTCATTAATAAATTTTTTTTTAGCTGAATATCTACAGAATTGCTTCTCTTTCCAGTTCCTTTCGCACTTGATCTCTATTTTATTGTGCAGGAACAACAACAATATGAATCTTGCATCCTTCCCTACCTCCATCAAATGTCCCTTCTTCAAGGGGCCTAGCTTCAGGCTTTTCCTGAAACTAGGCAGGGGGAGAAGTCTTGCATGAACAAGCTCCATTTGATGCAATGTTTTGCTCAGGGGGAGTTGTTCTATAATCTAAGCAAGAGAGAAAGCTGAAGAACCTCCAAAACTTAGGGGGAGACACTCTCAGGGGGAGTTGCTGTTTGAAGAAAGCTTGATAAAACTTACAGCATATTGCTGATTACAGTTTAATGTTTCAGAAAAATATTCTGTAATTCAGATGCAGATACGGCTTAGAAGAAAAATTTTGTTTTAGCTAATTCAATATCAATTATTGCTACAGCAGAGTTAATCAAAATTATAAAGCTGATCAAAAGAAGAAAGCAGTTTGCAGATTCAGATTTCAAAATATGTATATACACACATTCAAAAATCAGATAAAGATTCAATTCAGAATTCAGAACTATACAGTTCAGATCAGAATTCAAAACAACACAGATCAGACAAAATCAGAATTTCAGAATTCAGAAGCAGCAGAATTCAAATAATTCAAGGTTCTGATTGTATTTTCAGTTTTATTCTTATTGAAATGTATTTTCAAAACTCAGAGTACTTTTCATCTCATGTCTGATAAAATATTTGAAATATATCAGATATATTCATACTCTGTTGTTTTTGATGTTTTAACATTAATTCATTTTTTAACTTTTGTCAAATAGTGTCCTAACCCAAATAGAGGGAGATTGTTGGAACAACCCTATATGTGATTTGGGCTAGGATCACTATGTATTAACTAAGGGCAAGTTGACCGCAATGTATAGTTTATGGGTCAAGAGTTTAGGAAGAAATTTGGCTGTTAGAACTAGAAATTTCATTAAGTCTCAGCATTCGTCGAACGACGCTCAGCATTCGTCGGTCGGCGATCGACGAAATTTCAAGGAAGCGGTCGATGAAATTTAGCCATCTCTGCGCTCGACAAATGGCTGCCAGCACTCGACAGATTCCAGCCAGAGCTCGTCAAATTGTTTACTGAAGCTCAGATTCCAGATTATTTAATTCTTAAAGATCAGTAATATATCAGTTCTCTGAACACAGATCGACAAAGGCAACGGCTCTTTCCAATCAGATCAAGTAATGAAACATATTTCTTTATTATTTAAGTTATAGCCGTTGACACTTCCTGTAGAAAAGGACAAATCGCAGAAAAAGGAAAGAGATGATGACGTGTAGCTGTACTGTTCCCAGATTATCTTTTCAGATATAATATATCCCTTAATATAAGTGATTTGCATTTAATATTTGTTAGATATTTAAAAAGGGAGAAGATATACAGCAGATTATACTCAAGTTTATATGATAGATCAAATAAAATAGAATACTTTACATATTTGCTGTACAGAAAATCGACAGAACAAATATCGAGAGATATACATGAAGAATACAAGAATAGATCATCATCTTCTTCCTGCCAAGCATTATTCAGAGCACAGAACTTCATCTTCTTCTTTTTGGGCAGCACATACTTTCTGAGAACAGCTACACCACCTCTCGGTATTCTCCTGCTGCAAGATTCAAGAAAGAAAGAAGAAGAAGAAGAACAAGCATTCAGATCTTCAAAAGAGCAACAACAAATTGGAGAACTTGTTCTCTCAATTTAATCAGCTACAGGAAGATTAGTTCTTGAAGAAAATCTCCAGCAACATCTACTGTCAAACAAATCCATATCAGACAGAGGAGCATTTCAACATCAAATCCACTAGAGTCTTCTCTATACATATTGACAGAGAAGAACACTTAAACCCCTCTCCATTCCATTCTGTACAGGGTTAATACTCCCTTCAAAAGTGTAACTCACTGGTGGCAAGACAACTTATCAAAAAATCCTTGTGTGGTTTTTAAGCACCTTATCAAATGCTTATCGGTGAATTGGGCACCTGATCAAACTCCCATTAGTGTGTGGACACCTTATCAAAAATCCCTTGGTGTGAGGGCACCTGATCAAACCTCCTAGTGGATCCTACCAAGTGTGGTAGAAGAGTAGACGTACCTAGGTTTTTGGGGAAATTCTATAAATTCCTTGTGTCCTCTGTGATTATCTATTTCTTTGTGATGTGCTGTGTGATTTTACTTATCCTGTTTTATTTATTTTGTTTTATATCTCACACTATTTACACATATTTAAACACTATTTTAATTCCGCTATAAAAACTAAGAAAAAGTTTTAAACTCTATTCACCCCCCCTTCTAGAGTTAACTTAAGATCTAACCTCCACTTTCAATCTCTCCATTTACAAGAATTGAAGGCAAAGAATCGAGGAAAAAGACTAAGTGTGAGAGCATCCACAAAAGCGTTCTTCAATTCCTTTTCTGGTTCATGTGAGAGCGTCTCCTGGAGCCTTGAGTTTGAGCAAACTTGAGATCGAATAGAGCAAAATCAGAGTGAATGAACGTGCAGAGTCCCACATCCTTCCCAGAAAACATCAGAGCTCTCTAATGTCTCTTAGATTGTGTGTCTTCAAATGAAGGCCTGGGAATCTTTTTATAACTTTCTTGAAGGGATGTTCTGGTAATTACACCTGGCTGGATCTGGAGTTGACGAATAATGTTGCTTAGTTTCGGTCACCTGGATCACCAATTTTCCAAAAATGATGAACATGCTCCGCGGGCGGTTCGGGCGGCCAGTGTAAGCTGACAGGCGATGGTGGCGGCCTGCGGTGGCCAGAGGCGGCGGCACGCTGGAGGTCGGCGCAGCAAGAGAGCGCATGCACGCGTGCTCATCCTGCGCATGCGCACAAACCCATTATGTGATCTTTGAACATATGTGTGGGCGAGTTGTACTCACTAGTTTGGCACTGATTGTGTTGAAGCATGCACTGGGAGTCACGCGCGGAGGCGTGTACATGAAGGTGAGTATGCTGAGGCGGGCGCATGGAGGTGAGCGTGTTGAGGCGTGCGCACGAAGTTGCATGCAGAGGTGCTTATGTGGAGTCATACCCAGAGGCATACATGTGAAGGCGTAACACGCATGAAGTGGTGCAGTGCGTGCTTCCCCTAAGAAGGGGGTAGTTGGATGGCGCACCCCAAAAAAGGGAGCGTTGCTCCCGCGCATCCCTGTTGCTCGTGCACCACCGAAAGGAGATGTATTGTGGACGCACGTCCTGAAGGTGGATACAATGTGTGCGTATCCCGAATGGGATGTGTTTCGTGCTCCCCAATTGGAGATGCGCTACATGCACTTCTAGTAGTGCTCCCTAATGGGTTTGCACTGCCAATAATGCTCCTCAGAGGGGCGTTATTCTGAAATTTGCGCCCCCTTGGGGCTGCTGCGCGCAGTAGAGATGCGATGCCATGTTATTTGTGCACCAAACTGCGTGCACATAGCTGTGGTATGGCTTGCATGAATGTGGGGCATGTGTCATTCGCGTGGTGGGGCACAGGGCCACTTGCGCGTATGCGCTTTCTAGTGTCTGTTTGGGAGACCAAACAGACTTGGAATTGCATGCGAACAATCCCGTTGGACCCGTACAGATGAATCGGCCGGCATCGTGATAAAAAATCTCTAAATCTACTGAACCATTTTTTGGGAACCCCAACAAAAGCTATGAGATATGAGGCTAAAAATAAAATTTTTGGCTGCCTACTAAAACATCAGACAAACCCTATTCTAAATTAAAACTAACAAATTATTTAGTAAAACACGAAGTAAACATGTTGAACTGTTATCTGGGACCTAAGCTGGTCTGGTCGGAACCACCCACTAGAAACAACCATTGAACCAAATCAGCCCCATGTTAACCTATCGAATCGAACATTAGCAGGTTTCCTAAATCAATCAGATCTCATGTAACTATACAAGTAATAAAGAACATTTATCTTGTAAAAATGTGATCATAGCGGGATAAAATCCCAGCCGCCTTCTTGCTATAATAAGAACTCAACCACTAGGTCAAATGCCATGTTGTTTTTAATGTTTAAACTATTATTAATTTGAACTTGTAAGTGCACAGTCACTCCCCTTAAAATTCTCTAGAGAGGGGGGGGGGGGGGGTGAATAGAGATTTAAAAACTTTTACTAGGAGTGCACACGAAATAAAGTCTAATTCCTAAGCATCCAAGTTACCAACCAAAATTAAATCGATTACAGAATAATAAAAATGGACAAGAAACAATCACAGAAAATTCACAAGCACGGAAGAAACAAAAGCTATATTTGTTCCCCAAAATCTTGGTAGTCCACTCTTCCACCACCTTGGTAGGAATAAACAATCACAGTGCCTGATTATTTTGATAAGGAGACTCTTAGAACAACTTAGTATTTTGATAAGGGGACTCTTAGAATCATGGACAGAGTCTTTTGATAAGGAGACTCTTAGAACCAAACCAGATCTTTTGATTAGGAGATCTTGAACCAAACCAGATTTTTTTATTAGGAGATCTTGGACCAAGACTGAATCCTTTCAAGAGGGATTCTTAAAACTCTTCTCTCAATTTATAGAAATGAGAATTAGAGTAAGAAGAAGAAGATGATGATGATGTTTAATCTTCTAATTTGAATACTCTTTTAATAGTTACTGAGGATTCTAGGCACTAAGTGTTCTATATCCTTTATCAAATGATGAATCCTTGCTTAGAAGAAGATGTAAGGAAGCATTGATCCAATCTTTCAGATTGATCTCTATATCTTTTGTTAGCTCATTTCAGAGATGGAGGAAGAATAAGCTTTTTCCAGCTTGTTGAAGGAGAACTGCTGTACAGAGATCTGTCGAGTAGAGCCAGAGAGAAAGAGTAAGAGCAGCAGACTCATTAACTAAATGATATGAAAATATTTGAAGTTGTGTATTTTTGGAAAAGCAAAGTGAGGGGGTTATGTGATGATATTCTCCAAATCTATATCTGATGAAGGCAAGTGTACCTGATCGTCTATAATATAGTATATTTTATAAATACCAAGGTCGTATTCCTCGGGGAGCGTTGATTACTTCTACTTCGAGGAGGAAACTATTATCTTATCAATTAATTTTTTTTGAGTGGTTTTACTTAACTAAAAAGAGAGTCAAATTGCAAATTAAAATAAAGTTTAGATAATGATTAAAAGGATTAGTGCTCAATCCAAAATCACCTCGGCAAGAGAATAAACAAAAGTGGATTAAAATAATTCAATTCCTTTTAAGTAAACTACTTGACAGTGGAGGTTTCTGAAGCTTGAACATGCCTCTCTCGATGGAAATGCCCAACTAAGTTTAGGAAAAATCGACCGAACTCTCGTTCTATAATCGAATGCCTAAAACATTCTTTACGTTGTGAACCCCACTATTGGATTTTAATCCAATCTGGGAGATTTACATCATCCTCTCTCGAGGGGTACATGTGATGAGTACTTTTTGTACTCATCCTTTAATATAATTTTAATAAATTTTTAATATTAATTTGTATAAATTGCATGAAATATCCCATTAAATTCATTTCCTTTTATTTCTATAAACTAACTTAAGCTTATTCTAAGTTTTCAGGTTTTCTGAGCATTTTGAGCGAAATTTGCAAGTACATGCCTAAGGTCACGGGCATGACCAAGGGTGTGATAGCCAAAGATCTGTTCCATACCTTATTCGGCCACCACGAGCTCATTCCGTGAAGATTCGCCAAGTTAACGCCCCAGGTCACGGGCGTGACCAAGGGCATGACCCAATGTTATGACCACGACCCGCCTCCTGAAGCCAGAACAAGCCTGCCACATCATTTAAAGTTATACGCCCATGGTCACGGGCGTGAACGATGGCGTGACATCTAGTACACGGGCATGACTCATCCCGCGCCACTTCTCACCGAAAGCATCCCGTCGGGCACCATTTTTAAGATTACATGCCCTAGGTCACGGGCGTGACCTAGGGTGTGACTCGCACATAATACCCGCATTGAAGCCACATTAGGCACCCTCTAAACACCAGCATCAATCACGCCCCTTAGACGCCCTTGGTCACGGGCGTGTAACCTCATTTTGTAGCCTATTTAAACCCAGCTCCACCAGAGCTTAGGGGATGAATTTTCGGAGCCAAAGTCTTTATTTCTTGTATTATTTTCATGTTTTTAGTTCTTCTTGTACTCCTTTCTTTTTGGCAATTGTACTTTCAATTCAATAGTTATATTTTCAATAGCTTGTATTCTCTTCTTTGAAATTTTAATAAAAATTTGTTCTTTCCTCTTCCAATTCTATTCTCTATCTCATCATGAACTCTTTTATTTTTATTGATTCCTCCATCTCCATGAGTATATAAACTTATATTAGTACTCGGTCGAGATGATCCAAGGAATAATATAAGTTATGAAATAATTTAGAGTTGCTCTTTCTCTTTTCTAAAAAGCTTAAGATTTATCCTTGATTTTAAGATAACGAGATTATATTTTTGATATATAATTCTTGTTCTTGTTTTTGTACTTTTGTTAGCTGAGAGACTCGTAATGCGAATCGATCACTCAAGGATAAAAAAGAGTAGAATGCAATCCTCGAGAGAGGACGACGTTACCCTTCCGGATTGGAGTAAAAGCCAGTAGGGGGATTCACCTCGTAAAGCGAGCTTTAGGGGTTTTGATTATAGAATGAGAGCTCAGTCGATCAACCTAATCTCATGTTGACGTATTCCTCGAGAGAGATGCGTTCGTAATTCAGAAATCTCAAAGGTTAATGCTATTTTATTAAGAGAGTGCAATTTTATTCTTTCTTCTTATTTTCATCTCCGAGGTGATTCAAAGATCGAGTGTTAATCGTCCTTATTATTGTTTTAATCGCTATACTAATTCACCATATTTTCTTTAGAAACAAACCAACTCAAAGTTCTATTGATAAAATAGTAGAGATTTTCTTGAAGTAAAAGTACTCAACCACCCCGAGTCTAATACGACCTTGGTTTTATAAACCTATACTACTTTCCATACGGTACACTTGCCGTTATCGCTTGCGGATATAGTTTTACGCATCAAGTTTCTGGCACGTTTGCCAGGGAATTAGGTTGATATTTCGAAAAAATAAATATCTATTAATTTTATCATTCTCTTTCTTCTCACCCTTTTCTTAAATTTTTTTAAAAAAATCTTAAAAGGCGCAATTTAAATTCTCGAAAAGGGTGATTTGGGCTTATCATCCCATCGCAACTCCTAGTACCATGCAAACCCTTCACATGGTAGACCTCGGGAAGTCCGAGACTAACTTAACCCGCTTTTGAAAAAAAAATTATATATATATATATATATATATAACTATAATATTATAAAAACATTATAATAATTTTAATTTTTCCTTCTTCACCCTTTTTATTCTTTTCACCTCTAATTTTTTTTCTCTTTTTCTTTTCACTTAGTTTATGACCCAAGGAAACTCTTCAATTAATCTTGAATTATGTTTTGATCCGGAAATCGAGCGCACCTTGCGGCGACGTCTCCGATTTAGTGATCTACCAATAATTCGAGAAGAGTTAATCGGATAAACTAACAAAGGTATAATGGAAAATCCTGACCATAACGAGGCCCCTCTACGGACCATGTCCTATTATACGAGGCCAAATTGGGAGGGAACACAATCTAGTATTACTCGCCCGATGGTGGCGAATAATAATTTTGAAATTAAAATGAGTATTATTCAGATGGTACAATAAATCGTCATTTTTGATGGCTTACCGGATGAAGATCCTAATTTACATTTATTAAGTTTTTTGGAAATTTACGATACATTCAAGATAAATGGCGTCACCGATGATGCCATTCATTTGCGTTTATTTCCTTTCTCTTTGCGGACTAAGGCCAAGCAGTGGTTGGGATCTCTTCCTAGAGGTTCCATAACTACATGGGCCGAGATGATAGAGAAATTCTTAACAAAATATTTTCCTCTGGCAAAGTTCGCTAAATTACGTACAGACATTCTCTCCTTCACACAAATAGACTCGGAGTCTCCTCTACGACACATGGGAGCGCTTCAAGGAACTTTTGTGAAGATGTCCTCATCATGCCCTCCCGTTATGGCAACAAGTTCAAACTTTCTACAATGGTTTGAATTTCCAAACAAGGCAAATGATTGATGCGGCAGCAGAGGGAACTCTTAATAACAAAACCACCAAGGCCGCTCAAGAACTTTTTGAGGGGATGGCCTTGAACAAATATCTGTGGAATGTGCCACGGACGCGCCCTAACATGCCAGTCGGACTCTATGATGTTGAGGCAACCACAAATTTAGCATTACAAGTAGAGAGATTAACTAAGCAAGTGGCAGGGATTTCTTCTTCCTCCGCCACCAATTGGGCTATTAATAATAATAATGAGAATAATAATAATCTTATTCAAGAGCACGTAAATTATAGGGGAACTCTTATCGTCCTCCTTATAACCCGAATAATAACATTTTGTTTAATAATTTTTATAATCAGGGTTTAAGGAACCATCCTAATTTTTCATCGAGCAACCCCAATAATGCTCAGCGTCCACCAAGAGTGAACCCTCCCAGACTCACTCCGCCACCACCACACAAGCCCTCTTCACTTGAAGAGGTCTTCACCAAATACGTTGCCTCCAATGAGTCCAATATCCAGAACCTTTCCGAATCTATAAAAAGATTGGAAAATCAAATTGGACAGCTCACCAAGATGTTCTCCGAATGCCAGCAAGGAGATATACCGGGCAATATGAGCCCAATCCACGGGAGAGCGTCAATGCTATAACCCTCCGTATCAGAAAGGAGGTAAAATCTTCAAATTTGGTTGAGCCCGAGGTAAACGTTTCAACCCCATCTCTGCACTCAATTTCTTCTGATTTAGTTCCACGCAATATTCAAGCTCCCTCTATTCCTTATCCACCAAAAATTCAAAACGAGCGGGACGAGGAGCAATATAATTTTTTTAAAATATATTAAAACAAATCAAAATTAATATTCCTTTTTGCGAGGCGCTTTCTCAAGTGCCTAAGTACGCAAAATATTTAAAAAATTTGTTAACCAATAACAAGAAGCTTGAAAATGTTTCTTGCGCAGAAGGCTCGATAGTTGTTTTAAACAGACTGCCGGAAAAATTAAACGATCTGGGACGTTTCTCGATCCCGTTTATTTTCGGCAATAATCTGATTAAACATTCCTTAACGGATTTAGGGTCCAGTATAAATTTGATGCCATTTTCTCTACATAAAAAGCTTGTGTTGGGCACCCCAACTCCTACTAAAATAAGCATCCAACTGGCAGACAGGTCAATAAAGCACCCAATGGGAGTCATAGAGGATGTTTTAGTTAAAATAGATAAGTTTATCTTACCGATAGACTTTATCATTCTAGACAGTGAGGAAGACGCCGAAGTACCCTTTATACTAGGTCGTCCCTTCCTTGCCACCTTTAGGGCTATAATAAATGTAAGTAACAGGAAGCTTCTCCTACGAGTGGGGGATGATGAAGTTACTTTTAGAATCGACTCCTCCATAAAAAAATTCTTTTTCTAACGACCACTCTTGTTTCACCTTAGAAACAAATTATAATTAGAAAATAATGTCGTTTTCTAAAATTGCCCCTCTCTTGTTTGAAAACCCGTATATTGAAAATTTATTTTGTTTAAGAGAAATAACTCGGCAACTTAAATTTGAAGAACTAAAATTGAATAATTACAAACAGACAACATCTAATGAGGAGCCGCTGAGTTTTAAAATAAAACAATTACCGGTTCATTTAGAATATATATACTTAGAAAAAGTTTCAAAATTGCCTTCGATTATTTCATCTAAGCTAAATGATTCAGAAATTTCCGAACTAATAAATTTTTTTAATAATCACCCCCATGCAATTGCATGGAAAAATCCAAAATATTAAGTAGATTGACCCCTCATTTTGATTAGTCAAGCTACAAGATGGTAAACAAAGTACTTTTGGGAGGCACCCCAACGTTATTTTTCTTTATTGATTTGTTTGTTTAACTTATTTTGTAGGGTTTTTTGTTCCGGCAACCCAATCTACCAACTAGGGAATCCCTTTTCTCCCCTACTCTCATCCCTATTCTGTCTTTTTTTCAATTCATTTCCAGCATTTTTTTGTTTATACTTCATACTTAGTTTTAAACATTGGGGACAATGTTTGGTTTTAAGTATGGGGGTATAGCGTAGCTTTCTAGTAATTATTTCTATTTAAAGAAAAAGAGAAATTTTTTTTATTATAAAATTCTAAATTCTTGGCTAGGGAGGTTTGGGCTATCATCCCATCGTATCTCCTAGTACCTTGCGAGCCCTTCATCGGGTAGACCTTGGGAAGTCCAGGAATTTTTCAAAAATAAATATTAATCCTTACTTGTTGTTTTTATTTTTCTAGAAATCTAGATTGAGGTTTGATTATAAGTATTCTTACATTTTTAATTTAGCTAATATTTTGTTTTATCAGAATTTGTTAAATTTAAATTTGAAGTAATTTAGTTTTAAGAAATACTTTATGTTTTTAATTTGATTAGAGAATCTATTTAGCACTACTTCTCCTTTTAATTTGAAATAGCTTCACTTTGTGGTAAATTGGCTAAGCATCTCTAGATTTTTATTATATTCTCTATTAACTTTAAGATCTTAGGAAATTTCATTCCACTAAAAAAGTTTCTCTCAAAATAGTTTAATTTATAAACTAGAAGTATTTCTTTACCCTCACCCTTTGTTGGCAAATTAAAAAAATGTGTAGTAACAGATCATATGTCATGGGAATAAGAGAATAAAATTCATTATTCCCTAAACATATGCACCCAAAATCAATTAAAAGACTATATGTCATGATGTAAGAGGATAAAATTCATTACATCTAAACGTATACATTTTGGGTTTTTAATTGAAGAGATTTTTTATAAAAGATTATACGGCATAGAAAATGAGAGAATACAATTCATCATTTTCCTAAACATATACTAATATGAATTTATGAGTGAGGTTTCACCACCTCTAATCCAATAACTCTTCATTTTGCCATTTTGTTAAAACTCATCCCTAGCCAATTCTATTGATTCTAGTCCTAAATAAAATTATTAAGAGAATAATATTTTAGTAGGTGTCTTCTCCTTAAGCTTCTTTTATGTTAGAGTGTCTATAATTTCAATCTAATTTTGTTTGGAAATTTCTATAATTTTGGTTGCTAAAATGTTATCTTGAGAAGTATTTAGCTAAACTGTTGAAACCGATTTCTCGGTCTCTTGTGGAGATCGTGGCCCTCACCGAAATGAGGGGCAGCTAGCCCTTACTGATCCCTCGGAGAAGACAGACAGAAAACTAAGAAAATGACGAAGGCCTTAGTCACAGCGAGGAGGTCCCTCCACTAACACGGAAGATCGTTGAGCGCTTCCCCTCCCAAGCCAATGCTGAGACTCGGGCACCTTGGAGAGCTCTGAAAACGCTAACCAAAGAAAGCCTAAGGAGAGAGAAGCTGAAGTGACCTCTCTCCAAAGGTGCCCTTGAGGTCTTATTTATAGGTTTTCTGGTCTGGCCTGCAAATAGCAGGATTCCGCCATTTGATTTTACTATACGCACCCCAAATGGGTCTGCTAACAGCCAAACTCCGCCGTTTGGAGAGGCTAAGGGCAGACCACTAAGGGTAAAATGGTAATTTGACCCTGTCGGCTAATGGGCAAGGAACTGCGAGAACCTTCCTATGAGGTGCTCTCGTAGGCCCTCTCGCGAGTCCTGCTCGCGGTGCCTCTCCTAGGCGATCACGCTGTGAGGACCTCGCTGGCCCCCTCCTGGCGGTATCTGCCGAGGTTCGGTCTCGCGAGCTTTTCGGCGAGACCGTCTCTTATGGCTTTAATGAGCATGGAACACTGCCGACTTCTGTTGATTCCGTCGAGAAGGGGTATGGTCGACGAGGCTGGGGGTGGGTGGGTGGGGGGGTCGACGAACACACCCGCGAGCACTTGTCTCTCCGACCCCTCATGCTCACCCTTCAGCGAACTCCATTCTCGGCCTCTTGTGGCCGTCTCCTTGCCTGGAGAATATCGGGGTTGCACACAATCCCCGCTCTTTGCGAGGACATTTGTGCTCGCGAAGAATTATCCAACCCCTGGTATTCGCCCGCTACTTGATGATCTGTCGGGAATCTTTGGTGGGACCCACCCTATGGGCTATAAATATCATCCCGAGTCCCCAGTGGCATGCGCCGCCACTACTTTTCCTTTCCCTTTGCCTGATACTGTAGCTGCCTGTAGATGCCTCTTTCCGAAGAAGTCAAGGCTCGCATGAGGGAGGTGAGAGTCGGCGGGCTCCCCTCCACGACCAAGGTCCCCATCTGGATGAACCGGCCTCCTCCCGCTCAGTCGCCAGAAGTTGGGAAGGCGAAGGCGGCTCGCCGAGCCGGGGATGACTCCGCGATGTTGGATTCCTCCCCCGACGATCGCTACCACGAGAAGGTACGAGCTATTCCTCTGGTCTTGCGTCAATAAACTTGTTTGTGATTCATACTTGTTCGCAGGATGCTTTGACGAACGAAAATACTGGGCAACCCACTGATGGCTTTCGCAAGAGTCCGCAGGCGGATACGGACCTCGCTGGAAAAAATGTCACCGGTATGATTTTGGTCCCGCACGCAAGAATGTTTCTTGTCAATTGTCTAACCTTTTCTCCTTACATCTTACAGTCTCTCACCTGAAATCACCAGCTCGCCAGACATCGCGGCCTACCTCTCCGCCTCGGCCGCCGCCTGACAAAATCATAGATAAACCCGGATTCCAACTCCTGACGAGCGAGGAGAGCGGTGGCTCTGTGCCGCCAAGATCCCTCCGACCAACAGCGCCGCCTACCCTGCCGGCCTGGGAAAATCACTCTACCCTCACTACGGCAACGTGTTTCAGGGCCGTACCTCGACTTCTCGCCCCCGTGGGGTAAGCATTCTCGCGACCCCTTGCCCTGCGCGAACTCAAGCGCGCCATCTAATCTCTCCGCCCTATCTAGCAGAAAATCTCAAAAATCTGCCAACCGATTCTGATTTGGGCGACGACGAGATGTCCCCCCTTCCAGACCAGGTGGTGGACTTCTTAGGGGATCTGCGAGACCCCGAGATGCTGAAGCAGCGAGACGCGGAGTTGCTGAGGAAACACGGGAGGATGCTGATGGATCTCAACATGCAGGCGAGGCGGGACAGAGAAGCCACCGAGGACAGGCACGCGGTTTTGATGGAAGAGTGTGCGAGGCTTCGGCAGGCGAGACAGCGTGATCAGGATGAGAGCGCTACGATGCCGGAGGTTCATATAGCTAGGATGAGAGACTACGCCTACCTTATGGGCAGGGAGGGCCGAGTGGCCGAGGATTACTACAACTCTAGGGTACCGCCGAGATCCGGGTCGCGGGGTGGGGGCAGATGGAAATGGCTCCACCATGATTCTCGCTAATTGCTGTGTTGTGAACTCTCATTATTTGTGATGGGTGTCGCTGTTTCAGACAGTCTCGCCATGGCTCGCAACTCTCATATTTGCCACGTTGGCTTTACTTCTTCTGTCAATGAATATTGCTAGCTTTTTATTATTTCTCGCTCGCTGCTAACAAATCTGTTTCGTTTTCATGTTATATTATGCTCGCGCGGACTCTCTATTCTGGCTAAATATGTATCGCGAAAGTGTTGTTTGTACTAACCCCGCAGGTTTTCTTCTCGCCCGCGGACATGATGTGATGTTTTTCGCTGCTACCCATGCCCGCCGACACTTGGACTTTTTCCCGCCATTTTGCTTTGGCTATAAATAGGCGGCCATAACTGAGTCAACCACCGCATTTACTGTCAACCTCCTTCCTCCTCCGCTTCAGAGCTCTCACTCCTTCCCGTTCTTGCTTTACTTCCTTTCTCGCAGGTCACTAAGATGGGCAGCGACGCTAAAGAATCGGAGGGTCGGCGAAATATTGCGAAGGCTTTCGCCGAGCACACCTTCCACCACAGTAATTTGACGAACGAAGAGTATCTCAGCGCGGTCGCTGATTATGTCACCCCCCCTTTCGAGGCACGCCATTTAAGCGAAGATGACGTGATCAATGCCCCGCGGGTCATCGAGTTGGCCATTCCCACCGCCCATTTTGCGGTCGGCCTGCTCCTTCCCCTGTGGCCGGAAGTTCGCCAGGTAATGGTCGTTCTCGCTCGCTTCTTGTTCTCCGTATTTCAAGTCTCGCTCATTCTGTGAACTAATCTTGATCTTTCTCGCTGTTCGTCAGGTGCTCAAGCACTATGGCGTTGTTCCGGGCCAGCTCACGCCTAATGCCATGGCGGTAATCACGGCGTTCTCCTGCTATCTTCGTGAGGAGCGCATCAAGTTCAGCCTCGCGGTCTTTCAGAAGCTGTTCTCATTCCGTGCCTTCAAGGACGGGACGGCCTACTTCGTGGGCTCGGGTCCTAAGGTTGATGAGACCGTCAACAAATCCCACTTCTGGGACCAGAAGTTCCTTCTCGTCAAGGGGAACTTTGGTAACATCCCGATCTCGCCCGTCCAACACGGCGAGACCACCTACCGGCCCGCTTCTTTCGGGGGTCACGATGCCCTTCTCTACCAGTTCTTCTGCAAGAAGAACTTTGAGGTTGTCCACCTCCGCCGCAACCTCGACAAACTGCTTCCCGTACTCGCCGGGGAAGGTAAAAGATCTCGCTCCATCATCGACCCCCCTTTTCTGTTTCCAGTACTCGTACTTATTGAAGCTTCAACTATTTTCTAAGCGAGCGGGATCTTCCTCTCCATCCCCCTACGCAACCAATCGGAAAATTGACGCTACCCTGGCTCTCGCGACCATGGGGGCGGAGGCTTGCTGAGGCACCGTCACTCCGGGTGAGCCCTCTTCTCGCAAGAGATCGGGAGCTCCCGGTGGTCATGTCGTTCCCCCAAAATCTCCGCCAAAGAAGAAAAGTAAGAAGAGCGGGGTATCGCTCGCCTCCTCGAAGGGAAAGGAGCCCCGCGAGGTGGCTTTTGACGAGTTCGACCTCACCGGCCTCTCCGCAGGGGGTGAGGACGATGAGCCCTTCCAGGAGGCTCCTAGAACCTCTGTCCTGCCCATCCCCGTCAACCACTACAACTTTGGCCTCTGCCAGAGGCATCGCGATGAGACCGGCGAGCTCCTGGTCAACGTGAAACCAGAAACCAACCGGGTGGACATCTCCACCATCCTTCCCTCCTGGGTGGAGAAGGAGACTGTCAGCGGTCACGCCTTCGACCTCTCGATTGCTCTCTATGGGCGCGATGACGCTAGCTCTTATAAAGATGAGACTGCGAGAACCCTCGCTTTCGAGAGCGCGAGGTCGCAGTTGCGCTCTGCTGATCTCGCCCATATGACGGGGAGGCGTTGCCTACAGCTGGAGCTTCAGAACGTGGAGCTCGCGAGGGCCTATCAGAGGCTCCTTGCCGTGAACACGCAGCTGAAGGAGAAGCTGCTCGCCGCAGAGGACAGTCTGGTGAGTTTTTTAGACTTCTTTACCTTCCTTTCCTTTTGGTATTTCGCTTTTCTAACTGGACTCACTTGCAGGGTGTCGAGGCCGCCGAAAGAGCCGACGCTCGCATCAAAGACTTGGAGGGCGAGGTGGCTAGGTTGAAAGCACTAAATGGCGATCTCACCTGTGCCGTCGTCCCCCCTTCCCCCCGCCGTCTGAAGGAAGAGCGACGAGCGCGAGACGAAGAGGTCCTCTTGGGGTCTACTGAGTCGGCTCGCTACATCTTCCAGATGATGAAGGCAACTGGCCTCCTAACCGCCGACGCGGCCGACCTGGACCTGGAGGATATCGTCCCTGAGCTCTTCCACCCGCTTTCGCCAGTGAAGAGCAGCGACGACGAGGAAGTGTCCGCGAGCAACCAGTGAGGCTTACAACTTGATTTTGTTCAATTTTGTTTTTGGCTGGCGAGATCGCCGCTTTATGTAAATCAGACATTAAAATGGATGAATACATATTTTTGGCTGTGTTGTGTTCACCCTTTTCGCTATATTGTCCTTTGTGTTGATGTCTCGCTCTCGCTTATCTCGATGTTCATTTGCATGTTGGCTATTCCCTCGATGACTGTTCTCGCATACTACGTTGTCGAATAGACGGGCATAGGATCTTTTTGGCTGCCCTGGACTTTCGTTATTTGCCTTAGGATTATTACCCTTTAGGTGTGCGTTTTTCTCTAGGTTTCGCAGGGTACCTTCCTTCTCGGCCAGAGCTCGCCTCTTTTTCTGTGCTGGCGACCTTTCTGCCGAGCACCAGGAACCCCGGGAGCGCCTTGGGTTGACTTTTGTCAGTCGCATACTGTCGTGCGAGATCTCTCTTTGCCGAGCGAGCCGGCCTGCCGGGCGAGAAGGATCGGGTCAGCTCAGAAGTCTCGCTAACCTGATGCATTTCATCCTGACTCTATAGGGAACCCATATTCTTGCCCAGGAGCGGAATCGATCTGGGGCATTTTAGCATAAGAACTTGTCACCTTGTCAGCCTCTCCAGAGATCAACCAGAACCCCCCGTCTAGTGAGAGCCCGGGAGCGGAATCGATCTGGGGCATTCCAGCATAAGAACTTGTCACCTTGCCAGCCTCTCCAGAGATCAACCAGAACCCCCCGTCTAGTGAGAGCCCGGGAGCGGAATCGATCTGGGGCATTCCAGCATAAGAACTTGTCACCTTGCCAGCCTCTCCAAAGATCAACCAGAACCCCCCGTCTAGTGAGAGCCCGGGAGCGGAATCGATCTGGGGCATTCCAGCATAGAAACTTGTCACCTTGCCATCCTCTCCAGAGATCAACCAGAATCCCCCGTCTAGTGAGAGCCCGGGAGCGGAATCGTTCGGGGGCATTCCATCCTAAGAACTTGTCACCTTGCCAGCCTCTCCAGAGATCAACCAGAACCCCCCGTCTAGTGAGAGCCCGGGAGCGAAATCAATCTGGAGCATTCCAGCCTAAGAACTTGTCACCTTGCCAGCCTCTCCAAAGATCAACCAGAACCCCCCGTCTAGTGAGAGCCCGGGAGCGGAATCGATCTGGGGCTTTCCATCCTAAGAACTTGTCAGCTAGCCATCCTCTCTAGAGATCAACCAGAACCCCCCGTCTAGTGGGAGCTCGGGAGCAGAATCAATCTGGGGCATTCCAGCATAAGAACTTTTTGAGACCTGCCAAAGGGTTGCTCCAAAATGCATGTGTTGAGCAGGAAATATAAAGAGTCATCTACAAAAAATGGCTAAGGATAAAACCTTTTTAAGTCATCTCCACTTCTCCCTCTGTCCATAAGTACCCCTTCCACATCTCAGAGGTGATACCCCCTGACTTGAGCACTTCACTTACAATGTATGGACCCTCCCAATTAGGGTTGATCTTACCTATTGTGGCCCCTCTTCCGGCCGCGTCGACCTTCTTCAAGACCAGGTCCCATTTTTGAAATTGTTTTACTCGGATGTGCTTGTCAAAGTATCGGGCCATTCGCCGCTTGATTTCCTCCTGCCTGATGGTGGCCTGATCCCGGAGTTCCTCCACCAGGTCCAAGGATAGCCTTTGTTCCTCGTCATTGGTTACGAGCCACTCTTCATCCCCTTCACCTGCGGTGATCACCCTAGGGGTCTTTACTTTGTATTCAATAGGAAGGACCGCTTCGGACCCATGAGAAAGTTTGAACGGGGTCTCCCCGGTGGCGGTGTTGGGGGTAGTCCTCAGGGCCCAGAGAACGGATGGTAGTTGCTCTACCTAGTTCCCTCGGAGGTTCTCCACCTTCTTCTTTAGTAGGTTGACTATCACTTTGTTTGTCGCTTCCACTTGGCCGTTGCTTCTCGGGTGGTGAACCGATGCGAACCTGAGGTCGATGCCAAGTTGGGTGCAGAAGCTAACGAATTCTTCGCTGGCGAATTGTGGCCCATTGTCTGTCACTATAGCTAGGGGGAGGCCGTGCCTGCAATTTAATTCCCCCCACACAAAATTCCTCACAACTTGAGACGTTACCTTGGCGAGTGCTTTCACTTCTACCCATTTGGAGAAGTAGTCGATCATGACCAGTAAGAACCTCATTTGGCCGCTAGCTTGAGGGAAAGGGCCAACTAGGTCCAACCCCCATATGGCGAAGGGCCAGGGGGCGGTGATGCTTTAGAGCCTCTGAGCTGGGAGGAGTTGAAGTGGAGCATAGAGATGACACTTTGAACACCTCTTTGCGAACTCCGCCGCATCCTTGCTGAGGGTGGGCCAAAAATAGCCTTGTCTAAAGACCCTCCATTCCAGGGTTCGGCTCCCGGAGTGACTCCCACACTCCCCGGAGTGAATTTCTTCCAGGACTCTCAGAACCTCCTCCTCCGAGACACACCAGGCCAGGAGTCCCGAGAGAGTCTTCCTGTACAGCCCTCCTGCATGCAAAGAGTAATAAGCCGACTTGTACCTGAAACGTCGTCTGTCTGTGTCTCCTTCAGGGAACTTCCATGACGATAGGAAAGAGAGGAAGGGATCCATCCACGAGACCCGTTGATCCACCTCCATCAGTTCTCCTTCCTCGATGGAGGGCCGGAAGAGATCTGAGACCGTTCCTCCTTCTCGAGGGCCGGACTTGGCTAGGAGGTCCGCGGGGGTGCTCTCTTCCCTTGGCACATGTTTGATGGAGAAAGTGTGGAATTGCCCGATGACTCCCTTGACCTTCTCCAAGTACCGCAGGAAGGTCGGGTCTTTTGCCTCAAACTCTCCCCTGACTTGGCATGCTACCACCATGGAGTCCGTCGAGACCTCCACATGTTGCATTCTCGAGCTAACCGCAGGCCCGCTATTACCGCCTCGTACTCCGCTTGGTTGTTGGTAATTGAAAAATGGATGTTCAAGGCTTGCTCGATCTTTGTCCCCTGGGGACTTACTAGGATGATTCCCCCTCCATAGGAGTGTTTTCCTGACGCGCCATCCACCAACATCTTCCATGCCATTGGGGGAGGTGGTTCATGTTCCCCCACTTCGGATGTGTAGTCGGCCATGAAATCCGCCACCGCTTGGGCCTTGATTGATGTCCTGGATATGAACGTAATATCGAACTCGCTCAGCTCCACGGACCATTTTGCCAATCATACCGAGTGCTCCACCCCTTCCATGATTTTGCGAAGCGGGTGATCTGTCACTACTCTGATGGAGTGTGCCTGAAAGTAGGGCCGGAGCCTCCTAGCCGCCGCCACCAATGCGAAAGCCAACTTTTCCAAGATTGGGCACCGGAGCTCCGCCTTCTTCAGCACTCGGCTGACGTAGTAGATAGGGAATTGCTTCCTTCCCTCCTCCCGGATTAGTACTGCGCTCACTGCTTAATACCCCACTCCCAGGTATAGGGATAGGACTTCTCCCGATCTCGGCCCTTGAAGTAAGGGGGTTCGGGTGAGTTGCTCTTTCAAGGCTTGGAAGGCTCCCTCGCATTCTGAAGTCCATTCAATTTTTTTGTTCCCCCTTAGCGCCTTAAAGAAAGGTGCACACTTCTCTCCCGCCTTGGAGAGGAACCTGCTAAGTCCAGCTAACATCCCCGTGAGGCTTTGGACCTCCTTCGGGCTTTTCAGCGACCCCAACTCCATTATCGCCTTGACCTTGTCTGGGTTAGGTTCCACTCCTGCCGGGGTGAGTAAGTGGCCTAGGAACATCCCCCGGCTGGCCCCGAAGACACACTTCAAAGGGTTGAGTTTCATCGTATACTTCCGTAGGGTCCCGAACGTTTCCTCAAGATCTCGGAGGTGAGCCCCAAGGTCCCGGCTCTTTATCATGAGATCATCGACATAGACATACAAGTTCCTTACCCTTTGTTCGCAAAAGACCCAATCTATCATCCTTTGATAACTGACACCTGCATTCTTGAGCCCAAAGGGCATCATCTTATAATAGTAGCATCCGTCCCCTGTGATGAAGGAGACATCTTTGATGTCCGGGGGGTGCATGCGAATTTGGTGGTAACCTGAAAAAGCATCTAAGAAAGACATCACAGGAAAACCAACGGCTGAGTCAACCAGCGCGTCGATTCTAGGCAGGGGGTAGCAATCTTTCAGGCATGATTTATTAAGAAGTGAAAAGTCAATACACATGCGCCACTTACCTCCTCCCTTCTTCACCATGACTACATTGGAGACCCAGCCTGGATACTGGATCTCCGATACAAAGCCTGCTTGTATGAGCTTTTTCACCTCCTCGCGGATTGGTCCCTCCAGCTTGTCCGCCGTGGCCCTCTTCTTTTGGCGGATGGGGCGGGTGCCCGGGTCGACGTTGAGGCGGTGGAAAACCACATCCGCATCGATCCCAGGCATCTCCGCGGCGCTCCAAGCGAAGACGTCCACGTTCTTTTGTACGCACGCCAGGATCGCGGCCTGCTCCTCCGAACTGAGTTCTCAGCTGACTCGGACCTTTTCCACCACCCCAAGCCGAGTGGTGACTTCAAGCTCCACGACCTCATCCACGGCCTCCAGCCTAGATTGCTCTCCCCAAGCATTCTTCTTCTCCCCATCGCAAGCGAGCGTTTGGGCTCCTTCTTCCGTCTCTGCCTCTCCCACCATCATCAGCTCCTCCGCCCCTCCTTCACGGGCTCCCTTCCCTTTCCCTTCTCCTTCTCCTCTCTCCGCCCTGGGCCTCTCAGCGACCCCTTCCTGGGCATGAACTTCCTCTTCCTCCATCCCCTCTTCCTCTCCGTTATTGCCTCCGGCCTCCGACGCCCCCTCCATCACTTTGTCAAACTCCTCTGCTTCTCCCATCTAGGCGATGGTGTTGACAGCCGTCACATAGCACTATCTTGCAATCATGGGGTCTCCCCGGACCCGGACCTGGATTCCTCCCGCATTGAACTTGAGGCATTGGTGGAAAGTGGAAGGGACGCACCGAAATGCACTGATGAGAGGTCGTCCGAAGATGGCGTTGTAGCTCCTCGGGGCATCCACTATCACGAAGCGGCAGTTCCGGGACTGCCCTGCGAGAGTCACGTGGAGTCCCACTCCACCCTCTACCTCCTTCCTCTCTCCTGCAAAACCAAATAAGGGACCATCCGAGGCCAACACCCTCCGGGCCTCCACCTTCATCTCATCAAACGCCTTCTTGAAGACGGCGTTGACCGAACTCCTGTTGTCCACTAGAATCCGCGAGACGGTGAAGTTCTCGATGGCGGTCTGGATGACCAGCGCATCGCAAAACGGGTCTTCAAAGCTTGGCATGTCCATCTGGGAGAACGTAATTATTTCTGCTGGGGGTGGAGCAGTGGATGTTGAGGCCATGCTCCGCCGATAGATGGTATGGAGGCTAGCCTTGCGGGTTGCCTCCACCCCTACCCCCCATGGATCACCCCGATCCCTCCTCTACTCCCCACATCGACTCTATCGTCGCACTTTTCTTCTGCCTCCTTTCGAGGCTCGACCTCCTCGATTCTCACCTGCTGCCTTGGTGTGGGCACTCGGCCCCTTTTTGTTTCCAGGAACTCTGGGCAGGTGGCCATCGCGTGACCTTCCTCATCATGGAATTCACAATACGGCAACGCCTCCTCCCCTGCTTCGCCTTCCGCCACCCTGTTCCTCCTCCTTCTTCCTGCCCCTGCTTCCTCTTTAGCCTATTCTCTCCTTCCACTTCCTCCTTTTCACCTCCTGATCGCTATGGCTTGCTGAGGTGGGGGAGGCAATGACCTCGGACCCTGCCTCCATCCCAGCTGATGGGGTCTTCCTTGACCCCCATAGAAGTTACCCCTTCCTGGGCCGTAACCTCTACCCTAACCTTGCGTTCCTTCGGCATGCTGCCTCCACTCCCCCTCCGGGGCCCTGGGCTCTTCCCTTCTCCTTACCTCTTGCTGCCTGACCTCCGGCTTACTGAGCTTTGCTAGCCTCTTAGTGAGCTCCAGATTGGCCTCCTCACTTTCAATCTCTTCTGCCACCCTCTCCATCAGCTCCTCGTAGGAGACGGGGGCTTTCCTCTTCACGCCATCTTAAAGAAACTTTCCCTCAACCCGGCCGTGAAGGCGAGCTGGAGTGCAAACCCAGGCATCTCCTGAGTGAGTAGCACTTCTTCCTGGAACCGATCTGCATACCGAGCCAGCGACTCTTTTGGCTCCAGCTTCACTTTGAAGAGGGACTCGGCGTCCTTCTTCCTCTTCTTTGCGGTGGAGAAACGCAACAAGAAGCTCCGGCGCAAATCCTCAAAGGCGTAGATCGACCCTGTGGGGAGTTGATGGAACCAGTCCCTGGCCTTTTCCTTAAGAGTGACGGCAAAGAGCCGACACTTGAAGGCATCCGACATCGGCCTGATGGAGACCGAGTCCTCAAAAGACTGGAGATGCTGGATAGGGTCATCCCTGCCGTTGTAGTACACCCTGTCCCATTCTCCGAACCCTGCCGGGACAGGTGCAGAAAGTACCAACTCGCAGAAGGGGCTTCCCCGTTCAACCACCCTTTCTCATTCTGCTCGCCAACCTAGCTCTCTCGCTAGACTCGAGCTCGCGGGGACCGCGCTCTCGAGAACAGCATCTACCCGGGCCACTCCCACAGTCGCTAGCACGGAGCTCGCTGGCACGGAGCTCGCCGGGCTGGCGAACGGTGCTCTCCCTTCCATGTCTTGAACCGAACTTCCTGCAACTTCTTTTCTGGCCCTCCCCCCCCCCCCAGGGCGTTCTCGCCAACTGCCGCTGGGGGAATGGTCGCCTGAGGTGCTGGGGTCGCAAACTCGCTCCGCAACGCCGCGACTGTGAGCCCGAAGGTATCAAGCACCTCCCTCCTAAAGTCCGCGAACATCCTCGGCGTTACCACCTCCGGTGGCTCGCTGAACCCCTCGCCTTGATCCTCGCCTCCTGTCATGCCTGCTCCTTGGAACTTTCTTGGACCAGCCACGCTCCATGCTCACTGCACCATAATGTTGAAACCGATTTCTCGGTCTCTTGTGGAGCTCGGGTCCCTCACCGAAATGAGGGGCAGCTAGCCCTTACTGATCCCTCGGAGAAGACAGACGGAAAACTAAGAAAATGACTAAGGCCTTAGTCACAGCGAGGAGGTCCCTCCACTAACCCGGAAGATCGTTGAGCGCTTCCCCTCCCAAGCCAAAGCTGAGACTCGGGCACCTTGGAGAGCTCTGAAAACGCTAACCAAAGAAAGCCTAAGGAGAGAGAAGCTGAAGTGACCTCTCTCCAAAGGTGCCCTTGAGGTCTTATTTATAGGTTTTCTGGTCTGGCCTACAAATAGCAGGATTCCGCCTTTTGATTTTACTATACGCACCCCAAATGGGACTGCTAACAGCCAAACTCCGTCGTTTGGAGAGGCTAAGGGCAGACCACTAAGGGTAAAAGGGTAATTTGACCCTGTCGGCTTATGGGCAAGGAACTGCGAGAACCTTCCTGTGAGGTGCTCTCGCAGGCCCTCTCGCGAGTCCTTCTCACGGTGCCTCTCCTAGGCGATCACCCTGCGAGGACCTCGCTGGCCCCCTCCTGGCGGTATCTACCGAGGTTCGGTCTCGCGAGCTTTTCGGCGAGACCGTCTCTTATGGCTTTAATGAGCATGGAACACTGATGACTTCTGTCGAGCAGGGGTATGGTCGACGAGGCCGGGGGGGGGGGGGGGGGAGGGTTCGACGAACACACCCACGAGCACTTGTCTCGCCGACCCCTCGCGCTCACCCTTCAGCGAACTCCATTCTCGGCCTCTTATGGCCGTCTCCTTGCCTGGCGAATATCGGGGTTGTACATAAACATATTTCTCTTTTTAAATTATCACCATAACTTATGACCTAATTCTTGAATTCCTAGAATTTACTTTTATCTTACTCTTAGTTTAATGAAATTATAGTTAATTAAAAATAATAACGATGTCTTGTAATTCTTCCCTCATTCTTTTGCTCTGGAATAGCAAAAGCTCAAGTATGGGGGTGTTTGATGAGTTCTTTTTGTACTCATCCATTAATATAATTTTAACAATTTTTAATATGAATTTGTATAAATTGCATGAATTATCCCATTAAATTCATTTCTTTTTATTTCTATAAATTAACTTAAACTTATTCTACGTTTTCAGGTTTTCTGGGCATTTTGAGCAAAATTTGCAATTACACGCCAAGGTCACGGGCGTAACAGCCAAAGATGTGTTCCAGAACTGATTCCGCCACCCCGGGCTCATTCCGTGAAGTTTCGCCAAGTACATGCCCCAGGCTACTGGCGTGACCAAGGGAGTGACCCAGTCATGGCCGCAATACACCTCCTATAGCCAGAACAAGCCTGCCACATCATTTTAAGTTACATGCCCCTGGTCACGGACGTGACCGAGGGCGTGACATCCAGTACACGAGCGTGACTCATTCCGCGCCACTTCCCGCCGAATGAATCCCGTCAGACGCCATTTTGAAGATTATATGCCCTAGGTCATGGGCATGACCTAGGGCGTGACGCGTACGTAACGCCTGCATTGAAGCCAGATGGCGCACTCTCCGCACCAGCATCGATCACGCCCCTTACACGTCCTTGGTCATGGGCGTCACCAAGGGCGTTTAACCTCATTTTGCAGCCTATTTAAAGCCAACTACACCAGAGCTTAGGGGACAAATTTTGGGAGCCAAAGTCTTCATTTATTGTATTATTTTCATGTTTTTGTAGTTCTTGTACTTTTTCTTTTTTGTTGCAATTGTACTTTCAATTCAATAGTTATAATTTCAATTTCACTAGCTTATAATTCTCTTCTTTGCAAATTTAATAAAAATTAGTTCTTTCCTCTTCCTATTATATTCTCTATCTCAACATGAACTCTTTTATTTTTATTGATTCCTCCATCTCCATGAGTAGCTAAACTTCTATTAGTACTTCGGCGAGATGATCCAAGGAATAATATAAGTTATGAAATAATTTAGAGTTTCTCTTTCTCTTTTCTAAAAAACTTAAGATTTATCCTTGATTTTAAGATAACGAGATTATATTTTCGATATATAATCCTTGTTCTTATTTTCGTACTTTAGTTAGCCAAGAGGATCATAATGCGTATCGATCACTCAAGGATAAAAAAGAGTAGAATGCAATCCTCAAGAGAGCACGACGTTACCCTTCCAGATTGGAGTAAAAGCCAATAAGGGGATTCACCTCGTAAAACAAGCTTTAGGTGTTTCGATTATAGAATGAGAGTTCAGTCGATCAACCTAATCTCAGGTAGACATATTCCTAGAGAGAGGTGCGTTCGTAATTCGGGAATCTCCATGGTCAAAGCTATTTTATTAAGAGAATGCAATTTTATTCATTCTTCTTATTTTTATCTCTGAGGAGATTCAAAGATCGAGGGCTAATCGTCCATATAATTTTTTTAATCGTTATTCTAATTCACCATATTTTCATTAGAAACAAACTAACTCAAAGTTCAATTGATAAAATAATAGAGATTTTCTTGAAGTTAAAGTACTCAACCACCCCGAGTCTAATACGACCATGGTTTTCTAAACCTATACTACTTTCGATACTGTACAATTGTCATTATCGCTTGCAAATATAGTTTTGCTCATCAGTATACAACTCTCTTTACCCTTGAGTGACCAATTCATACTTTGAGCCTCTCGGCTAACTAAGTATGAAAACCTAAGTGAAAACCATATATCATAAATATGGTCTCGCTAATTTAAAAATCAAGGGTAAATCAAAAGTGTTTACATAAATAGAAAAAGAGAGCAAAAAATTCATAACTTGAGTATCTAATCCTTGAATCAACTCCATCGGGCACTAATGAGAGTTTAGTTAATCATGGTGGAGCGGAAAAAGAAATAAAAATAAGATTGCATGAAAAAATAACTAAAGTAGAAAGAGAAGGGAAGAAAAAGCAAAGTTAAATTTTATTGAAAACCAATGTGCTTACAAGCTTAAGTGAAAGAATACAATACTAGAAAAGGAGAGATTACAAGCATACACTAGACTATTGTTGGATCGGTAGGCGCCCTTAGAGGGGGGGGGGGGGGTGAATAAGGGTTTTAAAAACTTATATTATATTTTGAATAACTTTGAAAAAGCTTTGATTATTAAACTGGAGAAGATCAAGATAAGTCAAGTGAAGTAAAAGTAAAGACTTGATTTTATTAACTTGAGAAGCATGATTACAAAACTTGATCTCTTATCGAAGCTAGAAATCAAAGCGAATAGAAAGACTCTTTTTCTTTTCTATACCGACTCGTATCCCCACGAACCGGTTGGCTTTAGCCGATCCTTCCCCAGATACGGCCTCAAGCCGCTCTTGCCAACCCTTCCCCAGATATGGCCTCGAGCACCCCCTAGACCTACTCCCGAGACCTAGTCACCAACACGAGGCGAATTTTTGCCCTAATTCCTACCCAGACCTAGTCGCCAACACAAGGCGAATTCTCTAACGGTTACAAAAGATATGAAAGAAAATAACAACAACAATATTAAAACTCCCTCTAAGAAACTTCTGAAGTCGGAGATGAACGATCGCTGTAGAATAAGCGAGGTTGAAGCGATCCCTCTTTGGATGTAGCGTGATGAAGTCCTCCTTCAAAAACTCTCTAAGCGTTTGGTGGGAGATCAACTCTCGGTCATATAAGGCTTTGGAATTCTAGCACAAGACCTCTCTCAGGAATCAGCACCCCACACGAGAAGAGAAGGGTCCATTATATAGCCTCAGCGCTAGCGCCCGCGCTAGCGGTACAGCCGGCGCTATCCCATATTAGGATATATTCTGCGCGACAGAATCTTCAATCCGAGGAAACAACTCTCTCTTGCTTACTGTGCTCCTCGCTATCGCCAACGCTATCGGATACCGCCGGCGCTATCCCATATTAGGACACATTCTGCGCGGCAGAATCTTCTATCCGAGGAAACAATTCTCCCTTTCCAACTGTGCTCCTCGCTATCGCCTGCGTTATCGGATATCGCCTGGCGCTATCTCCTTCTATAAGTTCTTCTAGCAATTTCTCTTAAGCCAATATTTCGTCGAAAGAGATTTTGTCGAACGCCTCTAACAGTTCGTCGAACGAAATTTTGTCGAACTCAATTCTTCAGTCAGGCTTCAACATTCGTCGGGCTCAATTTCGTCGACCGTAAATTTTTCGAACGGGCTTCAACAATCATCAAAAGGAAATTCGTCGAACGGGCTTCAACATTTGTCGAACGGAAATTCGTCGAACGAGATTTTGTCGAACGCTGCGAAGAGTTTGTCGAACGCATTTTCGTCGAACGCCATTATGAGCATTTCATCGAGCGCCGCTAACAATTTGTCAAATGACAGCTAGCGCCTGCGCTAGTACTATCGCCATCCCTAGTAGTGGTTTTGGATTTGATGGCTCATCTTTGGGGGCAACCTTCTTATGTAATCCTTGAGTCATGTGGACTTTGTTATCCTGCACACCTAAACACACAAGATCAAATACACATAGGATTTGTTATTCTCAAACCTAGTAGATGCAGAAGACCATGTTCCAACAAACTCCATTAATGATAAATCAGAGTATTAATATATAAGCATGAAGAAACATACTTGTGTGTGTGTGAGAGTGATGACTTAGGATAATTTTCGATTTTAGCATATAGAATTGCTCCCCCTAAGTACATGCTCCCCCTAAGTGAATGCTCCCCTAATATGTAAGCTATCATCTTAATTAAGCATGTTAGTTTTATAATTTGATAGCAGATTATATTTATCATGTTAGTTCTCCCCATTTTGTTATTAGCAAAAGCGGGTAAGGAGACACCACTTAAAAGTTGATAATAAGATAAAGGCATGATCGAGCTTATAGAGAGAAGGAAATAATAAGGAGTTTTTGAGTAACATAATATTTTCATAAATCAGAGTTTGTAGCATAAACAAATGTAATGATGTCCAAGTAACTAAACTACCCAAAAATTATATCTACACCCTAGCCCCGTACTAAGTGACGGATGAGCATGAAGAGCTGCATACATGTCGTAGGTTGGGGTGTTAGTCCCATATGCAAACACTAGACACAACTCAACCTAGCACTCTTTCCCCCCAGTGCCTCGCAAGGCCCCACTGGAACCATCCCCGGTTAAGGACAAGACATGACTTAGAGGTTGGGTTATCTAATGTTTACAACCCTACGCCCCCGCTATGGTGAGATATGTAATCATGGATAATAATTATTGGAAACATTTACGCATTTTAAATCAAATTATAATTTTATAGCCAATGGGATTTAATATTTGAATTTTTAAAGAAAAGTTCACATTGCTAATCCATTAATAAATCAGAGTTTTTAGCGTAATAATATTTTCATAGAAATAAATCAGAGTTTTATAGCAAAAAAAATCCATGTTAAAAGCAACCAATATAAAGTTTACCAAGCAAGTCTACCACTTGTTGCAAGAAAGGAATTTGAAGATTCAAGTGATGATGCACACAAAATGAAAGACTTTAAATAAGCATGAAAGCGCAAGGTAAAACAATTATATGGTGATGATGCGGAAGACTTATAGAAATAAAAGAAACATCTAATTGTAATCAATGATGATCCATAAAAAGATATATGAGTTAAATTTCATAAAGAAGATGTTTTTGTAAATCTTTGTTCAATTAAAATCTTTAAATTTGACAATAAAGTAACCAAGCATGAAATAATGTTATTAAAAAGAGAGTACTACAATGTTATGTTAATTCACAATTTCAAAACATACTAAACATTGTAGAAAGCATGCTAGGTTATCTAGTGTCTTTCATAAGTAAAGAGTAGTATAGAATTAGCATTATGATCCAATACTCATGAGAAGAAGTGTTATGGAAGATAATGATGTGCACATAAGTGTATTTTGAATAGAGTAAACCAATGTTTTAATCAAAAGTACAAGAAATATGTAAAGTAAGAGCACAATAAAACACAAATAATTTTACTTCCACGCACTTCAATGCACAAAAAATGTACAACTACCAAGGTGCTTTGCACACACAATTCTCATTAAGACTTATCAGGGTGCAAAGTAGTGTTTGGGGGATCACATATTTTTATTTTAAAATTGAAACTAGTGATCCGGTGTACTTAAGAATAAATGGTTTTTATTTTGAAAGAAATATATGGTTTGCACAAGATACTTTACTATTCTTTCCATGGTGCTCAACCTCACAACGCTTATTAAGACTTATCAGGAGGTTCAAGTAGTGCTTGGTGGAGTTATCTTTGTCACTTTATTTTATGATTTTGTTTTGTACAAAGTTCTCCGAATACACTTGTTTTGCAAACCAATATAATTTATGAAAAACATAACCACTTTTCTTAACTTTTAAAGTGCAAACAAAGGTTGTGTAGGTAAGATACTTGTGCAATTTTAATTCATTATACTAATACAAAACATACACAAGCATTCATAGATTAAACACATAAGTATACAATGCAAAAATAAGTGAGTGAATAGCAATCATTATCAAACATAAAACATTTACTCATACTTAGAGGCATGCTAAGCTTAGTTCTACACAACTTTTTCAATATAATTGATGCGCATATTAATAGATATATCAAAGCATGATGAAAACAATGCTCAAAGTAGTTTGAAAAGATAAATAGCAACATCACAGAAGTTCTAAATAATAGATTAAATCATGCTTGATTTTCAATGAGGTCCATATAGTATTTTTGATATTTTGAAGAATAATTTTGATTTAAAGTTTGAACTCATAAGATTGATCTTGGACTTCCTGAGGTCTACCTTGTGAGAGGTTCGCCCGGTACTAGGTGATATGGTTGGATGATAGCCCAAATCACCCTTTCGCAAGATACTTGTAAATAGAAAAGTTAAGTTCAAAATAATAATTTTTGATACTTTTTTTTTATATTTTTGTAATTGATTTTTGCTTTTAGAAATAGAATTTAAACAAATGACAAAAAACCCAAAAAGTCAAAACATATTTTTTGTAATTTGGCTTTTGTATTTTTGTATTTGATTTTTCAAAAATGTAATAAAAGCAAAAGTGCAGAAATGAATAGTACACATAGATTAATATATTTTTAGGGATTTTTCAAAATTTTTAAAATACAGAAAAACAAATAGGTGCGCTAGCGCCGGCGTTAGCACTAGCGCGGGAAACAGTACATGATTTTTGATGATTTTGAATTTTTTGTTTGTTGATCTTGATTAAGTGTCCAAACAGTAGTTTCATGCTGAAATTTCAGATTTTTAGGAAATGTCTAGATAGTGCAAATTTCATGAAACATTAGCGATTTTGTATATGACTTTACCAACTAAACTTTGCATGAGATGACATGAATGAACAAATCAAATATGCATGATTTTAGTGATTAACCATAATGTTCATGCACAAGAATACCATGGATAAGCCCTGGATGAGAATACCCAGCCTGTATGTCTTGGTAAACATATAAAGCCTAACATAGACACAAATATTCTTTAGGCGACAATGTTAGTCTGATAAGTTTGAGATTAATGTTATACCAAGATTTGATAGTGTTTGAACTTATAGACCTATAATGGAGTGACAATTCTATTTGATTTGATATCAAAATGATTCAAAGGACTAAACTAGAAATAAATCACAATACACACATAATACACCAACCATGGTAAAACAATTATAATATCAATTGTCATCATATAATTCATATGGATGTGATAGAAATAGTTGTTTTTAGAAGATATTTGATGTGAGTTATGATATATGATTTTAGAGAATTTTAGCAGCGGACATAAATAGATCATGGTGGTGCGAGTGACATCAATATTCATTATGAAGATAAATTCTTTCAATACATTTTAGTGATTTTCTTTTAATTGAGAATTTTGAATATATATACGTGATTTTTGATAGGTGAACAATAGTGATGGTTTAGATCATGTTTGACATCAAGGAGTGAACACAATATAATCTTTTATTGTGAACAAAGACAACCATATTGAAAGTTGAGCTTTTATTTAGATCTTGAACATTCTTGTAGATTATGTTATTTCTCTAAACCACTTGCTGGTGAAGGCTAAAAAGCTTAATGGCCTAATGAATTGATTTAATTTTAAAATATCTTATAGCAAATTTAGAATTTGATTTATATGAATAATAAAAGATATTTATAAATAATGAATATGAGAGAGATAGATACGTCATCAAAATTAGATATGACTTTTGAATTTTGATCAATTTGATTTTATAAACATATTAAGCTTTTAAGCCATAGGATCATATTTTCAATACTATATAGGATGACCATGACATGATAGTTCAAAAGGAAAACAACAAGAAAAATAAAAAGGACATTAAAGCACATCATGAAATAGAAATTTGTATATCTTATTTTGAAAAGTTTCTACTTCATGCATTTGATGATACCTAATGAATAAATGTTTTAGGTATCCAAAGGGAACCATGAGGGATGGTTCCTTCGGGTACCTAAATATGGCGAGATGGCTTTTGGGGAGACAAGGATGGATGGACCCTTTCATTTGACATTAGTGAGTCATTCTTAAGTATGGGTCTCCATTCATACCTTGGACAAATATTATTTTTATTTTTCAAATTTCCATAGTCCTTTTCTTGTATGTTTGGATAAAAATGACTTTTGAATTTATTATTTAAAAGAAATTTTTTTGCGTTTAATTTTAAGTTGGGAGAAGATTGATATTGTAAATGCTGATGATGATAGTGTTTTGGAATTTCATTTACAATCTTTTGATGTTTTTTATCTCCATAGTTTAGATTATTCACGTTTTGAGAAATCATATTCAACTTGCTTTTGGAATTTGCATTACATTGAGAATATATGTTTTGAGAATTTTTCTTTATGATTTCCTTAAGCAAGTTGATTTTAGTTTTTAATTCATTATTTTTAATCTTTAAATTATGTCTAGCTTTATTATAAGCGATTGTGCTATTTTTAAGAGTGGAAAGAATTGAATCTATATGATCTTGATATTTATTTCTATATTCATCAAATGTTTCATCCATCCATTTAATTTCAATTTCATAGTCCTTGCACTTAGCACAATCATTTATCAAAGATGAATTATCTAAACTTAATTTTTCATTATGTTCTTTTACTAAAATAAAATCCTTTTCAAGTTTCTTGTGCTTTTCTTTTAATTCATTATATTCTACACACGTTGTGGTGTTTTCAACTAAGGAGCCATGTGTAGAACAAGATAAATTAGAATTTGATTCTTCATTAATTTTTTCCTTTAAATTTTTATTTTCTAAGCGCAAATGTTTATTAGCATTTTTTAGTTTCTTAATTTTGTGCTTTGTAGTTTGAAGCATTTGTAATGTAGAAATAGAAGTACAGAAAATGGGATTTGATTTCCTTATAGTGCTTTCGGGAGAGGCACGATTTGAGCATATCGTTTCTTTTACATCTTTTTGGCACTCCTCTTCCGAAGACAGTACTTCTTCTTCTTTTCCATTTGATGTGTGCTCCATTGATCCGTCATGAGAGGAGCATTCTTGAAGAATTCTGCAAGCTTGCATATTCTCCGGTTCTTGCGATTGTTCCATACCTGTAGAAGGAGAATCATACATTTCTTCAAGAAATTTCTATACTTTGTATGCACTAGAGAAACAATATATTAATTTGAAAATATCTTGAGATAAAGCACAAAAAATATAATGCATAGCTTTGCATTTAGGTGATGCTCTTGTTTATTTGATTCGTCAGCTGGTCTATAAATTGCTATATCCCATGCATTGATATCTAAACTTTTAATAAATTTTTCCATTAATAATTTCCACCCTTTATAATTTCTCCCTTCGAATAAAGGTGGTTTAGGAGATTTTTCTTCTTCATAAAATTTTACCCCACTAGTAGAAGCGAGATAATGAGACGCCATTATTCCAGATTGTTAAGCCGATTTGGAATAACCTGCCTCTGATACCACTTGTTGGATCGGTAGGCGCCCTTAGAGGGGGGGGGGGGGGGGGGGTGAATAAGGGTTTTAAAAACTTATATTATATTTTAAATAACTTTGAAAAAGCTTTGATTATTAAACTGGAGAAGACCAAGATAAGTCAAGTGAAGTAAAAGTAAAGACAAGATTTTATTAACTTGAGAAACATAATTACAAAACTTGATCTCTTATCGAAGCTAGAAATCAAAGCGAATAGAAAGACTCATTTTGTTTTCTATACCGACACGTATCCCCATGAACCGGTTGGCATTAGCCGATCCTTCCCCGGATACGGCCTCAAGCTGCTCTAGCCAACCCTTCCCCAGATATGGCCTCGAGCACCCCTAGACCTACTCCCAAGACCAAGTCGCCAACACGAGGCAAATTTTTGCCCTAAGTCCTACCCAGACCTAGTCGCCAACACGTGGCGAATTCTCTAACGGTTACAAAAGATATGAAATAAAATAACAACAACAATTTTAAAACTCCCTCTAAGAAACTTTTGAAGTCGGAGATGAACGATCGCTGTAGAATAAGCGAGGTTGAAGCGATCCCTCTTTGGATGTAGCGTGATGAAGTCCTCCTTCAAAAACTCTCTAAGTGTTTGGTGGGAGATCAACTCTCGGTCATATATGGCTTTGGAATTCTGGCACAAGACCTTTCTCAGGAATCAGCACCCCACACGAGAAGAGAAGGGTCCATTATATAGCCTCAGTGCTAGTGCCTGCGCTAGTGGTACTGCCGATGCTATCCCATATTAGGATAAATTCTGCGCGACAGAATCTTCAATCCGAGGAAATAATTCTCTCTTGCCTACTGTGCTCCTCGCTATCGCCTGCACTATCGGATACCGTCAGCGATATCCCATATTAGGACACATTCTGCGCGGCAGAATCTTCAATCCGAGGAAATAATTCTCCCTTGCCAACGATGCTCCTCGCTATCACCTGCGCTATCGGATATCGCCTGGCGCTATCTCCTTCTATAAGTTCTTCCGGCAGTTTCTCTTAAGCCAATATTTCGTCGAACGAGATTTCGTCGAACGCCGCTAACAGTTCGTCGAACGAAATTTCGTCGAACTCAATTCTTCGGTCAGGCTTCAACATTCGTCGGGCTCAATTTCGTCGACAATAAATTTGTCGAACGGGCTTCAACATTCGTCGAAAGGAAATTCGTCGAACGAGATTCAACATTTGTCGAACGGAAATTCGTCGAACGAGATTTCGTCGAACGCCGCTAAGATTTTGTCGAACCAATTTTCGTCGAACGCCGTTATGAGCATTTCGTCGAGCGCCGCTAACAGTTCATCGAACGACAGCTAGCGCCTGCGCTAATACTATCGCCAGCACTAGTAGGTGTTTTGGATTTGATGGCTCATCTTTGGGGGAAACCTTCTTATGTAATCCTTGAGTCATGTGGACTTTGTTATCCTGCACATTTAAACACATAAGATCAAATACACATAGGATTTGTTATTCTCAAACCTAGGAGATGCGGAAGACCATATTCCAACAACTATTACATGAAAGAAAACTAGAACATTACTGGAAAAGAAGAGAGAGAGAGAGAACATGAAAAGTAAAGACATGAAAAATAGTTGAAAATAGCAACTACATCAACTAGCAGCACCTCCCCCAATCCAAAATTCTGAACCCTGAACTTAAGGAGACCTATGGAATTTATAGGAAAAAATTTCAAGTTACACGCCCTAGGTCAGGCCCATGACCGAGGGCGGGTAAATACAGTTCTGCTCAGCTGGGACGGCGGCATGGGGCTTGTGTGACGGCACGGAAAAAATCAGAAATTACACCCCCGTGGCATGTGGGTCACGACCGTGTACTTGGGCGGCTTCATTAAATGCATCGTGGGAGTGATTGGAGGCACGACAGAAAGTCATAGATCATGCGGGGTGAGTCACGGCATGACTGAGGGTGTGTAATTGAACACGGGCATGAAATGGGGGGAATGAGCTCAAATCGCGCGACAGTATCCCTGACTGGCATTAAGATTACACGCCCTTAGTCATGGGCATGACCGAGGGCGTGACATGCATTTTTGACCAAATTTATCCCAAATATCTGCAAAAATAAGAATATGCTAAATTAGATTTAAATTGCATAAAAGAACTAATTATAAACTAAAATTGACATGAAAAAAAATCAAATTAAAAAAAATACTAAAATCTATACTAAAAATTTATATAAAAACTACTTATCAAATACCCCCATACTTGAGGTTTTGCTATTTCGGAGCAAAAGTAAGAGACATATTTTATAAGACATTGATATAATTTTAATTTTGTCTAAAATTTCATTTAGACCAAAAGTAAGTTAAGATTAAATTCTAAGAGGAGTTAAGTCCTAAATTATGATGATTTTTGAAAAGAGGACAAATGCTTAGCTCAGCACTTCTCAAGGTAACTAATTAGCTAACAAAATTGTAGAAATTATCAAACTAAATTAGATTTAAATTATAAGAACTCTAACTTAAAAGAAAACTTAAGGAAAAGGTAACTTACTAAATATTGCTCTCTCCACAACTTAAATTAGATCTAGATCAACAGTATTGCTTAAGGGGGTTCACAAAATTTGGCAAAAGAAGAGATCTTAGAATGGAGGTGATGGACTTTATCCTCTCACCTCATTCAAATTTTTTTCTAAATGTATATGTTTAGGAAAATGATGAATTTTATCTTCTTATTTTCCATGACATAATCTATAAAATTATCTTCTAATAGAAACCCCAAATGTATATGTTTAGGATTAATGAATTTTATCATCTTACTCCATGCCATATAATGTTTAAAGTATCTTGGGTGCATATGCTTAAGGAATAATGAATTTTATCCTCTTATTCCAGTGACATATGGTCTTCTAATTCACTTTTTAATGCCAACAAAGGGGTAGGGTAGAGAAAAAAATTTAGCTTATAAATTAAATTATAATGAGAGCAAATTATAGTAAATTGAAATTTCCTAAGATTTAAAAAGCTAGAAGAAAATATACTAGAAAACTTAGGAGGTTTAGCAAATTTGCTAGAAAATGAATCCATTTAAACTAAAAAGAGAAGTCACGCTAAATTGATTCTCTAATCAAATTAAAATCATAAAATGATTATTAAAACAAGATTACCTAAAATTTAAGTTTAACGAACTATGATAAAACAAAATTTTAGCTAATTAAAAAAATGCTTATAAGCATTCTCAAATAGATTTAAAAGAAATAAGAAAAACAACAAGTAGGGGTTTTATTAAAAAAAATTGGTTTTTTATTATATGTTTTTCATATTTTTTTGGGAATTTTTGATATTATCTTTTCTTTTAATAATAATAATAAAAGAAACTAGTTTTAATCCCTTTTTTAACTTCTGGACTTCCCGAGGTATACCCCGGGAAGGGTTCTCACCAGTACTACAAGGTGTGCTAGGATGAAAGCTCAAACATCCCTTTCTAAGATATTAGATTTTCGATTATCCTTTTTTGGGGTTTTGAAAGTGCTTGAATAAAAGAAAATATAAGAATATATATATATATATATATATATATATATATATATATATATATATATTTGAAGATTTTCTAATTTAAGAACTACATTTTTAAGAACTATATTAACACCCACATACTTAAAGTTAAACATTGTCCCCAATGATTAAACTAAGTATGAAGCAATAAGAAAAAGAAAAAGGAAATAATGTGCAAGCTAAGGTAGAAGAATAGTGAATAAAAGAGAAAGATGAAGAGGGGAAAAAGGGCTTCCCTTTCTACGAATTTGGTTGGGGGAACCCGCGGGTACCTTCAAAACATGTTAAAACAAAAACAAAAACAATGAAAAGACAACTTGGGGTGCCTCCCAAAAGCGCTTTATTTAAGATCACATAGCTTGACCCATTTGACGCTCACGTTATCGATGGAAGGACAATTGATTCACTCTTCTCGTTCGATAATTCTCATGGAAGATACAACGTAAGACGGTTCCCATTTACTTTGAAGGAGCATTTTACGGGGTGGGAGATTAGAACTGTCCAATATGACCAAACCTCTTTTACGATAAAAAGGTTGGACCATCAAGATTTCAATTTTCCATGAAAAGGCGAAGACGAGAGTTATAAAGGAGGACAAGAACGCCCGACGAAAAAGTTTTAGGAAATTTTATATTTTTGTCGTGGTAAAACTTTATTCGCTCCTTATAAAATTTGTTACTCCCATACGCATTCGTGCGCCACACATCCAGTTCATTTATTTGAAACCTTCTTTGCTCATCTTCTATAGTAGAATCGAGGTTTAAAAATTTAAGCGCTCAGAGTGCGATGCTCTAACTTGACCGAAAGGTGGCAATCCTTGCCATAAACAAATCGATACGGTGTACAACCGATGGCGGTCTTGTATGTCGTTCGATAGAACAAAGCACATCATCAAGCTTAAGTGCACAATCCTTCCTATTAAATGAAACTTATTTTTTCTAATATCCACTTCAACTCGCGGTTCGCGACTTCAACTTGGCCGCTCATTTGTGAGTGATAAGTAGTGGAGAGTTTGTGCGTGGCACCATATTTTGCTAAAATTTTAGTGAATTGGCTATTGGAGAAATGGGTGTCTCTATCACTAACTATAGCGTGTGGCAGCCATAATGAGAGAATAATTTTTTGAAAAAATTAACAATTACTCTCCCATCATTTGTGGGAAGAGATAATGCTTCCGCCCACCTCAATACGTAGTCGATCTCAATGAGAATGTATTTTTTTTCGAAAAAAGGGAGGGAGAGGACCAACAAAATTGATACCCCAAAGGTCAAAAATTTCAAATTCTAAAAAGATATTTTGGGCCATTTCATCCCGGCGGGAGATGTTACCCGACCACTGGCAGCTATCGCAAGTACTCACAAGGGTATGAGAATCTTTAAAGAGAGTGGGACAATAAAAGCCCACCTACAACGCCTTCCTCGCGGTTCGGTTCGCTTGATAATGACCTTCTGTTGGTCCTTCGTGGCAATGCCATAATATTTGTAAGCCTTCCTCACTCCAGACACATCTTCTCACTACCTGGTCCACGCATACACGGAATAGAAAGGGGTCCTCCAAAAAATAAATTTTTAAATTAGAAAAGATTTTCTTCTTCTACTGACTCGAGAATTCTTTTGGCAAGACCCAGGCTACTAGATAGTTAGCTAGATCCACGAACTAGGGGGTGAAAGATGTCATTACATTTTTGAGAGCAAGGAGGCGCACTTCAGGGAATTTATCATTAATATCGGCTTACACTAATGCTTCCGTAGTGTGATTTTCTAAATGAGAAAGATGATCGGCCACAAAGTTTTAAGCTCCCCTATTGTCCCAGATCTCTAAATAAAACTCTTGCAAGAGGAGGATCCATCATAATTAACGGGGCTTGGCGTCTGTCTTACTTAGAATATACCTAAGAGCAAAGTGATTTGTTAAGTCAATTACTTTGGAGAGAGTGATGTCTGACCTAAACATATTGAAGGCAACATGATTGCTAGAAGATCCTTCTCGGTGGTGAAGTAATTCTCTTGTGCCGATGTGAGTGTCATGCTCGCATAATAAATTGGGCGGAAATAATTGTCGTACATAATTTCGAAGGGTAGCATCCAATACGGTGTGACTAGAATTATGGAATTTATAAGTTTTTCTTTTATAAGTTTAAACGCTTGGAGACATTCATCGTTAAAAATGAAGGATGATTATATTTTGAGAAGATGGGTTAACGGCTTCGTGATTTTAGAAAAGTGGTGTAAAACGCCAATAAAACCCTATGTGGCCTAGGAATCTTCTAATAGCTTTAACATTAGTTGGAGGGGGAGTTTCTCGATAACATCAATCTTGGCCCTATCGACCTCGATCCCTTTGCCCGATATTTTATGGCTGAGGACCAATCCTACTTTAACCATAAAATGGCATTTCTCCCAATTGAAAGCTAGATTCGTTTCCTCATAATGCTGAAGCACGCGCTCGAGATTTCTTAAACAACTTTGGAATGAATTTTCGAAAACGGAGAAGTAGTGCATGAAGAATTCATCACTTCCTCTACTAACTTGTCGATGATTGTTAGCATACATTTTTGGAATGTAGCTGGCGCATTATAAAGGCCAAACAATATCCTTCGATAAGCGAAGGTGCCGAAGGGACAAGTGAATGTTGTTTTCTCTTGGTTGTTAGGCGAAATAGGGATTTGGAAGTATCCCAACAAACCATCTAGGAAACAATAGTAGGAGTGACCTGAAAGGCGTTCTAAGATTTGATCGATTAAAGGCAATGGGAAGTGATCTTTATGGGTGGCATCATTTAGTTTCCGATAATCTATGCACATAAGCTAACCCGTAATAGTACGGGTTGGGATTAATTCATTATTTTTGTTTGCGACTACCATTATGTTGCCTTTCTTTGGAACGACTTATACTGGGCTAACCCAAGTAATATCTGAGATCGGGTAGTTGATTCTCGTATCTAAAAGTTTGATAACCTCAGCCTTATTGACTTCTTTCATATTCGGGTAGAGCCATCGTTAAGGATGGATTGTGTTCCGGGAATTATCTTCAGGGAAGATTTTGTGAGCACAGAAGGAGGGGTTAATCCCCCTGATATCAAATATCTGCCCGCAATTGTGTGGCGATGATTTCTTAAAATTAGAGCCAATTAAAAAATTTCAGAATCGCTCAGCTCGGATGAGATGATAACGGGTAACTTGGAATTTTTTTCTAAAAACTAATATTTAAGGTGAGAGGGGAGTTGCTTCAACTTTAGGATGGGTGGTTCTTCATACGAAGCTTTAATTTTTTTAAATGTAGTGGCTCTGGTGGTGTGGAACAAGAAACTTCTTCTAAATAGAAGAGCTCGATGAGCTTAGAATCGTTACTTGATGAGGAAACTAACTCAGGAGGTGATTAAAATTCATTCTCAAAATATTCTTCTAAGTAGAAACATGAATCGTCATATTCTAAGGTATTTCACGTTGATGGATTTATGTTAAATGTAACGTCATCATCTCCAACCCGTTGGAGGAGGTTTCCATTACTAACATCGATAATTGCTCGGGAGATGGTGAGGATGGGGCGATCGAGTATGAGGGGTACCTCAGCATCATCTTTGATATCAAGAATGACAAAGTCCACCGGAAAGATGAACTTATCAACCTTAACGAGTACGTCATCCACTATCCCTACTGGATATTTAATAGATCGAACTGTGATTTGGATACTCATTCGTGTATGGCTAGGATTTCCTAAACCTAACTGTTTAAATAATAAGAAAGGCATAAGGTTTACACTTGCTCCATGATCAGCTAAGGCGTGCTTTACTAATGAATTGCTAACTAGATAAGGGATGGAGAACTGCCCCGGGTCATTTGCTTTTTGGGTCAATTTGTTAAGTATAACCGCAGAGCATTCAACGTTTAGAGAAATATGTGAGATATATTCAAGTTTCTTTTTATTGGAGAACAACTCCTTGAGATATTTCTCATAATTCGGCATTTGAGAGATAGCCGCGCAGAAGGGAACATTAATATGAATTTGTTTTAATATTTCTAAAGACTTTTTGTAATTTTTCTCAGCGCACTAGCTCCTAATCTTAGATAGATACAAAATATTTGAACTAGAAGAGTGCAGAGCTAAAGTAGCTGGCAAATTTGAAGATAAAATAGGATGAGGAGGAAAGATAAGTACCTTGGTTCATCCTATTTTGAAACCACCTCCTTTCCACTACGGAGGGTAATCACGTTTGTGCTTTCCCTTGGATTCGGTTCTGTATTTCTTGGTAGAGCTCCTTACTGACACTCAGAGAACATTTTCGCTAACAACCCCACTTGATTCTCTAAATTTTTGAACGATCTGGTGAGTTTTCGAATGTTTGATTCATTTATAGCAACATATTTTGCAAATACCTCTTCAAGTGGAGAGGCTTTTGTTGTTGCGATGGAAAGTTGGGTGGATTATAATTTAGACGCTATTTAAGAGGTTTATTAAGATTATGAGGGTGCTGAGCACTTCCATGGTTGCTCCATGTGAAATTCTTATGATCCATATAACCCGCATTGTAGGTGTTGTTGTATGGAGCGGAGTTCGGGTTATAGGAAGGACATGGTGGATTTCTCATGTAATCAACACGCTCTTCGAATAAAACATTATTAGCCCAAGGAGGAGTGGAGCAGGAAGCAGACATCTCCTCCACTTGCTTATTTAAGCGCTCAACTTGTAAAGCTAAATTTGAAGTAGCGTCTATTTCAAAAATACCGGCCAACATGTTAGGCCGTGCTCGGGGCATATTCCATTGATACGCATTCATGGCAATTTCCTCAATAGGCTCTTGACTGTCCTCCAGAGTCTTCTTATTTAAAGCACCCCCAACGGCTGCATCAATCATCTACCTTATTTGGAAATTCAAGCAATTATAAATGATTTGCACTTGTTTCCAATTTGGAAGTGCGTGGTGAGGGCATCTACGCAAAAGCTCTTTGTAGTTCTCCCATGTATCATAGAGAGTCTCTGAGTCGATTTTCATAAATGAGGCAATATCTTTACGTATTTTGGCTGTCTTTGCAGGCAGGAAATACTTAGTAAGAAATTATTCTGAGATATCGGCCCATGTAGTGATGGACTCTTTGGGAAGAGAGCCCAACCACTTCTTGGCCTTAGATAGAAAAGAAAAAGGAAAAAAATGTAATCGAATGGCAACATCAGTGACGCCATTTATTTTGAAAGTATCATAAATTTTGAGAAAATTAGAAATATGAGAGTTTGGATCTTCATCCTGCAGACCATCGAAGGTTTGCGATTATTGCACCATTTGTATGATGCTAGACTTGATATCAAAATTATTGTTCACCATTGCGGGGCGAACAATTCTTGACTGTATGCATTCCAGATTTGGCCTCGCATAATAGGATATGGTCCATTGTTGGGCCTCATTAGGATTGGGCGCATTGGGCTCTATATTTTCTGTGATGGCATCCCTGATCGACTCTTTGAAGGCTAAATGTGAATCAGGATCATGAGAATGGCGACGCCACAAAAGGGTTTGCCTGATCTCTGGATTAAAAGGAATATTCGGAGAGCTACCTCGGGTCATACACTAGAAAAAGAAAAGGGTAGAGAAGAAAAAAAGAAAGAGAAATAGAATGGAGAGAGAATAATAAAATAAAACAAAAGAAAGAGAAAAACTTAATTATTCCTCTTTTTTTTCCTTTTTAGGCGGATTGAGTTAGTCTTGAACTTCCTGAGGTATACCTCGTGAAGGGTTCTCACCCGTACTAGGAGGTGTACTGGGATGATAACTAAAACGTTCTATTCCAAGATTTAAATTACACCTTTAAGATTTTTTTTGGAAACTAGAAAAAAATGATAAAATTAATAGCTATCCTCTTTTCAGAATATCAACCCAAGTCCCCGGCAACGGCGCCAAAACATGATATGAAAATATTTTGAGTTGTATGTTTTTGGAAAAGCAAAGTGAGGGGGTTGTGTGATGATATTCTCAAAACCAATATCCAATGAGGGCAAGTGTACCGTATTGTCAATGGTATAGGATATTTTATAAATATCAAGGTCATATACCTTGCGGCGCATTTATTACTTCTACTTCAAGAAGGAAACTATTATCTTATCAATTGATTTTTTTGAGTTGTTTTACTTAACTAAAAAGAGTGATAAAATGCAAATTAAAATAAGGTTTAGATAATGATTAAAAGGATTACTGCTCAATCTAAAATCACTTCGGCAAGAGAATAATCAAAAGTGGATAAAAATAATTATAATTCTTTTCAGTAAACTACTTGACCGTGGAAGTTCCCAAGCTTGAACATGCCTCTCTCGAGGGAAATGCCCAACTAAGTTTAGGAAAAATTGACGAAACACTCATTATATAATCGAATGCCTAAATTTTGCTTTACGCTGTGAACCCCACTATTGGATTTGACTCCAATCCAGGAGATTTACGTCATCCTCTCTCAAGGGGTGCGTACAACTCTCTATACCTTTGAGTGATTGATTCATAATTTGAGCCTCTCGGCTAACTAAGTATGAAATCTTAAGTAAAAACCATATATCAAAAATATGGTCTCACTAATTTAAAAATCAAGGGTAAATCAAAAGTGTTTATGTAAATAGAAAAAGAGAGCAAAAAAATCATAACTTGATTATCACATCCATGGATCATCGCGTTCAAGCACTAATTAGAGTTTAGTTAATCATGGTGGATGGAAAAAAGAAAGAGAAATAAGATTTCATGAAAAATTACCTAAAGTAGAAAGAGAAGTGATGAAAAGAAAAATTAAATTTTTTTGACCCAAAGTTCTTACAAGCTTAAGTGAAAGATTACAATACTAGAAAAGGGGAGATTATAAGCTTACACTAGTCTATTGCATGAAAGAAAACTAGAAAATTACTTGAAAAGAAGAGAGAGAGAGAACATGAAAAGTAAAAAACATGAAAAACACTTTAAAATAGCAACTACAGCAACTAGCAGCACCTCCCCTACTCCAAAATACTAAACCCTGGACTCAAGGAGACCTCTGGAATTTATAGGAAAAAATTTCAAGTTACACGCTGTAACGACCCGGCGCCACCTCCACTCACCCTTTTAGATGTGGGCCGCCCTTCCAGACCGTTAATAAGGACTGCAGTCCCTGCCACCCCAACACATCTCTGGCCTATTTCTCAGCATAGTGCATTATTGATGGCGGGTCTCGATCCCCCGCCACGCTTGATACATTTAATTATGAAAACATAAGTGAAAACCTAAAGCAGTACGCTAACTAAGTATGAAACCAAAGTGAAAACCACATATCGAAAATATGGCCTCACTAATTTAAAAATCAAGGGTAAATCAAAAGTGCTTGTTATAAAGCGAAACATGGGGTTTGAAGATCATAACTTGATTATCTCATCCTCGGGTCATCTCGACTGAGTACTAATGTGTGCTTAGTTAATAATGGTGGAGGGGTAAGAGGAAGGCGCGAAATACATTTGCATGAAAATTACTAAAGGAGAGAGAGAAGGAAAGACAAATAAATCTTTTAATAATAAAAGTTGATTACAAGTGCAAAAATAGGCATCAACAATAATGAAAAGAGATTACAAGTACACTAATAAATGTTGCATGAAAAACTAAGAAACATTTGCTTGAAAAGAGGAGAGAGAAAATGAGAAAATAATGGGAAAACACTTAAAAATAGTAAGAACAGCAACTAGCAGTACCTCCCCACTCCAGATTTATGAACTCTAAACTCATGGGAGTTGCTAGAATTTATTGAAAAAAAATTGCGAAGTACACGCCCTCAATCATGCCTGTGACCTAGGGCATGTAATATTAAGTTGGCATCCGGTTGGGGATAAGCTGACGGGATGGTGACAGTCTCGAAAATTGGTGAACACGTCCTCGGTCATGCCCGTGACCTAGGGCATGTAATTTACGGTGAGCCACAATTCGGCGAACGATGCGGTGCAGCAGCCGGCGCTCAGGACTTGGTGAACATGCCCTCCCTGGTCACGCTCGCGACTTAGGGACTATGGAGTGCGGTGCCCGCAATTCGGCGCAAGTTTCACTGGATCAGTCAGAGCAGGGAACTTGATGAACACGCCCTTGAACATGGCATGACCCGTGACATTGGGCGTGTAATCTAATTTTCTTCTGGTTTGGGCTCGGGATCACATATGTGTTGGGATCAGGTTACATGCCCCAGGTCATGCCCGTGACTCAGGGCGTGTACTTAGAATTTAGACAAAACTATTGATTTTCTACAAAAAAAATCAAATAAGACTAAGTAAAAATAATATTTTTAAAAGAAACTAATTATAGGCTTCAAATTCATAATTTACAAAAATTTAAGTAAGAATATACATATTTTTACCCTAATAAAATAAGCTAAATTAGCTTCGTCAAATTCTCCCATACTTATAATCTTACTTGTCCTCAAGCAAAGAAATACAAGTTTGCGAAAATAAAAAGGATTAATCAAACAATTTAACCATGCTAAACACGAGTACGATGCGAAATTAGAAGTAGAGAAATTTTTGAAAAAAAAATTGAAATTTATTACTTAATCTTAGCACATGATTTTATAGTTTTCAGTAATCATAAAAGTAAATCAACCAAGATTTCAAACAGAATTAAAAACTTAATAAAGTGACCAATGAAAAATGCATTGAGTCACTACTAAAGTCAAAGAGACATTTTATAATTATATCAATTTAAGCTAAAATTCAATATTCCTACCAAAAAACTTACACAACCTTCTTTCTCTCTACTATACTAAAAGGAAACTTAGGAAGCATGAATAAATAGAAGTTTAATTAGCCGTAAGGTTTGACTTAGGTTTAAGGGTGCGGTATTCATTAAATAAAAATGAAGGCTTTTATTTTCCACACTTAAACAAGAGAGGTGAGCTTTGCAAAAAGAAATTTTTGGTTGCTAGAACGTAAATTTTCATTTCCCAAATTTTTCCTCATTTTTGTTTCCAAATAATTTTTTTCTTTATTTCCTTTTTTCGTCATTTTCTCACTTACAAAGTGGAATCCTTCTTTTGTGGCAAAAAAGATAACCATAGTTCTCCACTATTTTCACAAAATGAAACACACTATCAATAAAATCAAAGCTCAAAAATAATTTAATTGTGCAATATGGGTAGGTTATTTGGCTTTGGTGAAAGATAAGTGGGTCTACAAAAAGGAATAGGAAAAGGCAAAATGTGCCTAGCAATGATAAATAATTGAGGTGTGGATTGCAAAGGCTCAAACTAAGTGAAAAACAATGTCTAAATCATTCTCATGCTTCTAAGTCTACTAAAAGTAAAGTTTTGAAAAATTCCATAGATGTAAATTTTTAAAATAGAAAATAAAGAAAATTTTCTTGTCATGAAAATGACGATAACAAGCGTCTAGACCATTTTGCATCTACTACAATTAACCCTAAACAACATTCAAAAAGATTATTAATAAAGAAAATAATGGATGATAAGTTTTACCAAAGTGGAAAATATAAAATAAATGACTATGAAAAAGAGCAAAATAATTACAGAATTTTTTCAAAAATATCATACTACCCTAATTAGGAACACTATATTAGTCAATATAATACTCGCTAAACATAGTTAAAATGAAAATTAATCTAATTCATTTTAACTAAACAAGTAGACGTAAGATTAAAGACAACAAAATGCAAAGTTATGGGGTACTAAAGATTTGGCAAACATTAACTTAATTTAACAAGGTATTTTTTTGCAAAAGTTTTTTTATATCAATCATTTTGGATTTAGATATTTTCAAAATAAACTATATACAAAAGCTAGAATTTTTTTTGGATTTTGGGGGTTCTGTAATTTGTTTGAAATTGTCTAGTTTTCGAAATTTTGATTTTTTTTCTAAATTCAAGAAAGACCCCCACATACTTAAAGTTAAACATTGTCCCCAATGTTTAAAACTAAGTATGAAGAAAGGTAGAAATAGTGCAAATAAAAGATAAAAGTGCAAAAGTAAAAGCTCAGGAGGAAGGAGGGGAAACAAAACTTCCTTACTAGCGAGGTCGGGGAGGCTTTAACAAAGTCCTACAAAATTTGTTAAAGGAAAAGAAAAAATGCAAGAAGAAATAAATAATGATAACTATGGAGTGCCACCCAAAAGCACTTTGTTTAAGGTCATATAAATTGACCCATTTGGCATTCAAGATAAAGGTGGGAGGATAAATGATTCACTCTTCCCGTTTGAGATCTCTCCTGGATGATACAACTTAATTCGGTGGCCATTTACTTTGAAGGAACCTTTTTTTGGGTAAGAAATGAGAACTGTCCCATATGACCAAACCACTTTGACGATAAAGGGGCCCGACCATCGAGACTTCAATTTTCCAAAAAAAAGTTGAAGATAAGAGTTCTAAATTAGGACGAGATCGTCGGTGAAAAGTTTTGGGAAATTTAATATTTTTATCATGTAGAACTTTGTTCACTCCATATAAAATTTAAAATTTGTTACTCATCAAGTTTGTTACGTTGAAACTTATAGTGCTCAACTACTAAGGTAGAATCAAGGTTTAGGAATTTAAGTGCCCAGAATGTGCGATGCTCTAACTTGACCGGAAGGTAACAAGTCTTGCCATAAAGTAATTGATACGGTGTACAACCAATGGGGGTCTTGTATGTTGTACGATAGGCCCATAGCTCGTCATCAAGCTTAAGTGCCCAATCCTTCCTATTAACAGAAACTATTTTTTCTTAAATCCGCATCAACTAACGATTTATGACTTCTACTCGGAAGCTCATTTGTGGGTGATAAGCAGTGGAGAGTTTGTGCGTGACGCCATGTTTCGCTAATATTTTAGCAAATTGGCTATTGCAGAAATGGGTGCCTCTATCAATAACTATGGTGTAGCATACCAAAATGAGAGAATCATTTTTTAGGAAGTTAACGATGACTCTAACATCGTTGGTGGGGAGAGTTTGTGCTTACACCTACCTTGGTACGTAGTCGATGGCAATGCAAATATATTTGGTCATAAAAGAGGGATGTAGAGGACCAACTAAATAGATTCCCCAAAGGTCAAAAATTTCGCATTCTAAAAAGAGATTTTGGGGCATTTTATCCAGACGAGAGATGTTACCTGACCGCTGGCAGCTGTTGTAAATACTTACAAGGGTGTGAGAATCTTTAACTAATGTGGGCCAATAGAAGCCTTCCTCTAGCGCCTACCTCACGGCCCGGTTCTCTGGATAGTGACCACTGGTCGGTCCTTCGTGGCAGTGCCCAAAATTTTCAAACCTTCCTCACTCGACACATATCTTCTCACTACCTGATCTGCGCAAACATGGAATAGAAAGGGGTCCTCCCAAAAATAATTCTTTAAGTCAGAAAAGAAATTCTTCTATTGCTGAGTCGAGAACTCTTTTGCCAGGAACCGGGCTACTAGATAGTTAGCCAGGTCTGCAAATCAGGGGGTGGAAGATGGCATTACCTTTTTGAGAGCATGGAGGCACTCTTCAGGTAATTTATCATCTATATCGGCCACCACTAATACATCTGTGGCGGGATTCTCTAAATGGGAAAGGTGGTCGTCCGCCATGTTTTTAGCTTCCCTCTTATCCCAGATCTCTAAATCAAACTCCTACAAGAGGAGGATTCATCTCAATAAATGGGGTTTGTATTCGCCTTACATAGTAGGTACCTAAGAACATAGTGATCTGTGAAGACAATTACTTTGGAGAGAGTGATGTATGACCTAAACTTATCGAAGGCAAAAATGATAGCTAGAAGTGTTGGTCATATGTGTCACAACCCTTTGTTTGAGAATGAAAGGCTTCTGATATCAGTTGAAAGTAATCTCTGATATCAAAGGAAAGGGAGGTTAGATCTTAGATTTACTCTAAAGGGGGGTGAATAAAGTATTAAAAGTTTTTCACTAATTTTATAGCGGAGTTAAAATAGTGATATATATATATATATATGTGTGTACTGAGTGAGTTCTAAAAACAAAACACAAAGAGATCACACAACACAGCACGGAAAAATAAACACAATCACAAAGGACATAAGGATCTATAGTAGTTCCCCAATAAACCTGGGTACATCTACTCTTCTACCACCCTTGGTAGGAATCCACTAGGTTTTTGATCAGGTGCCCTATCACCAATGGGTTTTTGATCAGGTGCCCAAACACCACTGAGCTTTTGACCAGGTGCTCAAACCAAACAACAGGTTTTTGTTCAGGTGCCCTACCACCAAGGGGTTAACTTTTGAAGGGAGTTAGAACCCTATACAAGATAGGATAAAGAGGGTTATGAAGTTCTTCTCTGTCAATAATCTGAGAGAAGACTAGTGGATTGTGTTATTGTAAAGCTCCCCTTGTCTGATAGAAATAGTTGACAGTTGAGAATGGAGCTTTTTCTTGAATATAGATCTTCCTTATAGCTGATGAATCTGAGAGACAAAGGTTTCTCAGATTATTGTTGCTCTCGAAGATTAGAACTTGCAGCAAAAAACTGAGAAAATAATGTTGATGTTCTCAAAGCTTGAGAGAGTCGCTGCTTGAGGAAGATGAAGATTTGTTTTTCTTTCTGTATTTCTCTCGACAGTATTGTCTCTTTTCTTCTCTTCCTGCCTTGTTGTACAGTAATAATGTAAATCTTCTTCTTCCTTATTCCTTTGAATATTCTGACTGATTTTGAAAACAAATCTTCTGAATAAGGAATAGAATAATCTGAACAGATTTTCTTGGAAGTGTATCCTTTAGTTCTTTACCTTTTCCATGAAAGTGTCCTTTTCCAAAATGTGGTAACGACCACTTTCTTGAAATAAGAGAATAACAAAAGGAAAGATAATATCCTTCACTTATCTGATAGGAATAGATCCATTGTTGATAGTCGATCTGAGTTCAAAGAATAGAATAAAAATGATCCTTCTGAAATAATAAAGTGAGGAGAAATTTCATCGATCTGAGAACTGAGTTCGTCGAACAGAATGTTGAGTTCGTCGAACTGAAAGATAATCTGCTAAATTAGCCTGGAAGAACAGAGTTCGTCGATCTGAGAAGCACATTCGTCGATCTGAACATCTTGATACTTATTCTTCGAGCGCAGAGCTGAGTTCGTCGAATGCAGAATGAAGTTTGTCGAACTGAAGAGATAAACTATAGGACTAGCTGGAGAACTGAGTGCATCGAGATGGAGTGCAAGTTTGTCGAACGCAGAGAGGAGTTCGTCGAATGTGGAATGAAGTTCGTCGAACACAGAACCTTGGCAAGTTCGTCGAACTGGAGCATGTCGTTCATCGAATGCAGGATGGAGTTCATCGAACGTAGTATGGAGTTCGTCGAATGCAGAAACTAATTCTTTTCCTTAAGTTCTAACAGCCTAAAACCTTGACCCTTAGACTATACATTGGGGTCAACTTAGTCCTTGTCAATAGATAGTGATCCTAGCCCAAATCAGTAATAGGGTTGTTCCGACAATTTTCCCCTATTTGGGTTAGGATACTATTTCACAAAAAAACAAATAATAAAATAATCAACGAAACAACAAAGCATATATATCTGACAGATTTTGAACATTTTAGCAGATATAAAAAATGATACTCTGAGTTTTGAAACTTTACATTGAAAATAAAAATAAATAATCAGAACCTTTTGTCTTTCTTTTAAGGAGGCTTGAATGTGATTTGCCTTTCAAATTCTTGCTTTCTGAATTCTGACATTGTAGAGAACTGAAAGAAATCCTTGCCTTCAGCTTTTGCTTTGTTGATCTAAACTGAATCTGTCATATTGAATTATTTCTGAATTTGGAGCTGCTTCTACATCACAAACCATAACCGAATCTGCATTTGAATCTGTCATATCTGAATCTTCAAACTTAAACTGCTGGAGCCTCTTCAAATAACTGAAACCATCAATCACTGCATCAAAATGAGCTTTATCATAAAGAACTGATTTTTGCTTCTTCATACAGCATCTCCCCCTGAAACTGGAACTTCTACATAAAGCATCTCCCCTATCAAAAAGGAAAGCATCTCCCCCTATCAAAAAGGAGCTTCTTCAAAACATCTCCCCCTGCCTAGTTTCAGGAAGACCTGGAGCTAGGCCCCTAGAAGAAGGGACAGTTATATAGGAGGTAGGGAAAGATGCAATTTTTGAAGAAATGTTGCCATTGTTCCTGCAAAAGAAGAAGAGAGATCAAGTGCAAAGGAATTGGAAAGAGAAGCAATTTCTATAGGCATAAAGTCAAAATGAAATAAAAGTTCGATTATAATGAAAGAGATCAGAAGTCGAAAAGACTTAGCCTTCGTCAGACTGCGTTCGACGAAAATTTAATTTTCATCGTTCTATGGATCTAATAGATATCATCTCAGTGGTTTGGTCTTGGCAGATCCAGACAGCTTCTCAGCGGCCCAAGGCCTTTTCTCAGCGGCTCAGCTGAGGTTAATAGCTTATCTCAGCTATTTTGTTGAGAATGAGAGCTTATCACAGCTGTTCAGTTGAGACTGAGAGCTTGTCTCAGCTGTTCAGACAGCAAACCAACTGAACTTAATTTACACACTGAGGGATAAATAAAAGATATAAAATTTTTAATTAATTTAATCTCCATCTATCATTCCTAGCTGATTTATAAAGAAAATATGATTCTTTGCATCCAATGGTTTGGTGAAAATATCAGCCCTTTGTAAGTCAGTAGAAATGAATTGTAGGCAAACTTTATTTTTATCCACATTATCTCTGATAAAGTGGTGCCTAATTTCTATGTGTTTAGTCCTACTATGGAGTACTAGATTTTGTGCTATAGATATTGCACTGGTATTGTCACAAAATATAATTGATTTATTTAGATTTATACCATAATTTAGAAGTTGATTTTGTATCCACAATATTTGTGAGCAGCAACTGCCTACAACAATATATTCTGCTTCAGCTATTGATGTAGACACAGATGTTTGTTTCTTACAAAACCAAGACACTAGCCTATAACTAAGAAACTGGCAAGTTCCTGATGTGCTTTTCCTGTCTACTCTGCATCCAGCATAGTCAGAATCTGAGAATCTAATTAATTCAAATTCTGATGTTGTTGGATACCAAAGTCCTAGATTTGGACAACCCTTTATATATCTCAAAATTATTTTTAATAAAATAAGGTGAGATTCTTTGGGGTTAACTTGGAACCTAACACAAATACATGTAGCAAACATTATATTAGGGGTTCGTTTGGCTCAGCTTATTTGCTCTGGTGAGTTTGGACAAAAATGTCATTGTCTTAGAATGTATGTTTGGTATGACAAATGTTACTATCATTACCAAGATAAGAAACTAGTTATAAGCATAAAATGTTTGGTATGACAATGACGTTTTTGTCCAAACTCACCGGAGCAAATAAGCCGAACCAAATGAAGCCTAGGTCTACTAGCTGTTATATATAGTAAAGTGCCAACAATTGCTCTATACACTTTTTGATCAACAGGTTTCCCTGATTCATCATTATCAACAACAGCATTGGAGGGCATGGGTGTTTTCATAGTGGAAGCATCAAACATACCAAATCTTTTCACTAATTCCTTAGCATACTTGGATTGTGATATGAATATGCCATTTGGAGTTTGGTTCACTTGAAGAACAAGGTGTTGGATCTTGTGGCGCCCTTAGAGGGGGGTGAATAAGGGCCTTTAAATTATGATTTTTTACTTAAGAATTTTCTTTTCTAAAAATCACTTATAAAAATTTACAAACTATGAAATTTTTAAATTAGATCAATCACAAATTTTTAAGTTAAAGATTAAGCAACCAAATTTGCAATTAAAGAAAAAGCATAATATTTTAATCATGAAATTCTCATACAATAAAAATGATCTTAACAATGATTAAGATCAAGGCATAAATAAGACAATAAACTTTTTACAATTTTTGTTTACCAATCCTTCTCCCAAGGATCGGAAGGCTATCACTTGTCTTTCCCTAGACCAAGCCCAAGCCTATCCTTTAGATCTTCCCAAGATCTAGACGTAGCACACAAGGCCACGATTTCCTACCAAGCCACGCAAGGACTTGGACGCTCCGCACAAGGAAGCGATTTTCCCCTAAGCCACGCAAGGACTTAGACGTCGCACGCAAGATGACGATTTCTCCTCCGATTACAAAACGATAAGATAAAATACAAAATAGAAATTCAGATATGAAACTCCCTAAATATGAAGCTCTGAAGACGGCGCTGAATCCTTGCAAAGATTGCCTGAGATACTGCGCACGGACGTCTCTTCTTCGCTGTTGAACGTTCTTGCCAAAATGGGAGTTCTCGGAGTTCTGGAGCTCTCTGGGAATCAAGGCACCTTCTACACCACCAAATCTCTGAAATCTGTGGCCTTTTATAAAACTTTTCACAACTGCCAGCTATCGCGCGGCGATAGCGATATCGCCCCGCAATATCACTGAAACGTGGCTGGACAATGTGGGCTGTTGCGCGGAACGTGTCTGGTCGTGTGCTATCGCGCGGCGATAGCGATATCGCCCCGTGATAGCGCTGTAACGTGGCTTCGAGTGCGGCAACGTGTGGAACATGGCTGACGTTAGTAGCAACCATTGACGCTATCGCCTGGCGATAGAGTTAACGCCAACGATACTGCGATTGATCTGCTCAGCCAATCCTTAGTACATAAAATATCTGTTATCCTTAATGCTCCCCCTTTTGACGTGGAAGATCGTGCACTATCGGAAATCCGTTACTGCTGTCGGAAATCGGATAGATCCTCTTCATTTTTGCCATCCGAAAATTTTCCAAATTGTAGATTGAGTCGTTCTCATCTCCGAAATGGGGTGGACCATTCTGTAACTCTTCCTGAATTGATAGTTATGGCCATTTTAAGATCAGCACACAAAACTCATCCTTTTGCTTTTTCTAATGTGTACACACTCTTGGATTATGCCCATGAACGAGTACTTGTCTCCTCATTGAACCTATATAACCTGGACACTATAAACACACAAAAGACTAGATCAAATACAACACGGTATTTGTTATTCTCAAACCAAGAGATGTGGAACATAGGCTCCAACAATCTCCCCCTTTTGATAATAACAAATACCCGTATGAGAAATTAGTGAGATTAAGACAATTTGTGTTTATAGATAAGTGCGGAAATAAGATATGCATGAATAACATATTAAGAGCGTGATAGAATTGAAAGCGATAATGCCTACTCTTTATATATCAAGTCCTCCCCCTACATTAGTGTCTCTTATAAACTACTCCCCCTAAATATCTTTTTTACTAGATTTCTCAATTTCTTCTCCCCCTTTGTTATTAACAAAAGTGGGTAGGGATGAGTGTATATCTTTTAAGATAGGTAAGGAACCATTTATTGAAGGATTTTCATGATCGAGCATATGATAGTGTATGCACCTCCTATATGATTACTGCCCCCCCCCCCCTACAAATATACCCATTTTTTGAGTTTAATATCATTATAATGCACTCCCCCTAAATATTAGATTTATGCAATTTAATCTCCCCTTTTGGTAGAATCAAAAGAGGGTTTAGGAGTTAGTAGGTATAATAAGGAGTAATATATTTTATGTCGAGAAGAAAAATAGGATGCAATCAAAAGCTTGTTAAATACTACTTGTTGAGAAAAATATAAGCATGATGTAACATAAAGTAGTAAGCAACATAGCTAACATGATAAAGTAAGCATTCTATTTTAAGATACCACTTGCTTAAACGAAAACACGGTGTTAAAAATAATAAGCACTCTTAAACATAAACATCATTTTAGAAGATAAAACCATATTAAGGATAATGAGTTTTAAATTTGAAAAGTTGATGTTTGAGTTAAAGATTGAAGAGATGTTATTCCATTAAGATAAAAAATTGCAAGCATGATTTCATAATATCAAGAAAAGATGCACAAACTACAATGTAAAAAAATTTGCATTTCAAGTAAACATAAACATTGTAGCGGTCATGCTTTGTTGTCTAGTGCATTTACTTAAGTTTGTAGAGATTTGAGTAGATGAGCATTAGGATCCAATTCTCATGAGTAGATGTTTTATGAAAGATAATGATGTGTATAAAGTAGTGTTTTGATAAAGTATACAAGTGACTCAATCAAAAACACATGACATATATAATGAAATAACACAACATTAAAATACAAAAATAATATTACTTCCACACCATTTCAATGCACATGAATAAATAGTACAACTACCAAGGCGCTCTGCACACACAATGCTTATTAAGACTTATCAGGGTGAAAAGTAGTGCTTGGGGGATCACTTTTATACTTTTTAGCTTTATTTTCAATTTTTTTTGTGATCCGGTGTACTAAAGAGAAGTGGTGTATAAATTGTTTGCTACAAGACACTTTACAATTCTTAGCCAAGGTGCTCAACCTCACAATGCTCATTAAGACTTATCAGGAGGGTGAGTAGTGCTTGATGGAGTTTTCCTTGTCATTTATTATTTGCTTTTAAGTTTAATGACTAGGGACTCGGAATTCACTTATTTTGCAAACATAGCATTTTAAACCACATTTCTCTAAAGAATAAGTGCATGAAAGACAAAGAATTGTAATAACCAATTCAATGTTGTGTAGGTAATCTATTTAGGCATTTTAATTATTTATGTTATTACACTACACAATCATGTAAGAATATGATTGTAAACACATATAGGTTATCAAAAATAAGTGAGTGAATGAATCATTATCAAACATAATACATTACTCATACTTAGAGGCATGCTAAACATTTCTACACATGTTTATCTACAATCAATTTCATTGCCCATAACAAGATAATTTTCAAGGCATGACAAATACAAAATAATGTTTTTAAGAAACTTGAAAGTTAAATTAAACATTGTATTTAATCTTTAATTGATATAATTAATCATCCATCCTTGACAATGGCAATGAATAACAATCAGTTTTTTTTATAAATTTTTGATTTTTTTTTGTATATATGCACAAAACAATAAACACACCTAAAGAAAAACATATTTTTGTTTTTTGAAATTGTTTTGTAATTTTGTATTTGTTTTTTTTATATGTATATTCTCTGGAAATCATAGAAGTCTTTAATAGCCCTTTCAGTAAATGATATTCTATGCCAGAGAAATAAACAAAAATAATGTATGAGAAAATACATATATATATATATATTTTTTTTAAAAGAAATAAAATTTTGTTTTAAAGGAATAAAAAGATAGAAAACTTTTTACAAACACACAAAATATTAAAATAATACCAGAAATAATTCAAAACAAAAAAAAATATTTTGGAGCAAAGGAGCTAACGCCAGGCATTAACTTCTTAACGCCAAAACAGAACTGCATTTCTTGATGTTTTGAAAAATATTTTTCTCAATTCATTTGTATTATAAAGAGACCTTCCTTCAGTTGAAATTTCAGAGTATATTGATTAGATTTGAAGGCTCTTTTAGCATGTATTTGGTGATTTTTCAAATACTAGTGTTTGGTAAAATTATTAAAGCTCGAAATATTAAAATATGCAAACACATGATGCAATGTTAGAATAAAAAAAATATGCATGATTTATGTATAAAGAGTGAGATAATGTTCATGCAATGAATATAATATAAGTATATCTAAGATCAAGATACCTTAACTACATGACTACACTCTAGCCCCGTACTAAGTGACGGATGGGCATGAGGAGCTGCACACATGCCGTAGGTTGGGGTGTTAATCCCATATGCATACAAAAGACGATGCTCAACCCAGCACTCTTTCCCCCCAGTGCCTCTCAAGGCCCCACTGGAACCCTCCCCGGTTAAGGAGAAGACATGACTTAGAGGTTAGGTCTCTAATGCACACAATCCTACGCCCTCGCTATTGTGAGACACATGTCATAGGTTTATTGATTATGGACATACTAAGCGTGTAAGCCTTAAATATATTAACTGGGTTATAATTTCATGATTATTTTTGGATTTACAATTTTATCGAAGATTGTTTATTTTAAATCCATTTAGAAAAGTTTTATTCATGCAAATAACTACAAAGGAAAATAAGATTTTCATATTTTAATAATATAATTTACTTTAGCATTGCAATATATAACTAGCATGAGCATTGATTTCTATCTATGGTACGTGATAATGCTAATGTGATGAATTAGGACAACATGGTGCAAAGCTAAGTAAAGATGGACAAATATAAGATTGAGTTGCATATATTCACACATAGAGTTTTGAATTTTGATAGACCTAGAAAGAAGTGACAATTCTATTTGATTTCATCTCGTTGATATCAAGTTAATTCATAGGTCTAAGGATAATGAGATTCATGCAAACAATAAAGATGCACATCACACACACACAAAACAAGATATGAAACTATAATACCAATTGCAACCATATATTTCATAATTCCTAAGGTTGATAGAATTAGTTGATTTAAGATAGGTCTTGATGGATCATGAATTATGATATATGATTATAGTGAATTTTAGCATAGGATATTAATAGATCATAGTGGTGATTGTGAAATCATATTCATCATTTTTGTAAATTTTCTTTTTGATTTTAATTTTTAGAAATTATACAAAACAAATACAAGGTATTTGACAACAATGATAGTAAAAATAATTTTTCAGAGAAAATCAGAATTTTTAGGAAAAAATGCTGCCGCCAGCGTTAGTGATAACGCCTAGCGTTAGCAACAGAGTTATTATATCTGATTTAAAACACATTGTTTTTGATATTATTTAATTCTGATTTTTCTCGATTATGATTTTCAATATAGGGGCTATTATATGCAGCAATGAAAAATAGACAAATATGTAATTAGTTGCGCATTTAATATTTTAGCCTAAGACCCCTAAAAATCCATTTAAATCCAATTTTGAAAGTAATTTCATTAGTCTTGATAATATCATTTAGAAAATTTAGCATTCAATTTATAATGATAATATAAGACATTTATAGGCAAAGGATTTAAAAGGGATAAAACAAAAAGAAAAGATAGATCACTTTATGACTTTATGTTCAATTTAATTCAATTTTGATTTGATAAACATTAGGCTTAAAATGTAAAAGTCATATTTCATAATATATCTAAGTGACCTTAGCGTTTTGGCTCAAAAATAAGAAAACAAACAAAAGAAAAAGCAATTAAGCATATCATGAAGTAGAGTACTAATATTTCATTTTTAATTAATTTCTACTTCATGCAATATAATGATTCCTAGTGAATGAGAGACTTAGGTATCCAAAGGGGACCAAGTGTGATGGTTCCTTTGGGTACCCAAATACATTGTGTAGGCTTTTGGAGAGATAGTGATGAATGAGCCTTTACAAGTGGAGTTAGTGTTTCATTTTTAATTTTGGGCCTCCATTCATACTTTGGTTGTTTATCTTTTAAATTCATATTATGATTATTTGACATCTTTTTGGAATGATAGTTGTTTGAAAAATAATTCATTTGGGATTTATGTTTATTCGAATTATTTTTCAAAATACATTGATGTTGATAATCATAATGAATTTTATTATATTGATTCTTTGAGAGTTTATAAGAGTGATGGTCTTTCTTAAGAATTGAATGTTGAAAAAGTGGGTTACAATATGTTTTAAATGATTGGTTCTTATTTTGATGATTTTCATTTTCACTCTTTCTTATAGGCGTACTCTTATAATACGAAGTTAAGATTTTAGACTTTTGATAATTTGATAAACTAGAAATAAAAGATGTTTTATTATATGAAAAGTTTTGAATAAACATTTTTAATGATTCTAATTTATCCTTTAAATTATCATTTTATTTTAACAATTTTTCATTATGCTCTTTTGAAGTTAAAAGATCTTTTTCCAAAACCTTGAGTTCTTCTTTAAATGTATTATAATCAAAACTAGGTATAGCATTTTCAATTAAAGAGCGTAAATAAGAATTTGAAACATCAATATAAGATTCTACTTTAGCGTTTGCTTTTAAGGTTTCATTTTCTAAACATAATTTGGAATTAGCATGTTTCAACTTTGAAATTTTACGTTTAGCAAATTCAAGCACACGAAATGTAGAATTAGAATTAGTTACTAAAAGAGAAGATTTAGATTTTCTTACCTTGCTATAGTTTCCGTCTTCTCTTTTGCTTGATGTTTTGCCATCAACTGAGTCAAATATTATGACGTTGTCTTCTTCTCTTGGATCCATAAGGAATTGCTCACAGGCATCATCTGTGGAAGGAAGACTATAAGAATTCTCAAGAAATTTCCAAACTTCATAAGCATTAGGATGTGTATAAATAAGGTTGAAAATATTTTGATCTGATGCACAATATAGACTATTCATTGATTTGGCATTTAATAACATTTCATTTTTATTTAAAATATTTGGTGGCATTTTAATTATAATATTCCAAACTTCAATATCCAAGGATTTAAGAAATTTTTCCATAAGTATTCTCCACCCATTATAATTTTCACCCATAAATAATGGTGGACATAATGATTTTTCATTTTCATAAAAATTATCCCCTCTAGAAGATGCGAGATCATGAAGAGCCATTATTCCCGGTTGTGAAGCCGTATTGGAATAACCTCGCTCTGATACAACGTGTTGGATCTTGTGGTGCCCTTAGAGGGGGTGAATAAGGGCCTTTTTAAATTATGATTTTTTACTTAAGAATTTTGCTTTTCTAAAAATCACTTATAAAAATTTACAAACTATGAAATTTTTAAATTAGATCAATCACAAATTTCTAAGTTAAAGATTAAGCAACCAAATTTGCAATTACAGAAAAAGTATAATATTTTAATCATGAAATTCTCATACAATAAAAATGATCTTAACAATGCTTAAGATCAAGGCATAAATAAGACAATAAACTTTTGACAATTTTGGTTTACCAATCCTTCTCCCAAGGATCGAAAGGCCATCACTTGTCTTTCCCTAGACCAAGCCCAAGCCTATCCTTTAGATCTTCCCAAGATCTAGACGTAGCACACAAGGCCACGATTTCCTACCAAGCCACGCAAGGACTTGGACGCTCCGCACAAGGAAGCGATTTCCCCTAAGCCACGCAAGGACTTAGACGTCGCACGCAAGACGACGATTTCTCCTCCGATTACAAAACGATAAGATAAAATACAAAATAGAAATTCAGATATGAAACTCACTAAATATGAAGCTCTGAAGATGACGCCGAATCCTTGCAATGATTGCCTGAGATACTGCGCACGGACCGTCTCTTCTTCGCTGTTGAACGTTCTTGCCAAAATGGGAGTTCTCGGAGTTCTAGAGCTCTCTCAGAATCAAGGCTCCTTCTACTCCACCAAATCTCTAAAATCTGTGGCCTTTTATAGAACTTTTCACAACTGCCAGCTATCGCGCGGCGATAGCGATATAGCCCCGCGATATCGCTGAAATGTGGCTAGACAACGTGGGCTATTGCGCGGAACGTGGCTGATCGTGTGCTGTCGCGCGGCGATAGCGATATCGCCCCGCAATAGCGCTGTAACGTGGCTTCGAGCACGGCAATGTGTGGAACATGGCTGACGTCAGTAGCAACCGTTGACGCTATCGCCTGGCGATAGAGTTAACGCCAGCGATACTGCGAGTTTCGTTTTCTTCATTGATCTGCTCATCCAATCCTTAGTACATAAAATATTTGTTATCCTTAATGCTCCCCCTTTTGACGTGGAAGATCGTGCACTGTCGGAAATCCGTTACTGCTGTCGGAAATCGGATAGATCCTCTTCATTTTTGCCGTCCAAAAATTTTCCAGACTGTAGATTGAGTCGTTCTCATCACCGAAATGGGGTGGACCGTTCTGTAACTCTTTCTGGAATGAAAGTTATGGCCATTTTAAGATCAGCACACAAAACTCATCCTTTTGCTTTTTCTAATGTGTACACACACTTGGATCATGCCCATGAACGAGGACTTGTCTCCTCATTGAACCTGTACAACCTGGATACTATAAACACACAAAAGACTAGATCAAATACAACACGGTATTTGTTATTCTCAAACCAAGAGATGCGGAACATTGGCTCCAACACAAGGAAGTAAGATAACTCACCCATACTACTCATTTCAAATTTAGATTGCATTAGGTTAGAAAACATTTTGCATAGATTTGAATCAGTAGAGCCAAATATGATATCATCTACATATATTTGAACTAGTAATGTTTGATTTTTATGGATCCTGAAAAATAGGGTTTTATAAACAATGCCACTACAGAAATTGTTTTCCAAAAGAAAATTAGCTACAGTCTCATACCATGCTCTGCGAGCTTGTTTGAGACCATAGAGAGCATTATTAATCTTAAATACATAAGAGGATTGAGTTGGAGAGATGAAACCTGGTGGTTGTTCCACATAGACTTCTTCTTTGATATCTTCATTAAGAAAAGCACTCTTCACATCCATCTGATAGAATTTGAACTTCTTGAAGGCAGCAAAAGCAAGTAATATCCTTATAGCTTCAAGTCTAGCAACAGGAGCAAAGGTTTGATCAAAATCAATTCCTTCATCTTGAGAATATCCTTGGGCTACCAATCTTGCTTTATTTCTAACTATGATGCCTTGATGATCTAGCTTGTTCCTGAAGACCCACTTGGTGCCAATGACTGGATGGCCCTTTGGTCTTGGAACCAAATCCCAAACCTTATTCCTTTCAAATTGGTTGAGCTCCTCTTGCATTGCAAGAATCCAGTTTGGATCTTGTTCTGCATCTTTTATGGTTTGAGGTTCAACTTGTGATAGGAAACAAGTGTGCATATGATTTTGGTGTAGTTGATGCCTTGTTTGAACACCTGCTAAAATATCTCCAATGACTTTAGATAATGGATGATCTCTAACTGTGATGTGATCAATAGTTGGAGTGGGTTCAACAATGGTTTCCACTTGAGGAATTTGATCAGCTGTCATTTGATTTGAATTGTCAGCAAGATCTGAATGATCTTCTTCTTCACTGTCTTCAATAAGTTGAGATGATGGACGTAGAGACTCTTCATTCTGTAGATTTAGTCCTATTAGCTCTTCACATAGAGCTGGTACCTACAAAGTATGTTTGGTAGAGGTGGTGTTCCTCTCCTCATTTAACATATTAGATTCATCAAAGGATACATGCATGGACTCTTCTATCTTAAGAGTAGATTTGTTGTAAACTCTATATGCTTTACTAGAAAGAGAATATCCAAGGAATATACCTTCAGCAGATTTTGCTTCAAATTTCCTTAGATACTTCTTATCATTGTTATGCACATAGCATTTACATCCAAAAATCATAAAATAGTTAACCTTAGGCTTTTTATTCTTAAGTAATTCATAGGGTGTTTTACCCTTAAGCTTATGTTTCAGACTCCTGTTCAACACATAATTTGTTGTGTTCACTGCCTCTTCCAAAAAAGAGACTGGCAAGTGAGCATCGGCAAGCAATGTAGTTATTGATTCAATTAGTGTTCTATTTTTCCTTTCAACAACCCCATTTTGTTGAGGACTTCTAGGAGCAGAGAAACATTGCATGATCCCTTCTTTTCCACAGAATTCTCTCATCAGAAGAGATTCAAACTCAGTGCCATGATCACTTCTGATCAATGCAACTAGAGTAGAGTACTCAATCTTGATGGACCTGAGAAAGTCTGTCAAAACACTGAAGGTGTCAGACTTGTTCCTAAGAAAGATAACCCAAGTGAATCTTGAGAAGTCATCTACAATAACTAGAGAATAATGCTTCCCTCCTAGACTCTGTATTGCAGTGGGTCCAAAGAGATCCAAATGCAGTAAGTACAGAATCCTAGGTGAATCACTCTGGGATAAAGATTTAAAACTACTCTTGGTTTGCTTACCAAATTGACATGCCCTGCAGAGTCCTTCCTTCTTGTATGAACCAGAAGGTAGTCCTCTAACAAGATTGTCCTTAGAAAGCTTAGATATAGTTCTAAGGTTAATATGTCCTAGCCTTTTATGCCATAATTCATTTGTTTAACTTATAGAATTAAATAAACAAATATCTGAGTTGGCAGAGTCAAAATTGACTAAATAAATGTTTCGATGTCTAATACCAAATAATACATTTATGTTTTTATTATCGGTAATAAGACATAAGGAGTGGTTAAAAGTTACCTGATAACCTTCATCACATAACTGACTTATGTTGATGAGGTTGTGCTTCAGACCCTTGACATAAGCTACCTCTTTGAAGGTGACTGCTCCAACTTTGATTTGTCCATAACCTTTGGTTTGTCCACAGTTGGAGTCTCCAAAGATCACTTTGGGTCCAAGCCTTGCCTTGTAGTTGCTTAAGTTGGCCTTGTTTCCTGTCATATTCTTTGAGCACCCACTATCCAAATACCCTTGTTCTTTTATTTTTGGATAGCCCTGTACCTGCAAAACAGAAAACATTCTAGTTGTTCTTGAACCAGACTACCTTGGGTCCTTTTGTTTTTCCACAAAATTTTGAAATGAAAGACATCTCAGGTTGATCCTTATAGCCTTGTGGATGATATCTCATTGGAGGAATTATCCACTCGGTGAAAGGATTTTTAGTATGTGAAGAATAAGAATTCTTTCGATATTCAGTAAATTTTCCATTCAACGAATTTGTATGAATTCATCGATCGTCGTTCGATGAAGTGAAGTGCTTTTGTCGAGCGCCATTCGAATAATAACTATACTGAAGGTCTGTCTTCAGAGTTCGTCGATCTCCTTTCGATGAAATGAAGTGATTTTGTCGAGCTCCGTTTGACAAATTCTGTTGAATTCCTTTATTCTTAACAGCCTTGCTTGAGATGATTTTATCTACTTCTACTGGCTCTTTGTTCTTGGCAGAAATGAATTTTATTGGTGTAGAAAGAATGTTCTTCTTAAGGAGGTGTGACCTACTTGATGATGCACCCAAGCCCAATTTGCCATTAAGTCTGGCATTCACTGTGCTTGTGATGTCCTTCAGTTTGATACTTCTCCCATTGAGGGATTCTTCAAATTTCTTAGCCTCAGATAATTTGTTCTCAATGAGAACAATGTGTTCTCTGGAGGCAGCCAATTCTTTCTTAAGATTGACATTATCTTCACTTAGTTGTTTCATTTCAGCCAACTTATTTCTAAGAGAGATTATCTCTTTCTCAGATTTAATTAAATCTAGAGAAAGAGTTTTAAATTCAGTTTTGAAATCATTTGAATTAAAGTCAAAGCTAAATATTACCTGATCACTGTCATTGTCTGATTCTGATTCTTCTGAATTATGTCCTGAGGCATTGATAGCCATCATGAAGAAGTTTCTTTCTTCTTCATCATCAGAAGAGCTGGATGAAGATGCAAGTTCTAACTCACTGCTTGAGTCATATATAGCCATTAAGCATTGGTCCTTCTCATTTGCATTTTCTTCATCTTCAGAAGAGCTGGATGAAGATTCTGATTCTGTTTCACTCCATGTTTCACCTACAAAGCCTCTTCCCTTATGCTTGTGTTCGTTGGAGGAAGGCTTGTTGGAGTGCCTTTTCTCTTCTTTCTCTTTTCTCTTTTCTTTCTTTTGGTTCTCTAGACACTCAGGTAAAATATGTCCAGGTTTCCTGCAACCAAAACCGATAATTTCTTTAGAATTTGATTTGTCATACCTTGGTTTTTCTCTTGATCTAGAATCCTTATTTCTGAAATCCTTTCTAGCCATTTTGTAGAACCTTTTTGCTAGTAGGCTCATAAACTCCACTTCTCCTGGAGCTTTGTCTTCCTCTTCAGTTGCTTGAAAAGCAATACTTCTTTCCTTCTTGGATGTTGGTGAGGAAGTAGATTATTCAGCTTCTCTGGACTTGATAAGCTGCTCATAGGATTTAAGCTTTCCTAACAAAGTCTCAGTAGAGATCTCATTGAGGCTTCTGGCTTCCATGATTAGCCAGATCCTAAAGTCACATGTGCTGGGGAAGTACATTAAGATCTTATCATTGACTTCAGTGATGGAGATCACTTTGTCCAAAGTCTTCAGCTAATTGATTATGAGACTGAGTCTATTGTACATATCTGCTACTGTCTCAGTTTCTCCCTTTTTGAATGTCTCATATTGAGAGATAAGGTGAGATCTTCTGTCTTTTCTTTCATCTGTAGATCCTTCAACCATGTTGTTGAGGGAGGTCCAGATTTCCCTTGCTGAGGTGCATTCCACAACCTTTTGAAATATGTCATCAGGAATTGTCTGTGCCAATATATTCATTGCTTTGGCATCAACACTTCTCTGCTTCTTTTGAGCTTATGTCCACTCAGGAGGTGGAACAGTATTATTTGTTGTTGTTGTTTCAACACTTGTTGTTGATGTAGGAGTAGGAGGTCCTGTCAAAATAATATTAAAAATATCCTCATCAACAGAATTCATATATAATCTGATCCTTGCCTTCCATAATGCAAACTTATTTAGATTGCACATTGGAGGTCTTGTGCTTGAGTATTCTTTGTTCTGTGCCATGAGTTTTTAGAAAAATAAAACTCTAGAAAAAAAATTTAAGATTTGATTGATCTTTGGATTCATGTGTTAGCCCGTAAACAATCAACCAACCTATGATACCAATTGAAAGGCCTCTGATATCAGTTGAAAGTAATCTCTGATATCAAAGTAAAGGGAGGTTAGATCTTAGATTTACTCTTGAGGGGGGTGAATAGAGTATTAAAAAAAATTCACCTATTTTTATAGCGGAGTTAAAATAGTGATATATATGTGTACTGAGTGAGTTATAAAAACAAAACACAAAGAGGTCACACAGCACACAAAGAAAAATAAACACAATCATAGAGGACACAAGGATCTATAGTAGTTCCCCAATAAACCTAGGTACATCTACTCTTCTACCACCCTTGGTAGGAATCCACTAGGTTTTTGATCAGGTGCCCTATTACAAATGGGTTTTTGATCAGGTGCCCAAACACCACTGAGCTTTTGATCAGGTGCTCAAAACAAACTACAGGTTTTTGCTCAGGTGCCCTGCCACCAAGTGGTTAACTTTTGAAGGGAGTTAGAACCCTGTACAAGATAGGATAAAGAGGGTTATGAAGTTCTTCTCTATCAATAATCTGAGAGAAGACTAGTGGATTGTGTTGTTGTAAAGATCCCCCTATCTGATAAAAATGGTTGACAGTTGAGGATGGAGCTTTCTCTTGAATGTAGATCTTCCTTATAGCTAATGAATCTGAGAGACAAAGGTTTCTCAGATTATTGTTGCTCTTGAAGATTAGAACTTGCAGCAGAAAACTATGATAATAATGTTGATGTTCTCAGAGATTGAGAGAGCTGCTGCTTGAGGAAGATGAAGATATGTTTCTCTTTCTGTATTTCTCTCGACGGTATTGTCTCTTTTCTTCTCTTCCTGCCTTGCTGTAATGTAATAATGTAAATATTCTTCTTCCTTATTCTTTTGAAATATTCTGACTGATTTTGAAAACAAATCTTCTGAATAAGGAATAGAATAATTTGAAAAAAAATTCTTCGAACTGTATCCTTTAATTCTTTTCCTTTTCCATGAAAGTGTCCTTTTCCAAAATGTGTCAACGGCCACTTTCTCGAAGTAAGAGATTAAGAAAAGGAAAGATAATATCATTTACTTATCTGATAGGAATAGATCCATTGCTGATAGTTGATCTGAGTTCAAAGAATAGAATAAAAGTGATCCTTCTGAAATAATGAAGTGAGGAGAAATTTCATCGATCTGAGAACTGAGTTCGTCGAACAGAATGTTGAGTTCGTCGAACTAAAAGATTATCTGCTAAATCTGCCTAGAAGAACTGAGTTCGTCGATCTGAGAAGCACTTTCGTCGATCTGAACATCTTAATACTTATTCTTCGAGCGCAGAGCTGAGTTTGTCGAACGCAGAAGGAAGTTTGTCGAACTGAAGAGATAAACTGCTGGACTGGTTGGAGAACTGAGTGCGTCGAGCTGGAGAGCAAGTTTGTCGAACACAGAGAGGAGTTCGTCGAATGCAGAATGAAGTTTGTCGAACGCAGAACCTTGGCAAATTCGTCAAACTGGAGTATGTCGTTCGTCGAATGCAGGATGGAGTTCGTTGAACGCAGTATGGAGTTCGTCGAACGCAGAAACTAACTCTTTTCCTTAAGTTCTAATAGCCTAAAACCTTGACCCTTAGACTATACATTGGGGTCAACTTAGTCCTAGTCAACAAATAGTGATCTTATCCCAAATCAGTAATAGGGTTGTTCCAACAGATAATAATAAATTCCATATTATATTTGATCTTTCTTGTTATATCTTTATAGTGTGCAGGATCTGTAGGTGCAATACTCTACAGGTAGAAAGCAGCTTGGAACAAAATTTCTGAACTGGAGCAATACCGCAGGCGCTAGCCGATACCACAGGCGCTAGCACTAACGCAAGTGCTAGCACTACCGCCTGGCGCTAACTCTAGCTCATGCCACAATGCCACATCGCAACGATTTTTATCTGCCTCTACATGACCGCTACCACGGGCATTAGTAGCTAGCGCAAGCACTATCTCAAAGTTCTATAAATTGAAGCTTTCTCTCTCGTTTTGGTACCTCATCCCAAAGAGAATTCTTGTACTAAATTTCAAGAGTTGTTACTCTGCCGGAAAGTCATCTCCCACTCATAGCTAAAGAAGATTTCTGGAGAAGGAAGTCATCACACTGCATCCAAAGAATGATCACTTCAACCTCGCTTATGCTATAATGGTCCTTCATCATCAAATCCAGAAAATCTCATAGAGGGAGTTTTTAATTGTATTTTTTCTTTATTGTGAATCTTTATAGGTATCTCCTTATGTTGGCGGTTAGGTCCTTGCGCGGCTTAGGGGGAATTCACCGAGTGTGTTTGCGACTAGGTCTAGGTGATTATATCTAGGGGGTGCTCAAGGCCATATCCAGGGAAGGATTGGCTAGAGCATCTAGAGGCCATATACGGGGAAGGATAGGCTAAAGCCAACCGGTTCGTGGGGATACGAGTCAGTATAAAAAAGGAAAAAGTATTTGTATTTGTACTCCTCTGATTTCAAGCGATATTAAAATCAAATTTATGTAAACACCCTTTTTTATTGTAGAATAATGTCTCTTTTTGTGTTTACTTAATTTTTTTCATTTGGATTTAATTCCTATATTGCAAATCATTTTCAGCAAATTGTTATTTCACACTCATTTATTTTTAGACAAATTAGTAAATTTCTTAAACGTATAAAAAGAATTTTTATTCCCTTATTCACCCCCCTCTAAGGGCGCCTATCGATCCAACAAGTGGTATCAGAGGAAGGTTATTCAAAATAGGTTTAAAAACCAGGAATAATGGTGTCTTATGATCTCGCTTTTTCGGAGGGTCGGGAAATTAGTAGACCTCCACTATTTACTGGGTCAGATTATAATTATTGGAAAAATATGCTGCGATGTTTTCTTATGACCCTAGATATTGAGATATGGAATACAGGAGAAGAGGAATACTTTCCTCCTATAATTGTAGTTGGAGATATATCATTAGAAAAACCAAAAGATAAATGTGATGATAGGCATAAACTTAAATGCAAAAATGACGCCAAGGCTATGAATGCTTTATTTTTTTCATTAGATAGAAATGAATTTAATAGAATTTCCGCATGTACTACTGCATATGATATTTGGAATCACTTGGAAATTACTAACGAAGGTACATCGCAGGTTAAAGATTCAAAACTTTTCCAACTGGAGTCAGAATATGAAAAGTTTCGGATGGATGAAAACGAGGATATTGATGCAATGTACACACGCTTCACCAAGATCGTTAGTGCCTCCAAAGCTCTTGGAAAGACCTTCTCCAAATGGCGACTTGGTCCGAAAGATTCTTCGATCTCTTCCTCCAAAATTCAATCTGAAGGTGACGCCTATCTCAGAGTCGCACAATCTAAGAACGCTCCAGGTTGAGAGCCTCATTGGGAATCCCAAAACCCATGAGGTAGAACTCAAGATCCAATATGATGAATACCACTAGAAGCCAAAGAAGAAGGCGTTGACACTAATATCAAAGAAGGAGTGCCAATAGGATGAGGATGAAGAAGAAGAAAGTCTCTTGGTAAAGAATTTCCAAAAGTTCATGAGAAATCAAAAAAGGAGAAACACCTTCCAGAAATATCTCCAAAAGGATGGAGGATGGAAAGGGTCATCTTCAATGAAGGAAAAGGAGAGTGACGGTGAAGAAGAAAGACCTCCACCAGAATGCTATCATGGTAGGTAGCCCGAGCATATTTGGAGCAGGTGCCCAAAGTTTTTTAAGGATAAAAAGGAAAAGCGGCACAAAGGGAAGGAAAAGAGGAAAGTGGTAAAAGCTAAAACATGGGATGACTCCTCCTCCTCTGAAGAATCAAGCGGGTCTACATCAAGCGAAGATGAGGATGCAAACATGTGCCTCGTGGGACATGGAAACGACGATGATGATACCAGTGTTCTTAGCGACACTGAGGTAACTCCTACCACTTATGATGAACTTTGTAATGAATTTCTTGAAACATGCAAAGCTTTTGATAAAAATATGAAAGATTGTATTTTATTGAATTGTGAAAATGAATCTCTAATTAAAGAAAATCAAAAGCTTTCCAAAAAATAATGGTTTTAGAAAAAAGAAAGGTTTCTTGCCAAGAGTGTGATCACTCCATTAAAATGGCAAAAGATATTGAAGATTTTCTTTCTAAAGCTCTCTCCCATGCCAAAACTCTTACAAAAGAGAAGGGGGAATTAGAAAGAAAATTAGAAGCATCTCTTTTGCAAATTAAAATTAATAATTTTTTTTTTGAAAATAGGTGTTTCATGCTTGTGAAAGAAAATTCATCACTTAAAGCACAAGTCCATGATCTCACCATGGCCATTAAATTTTTTGGAATAGGCCAAAAATCACTGGATATGATTTTAGGAAACCAGTGCTACGGTTCTGGAAAATTTGGGCTCGGATATCGAGATGAGGGATACCGCCCAGTGCTAGCCACTAATGCCGGTGCTAGCACCTCATACATGAACTCAGCATTTTTGTTTGGAAAAAACATTTTCTTCTATAAAAATGATTCCTTCCAGCAAGAATAACACAAAATTTCAGAAAAGGGTCTCAACCCCCTTTATTTCGTATGCAAACTATTATAGGTTAGGTCACACATCTAGTTCTTGCAGGAAAGTAAAACAAAGTACTTTAAAGCAAATCTGGGTACCTAAGGCTTCCACTTATTCTATGGGTGGTACCGCTTGGGTATCCGGATCTTTACTCTCATCTTCTTTATAGATGTGCAAGAATGATAAGGACAATGAAGACATGTGGTACTTGGATTATGGATGCTCCAAGCACATGACGGGCAATAAAGCAAAGTTCCTTAGCCTAAAAAAGAAGAAGGGAGGGATCGTGATGTTTGCCGATAATGGAAAAGGAAGGATCATGGGAATTGATATAGTTGTTAACGAATCCATTACGATATCTAATGGTCTTTATGTGAAAGGGCTAAAGCATAATCTAATTTCTATTAGCCAATTATGTGATAAATGATTAGATGTTTTAATTGAATCTTCCACTGATTTATGCAAAATATACAATCCTACTACAAAAGATATTTTACTAACTGCACCAAGAATACATAATGTTTATATAGTTCATTTTTATGATCTTTATAAATCATCTATAAAATGTTTATCACTAAAAATGATGAATTAGAGCTTTGGCATAGACGGATAGGACATGCTAGCATAAAGCTTGTAAAACTTGCCAAAAGTGATTTAATTAGAGGATTGCCTAGGTTAAATGGACCTTTAACTTCACATTGTTCATCATGTCAAAAAGGTAAATTTACTAGATCCTCTTTCAAAAGTTAAAACTTTATTTCTACTATAAAACACTTGCAATTAATTCATGTGGATATTTTTGGTCCCGTTAGCACTGCAAGTCTTGGTGGTAGATCATATACATATGTTTTAATTGATGATTTCTCAAGATATTGTTGGACACTATTTATCTCATCCAAATCCGATGCGTTATGCAAATTTGCAAAATTATGTACTCGTATTCAAAATGAAAGTGATTTAAAAATTAAATGCATTCACTCGGATCATGGAGGAGAATTTGAAAATGAAAAGTTTACATCTTTTTGTGATATGTTAGGCATTAAACATGAGTTCTCTGCACCACGCACACCACAACAAAATGGTGTTGTAGAAAGAAAGAATAGGATACTTCAAGAACTAGCACGAACAATGCTATGTGAATATATATTGCCTAAGTCCTTTTGGGCCGAAGCCGTAAATACCTCATGTTATGTTTTGAATAGAATCATGCTTCGCCCATCTCTTAATCACACACCATATGAACTTTATTTTCAAAAGAAGCCTAACATATCTTACTTCAAAGTCTTTCGTTGTAAATGTTTTATTTTGAATACTAAAGATAGCTTGGAAAAGTTTGATGAAAAATGCGATGAAGGAATTTTTCTTGGATACTCTTCAACTAGTAAAGCTTAGAGAAATTTGATGAGCTTGTTCCTTGTGTAGAAAGACTTTCCGCAGGCAAAGAGGATGATCTCTTACCACCTTTGGAGCATGGTGATGAGGAACCATCCAAAGAAGAGGAAGAGGCGGCCAAGGAAGATGATTATGTACCTCCAAGCGCCTTGAAATTTACAAAGGATCATCCACGAGAACTAATAATTGGTGAACCATCCATTGGGGTAAGAACCCGCTCTTCTCTTCATGAATCTTATTCAAACATTTGTTTTGTTTCGGAAATTGAACGAAAAATTGTTTCAACCGCTTTAATGATGAATTTTAGTTTTTGGCTATGAATGAAGAGTTAGAATAATTTGAGCGACATAATGTTTGGAAATTAGTGGAAAGACCATCAAATTACCTGGTTGTAGGTGTAAAATTGATTTTTAAAAATAAATTAGATGGTGAGTCTAGAATCACTAGAAATAAAGCGCGCTTAGTAGCACAAGGATATTCACAAATCGAGGGGATAGATTTTGATGAAACTTTTGCACCCATTGCTAGATTGGAATCTATACGAATTTTTCTAGCATTTGCAAGCTTTAAAATAATAAAACTATTTCAAATGGATGTAAAAAGTGCTTTTCTAAACGGGTTTGTAAAAGAAGAAGTTTATGTTGAACAACCCCCCGGTTTTATTAGTGAAAAATTTCCCAATCATGTCTATAAACTAGAAAAGGTGCTTTATAGTTTAAAACAAGCGCCCCATGCATGACATGAAAGACTTAAATCACTTTTATTAAAGCACAGTTATATTATGGGAATTGCTGATAATACTCTCTTCATTAAGCACAATACTGATGATAAGATTATTTTACAAATATATGTTGATGATATAATCTTTGGATCTACTAATGAAGAGTTGTGTAATGAAGTTATTTTAGTGATGAAAAATAAATTTGAAATGAGTTTAGTAGGAGAACTTTCATATTTTCTTGGTTTTCAAATATCACAAAGAAATGATCGTATTTTTATATGTCAATCTAAATATGTGCATGATATGCTTAAATGCTTTGGATTTGAAATCCTTAAACATGCTTCTACACCAATGAGTGCATCACTAAAATTAGGAAAAGATGAATCGGGAATTTCAATTAATCAAACTCTACTTTATCTAAGTGCAACTAGACCCGATATTATGTTTGTCGTATGTTTATGTGCTCGATTTCAAGCCAATCCAAAAGAATCACATTTAAAAGCTGTAAAACATATTTTTTGATATCTTATTGGGTCAACTATACTAGGATTATGGTACCCGCAATATAATTCATTTTCATTTCACAGCTATTCTGATTCGGACTACGCCGAATGCTCACTTGATAGAAAAAGTACTAGCGGCACATGCCATTTTCTAGGACCTTCATTAGTTGCATGGTCTAGTCGGAAACAAAATTCGGTTGCACTCTCCACCATGGAGGCCGAATACATTGCACTAGGGAGTTGTTGTGCACAAGAACAATGGATGAGCCAAACTCTAGAGGACTTTGGCTTTCATCTAAAACATTTTGAATTAAAATGTGACAACAAAAGTGCCATTGATCTTACAAATAATCCAGTACACCATTCTAGATCCAAACATATTGATGTACATCATCATTTCATAAGGGATCACATTAAAAAGGAAAGTGTTAGAATAAGTTTCATTGTCACGGACTCTCAATTTGCTGATATTTTCTCTAAACATCTTCCTCATGCAAGGTTTCAAATGTTAAGGTTGGAATTAGGAGTCTTAGACATCTTAGGATGAGTTATATGAAAAACGCTAAAGTTTTAGGCAATTTGAGCAATCAAGACATCGCCAAAAATTACCATATTTTTGTATAAGACTACTCTTATGACTCTTAATAAATATCAAAAACCAGAATTTTAAAATTCTCAATATTTCACTCGCTGTCTTCAATTTTTCTATTTTTTAAAATTTCAAAAAATCTATAAAAATATGTTAGTTTATATGTACTACTTAGTTTGGTATTTCTGACATTTGTTATTTTTGTTTTCTTAATATTATGGAAAATCAACTACAAAATTTTAAAATTCAAAAATGCAAAAATATGTTTTTGTTTTTCTGTTTTTTTTTTCTTTCATTAAAAATTTCAAAACAACAAAAAAATGTATGATCTTTATTGTTAATATCAAGCATGCATGAATTCCATTACTTAGAATTATTTACAATGTTAAAATTTATTCCTTCTAATTACAATGAACATTATTTTGCTTATCATGCTTTGATATATCTAATTAAGTGCATCAATTGTATTGAAAATATGTTTAGAACCAAGATTAGCATGCCTCTAAGTATGAGTAAATGTTTTGTGATTGATAATGATATTATTTTTTCACTCAATTATTTTGGTAATCTACATGTGTTTAAATCTAAAAGTGCTTGCTTGACTATTGTAATTGTACAATGAATTAAAACTTACATAATTTTATTACCTACACTACATTTGAATTGCACTTAAAAAATTAAGAAAAGTGGTTGAGTTAAAAAAAATTTGTTAGGTTTGCAGAACAAGTGTATTCGGAGAATGTTGTCTCACAAAAGAGAACAAAAATAAAAATAGACAAATATAACTCCAGCAAGCACTACTTGAACCTCCTGATAAGTCTTCATAAGCATTGTGAGGTTGAGCACCTTGTAAAGAATAGTAAAGTGTCTTGTGCAAACCTTGGTATTTACACCACTTTTTTTCTATAATATGTGCACTAAAGTGTGTGAAAGTTAATATACTTTTGCTTTATTATGCACTTTACTCTACAAATGTCTTGTATTTTGTGATTTAAATCATTTGTTAACATTGCTCAAAATACACTTATGTGCACATCATTATCTTTCATAACACTTCTTCTCATAAATATTGGATTCTAATGCTTTATCTATACTACTCTTTATATAAGAAATGCTCTAGATAACCTAGCATGATCTCTACAATATTTGTGTACCTCTTAAACTTGAAATTAAGTAACCTTGTAGTATATTCTCTTTTTATATTCATTTCATGTTTGGTAACTTTATGTAAAACTATGAGATTTCAAAAAGGTTATAACATCTTTACATTTTGAACTTAAACTCATATTTATACTTATGATTTTTTCATGGTTACAAAAAGATGTTCCTTATAATCTTCTGCTTGTTTAAAACTCTTATTTATTTATTTGAAATATCTTATATACTATGCTTAAACTCTTTATCATTTCATATATTACAAAAGCTCGATCATGATTTATAATTCCTAAAGAATGCCTCCTTACTTCCCTTTCCCCACCTTCTTTTGATAATAACAAAAGTGGGAGATTAATTGATGAAATCTAGAGGAGAAATCTAGAAGATTAAGGGGAGACTAATTCTTGTAATTTAGGGGGAGTAAAACATAAATTGCATTTATGTAGGGTGAGCATTAAGATAGGGGGAGTATGCACTGTTCTCATGTTTATCATATATTATAGTTGCACTATTATCTCGCTTATCATATACCCTTTGTCGATTTCTTGCTAAGAGGACTTATTATTATAAAATGGGGGAGATTGTTGGACATATGTGTCACAACCCATTGTTTGAGAATAACAAATCCCATATTGTATTTGATCTTGCTTGTCGTGTGTTTATAGTGTGCAGGAACTATAGGTGCAATACTCCATAGGTAGAAAGCTTCTTGGAACCAAATTTATGAACAGGAGCAATACCACCAGCGCTAGACGATACCGCAGGCATTAGCGCTACCGCCTGGCGCTAACTCTAGCTCGTGCCACAACGCTACACCGCGATGGTTTTTTAACTACCTCTACACGGCCTTTACCGCAGGTGTTAGTAGCTAGCGCAGACGCTATCTCGAAGTTCTATTAATTAAAGCTTTCTCTCTTATTTTGGTACCTCATCCCAGAGAGAATTCCTATGACAAATTTCAAGAGTTGTTACTCTGCCGAAAAGTCATCTCCCACTCAAAGCTAAAGAAGATTTCTGGAGAAGGAAGCCATTACGCTGCAACCAAAGAATGATCGCTTCAACCTCTCTTATGCTACAACGGTCCTTCATCATCAACTCCAGAAAATCTCATAGAGGGAGTTTTTAATTGTTTTATTCATTTATTATGAATTTTTATAGGTAAATCGCCTTGTGTTGGCGACTACGTCCTTGCGCGGCTTAGGGAGAATTCGCCGCGTGAGTTGGCAACTAGGTCTAGGTGATTAGATATAGTGGGTACTCAAGGCCATATCCGGGGAAGGATTTTCTAGAGTGGCTTGAGGCCATATCCGTGGAAGGATGGGCTAAAGCCAACTGGTTCGTAGGGATATGAGCCGGTATAGAAAAGGAAAAAGAATTTATATTTGCACGCCTCTGATTTCTTGCGATATTGAAATCAAATTTATGTAAACACCCTTTTGATAATACAATCATGTCTCTATTTATGTTTACTTTATTTCTTTCATTTGGAGTTAATTCTTATATTGCAAATCATTTTCAGAAAAATTGTTATTTCACTCTCATTTATTTTTAGGCAATTTAGTAAATTTCTTAAATGTATAAAAAGAATTTTTATTCCCTTGTTAACCTCCCCTCTAAGGGCCCCTATTGATCCAACAAGAAGATCCTTTTCGGTAATGGTTAAATTAGCCAATGTAGACGTGTCTGTCTTGCTTGCCTAATAAATCGGGTGGAAATAATTGTTTACCCGTTGGACTAATACAACACCTACCATAATATCACTCGAGTCTCACATGATCTCAAAAGGTAGCGACAAATCCGGTGCGACTATAATCAAGGATTTCATAAATTTTTCTCTTATAAGATTGAAAGCGAAAAGACACTCATCGTTAAAAACAAAGGAAGACTTTTTTTTTTGAGAAGATGGGTTAACGGCTTCGTGATTTTAGAAAAGTTTTGTATAAAGCGTCGATAAAACTCTGCGTGGCCTTGGAAACTTCTAATTGCTTTAACATTCGTTGGAGGGGGAGTTTTTCGATAACTTTGATCTTGGCTTTATCGACCTCAATCCTTTTGTCCGATATTTTATGGCTGGGTACCAATCCCTCTTTGACCATAAAATGGCATTTCTCCAAATTGAGAACTAGATTCATTTCCTAACAACGCTGAAGCACACGAACAAGATTTCTTAAGGAATTTTGGAAGGAATTTCTGAAGACGGAGAAATCATCCATAAAGACTTTTATCACCTCCTCTACTAAGTCATCAAAGATTGCCAGCATAAATCTTTGAAATGTATCTTGCGCATTACAAAGGCCAAATGACATCCTCTTATAGGTGAAGGTGCCGAAGGGACAAATGAATGTAGTTTTCTTCTAGTCGTCGGGCAAAATAGGTATTTGGAAGTATCCTGATAGACCATCAAGGAAACAGTAGTAGGTGTTACCTGAAAGGGGTTCTAAGATCTGATTTATAAAAGGCAACGAGAAGTGAACTTTTTGGGTGGCATCATTTAAATTCTCATAATTCATTGTTTTCATTTACGACCACTGTTATGCCGCCTTTCTCTACAAAGACTTGTGCTGGGCTAACCCAAGTACTATCATAGATCGAGTAGATGATACCGTCATCTAAGAGTTTGATAACCTCAGCCTTAACATCTTCTTTCATATTCGGGTTGAGTTGTCGTTAAGGCTGAACTATGTCGTAGGAATTATCTTCAAAGAATATTTTTCGAATGTGGAAGGAGGGGTTAATCCATTGATATTAGAAATCTACCACGCAATTGCATGGCGGTGATTACTTAAAACTAGAGTCAATTCAGAAATTTTTGAATCGCTCAGCTCAGATGAGACAATGACGGGCAGTTTAGAATTTTTTTTCTAAAAATAAATACTTTAGATGAGGGGGGAGTTGCTTTAATTCCAAGATAGGTGGTTCTTCATAAGAAGTTATAATTTTCTATTTTTCTAAGTGCAGTGGCTCGAGTGATGTGGGGTGAGAAACCTCTTCTAAATAGAAGAGCTCGGAGAGCTTGGATTCGTAACTAAATCGGGATATTAACTAGGGAAGCGAAGAAAACTCAATTTCAAAACAATCGTAAGAGGAGCATTATATTACTAACATCGATAATCGCACGAGAGGTGGCGAGGAAGGGGCCGCCGAGTATGAGGGGTACTTCGGCATCCTCTTCGATATCAAGAATGACAAAGTCCACCATAAAAATGAACTTATCAACCTTAACGAGCACGTCCTCCATTATCCCTATAGGATATTTCTGTAATTGATCTGTGAGTTGGATACTCATTCAGGTGGGGCTAGGATTTCCTAAACCTAACTTCTTGATTAAAAAAGGCATAAGATTAATACTTTCTCCAAGATCAGCTAAGGAGTATTTTCCCAACGAATTGCCAAATAAAAATGGGATGGAGAACCGTCCCGGGTCATTTACTTTCTGGGGAAATTTGTTGAAAACAACAACGGAGCATTCTGTGTTAAGAGAAATAAGCGAAATGTCCTCAAGCATTTCCTTGTTAAATAGCAACTCCTTGAGGTATTTTGCGAATTTCGGTATTTGAGAGATAGCCTTGCAGAAGCGAACATTAATATGAATTTATTTCAAATTTCTAAAAACTTTTTATAATTTTTATCGGCACCCACATTCCTACGCTTAGACAGATACGGAACATTTGAAATAGAAGCGTGCGGAGCTGAAGTAGGGCAAATTCAAAGATAAAATAAGAGGATGGGGAGGACTAGAGATAAGTACCTTGGGTTCATCCTTTTTTGAGGCTACCTCCTTTCCGATGCGGAGGGCAAACACATTTGCGCTTTCCTTTGGATTTGGTTCAGTATTTCTTGGTAGAGCTCCATGTTGACGCTCCAAGAACATTTTTGCTAGCTGCACCACTTGATTCTTAAAATTTTTGGTCGATCCGGTGAGGTTCCGGATGTTCGACTAATTTATAGCAAAATATTTGGTGAAGACCTCTTCAAGCGGAGAGGGTTTCACAGGTTGCGGTGGAAAACTGGGTGGATTATAATTTAGAGGGGGACTTAAATTGAGAGACTGATTTAAGTTTAATGGGCACTGAGCATTTCCTTTGTAGCTCCATGGAAAATTCAGGTGATTCATATAACCCGCATTGTAAGTGTTGTTATATGGAGCGGTGTTTGGGTTAACGGAAGGCCGAGGTGGATTTCCCATATAATCAGTTTGCTCTTCAATTATAATATTATTAGCCGAAGGAGGAGTGGCGAAGGAAGTAGACATCTATGTCACTTGCTTAGTTAAGCACTCAACTTGTAAAACTAAATTTATAGTAGCATCAATTTTGAAAATACAAGCAGGCATTCTAGTCCGTGCTCGGGGCATATTCAGTTGAGATGCCTTCATGGTCATCTCCTAAAAAATCTCTTGAGCGGCCTCCGGAGTCTTCTTATATAAAGTTCCCCTGCAAGCTACATCAATCATCTGCCTTGATTGGAAATTCATGCTGTTATAAAAGATTTGCACTTGTTGCTAATTTCGAAGTGCGTGGTGAGGGCATCTATGCAAAAGCTCTTTAAAGTGCTCTCATATATCATAGAATGTCTCCTAGTTGATTTGCATAAATAAAGCAATGTAGGTGATCAGTTTGGCTGTCTTAGCTGGCAGGAAATACTTAGTGATAAATTTTTCTGCCATCTCAGCCCATGTAGTGATGGACAATTTGGGAAGAGAGCCCAAAAACTAATTGGCCTTTGACCACAAAGAAAAAGGAAAAATATGTAATCAAATGACGTCATCAATAACGCCATTGATTTTGAAAGTGTAACAAATTTCGAGAAATTAGAAATGTGAGACTTTGGATCTTCATTTGGCAAACCATCGAAGGTCATCGATTATTGCGCCATTTGTATGATGCTAGACTTGATCTCAAAGATATTATTCGCCACCACGAGACGGATAATACTTGACTGTGTAACTTCAAAATTTGGTCGCGCATAATAAGACATGGTCCTTTGCTGGGCCTCATTAGGATTTGACAGATTAGGTTCCAGATTAGGTTCCATGTTTTCTATGGGAGTGTCCCCGATCGACTCTTCGAAGGCTAAATGTAAATCCTGATCAAGAGAATGGAGGCGCCGCAAAATGGTGCACTTGATCTCTAGATCAAAAGAATATTTGAAGAGCTACCACAGGTCATACACTAAAAAGAGAGAGGGGGAGAAGGAAAAGAAAGAGAAATGGAGAGAAGAGAGAATAATAAGAAAAAGAAAACTCATTTTTTTCCTTAAGGTGGAAGTTAGCCTTGGATTTCAGAAGGTCTACCCTGCGATGGGTTCTCACTGTTACTAGGAGGTGCGCTAGGATGATAGCCCAAACATCCCTTTCCATGATTTAAGTTACACCCTTAAGATTTTTTGAAATAAAACGAGAAAGAAAATGATAAAATTAATTGATATCCACTTTTCAAAATATCAACCCAAAGTCCCTGTCAACAGCGCCAAAAACATGATGAACATTTTTAGTGGGTTGAATGGATGATAAAGGAAATGATTGTTGATGATGTTTTCTAATTCTATATCCGATTAAGGCAAGTTTACCTTATCATCTATATTATAGGATATTTAAGAGAAATATCAAGGTCGTATTTCCCGTGGTGCATAGATTACGTCTACTTCAAGGAGGAAACTATTATCTTATCAACCAATTTTTGTGATTTGTTTTACTTAACTAAAATGAGAAATAAATTGCAAGATTAAGGAAAGGGTTTAGGTAATGATTAATGTATTAGTACCCGATCTTGAATCACCTCGGCCTGAGAATAATCAAAAAGTAAATAACAAAACTCTAATTCTCTTTAAATAAAATACTTTGACTTTGGAGGTTCCCGAAGCATTAAAACGCCTCTCTCGAGAAAGTGCCCAACTAAGCTTAGGAAGAAATGACTGAACTCTCGTTCTTTAATAGAATACCTAAGGCTCGCTTTATGCTATGAACCCCATTATTGGATTTGACTCCAATCCTGGAGATTTACATCATTCTCTCTCGAGGGGTGTGTGTAAATCTCTGTACCCTTGAGTGATCGATTCATACTTAAGCCTCTCGGGTAACTTAGTATGAAAACCTAAGTGAAAACCACATATCGAAAATATGGCCTCACTAATTTAAAAATCAAGGGTAACTAATAGTGCTTGTTTTAAAGAGAAAAGAATGGCTTGAAGATCATAACTTGATTATCTCATCCTCGGATCACCTCGTTAGAGTACTAATGAGTGTTTAGTTAATCATGGTGAAGGGGTAAGATGAAGGCATGAAATAAATTTGCATTAAAATTACTAAAGGAGAGAGAGATTAAGGAAAGACAAATAAAATTCTATTAATAATAAAAGTTGATTACAAGTGCAAAAAGAGGCTACAACAATAATGAAATGAGATTAAAAGTTCACTAATAAATGTTACATGAAAATCTAAGAAACATTTTCTTGAAAAGAGGAGACAGAAAATGAGAACATAAGGGAAAATCACTTAAAACAGTAAGAACGGCAACTAGCAGCACCTCCCCACTCCAAATTTCTGAACTCTGAACTCATTGAAGCTGCTGGAATTTATTGAAAAAATTTTGCAAAGCACACGACCTCGGTCACGCTCGTGACCTAGGGCATGTAATATTAAGTTGACTTCCGGCTAGAGATAAGCTGACGGGATGGAGACGGGCTCGAAAATTGGTGAACACGCCCTCATTCACGCGCATGACCAAGGGCGTGTAATGTTCGGAGAGTCGCAATTCGGCGAGTGATGCGATGCAGCAGCCAATGCTCGGGACTTGGTGAACATGCCCTCCCTGGTCACGCCTGTGACTTAGGCTATGTCGAGTACGGTGGACGAAATTCAGCGCCAGTTGTGCTGGATCAATCAGAGCTTGGAACTTGATCAACATGCCCTCAGACACGGTCGTGACCAAGGTCACGTCCGTGACACTAGAGTGTAATCTAATTTTCTTCTTGTTTGGACTCGGGATCACATCTGCGTCCGGATCGGGTTACCCTCCCTAGGTCACACTCATGACATGGGGCATGTACATGGAAAATTTGCCAAAATAACTGATTTTCTGCAAAACATCAAATAAGACTAAGTTCTAATAATATTTTAAAAAAGAAACTAATTATAGGCTTCAAATTTATAATGTACATAAATTTATGTAAGAAAATACATATTTTTACCCTAATAAATAAAGCTAAATTACCTTCATCACTAATCGATGTTGTGTCGACTCCCACTTGAAATAATGTATGCATCGACTTCTGCCTTCTGCGTTGATATCTAGTCGATGTTGCGTCGAACCAATGCAATGAAGCGTCTACATGGCTTTTGAAATTGCCATGTTATCTAGTCTGAGTAACGTCGACTTTCAATTGACATTGCGTCGACTTCTAGTCAATGCATAATTACAATGGAAAATTTTCTCTATGATTTCACTTTGACATTCTCATAACTTTGACTCAACTAACTTCCTAAGACTTCTATGACCAAATTACCCTTACTATATAACATGTGTAATAACCCTAGGAAGTAAAATCACTTATAGTTAATTTTTTAAGTTAAATCAAAAGAGTTTTTCCCAATAATCTCCGCCTATTTATCTTAACAAATTATACAAATTGTTTAAAGTGAGTTTATCGAATAAATGAATAACACAAAAATGTGCAACGTTAATAAATAAAGAGAAAGAAGAATACATGAGCAGGTAAATGAAAACTTTTGTCTTCAAGATAGAATTTTAAACTTTGCCCTTTACAAATTCAACATCAGCATTCAGCCTTTGTTTCTTTGTTCTTTTATCAACTGACTGTGATACTCCCCTAAGAGATAACTTCCTGTTTCTGTAAAAATTCTTTTAAATCGTTGGGAAGAAATGGCTTGCTTCTCTCTGTCTGAATATCTAACATAGATAAGCCTTTTTGTAATTTTAGAGGTGACTTCTCTTCATCATCTTCAAGTTCAGTGACTTGATTAGGAGTTTGATTAGTATATTTCTTCCTCTGAATATATGCACCATGTTCAGCATGCTCAATATCAATCTTCCACTGAAATTGTGCACCATGTGCAGCATGTTCAATCTCAATATCCCCCTATTTATCAACCGGATCCTCCTTCTGTTTCTCCCCCTTCTTAACCTCATCAGCATGGGAGGTTATAAATGACCTACTAATAGAGGAGGAGGACATTCTTGATTGTAAGGATTGTATAGAGGCAGTGATCTCACCAAGTTGTGTATGCATGGTTTCAAAGGTTGTTTGAATTTTGAAAAGCATGCTAATTTTTATTGAGATTGTGCTAGTGACTATCTGTACTTCCTGAAGGATTATTGAATGTAGATTGAGAGTAGAAGTGATTGGCATAGTGGAGGAAGTAGGATCATTAGTGGGAGGGAGAATTAATGAGGAGGGCTGATTGAAAGGCATGGTTTCGTGGAATAGAAGGCTCTGGATATGGCAACATGTGCAGAGACTTTGCATAGCAGTATTTTCCCAGCAGTATCTGCCAGGAATCGGTACTTTTGAGAGAGATTAATATTCGTCAAGTTAATTGTTTTTTCCTTTGAAGAATTCATCATTTTCAGCATCTCTTTTATCTCTCTGTCAGATAGCTCTGTGTTGGGAAAAACCCCTTCTGATTTAACTTATAAAATTAACTAGAAGTGATTTTACTTCTTAGGTTTATTACCCATATTGTATAGTAAGGGTAATCTGGTCATTATATGTCTTAGGTTGTCACACTAGACTAAGAGTGTCAAGACCAAGTTAAGACAAGCTTAAATTCAGTTAAGTTAAGACTTGCGCCGAATACAAGTCGACGCAACTTTGACTTAATATCGACGCAACTCTGAGTTAATGTCGAAGCAGACCATTCAGCCTGTCAAAGTATAATTCAAGTCGACGGAACGTCCAAAGGGACTCGACGCAGAAGATAGAGCTTTCTGAAGCCATCCAACAAGTCGACGCAACGCCGACTTCAATTTGACGCAGAAGTTAAGAGATCATGTCGAAGGCTTCAACTCGATGGATACTGTACAACCCGGGTTTCGCCCGGCTCTTCCCATCAGAACTCGCAAAGCCAGTCTTCCAAGAAGCATAGGCGAGGTCGCCACTTATATGTTCTCAGCAGCCATAAGGAGGCGAGACCAGAGTACCAACATCGGTCTCGCCCGAATCCTCGATGGGAAGCGTGGCGCGTTCCACAGGTTCTGCGAGACCCGCAAGGTCGCGGAGAGGGCAGGAGTTCCCGCCTGCGAAGTCGCAGAGAGGGCAGGAGTTCTCGCTTAAAGCGAGCGAGACCCAGAGACTCGAGTAGTTCCGTGGACCCCCCCCCCCCCCCCCCCCTTTTAGGGAGGGTTAGAAGATAGAATTACCCTCTTGCCCCTGGAGGTCTGCATATAGCCCCTTCAAACAGCGGAGTTTGGCTATGGGCAGGCCAAATTGGGGTGCTTATAGTAAGTTCAAAAGGCGGAGTTCCGCTATTCACAGACCAGTTAAGAAAAACTATAAATAAGACCCAAAGGGCACCTTTGGAGAGGATTCCGGTTGGAAGCTTCTCTCTCCTCTGGTTATCCTTGCGGAGACTCCCCTGAGCTCTCCAAGGTGCCCGGGCCTCAGCTTTGGCTTAGGAGGGGAAGCAATCTAAAGATCTTCCGGGTGTGCGGTGGGACCTCCCTCCTGAGTTTAAGGTTCTGTGTTGAGTTCAGGAACCCCGACTTGCTCTCCCCAAGAGACAAGTAAGTGTTAGTCGCCCCTCAACCTGTTGAGGGCCCCGAGCTCCACAAGAGACCAGTTTCTGGTTTCAACATTCTTGGTGCGGTGAGCGTGGAGTGTGACTAGTGCAAGAAAGTCTTTAAGAGAAAGCATGGCGGGCAAGGAAGAGCGAGATGCAGGATTCGGAGGCTCGCCACCCACAGGGCCACCAGTGACGATGGATATGCTGACCGAGTTCAAGAGGGATATGATTGGGGCCTTTCAGAGCGCCATCGCCTCGGCGCTAGGTGGTTTTGCTACCCCGGCCCCTCAGATGGCTCCCTCATTCGGGGGCTGCGAGAACGCCCCAGGCCAGCGAGTAGGCAAGGAAGCAGCGGTCCAGGAGGCAGGCCGAGATCTCGCAGGTCGCGAGCTCTTCCCCAGTCCAGTGGGAGCGAGCGAGACCCCTGCCAGAGTGGTCTCGGCAGGAGGAGCCTCGGCAGGAGGCTCTGCAGGAAGAGTAGAGCCAGTGCAGAGGGTGAGTGGGGGAAGCCCCTTTTGTGAGTTGGTACTCTCGGCACCACTCCCCGAGGGGTTCGGGGAGCCAGCCATGACCTTGTATGTTGGGAACAGTGACCCCGTTCCCCACCTGCAATGGTTCGAAGATATGGTCTCGATCAGACCCATGTCGGACGCCTTCAAGTGCCGACTCTTCGCCACCACCCTGAAAGAGAAGGCGAGGGACTGGTTCTACCAGTTGCCCTTGGGTTCGATCTATGCTTTTGAGGATTTACGTAGGGCGTTTCTGCTGCGTTTCTCCACCTTGAAGAAGAGGAAGAAAGACCCGGAGTCTCTCTTCAATATCAAGCAGATACAAGGTGAGTCCCTAGCCCAGTATCTGGAGCGGTTCAGGGAAGAGGTCCTCCTCATTCAAGAGATACCAGGGCACACACTCCAGCTGGCCTTTACGGTGGGACTGCGAGAGGGTTTCTTCAAGATGGATCTCAATAGAAGGGTCCCTCTTTCCTATGAAGAACTAATGGAGCGAGCGGCGGAGGAAGTGGACGGGGAGGCGGCTAACCCCGAGTTCACAAAGAGATTGGCACGGCTGAGCGAGCCGGAGAATAGGCATCCCGAAGGAAGGAGAAGGGAGGAAGTCAGGGCCCCGGAGTTGGGGTGGAGACAACAAGGTGGTGGGATGCAGGGCCAGGGAAGGGGGTTCCACCATGGGGGAGGTAACTTCCAGGGAGGACAGGGGAGACCTCACCAGCTGGGGTGGAGGCAAGGCCCGAGGCCGCCCCCTCCCCCGCCTCATCAAGCGATGGAGATCGGAAGAGGAAGAGCAGGAAGAGGAAGAGGAGCGGGAGCCCGGGGAGTCGGTCCCAGGAGAAGGAACAGAGGAGTGGGAGGAGAAGGGAGGGCGGCCGCGCTGCCGTATTGTGACTTCCACCAGGAGGAAGGTCACGCGACCACCACTTGCCCGGAGTTCCTAGAAATGAGGGGAGTAAGAGGACCAGCGCCACAACCGCAGTAGCGCCCGGTGAGGATCGAGGAGGTCCTCACCCAGGAGGATGAAGAAGAAAGATGCGAAGATCGGGTTGACGTGGGAGCCCGGGGGGGAATCGGGGTGATCCACGGAGGGGTGGGGATCGAGGCAACCCGGAAGGCGAGCCTCCATGCAATGTACCGTCGGAGCGTAGCTTCGAGATCTCAAGCCCCGCCCCCGGTGGAGAGGATCACCATCTCCCAGAAGGATATGCCCGATCATGAAGACCCGTTCTGCGATGCGCTGGTTATCCAAACCGCCATCGAGAATTTTACCGTCTCACGAATCCTGGTAGACAATGGCAGTTCGGTCAACGTTATCTTCAAGAAAGCGTTTGACGAGATGAAGGTAGAAGCCCGAAGGGTGTTGGCCTCGGATGGCCCCCTGTCTGGTTTTTCGGGAGAGAGAAAGGAGGTAGAAGGAGGAGTAGGACTCCATGTAACTCTCGGAGGGCAATCGCGTAACTGCCGTTTCGTGATTGTGGACGCCCCAAGCAGCTATAGCGCCATTTTTGGTCGGCCTCTTATTAGTGCATTTAGATGCGTCCCTTCCACTCTACACCAGTGCCTAAAGTTCAACACAGGTGGAATCTAGGTTCGGGTCCGGGGAGATCCCAAGGTGGCGAGACAGTGCTACGTGACAGCTGTCAACACCATCTCCTGGATGGGAGAAGCGGAGGAGTGGGATAAGAGGATGGAGGAGGTGGCCGAGGCCGGAGGAGAGAAGGGAGACGAGGAGGAGGAAGGAAAAGAAGGGGACGAAGAGATCACCCCGGAAAGGGGGGTAAGGGAGCACATGGTGGTAGATGAAGAAGAAGAGGGAGAAAAGGGAGGGAAGCCTAAGGAGAGAAGGGTGGAGGAGGTGACGGAGATGGAAGGGGAGGAAGGGGGAGCCCAAGAGCTCGCCAATGAAGGAGAGGAGGAGAGGCCTTGGGGGGAGCAGTCGCGGCTGGAGGCCGTGGACGAGGTCATCGAACTGGAGGTCGTCACTCGACTAGGAATGATGGAGAAGGTCCGGGTCAGCAGAGAGCTCAACCCTAAGGAGAGGGCGGAGATCCTCGCCTGCGTCCAGAAGAACGTGGACGTTTTTGCCTGGAGTGCCGCGGAGATGCCAGGGATAGATGCGGATGTGGCTTGCCACCGCCTCAACCTCGAGCCCGGCACCCGCCCCATCCGCCAAAGTAGGAGGCCCACTGCAGACAAGCTGGAAGGCCCTATCCGCGAGGAAGTGGAAAAACTTCTGAAAGCAGGTTTTGTAAAGGAGATCCAGTACCCAGGCTGGGTCTCCAATGTCGTCATGGTAAAGAAAGGAGGAGGTAAATGGCGAATGTGTATCGATTTCTCTTTGCTTAATAAATCATGCCCGAAGGATTGCTACCCTCTGCCTAGAATCGACGCGCTGGTTGACTCAGCCATCGGTTTTCATATGATGTCTTTCTTAGATGCTTTTTCAGGTTACCACTAGATTCGCATGCATCCCCCTGACATCAAAGACGTCTCCTTCATCACGAGGGATGGATGCTACTGTTACAGGATGATGCCCTTTGGGCTCAAGAATGCGGGGGCTACATACCAAAGGATGATGGACCGGGTTTTCCGTGAGCAAAAGGGGAGAAACCTGGAGGTCTACGTCGATGACCTCATGGTCAAGAGCCGAGGTCTCGAGTCCCACCTCCACGACCTCGAGGAAACTTTCGACACCCTACGAAAGTTCAAGATGAGACTCAACCCGTCGAAGTGCGTCTTCGGAGCCAGTCGAGGAAAATTCTTGGGTCACATGCTCACCCCGGCTGGAGTGGAGCCCAACCCGGATAAGGTCAAGGCAATCCTCGAGTTGGCACCCCCAAGAAATGCTAAGGAGATCCAACGTTTGACGGGAAAGTTGGCTGGGCTAAGTAGATTTCTCTCCAAGGCAGGGGAGAGATGCTCCTCTTTCTTCAAGGTGTTACGGGGTAATCAAAAGTTCGAATGGACCTCCGAGTGCGAAAAGGCTTTTCAAGCGTTGAAAGAACAACTGACCAAGGCTCCGCTACTGCAAGGGCCGAGGTCAGGGGAAGACTTGTCTTTATACCTGGGGGTAGGGTTGGAAGCTATGAGTTCCGTGCTTGTCTGAGAGGAAGGGAAGAAACAACTACCGATCTATTACGTAAGTAGAGTGCTGAGGAAGGCCGAGCTTAGATATCCTATCTTGGAGAAGCTGGCCTTCGCTCTAGTGGTGTCGGCCCGAAAACTTCGACCCTATTTTCAGGCACATTCCATAAGGGTAGTGACCGACCACCCCCTCCGCAATATCATGGAGGGTGTAGAACACTCGGGAAGGTTGGCCAAGTGGTCGGTGGAGTTAAGCGAATTTAACATCTCTTATGTACCGAGGGTGTCCATAAAAGCGCAGGCGGTGGCGGATTTCCTGGCTGACTACGTTACTGAGGTAGAAGAATCGGAACTACCCTATCCGATGTCTTGGAAAATGTTGGTAGATGGAGCGTCCGGAAGACACTCTTTTGGGGGAGGGGTAGTCCTGGTTAGTCCCCAAGGGACCAGGATAGAGCAAGCAATCCATTTCCACTTCCCCCTCACCAATAACCAGGCAGAATACGAGGCGGTGATAGCAGGCCTCCGCTTGGCTCGGGAGCTGGGAGTGCAAGACGTGGAGGTCTCGACGGACTCCATGGTTGTTGCTTGCCAAGTCAAGGGAGAGTTCGAAGTCAAGGAACCAACTCTTCAGCGGTACCTGGAGAAGGTCAAGGAGGTGGTGGGACAGTTCCGAACTTTCTCTATCAAGCATGTCCCAAGGGAAGAAAGCACCCAGGCCGATCTTCTGGCCAAGTTTGGCCCCCAGGTTGGGGGGACCAGGTCGGAACTCTTCCGACCCTCCATTGTGGAGGGAGAAGTAATGGAGGTGGATCAACGGGCGTCATGGATGGACCCTTTCATTACTTTCCTAACCTCAGGGAGATTCCCCGAGGGAGAAATCGACAAGCGGCGATTCAGGTATAAATCGGCTTACTACTCCTTACATGCAGGGGTGTTGTATAGAAAGACCCTCTCGGGGCTCCTGGCCCGTTGTGTCTCGGAGGAGGAGGCCCCAAGGGTCTTGGAGGAGATCCATTCGGGAGAATGTGGCAGCCACTCAGGAAGCAGAACCCTGGAAGGAAGGGTTCTGAGGCAAGGTTATTTCTGGCCCACCCTCAGGAAGGATGCGGCCGAATTCTCCAAGAAGTGCTCTAAGTGCCAACTCTACGCTCCTCTCCAACTCCTCCCAGCTCAAAGGCTAAGAACGATCACGGCCCCTTGGCCATTTGCAGTCTGGGGATTAGACCTGGTGGGACCTTTCCCCCAGGCGAGCGGTCAAAGGAGATTTTTGCTAGTGATGATCGACTACTTTTCCAAGTGGATTGAAGCGAAGGCGCTAGCCAAGGTAACCTCTCAAGTGATAAGGAACTTTGTTTGGGGTGAAATAATTTGCAGGCACGGGCTTCCTCTAGCCATTGTCACAGATAACGGGCCGCAATTCGCCAGCGAGGAGTTCGTCAGTTTCTGTACTCAGCTTGGCATAGATCTCAGGTTCGCGTCGGTCCACCACCCAAGGAGTAACGGGTAAGTGGAGGCGGCGAACAAAATTGTAGTGAACCTCCTCAAGAAAAAGATCGAAAACCTCAGAGGGAGTTGGGTGGAGCAACTACCCTCGGTCCTCTGGGCTCTGAGAACCACCCCGAACACGGCCACCGGAGAGACCCCATTCAAACTATCCCATGGATCCGAGGCTGTCATTCCGGTGGTGTTTGAAGTCAAGTCGCCATGGGTGGCCACCGCAGGAGGAGGGGATGAAGAATGGATGGCAAACAACGAGGAAGGCCAACGGTTGTCCTTGTACCTAGTGGAGGAACTCCGAGACTTGGCCACCATCAGGCAGGAGGAAGTAAAAAGGCGGATGGCCAAATACTTTGACAAGCATATACGAGTAAAGCATTTCCAGAAAGGGGACTTGGTACTAAAAAAGGTTGATGCGGCCGGAAGGGGAGCCGCGGTGGGTAAGCTCAATCCTAACTAGGAGGGCCCATATATTGTGAGTGAAGTGCTGAAGTCGGGAGGTTACCACCTCCGGATGTGGAAGGGGAGCCTCTCGGCCGAGCCAGGAGTGGGGATGACTTGAAACGTTTCTATCCATGAAGTTCTTGAATATATTGATTCCTATGTATTGGCGTTGTTTTTATACTAATCATGAGTTCCAAGCAACAAGTAATGACGCCGGATTGCCCCGGACGATCCCGCTGCCAGGATCGGGTTAGCTGGTAGGGCCGGTTGATCTCGCGGAGAGGCTGGCGAGGTGATAGACTTTTTGTGCTGGATTGCCCTGGACGATCCCGCTGCCAGGCTCGCGTTAGCTGGTAGGGCTGGTTGATCTCGCGGAGAGGCTGGCGAGGTGATAGACTTTTTGTGCCGGATTGCCCCGGACGATCCCGCTGCCAGGCTCGCGTTAGCTGGTAGGGTCGGTTGATCTCGCGGAGAGGCTGGCGAGGTGATAGACTTTTTGTGCTGGATTGCCCCGGACGATCCCGCTACCTGGCTCGCGTTAGCTGGTAGGGCCGGTTGATCTCGCGGAGAGGCTGGCGAGGTGATAGACTTTTTGTGCTGGATTGCCCCGGACGATCCCGCTGCCAGGCTCGCGTTAGCTGGTAGGGCCGGTTGATCTCGCGGAGAGGCTGGCGAGGTGATAGACTTTTTGTGCCGGATTGCCCCGGATGATCCCGCTGCCAGGCTCGCGTTAGCTGGTAGGGCCGGTTGATCTCGCGGAGAGGCTGGCGAGGTGATAGACTTTTTGTGCTGGATTGCCCCGGACGATCCCGCTACCTGGCTCGCGTTAGCTGGTAGGGCCGGTTGATCTCGCGGAGAGGATGGCGAGGTGATAGACTTTTTGTGCTGGATTGCCCCGGACGATCCCGCTGCCAGGCTCGCGTTAGCTGGTAGGGCCGGTTGATCTCGCGGAGAGGCTGGCGAGGTGATAGACTTTTTGTGCCGGATTGCCCCGGACAATCCCGCTGCCAGGCTCGCGTTAGCTGGTAGGGCCGGTTGATCTCGCGGAGAGGCTGGCGAGGTGATAGACTTTTTGTGCTGGATTGCCCCGGACGATCCCGCTGCCAGGCTCGCGTTAGCTGGTAGGGCCGGTTGATCTCGCGGAGAGGCTGGCGAGGTGATAGACTTTTTGTGCTGGATTGCCCCGGACGATCCCGCTGCCAGGCTCTCATTAGCTGGTAGGGCCGATTGATCTCGCGGAGAGGCTGATGGGATGGAAGATGTTGGATCTTAAGAAAGAAGATCCTCGACACGAGATAATCAAAAGGAAGCGTTGGGTCTCTAAAATATTTCTGAAAAGGAGAGGGCGACCTCTCGCTGGGCGAGAAGGATGGTCCTCTCGCGAAATAACAAAAGAAAGTGTTGGGTCTCTAAAATATTCCGAAAATAAGGGGACGACTTCTCGCTAGACGAGAGGGGGGATCCTCAGCATAAATAACGAGAAAAATGTGTTTGGACTAAAATATTTCAAAAGTGAGGGCGACTTCTCGTCCTAGCGAGAAGGAAAGTCCTCGGCACGAGACTAGAGCGAGAACGGGGACTTTCATCCCCAAGACGTATAGACTGAAACTTAAGGGGGCTTCTCGCTGGACGGGAAGGAAAGTCCTCGGCGCTTATAAAATAAACGAATTCCGCGACACATGCATCAACTGATGTAAAAATAAAAGCAGAGAGAATACGTAGCGAAGTAAGAAAGCATTGCGCAAAAATTCCTTTCCAAAGAAGAAGTTTTAGTTACAATGGGCGGCGAACTCGCCAACCCCAAAAAAGTTTATATATCAAAAAAATAAAATAGAGATCGCCTTCTAGGCCTCGCCAAAGAACCCCCCGTCGTCGTCGCCATCCTTCACCGGCGGGAGCGGCCTGAAGAGCTCCGGGACGATATCCTCGACCGTCACGCTCTCGGCCTCGGCAACCAGCAACCCAGCACCTTTCATGGCCTGGAAGACGAAGCGTGCCGCATTCGTGGACTCTATCCGGAGCGCTTCGTCGCGATCTCGCTTCTCTTCCTTTAACCGGCGAGGAGAAGGGGGAACGGCAGCCCGAGCAAGCTCACAGTTGAGTGCCTTCAACGCGGCGACCTCGCCCTCCAAGCTCAGGACCCGAGCGTCCGAGAGCCTAGCCATCTCGGCATCCTGTAGACGAACTTAGTATGAGAAGAAGTTAGGAAGTCAGAGATAATGTTGTAGAACGAACGACTCACCACTCCGGTCTCGGCGGTGGCCAACTTTTCCTTTAGCTCGTCGACCTTCTGCTCGGAAACCTTGAGGGACTCGGCCAGTCCCGCGCATTCGCGCTCCAGCTCCAGACATTTCTTGCTCGTCATATGGGCAAGTTCTATTGCCCGCAATTGAGATCTCGAGCTCTCGTAGGCGAGACCCTGTGCGGTTGCATCCTTGTAGGCCGCGGCGTCCTCGCGGCCATACATGACGAAGGAGAAATTGAAGGCGTGGGAAGTCGCTGCACCCTCCTCTACCCAAGTGGGAAGGAGGGAGGTGACATCGATCCGGTTGACCTCTTCATTCCAGCGCACCAGGCGCTCGCCGGTTTTGTCTCGGGCTCGCATGCCAAGGCCGAAATGCAGATGATTCGACGGAATTGGCGGTGCCGAGGTCCTAACGGTGGCCTCGGCTTGCTCGACCTCCAGATCCTCGGGGAGTGAGGAATCGCCGGTCCCAGGACCGGAGGGCTCCGCCGGACGCTTTCCCTTTACGGAGGCGCGCAGGCTCTCGTTCGTCTTGGACCTCTTTGAAGTAGGCTGGCGGGAAGGCTGGCTGCCTGAAGCCCCCGACCTCTTCTTAGAGGTGATGGAAGTTGGGGGGGTACCTTCTCGGCAGGCCGCCGCTCCCATAGTTGCGAGAGCAAGATCGGCGGAGGGTTTAATGTTGCTCGCATAAGGTGGGTGGAGGGGGATGTCTCGCTCACCTGTTAAGAATTGTGTTAGAAAGAATGGCGGGAATCAGAATTAAAGCAAAAAGGGGGCGAGATCATTACCTTCCCCGGGAAGAACAGGTGGAAGTTTGTCGACGTTGCGGCGGAGATGGACCACCTCGAAGTTCTTCTTCTGGAAGAATTGGAAGAGGTCGGCATCGTGACCGCCCAGAGGTGGAGGACGGTAGACTGTGTCGTTATACTGGATGGGCGAGATCGGGATGTTGCCGAAATTCCCTTTACCAGGAGGAACTTCTGGGCCCAGAAGTGGGCCTTATTGACGGTCTCGATGACCCTACAGCCCGACCCCACAAAATAAACCGTGCCCTCGGAGTAGGCGCGAAACGAGAACAGCTTCCGGAAAACCGGAAGGCTGAACTCTATTCGCTCCTCGCGCATGAAGCAGGCGAACCCCGTGATCACCGCCATCGCGTTAGGGGTGAGCTGGCCGAGAACGACTCCGTAGTGCCGAAGCACCTAAAAAGCCATGTAAAGAAAGTTGAAGCAAGCGATATCAATCTCGCAAGAGTGATGAAGGAGAGAAGGAGGTGTACCTGGCGAACCTCGGGCCAGAGGGGGAGTCGCAGGCCCACGGCGAAGTGCGAGATCGGGATGGCGATCTCATCGGGCCGAAGGGTGTTAATCACCTCGCCCTTCTCGGGCCGGCGGGCGGTGAACCCAGTGGGAATGTAGTCGGCGATGGAGGAGAGATACTCTTCCTCGCTCATATTGCAGTGGAAGAAGTCGTGCTCGCAGTAAGCCCAAGCACACTTCAGCCGGCCTTCCGCCTCAGGAAGCTCTTTCGAGGTCTTCACCATCACGCGTACCTGCGAGAACAAGTGTAGAAGGAGGCGAGAACAAAGCTGATGAGAGCTCTGCAACTAGGAGAAGAGGAAGGCGGTAGGTAAATGATATTAATGGGGAGGCTATTTATAGAAAAATGAAAATGGCGGGAAGAAGCCCAAGCGCCGGGACGCTGTCAGACAAAACGCCACATCACTGGGACACACCAAACAAAATTACTTCGCCAATCATTGGCGAGCGAGATCAATCTGCAGGATTAGCTAGAATAAAATGATTTGCGAGCAGAAATATCACAGGCATGCGGGAACAAGGTAAAGGAAAAGTGGCATTATAAAAGCCGCGAGCGATAACATAGTTAATAAGTTGTCCGATGCTCGTGGCGAGCGAGAATCAATAAAAACCATAGCCTAGCGAGATTGTTGCAATAAAAGCAGAAGCGAATTGTTCATGAAAAAGGGAAACTAAAATAGCGGGGTCAGTAGGGCAGCCACTGCCATCTACCACCACCTCGCGGTCCCCTCCTTGGCGGCCTTCGGGAATTGTGGAATTCTGCAGCAGCGCGGGCTTCGCGATCGATCAATTCGGCGTGATCCCTGATCCTCGCTATGAGCGTCTCCTGAGAGGCATCGCATTCATCAGGGTCGGGGGGTATTGCCGCACGGAGTTTGTCGCATTCGTCCATCAGGGACGCGTGTCTTTCCTCCGCAGCCAGCCTATCCACTCTCGCCTGGATGTTGAGGGCCTGCAACATCTGGTTTTGCTTTTGGAATAGTTCCGCGGTCCGCCGTCTCATCACCTCGGGTTCTCGCGCATCGCCCAGGAAATCTTCTACCCGCTCGGGAAAAGGGGACACCTCGTCGTCCCCGAATTCGGAGTTGGTAAGCTGAATCTCGTCGTCTAACAAAGAAAGGTCGTGCGCGAGGTTATGAAAGATAAGCTAGAGTAAAAAGCGGAAATGCGAGAAGGTCTACCTCTAGGACGGCGAGAAGAACCGGGTGGGGGATCGAAAGAAGTGTCGTAGTAAGGCCGATGAGTTTTTCCCTTTCCAAGGGGATATCTCGATGCATCAGCAAGAGTAACATTCGGCGGGTGCGAGCCGCCTGAGTCTCGATTGGCGAGAAGGTCAAAGGTTGGTGCCGGGATTGTCACATCCCGGCGCCTGGGGGAAGGAGTTCGCTGACCCTGTTCCCCCGGGCTCGCTGGGGGCGAGGCTGCGATCAAAAAGTAAAAGATAAGATGAGAGGAGGCGCCATCGAATAATATAATTCCAATAAAAGAGGCGAGACCAAATAATGTACCAGGAGGATTCTCGCCGGTAGTATTCGCCTTTACCCGAGGGGTAGTGGGCGGTTCGTTCGAGGGCCCGCCAATGTCCTTGACAGTCTCGCTGACCTGCAGAGACGAAGTTTAGAAGTAGCAGTCGAAGGATCTCGCATGAAGAGTAATAATCCCTACCTTCTCGATGGATTTCTCGCTGGCCGAGGACTCAAGGTAGACAGTGTCTTCCCCCAATCGGCGAGCGGCTTTTGCTTTTTTCAGTTTCGGCGTTGGAGAGGGAGACGAGCGATTCATCCACGCCGGTGGCTTCGTCATCATCGCCATCTCCTGTGCCTTGGAGGCCTTCAGGCGAGCTTCCATTTCCTTGGAGAGAGGCATCGGAGGACAGCTACAGTAAAGAGAAGGATGGGGAGGAGAAGAACAATGAAGACACTTCAACTCGGGGGGTATTTATAGCCAGGCAATGGGGCCCACAGAAAGATTCCTGACAAGACAGCTGTCGCCAGGCGAACACCCTAGGGTTGGATTATTCTTTGCGAGCTCAGGTTAAACTCGCAAAGAGCGGGGATTGTGTACAACCCGGGTTTCGCCCGGCTCTTCCCATTAGAACTCGCAAAGCCAGTCTTCCAAGAAGCATAGGCGAGGTCGCCACTTATATGTTCTCAGCAGCCATAAGGAGGCGAGACCAGAGTACCAACATCAGTCTCGCCCGAATCCTCGACGGGAAGCGTGGCGCGTTCCACAGGTTCTGCGAGACCCGCAAGGTCACGGAGATGGCAGGAGTTCCCGCCCGCGAGGTCGCAGAGAGGGCAGGAGTTCTCGCTTAAAGCGAGCGAGACCCAGAGACTCGAGTAGTTCCGTGGACCCCCCCTTTTAGGGAGGGTTAGAAGCTAGAATTACCCTCTTGCCCCTGGAGGTCTGCATATAGCCCCTTCAAACAGCGGAGTTTGGCTATGGGCAGGCCAAATTGGGGTGCTTATAGTAAGTTCAAAAGGCGGAGTTCCGCTATTCACAGACCAGTTCAGAAAAACTATAAATAAGACCCAAAGGGCACCTTTGGAGAGGATTCCGGTTGGAAGCTTCTCTCTCCTCTGGTTATCCTTGCCGAGACTCCCCTGAGCTCTCCAAGGTGCCCGGGCCTCAGCTTTGGCTTAGGAGGGGAAGCAATCTAAAGATCTTCCGGGTGTGCGGTGGGACCTCCCTGCTGAGTTTAAGGTTCTGTGTTGAGTTCAGGAACCCCGACTTGCTCTCCCCAAGAGACAAGTAAGTGCTAGTCGCCCCTCAACCTGTTGAGGGCCCCGAGCTCCACAAGAGACCAGTTTCTGGTTTCAACAGATACGTCGATATGGAATCGACGTAACGTCGACATCTGAGTTCAGCCAAAGTTATGAAGAAATTTGAAGCTATATTGATAAGAACTCAGAGGTGCGTCGACATGAAGATTGATGAAGTCGACGCAGCGTCGAATACAGTAAAAAATAGGAAGCTTTTCTGGCTATCCTTTTGGGACCATTTCAAAAGGACCACCACGCTAGAGACAACTTTCCAATGGATTGTTTGTTGCCAAGAATTGAATGAAGCATTCCAGGACACAACAAATAACTTTTGGAAGCTATGCAAAATGGATTGACGGGCCGAGAACAAAAGAAGAATGGAAATTAGGTGAATTCCTTTTTAGGATAAGCCAAAAGGAGAAAGGTTTTTTGAAAATACAATCATACACAATAAGTATGCCAAAAGAGAAGAAGAGAACTAGAAGAATAGTTATTACAATTCTGTCTGTCGATTAGGGTGTTCATCTTCTTCCTTCTCAAACCCTAAAAGACAGATTTACATTAGAGCACTCTCTGCAAAGGAATATAATCTGCTGCTTCTTCTTCACCATCATACGCAGTAAAACTACAACAAGTGCTGAGAGAAAAGGATCATGCAAAACAACCCTTGCAAACCACCACTATCATAAGCAAGGGTTTATTATTTCAAATCTAGTGAAAGCAAGAGAGAAGCATCAACAAATCTTCTGAAGAATTCTGAGAACATAATTTTCTCCTTCTCCCTCTCTCTCTTTCCCCTTCATATTTTCTACATTTGTACAAATTTTTAAGAATCCCTCTTCCTAAGGATTTAATGGTTCAAGATCTCCTTATCAAAAGATCTGAGTGGTTCAAGATCTCCTTATCAAAAGATCTGAGTGATTCAAGTTCTCCTTATCAAAAGATCTTTGGTTCTAAGAGTCTCTTTATGAAAAGACACAGGCACATGTTTTGCAATCTTACCAGGGTGGTAGAAGAGAGGACTACCCACATTTTGGGGAACCTCTATAAGAATCTTGTGTCTTCAGTGTTGTGCATTTTTTGTGTTGTCCCATTTATAGTTTACTATTTTTCTTCTTTATATTTCCTGCAATTATTTATTCTATGTGGGTTTTGTTCAATGCATAATACCTTAGTATTTTTATTGTATGCATAGTTTGGATAAAAATATTTAAATCTCTATTCACCCCCCACCCCCCTCCCCCCCCCAACCCTCTAGAGAATTCTCAGAGGTACACTCTGCAGTTTCACTCTGCTTCTGCTCCTCTAGAAAGAAGGTCAAAGGTACAACCTGCACATGCAACTCCTTTAAGGAAAATTAAAGTTCATTATATCTACATTACCCTTCCTTTAGTTGGGTTGTCCAATTTTATTCATCCCGCACATGTAACAGAAACATCAATAGGAACCTAGATTATCTTGGGCTCATTGCTTCTACCTTAAAATGGTGAAATGAAAGTGTAAGCAGGCCTTTCATGATACCCCTTAGGATGGAAAAGTGGTAGTATGTTAACCCAACAAGTTTTAGCATTGTGTCCACTTTTATAGTAATAATAACATTTAGAATTAAAGAGTGAATTTGCAGGAGAGAATCTAGAATTGAAATTTCTTGAATAGTTTTCTGGAAACATGTATCGACTAGAAGTCGACACCTCTGTTGAGTTGCGTCGAAAGGAATTCGACGTGCCTGTAAAGTTGCATAGAAAAATAGTTGATGTTGGTTGCTGGTTGAATCGAGTATAATTCGATGCACCTGCATACCTGCTTCGAATTAATGTCGAAGCATTTGCAGAATTCCATCAAATTGGATTCGACGTAACTTTAAAGTTGCGTCGATTTCTATTCGATGCTTTGTTCCTGTAGTTCAAAAATTGATTGTTGATTATGGATTTTTCAAAGGAATGTTTGTCTAAGCTTCCATGTTGATTATTAATGTTCACCCTATTGAATATTATAATCTTATCAGGATGGCCATGCAATTCTTCGCAAATTTCACTATTTTCATTTACTTGATTCTCACTAGATTTAACAAATACTATTGGATTCTCCCATGCGGATTTGCTGGAAGATCCATTACTCATTGATGGATCTGCTCCTAATTAAGATATTTGAATTTCTTAGAGAGATTCTCTTAGATATCTTTTAGTTTTTGACTCCTCCCATTGAGTGAATCTTCAAAGGCTTTTTCCTTTGTAAGCTCTTCCTTTAGGTTTAGATTTTCATCATTTATCTTATCTATTTGTTTTTCTAGTTTTGTTATAGCAATCCTATGTTGATTATTAACATAGTGATGATTTTCATTTAGCCTTTTACATTTCAGTTCTTCTAACTCTTTCCTACGTATTTTTATTTGATTTTCTGCCTCTAGTTGATCTTTGCAAAAATCTTTAATGTAAGATTTAAATTCATTGGAAGAGAAATCAAAATTATCAAAATATTATACCTGATCTTCTTCATCATTTGAGGAAGCCTCCAAAGGCATCAGGCACACTTCTTCAGCAGGAACTTCTTCCTCACTTTCAGAAGAGGAACTTGATTAAGATTCTGAGTCACTCTAGGTTTCAGCTATGAAATCTCTTCCTTTCTTCTTGTCCTTCCTTTCATATGAACATCCTACAACAAAACTCGATAGGGAATCCTAGATTTCTTTTACAGACTGTCATTCATCAACTTTCTGAAATATGTCATATGACATAGTTGATGCTAGTATATTCATAGCTTTATCATCACAGGCCATTACTTTCTTAGCAGGTTATTTCCATTCAGATCTGAGAACCAGTTTTTGTGTTGAGGTTCCACTGGCATCCTTTTTGTATGGCATGGGTGGACCTGTCAACACAGTATCAAAAATGTTCTCATCAATAAAATTCATATAAAGTCTAATTCTAGTCTTCTATAGTGTACACTTGTTCAGGTTACACACTGGTGGTCTATTGGATGCATAGTCCTTAGAACTCAATTTCATAAAATGCTTTTGAAATATAAAATATGAGTGAGAGGATATTTTCATCAAGGTGTTAACCTTTTTCTAATCAAACTTACTCTAATACCAATTGAAATTGCTTAGTAACTCCCCTAAGAATTCTCTAGTGGGGCTTAATATAGATTTAAAAACTTTTACTAGGAGTGCACAGAAAATTACCTCTAATTCCAAAGCATACAAGATCCCAACCAAAATTAAATTAATCACAGAATAATAAAAATGGAAAATAGACAATAACAGAAAATTCACAAGCACTTAAGACACAAAAGATATAGTGGTTCCCCAAAATCTGGGTGGTTCACTCTTCTACCACCTTGGTAGGAATACACTATCACAGTTCCTAAGTCATATGATAAGGAGACTCTTAGAACCACTGAGTCTTTTAATAAGGAGACTCTTAAAACCAGGGATATTGACTTTTGATAAGGATACTCTAAGAACCAAATCAGATCTTTTGATAATGAGATCTTGAACCAAACTAGATCTTTCAATAAAGAGATCTTGAACCAAGTCTGAATCCTTTGAAGAGGGATTCTTATAACTGTTTACTCAATTTACATAAATGAGAATAAGAGTAAGAAGAAGAAGATGATGAAGTGTAATTTTCTAATTTGAATCCTCTTTCAGCAGTCACTGAGGATTCTAGGCTCTAAGTGTTCTGGATCCTTCATCAAATGATGAATCCTTGCATAGAAGAAGATGCAAGGATTATAACATTGATAAAGTATTTTAGATTGATCTCTGCATCTTTTGTTAGCTCCTTTGAAAGATGGAGGTAGAAGAAGCATTCTACAGCTTGTTAAAGGAGAACTGCTACACAGAGATCTGTCGTGTAGACTTAGAGAGAGAGAGAGAGAGAGAGCAAGATCAGCAGCTCATCGACTACCAAACATTTTGAATTCTTTATGTATATAATCTTATGTCGAATTACTTTCTCATCTGATCGATTCTTCAATTGGAAAGTATAGAATGATATTTGTAGCTTTCCATCTATGTCTTTAATATATATTCCAATTTTATAACCTCTGAATCTTTAACACCTTTCTTTCTCTTTATATCCTGTTGTTACCCATTAGGATTCAAATATCTTATATATATACATTTTGAATAACCATCAGAATCCATTCATGGAAGTTTCCAATTCATTGATTGTATTCGACGTTACGTCGAATTCCTTCTGACTTCATATCGACGTGTCGTTGAGTTCAATTAGAAACTACGTTGTGATCTACTTCACAGATTTGAAATGAATTCTTCTATCAACTTTGCATCGATTCATTATCTAGGCATCTGTGGACTTTAACATTTGGATTCTGTGTCGAATACTAATTCATGTTGCATCGACTCCATCTTGAAACAATGTATGTATTGACTTCTTCCTTTTGCGTCGATATCTAGTCGACATTGCGTCGACTACCAATAATATAAGCGCCGACTTGACTTTTGAAGTTGCGTTGATATCTAATCCGAGTGACATCGACACATAATTACTTTGGATAATTTTCTCCATGATTTCAGTTTGCCTTTCTCATGACTTTGACTCAACTGACTTCTTAAGACTTCTATGACCAAATTACCCTTACTATACAAAATGGGTAATAACACTAGGGAATAAAATCACTTATATTTAATTTGTTAAGTTACATCAAAAGAAGTTTTTCCCAACAGAGCTAATTCAACTGTAACTTCACCTAATATAATTATACATAATTATATGAACGTATATAATATGTTTTACTTATATATTAATATATAAAATGTACATTTATAATATAAATATTGTTGTGCATCGACCAATTCTCTTTGTGTTTGACAGATTAAGTTTGTCTTAGCACGAAACCCAATCGAATGTGCACACAATCAATATAGAGTCAAAAATTATATTTTTTTGTGAAAACCCCATAAAAAGAAAAACGCTAGATCAAACCCAGCTCAAACAAATCCACTAGCAATATTGTCTGAGTATACATCATATTTAGCAAGGGTGACAAAACACACATCGTTCTACAATGTAAAAAGATTCTTCTGATGGTTACATGTGTCAAGGACACAATTTTGAGAGATGCATGTGGAGCATCTTCTGGAGAGCGGAACCCCTTATGGAGGTTAGGATGTGGGAGCACCCATTAGAGAGCAGAGTGCAGGAAGCTCACCGCACATTAGAGCAGAGTGTGGGGGTACACACATGCAGATCGTGGGGGCACACACATAAGCGGAGCGCTGGGCCGTACTCTTGATCGGAGTGTGGGGGAGTGCACTGGAGCGGTTTGGTATCTTTAGGAGAGAGGAGTGCGGGGCGCACTGAAGCAAGGTGTTCACAACAAAGATGTGTTCATTGTAGCAACATGTTCAATAGAGCGGGCACCAGAGCAACGTGTGCACTATACTCGTATGTTCATTAGAATGTCATGTTCACTGGAGCGGGCAACAGAGAGACGTGTTCATTGTAGTTGTGTGTTCACTGAAGAGCCATGTTCACTAATTTGCACACCAGAGCGATGTGTTCACATAAGAGATGTGTTCATGGTAGTTGTGATCTCACTAAAGTGCTCACCAGAGCGGGGTGTTCATGGAGCGGGCAATGAAGCGACGCTTACGTACATACTTGAGACAATGACGCATGATGACGCTAGTGTGCTTTTATCGGAGGTTTCTCATTGTCGCAAGCAGGAGCGCAAAATTCGTACTCTTCCTCTAATTTTTGGTCTCTTCACATGAAGCAGTATGCCCTATTTTATAGAATTTAAGAGGGAGCGCAGAAGAATTTTCACATTATACCTATTTGACACATGTATACAAATGCTTGAAACTTGATGAAAATTTCAAGGAAGCTTTCGCTCGTCGTCTGAGCCCATTAATGGATATGGTTTCTCGATCAGAGGCTTGGAGCTTCGGCAATCACCGACGAAATGTGCGCTTGGGTGAAATGATCATCCTGTCAAAACTACAACAAAATCTTTAATTGAATAACCTATTATGTAGCATTTTTTTGAGAGCAATTCAGTGTCGCTTTCGAATCAAAATTTTGTTTTGTGGGTGAGAAGTTATGTGTTTGGTTTGGAGGTTCTTAGTGGAGGAGGAAAGGAGGTCCCCATAGCCTTTGGAGGGGATGGGTGATCATCTCCATGTTGTCCAGTGGTTGGTGGGCATCCAAAAGGAGGGTAGGCATCGGTGGCCACCGCCCACTTCTCTTCTGAACGCTAGGGTTTAACCATAGCGTGAGGAAGGAGGAGATGGGCCCGGGCTTGGTCGGTCCAGGAGGGGTCGATCCGATTCGGGTTGGTTACTCCATGTTTCGGTTAGAGGGATATTTCTGGGGTTCAAACAAACTCAGAATCTCACGAATTGTGCTTGTTAGAATCATCTCGGCGAGTCGGTCGTAGTCGTTTTTGTTTTTGGTTCAGGTTGTCAGCTTTGATTTATTTGGAAACCCCATGAATTGCCCTCCATTTTGGGGTTGCGCTCGTGAACCGTGAACCTCAAAAAAAATTTCCACCTTGGGATCGAACATCATAACCACTTCCTTGATGTTGACATGAGCACCCTCTTGGGATTATGAAGGGGTGCTTCCCAAGTAGGGCTTAGAAATTCTGAAATTTTTTCGGGAGAGAGTCTTGTCACACATTTCACAAACAAAAAGAATTTCTTATTATTCTCTGCACAATAGTAGGTCGCACATATATTTGGAGGATGCACTGCCCGACAGTAATGTAATTTGTTATGTAAGTTGCCTAAGTTATGAGAGTTTCACTGCAGATAATAAAAATTCCCTGCAGACTTTAAGAGATACGTTGACATCAATACAAGATATCCAGCAAATTTTAAGCTAATATGCTTCCATCAATATGAAGTATTCTGCAGATTATGTGATATATTATTTTCCCTCTTTTGCTATATATGTTTATTATCGCTGTGCCTGCCGTTAACGAGATGAGATATTTATTTTTCAGAAATCATATTTTGTACATGTGACAGTTTTTGTCCCAATCGTGAACTCTTGCAACGCAAGCAAGAGAATACGTGTAGCATGCATAATAAGGACGCCAACACCTTGTATGATGGTGCGCGCGGCCACGCTTTGAACCGGTGGAGAAGTTTGTGTTGATGCTGAAATTGCACCTCCACGATCGACGCGAAGAAATCGACTCAAAAGAGGAGGCCGCGGGTTATCAGTTACTATTGATTGAGAGAAATTTAGACTAGTTAGACCGCCGGGAGCGGTCGAGACCGGACTTCGCCCATCACGGCGAATGCCACTCTTGTGATGGGCTTTTCCTTGATTTAAGAAAAGTGTTTACAACTGGTTACAAGGCAAAGCAGGAAAGAAGTCCGTCGGGCAACAAGTTGCAAGATAGTGAACTGTAGACCGCAGGTCTAACAAGCGAGATACTGCATTCGAGTGTGCTTGTCTTGGGAACGTCGCCCCCTATTTATAGGCTCGGGGGTCTGCCCAAACATGTAGGGATAAAATAACCGCCTGCCCGGATACAGGAGAGTCGGGCAGGAGGTGACAGGATACAGGAGGGAAAAAGGAGAGAAGTCGCGCGGCCTGGCGGCTTGAGCTCTGATCTGTAACGAGCTGGAGTTGAGATGAGCTGCGAACAGAGTAACGAAGCAACTCGGGCGATTTATGATCCGAGACCGCAGTTTTCCTTCTGGACATGAGCCCTGAATGTAACCCTCTCGATGGCGTCCTGACGATAGGTACACCGCGCGGGTTGGTTTTGATGAACCGAGAGACTTGTGTAAGTAATCAAAGATGGAGCTAGGCGGTTAACATAGCAGGATGCCCGATCTGAATGGTCCATTGTTTTGATAGCGGTCTTCTGGGTAAACATGATCCCCGCATGTTTTCAACTCTCGAGAAATATTTGAAAATACGAGTTCTAGCCGGAGACCGCACCTGGTTTGTTCTGAAATCTATAAAATGCTCTTAAAGCTCTCCACTTTGCACAATTCTTCTAAAACCACGGGGCACTACTAGCCACTAGCGGTTAGAATTTTTTGAGTCGTCAGTCCTCTAATCCACATGGCTGATCTAATGTCCAAGATTGTAATCCGTGGGGATAAGGAGGCTGACCACAAGAAGAAAAAGATTTGCCGGTCTGGGAAGACCGAGCGGGCTGTCAAATTGGACTCCTTGACCACCGATAAGAATTCCGCTAAGCCCGAAGCGGGTTGCTCCAATCCTCCTCCGATCAATCCGCACGCTCTTTCTGACAAGGCGAGTTCAAGTACTGTCCCGTTGAAGACCTTATGTGGTGCACCCCTTTGACATAATATTCTCCCATTTCAGAGATCCTCATTTAAAAATAATTGATGAAGAAGAAGGGGTGGTTAATTCCCCGAAGCTGGACGGGTTGATTACCATGTCGGTGGTGGTCGTGGAAGTCAATTCCAGCCGGTCTCAGCAGGCCGACCTGGATTCTGTCAAGAAGACGAAGAGGGCCGAAAAGACGGCGGAGAGGATAACAAGGAAGGCCAAGAAGTTGAGAGCCAAGAACCAAACGGCCTCCAGGAGATCAGTCGCAGCTATCCTCCAATATAAGCCGCACGATAAAGAAGTTGTTGAAGAGAAGGTCACTCCTTCTAATAAGTCGGACGAGTTGCCATTCAACTTTGTGGCTAGCATATCAGTTGGCGATATCCTCAATGATATGGAAGCCCTGGAGAAGCAAGACAAGCTGCTCGACACCCCTACGACCATGAGCGAAGCCAACCATACTGGTGAGGATGCGGCTAAACTTGAGGAGACCGTGCTAAGAAAGGAGGCTTTTGAAGAAAGCGGGATGAAGCTGATGAAGATAAAGGCGAAGGAGCTGAGGCGGTCTCTTGACAAGACGCGACCGCCAGACCCCCTAGCAAAAAGTAAACGTGATGCGGGCTATCATCCTGTCCGCTTCTTTAGAATGCGGCCTCAGAAAAAGAAAAATGATTTGATGTTGAATCCGCTACCGAGCTATTTCCCATCAGCGGTTCAAACTTATGTCGCTAGATGAAGGCAGAATGAACGATTTTAAAGAGAACAGTGTCGGAGAATGGACCCCAAGCAATCGAGGCAGCATGTGCATTCAGGAATTAATCTTGTAGTATTCTATGTTGGGTTATTCGCTTCTGACTGTGTTAACCACATTTTCTTTTTTGTAGATAACCCGAATCAAGCCATGAAGCCGGGCGATTTGACGGCTAGCCTTCCTCCACTGCTTCCACCAGCGCAAAGCTTCTCGGTAAACTTAACTTCTGGAGAGGAGGAGCTGGCCGATTTTAAGGGTCTTCTTAATACCTTGAAGGAAAGGGTAAAAGACCTTGAAGATCTGGCGGAAGTCGTGTGGGCAAAGGAGCGAGAGACGCGGGTTGTGCTGAAGGCCGAAAAGAAGGAGCAGCTGGAGAAAGAAAAGATGTTGTAGGAGCAGAACGCCGCACTGACCGTGCGGCTTAACAAGGAGAAGGAAGCAGTTCTGAAGCTCGAGGATGATTGCATGTACCATTGAGAGAAGTACATAAATCTGACTAGGGAAGTCGACGGAAGTCTGCGACCTGTAAATATGAATGATGAGAGGATGCGGACATTGAGCCGACCAACTGTTGGGGAGACCTCAAATCCCCCACTGGTCTGGGTGGCCGATCTGATTGTTATTATTGAAGAGGCCGCCGCGGCACTACCTGCTCGTATGATTCCTACTGCGCGGTAGAGCGGGATGTCGCGCGGCTTCATAGTACAATCAACTGCCTTCATCACAGCATAAGTCAAATGTACACACTTCTTCTTCAAACTGGTGACCAGGTCGCGTGCCTTCATCGTGAAGATCCTTCGACTGATCAACGCCAGCCATGAGCGGTTTAAATTTGAAGACTCTTTGTAATATAATTTATTCGGTCCTTTGGACAATCCGGGCGTTGAATGCTCGCTTGATGACATTTTATTATTTGATGTGTTCTAATATTTCTATAGTCTGTGTGGCTTGTGTTGAATGTTTCTGGTTCTTCTTTTGCATACCTAGAATATTTTTGATATCTTCGAACTGTTCTGCAAGGCGTGCGGCTTGTGTTGTATGCTTGCAGTTTTTCGGTTATAAAATATTATGAATATGCAGGTTGCTGGCCGCGCGGTTTAAGATAGTTAGCTGCGTTTCAATTTTTCTATTTGCAGGTCATTGGAATCTTTAAGTAGAAGACTCTTTTGGAGGCATTCCACAACATTCGAGATGCAGGCTAAGAGCAATCGAAGCGGCCTGAGAAGGTAGCAACCGTCTGAACTGACGTGGCCTTACCATTCCACTCAGACGATCATAAGGAATGTCGTCTGACTCAAGCGGAGTGGGAAGATTTCATTGAGAAACACATGGCGGGTAGCCACATACTCGTGCGGCTTCCATTGCGAGATGAGCCAATCAACTCATCAACTCCTTCCCAAATCGCCATCCCCATTGATCATTTTGATAACGTCTTCAAGTTTCCGCTCCCGCTTGAAGTTATTACAATTTCTTACAACTACGGAGTTGTTCCCGGACAACTTCTGCCAAATTCCATAGCTTCAATCTTCGGCTTTATCTCTTACCTGCGGTCTGAAGGAGTTCGCTTCTCTATCATCCTGTTCAGGAAATTTTCTCTGTGCGGTCTATTCTAGATGACAGAACGAAGATATTCAGAGGAAATCTATACTTTGGATGTAGGGGATTGAAGGTCGTCAACCTGGCGAACAATATCACGAGCTGGTCAGAGAGGTACTTGATCTTCGAGGGCCAACTCGGGTTGTTGCAGGTTAACTCGCAGGTGCGGGAAGAGGAGTTTTTTAGACAGCGAGATGTTGAAGGCGTCGAGCTAAAGATTTATGAATTCCTTGAGAACGCATGGCTTGATGTGAACTATTACATTCCACTGCTCGCTGAGTTAAATCAAGTCCAGCCTGAGGACAGTATGTTTTCCATAACCAGCTACTTCTGACCGCGCAACCTATTTTATTAACCTTTCGACTTTGGTTCACATATACTATTGTTGCCCCGAAGAACAAACCTATTAGCCCGGGCGGCCTAGTTCTAATGCAAAGGGAGAAGTAGCGGAATAAGAGAAGGCCGCAACTATCTGAGGAGGAGGGCTCAGCTTCTTCTAGCGAGTTCGATCTCCTCAGTTTCTGTGGCAACCCAAAAATTCTACACGATGACTCGACCTTACGCTGACACCCAGTCAGAGACTGTGTGCAAGTGTCAACCGCGCTCCCTTTTTGGGGGAGAGAAAAGATAATCCGCCGGTGCTGCTTTGTATGGCCGGAAAACATTGAAAATTCTCAAAGAAGTTCCAGAGGAGGAGCTCTCCAAACTTGCCCCAGAGGTTAGCGCAAGGATTTTTGTGACTAACCACTTCATGGGCCTATCATGCAGGTGGCTAATATCAGCACATAGTCATTTAGAGAGGAAATGTGATGAGCATGCGTGGGAGATCGCGCGGTTAAAGGAGGCCAGGTTGGTAATTTTTCACCTGATGAAGATTTGTGCTATCCGATTTTCACAAACTGTGCGGTCTAACCTTTTTCTCTTTTTCAGAAACAATATGACATTGACAACCATGTCTTCCAAGATGAGGTCTTTCCCCATGATGCCAAAGGGATCGATGCAGATTTAAACTGCCTGAGGGAGCTCTACGACCTGTCTCCAGGATTCGAGGACTTCAACTTCTCGGATGTCTACCCATCCCTGAAGAAGAAGTTGGATGACATTACCCGCAAGGAGAAGGGTAAAGATAAAGTTGATGCCAACAGCTCAGAAGAAGAAGACGATGATGAGGATGAAGTCGCTGCAGAGGATGAAGCCGCTACTGATGGCGAGGATGGATGGAGTTTGGCTTCTGAAGTCGATGCTACCGAAGGGGAGAGCGATTCGGTTGAAATCCCAAAGGCTGAAGGCTCAAGCGGCCCTAGCAGCGGGTCATGAATTTCCTCATCGGTTAGCGGAGACTATTCGCCCGACATTGATATTGAAGGTGGAAGAGGCTCAAGTTCTCCTATGGACAAAAGGCTTAAGTCGGGTGATTAGTTATTTTTGTGTTTGTTAGAATTTTATTTTTACATACCCGATGGCTTAAATTTGTTAGCCGATCGGTTTGAATGATTTTAAATTCTTTGAGAATGAATGAAAGATACAGTTATCTGTTCAGCTGTCTGTCTTTGAGACTTACTTGTGAATGTTCTTATGTGATCATTATTCCCTTTAAACTGCAAGTTCTTTCTTTAATGCACCAGAATATTAAGTCGTGCGGTCAGAATTTAATCTGAGCGGCTAGAAGTCCGAGCTCTCATTGTGTGAGATTTTCAAACAAATAACTGCCCGAATATCATCGAATGCTGCTCGGACGGTTTATCTTGATTTAGTTAAGATGAATCACAGCTAGCTTGAAACCGTCAGACATAGTATCTTTACAAGTACTGATCGTAAACAATAAGTCGTGCGGTTATGACACATTCCGGATGACTAATAAAGTATTAATGTTTTTTGAATTCCAAATAAACCGCGCGGTTACTTCATAACTCGTGCAACTGTCGATGTTAATCCCAAATACTTAGGAATCCTAATAATAACTTCCTGATGGAATAAGACATGTCTGGATAATTATGATCAAGATATGCGATCACTTCTCAGCCTGAGCGGCTAATAGTTCGAGTTCCCTATTCTGAAATTCGGCAAAACATTCTTTAAGTATAGATAATAATCAATAAGTCGTGCGACCAATATATAATCAGGGCGACTAATAACCTGAGTTTTGGAACAAATTTTATCACTGCGAGAACAACCCACGACCAATTTCTTGTGAGCGGATTAACTCAAAATGAGCGAATAGTACCAGCTCACGGTAGTATAATGAGATTAATCTTAAGTCGGTTGTGTAAACTGATCGGACAATATTATCATTGTCAACCGGTTAGAAATACTACCTTATAGCTTCCTGTAATAACCTGCTTTCTAGCTTTAAAGCTAGATTTATTCTAACCGCTCGGTTACCATATTATGCTGCTGTTTTTCACCTGTCATTCTCATTCAAGCCGATCGTTTTAAGAGATCAAACTGCCCGGTCTTAAAGTCATATATCCCTAAGTAACCAGATAATCAAATGCTCGTACATGTTAAATACCGCTCCTTCCAAATGGTCATGAAAAACCATAAGATAAAAACAACATCCTGTAAGGAAGTAAAAGGATTATAGATTCAGATGACCAAGTGGGCAGGTGCGCTTAGGTAGAAAGCATTTCTTTCCTCAAGCGGTCATAAGAGCTGTAAGAGTTTCAACGACTCAACTGCTCTCTCGCCTAGGGTTACAAGCTAAGTTGATCAATTGGGCAGGTGTTGTTATGCCACGAGGGCTTTACCGACATTGCTTTCACCAGAGAGATGAACCTAGTTGTGGGTCCCCTATATGAATCGCTCGAGAGTACCTTAGGAGTATTCGATGGTCACAGACTAAGATGATTAGTCGGGCATGTGTGGTTATGTCGCGGAGGTTATACCGACATTGCTTTCCTCAGAAAGATCATCAAAGTTGTAACTATATCTCTTTCGATGCACGATATAGCTAACAGTCACCTGGACCTCCCTTGATGCAGAGGTGTCTTAGATACCAGCCAGGATCCAAAATTCTGAAGACCTCCGCACAGGAATTGGCAAGCTTCCACTACACGTGTGCGAAAACTCCCCACTACACGTGGTCCTCGTGTTATTACGCTAATGAATACAATCTGGGGGGTTCAAGCAGAATTTGGCGATGTCTTCAAGGTTCAGTGAGGGATATATAAAAAAGGTATAGAGTCACCAGACCAGGAAAAGTGTCAGTTTGTGGCTTCTCATTGAATATCCAAAATGCAAATAATGAAAGACAACATTTTAAGGGTAGAATCACTTGAGATCATCACCGCTCCAAGTACATGAGATGTCTTCCCCATCACTTGTCTGGAGGCGATAAACCCCACTCTTTAATGCTTCCTTGATGATGAATGGTCCTGCATAGTTAGGATTTAGTTTTCCAACAATACCTATCCTGGCTGCAACATCCACCTTCTTTAGTACAATATCTCCGACTGCGAATTGTTTAACCCTTACATTCATATCAAAATGTCTGGCCATTCTCCTCTTTACTTCCGCCTGCCTGATGGTTGCTTCATCTTGGAGTTTTTCGATGAAATCCAAACTATAGTTAATTGCTTCATCATTGGCCTTCATCCAAGCTTTATCCCCTTGTTTTGCATACATAACGCTGGGGCTGGTTACTTTGAATTCCACAGGAATGAGTGCTTCTGAACCATGAGATAATTTGAATGGTGTTTCTCCTTTGGCCGAAGATGGCATAGTTCAAAGAGTCCAAAGGACTGAAGGGAGGTGTTCTACCCAATTCCCTCTTTGATTCAAAACCTTCTTCTGCAAAAGATATAAGATCTGTTTATTCGCAGCCTCCACTTGCCCATTACTTCTAGGATGATGCATTGAGGAGAATCGCAGATCTATTCCAATCTGATCACAGAAACTGGTCATCTTTGGATTGTTGAATTGAGGGCCATTATCGGTGACAATAGCCAATGGGATTCCATGTCGGCAGACAATTTCTCCCCAGATGAAGTTTTTGATAACATGCGTGGTAGTTTTGTCCAGCGCCTTTGCTTCAATCCACTTGCTAAAATAATTAATCATGACGATTATGAAATGGCGTTGCCCACTAGCGGTTGGGAAGGATCCGATAAGATCCATCCCCCACACTACAAATGGCCAAGGTGCTATTATCGATCTGAGTGACTGGGCTGGTTGAAGCTGAAGTGGAGCAAACTTTTGACATTGAACACATCGCATGGCGAATGCTACTGCATCTTTCCTCATTGTTGGCCAAAAATATCCTTGTCTTAGGATTCTCTTTAATAGAGTTTTTGCACCGGAATGACTCCCACATTCTCCCGAATGTACCTTTTGGAGTATTATAGGAACTTCCTCTTCCGAGACACATCTTGACAGAGGAGAAATGAGAGTCTTTCTGTATAAGGCTCCTGCTACCAAACAATAATAAGCTGTCTTTCTCCTGAATCTCCTCTTATCTTGTATGGATGAATGGAATTCCCCTTTAGATAAGTACAACTCGTAGGGGTCCTTCCAAGAAGGATGCTGGTAAATTTGCATTAATTCCCCCTTATGTTGCCGGATGGAAAAGTTCACAGGTTACTCCCCCTGACAGAAGACCAAACTTTGATAACTCATCAACCTCTTCATTTTGTGTTCTTAGAATATGCTTGATGATGAATGATTTAAATTTTATAATCTCTTCTTTGGCTAACAACAGATACTTTCTCAGTATTGTCTCCCTGGTCTCGAAGTTTCCCAATACTTGTGAGGCCAATAACATGCAGTCTGTTTTAACATGCACATGCTCTATTCAAAGCTCTTTCACAAGTCTTAGACCGACCAAGAGTGCTTCATACTCTGCTTGGTTGTTCGTGAACGGAAAAAAAAACTTGATAGCTTGCTCTAATTTGATGTTGCTTGGGCTGATCAAGACGACACCGGCTCCCACGGAGTTTCTGCCCGAGGCTCCATCTATATAGATAATTCAGGCCAAAGGAGATCTTTCAATATGCTCGGGACCAATTTTCGCTGTGTCTACCAGGAAATCCGCCAGTACTTGCTCCTTGATTGCTGTTCTGGGAATATAAGATATTTAAAATTCGCTTAGCTCTATGGCTTATTTAGCTAATCTTCCTGAATGGTCTTGTTTTTCTATGATACTCCTCTGAGGATGATCTGAAACCACCTGAATTGGATGGGCTTGGAAGTAAGGGCGAAGTCTGCGAGATGACATAACCAGAGCTAGAGCTAGCTTCTCCAAAATCGAATATCTTTTTTTTTGCGTCTTTGAGGATGTGGCTGACATAATAGATCGAAAACTGCTTTTTCTTCTCCTCCCGAATAAGAACAGAGCTCACTGCGTCTGGGCCAACCCTGAAGTTTAAAAATAATATTTCTCCTTCGTGATGGCTTTGGAGTACATGGGTTGATGTCAATTGTATCTTCAATTATTCGAAGGCATTGTTACACTCCTCATTCCACTCAAATTTGGATTCTCCCCGGAGTGTTCTAAAGAATGGAGCGCTTTTATCCCCTGACTTAGAGATGAATCGGCTCAGACCTGCTAACCTTCCTCCCAGTTGTTAAACTTCTTTTGGATTGCGAGGGGGAACCATATCAAGAATAGCCTTCACCTTATCTTGGTTTTGTGCAAGGCCATCTGGGGTGAGAAGATGTCCGAGAAGCATCCCTTTGTTTGCTCCAAACACACATTTCAATGGGTTTAATTTTAGGTTGAACCTCCGTAGAGTAGAGAACGTCTCTACGAGGTCTTTCAGCTGCATTGAAAAGGTTTTACTTTTCAACATGAGATCGTCAACATAAACTTCAAGGTTTCTCCCCTTTTGTTGTTTAAATACCGTGTCCATCATTCTTTGATATGCAGCGCCCGCATTCTTGAGGCCAAAAGGGCATTACTAGATAGAAATAACAACTGTCATTCATGATGAAAGACATATGAGGGATGTCAGGCTTATGCATTTTAATTTTATGATACCCAGAGAATGCATCTAGAAAGCTCATAAAATTATACCCAACCGCAGAATCAACTAAAATATCTATCTGAGGCAAGGGGTAGCAATCTTTAGGACAAGTTTTATTGAGCTTTGTGAAATCTACACACATCTGCCACTTTCCCCTGATTGTTTCACCATTACAACGTTCGATATATAGGTGGGGTATTGAATTTCAGAAATAAAATTCGCTTTAAAATGTTTTGTGACTTCTTCTTTAATTAGGACTGCCAGCTTAGTTGCCACCTCCATTTTCTTTTACTGAATTGGCTTGAAGTCGGGGGAGACGTTGAGATGGTGGCATGCAACGACCGGGTCCACTCCGGGCATATCTTCCGCCGACTAGGCGAAGACATCCAAAATCTCCAAGAGGCAGGAGATTAGTTGAACTTTTTCTCCTTCATGCAGTTCCGCATTGATGATGAGTTTATTCTCTTCCCCTTCAATAATGGGGATATCTTGGGTTACTTGGGCAGGTTCCAGGTGAGCCCCTTCTCGGTATTTATTTTCTTCAGCAACTTCTGGAAGCTTGGCCACCTCATGGATAACCGACGGAAGCTCAGGAACTGGAGTATCAGTAATCATGTTGACTGTTTTGACATAGTACTCCCGGGCCACCTTTGGATCGCTTCATATTCGATACTGCCTCCCTTCAGCTGCAAATTTGAGATCCAGATGGAAAGTAGACACCACTGCTCGTTAAGCATTCAAAATGGGCCTTCCGAAGATGGCGCAAAAGGTGTTTGGGGCATCCACTACCACAAAGTTAACCAACTTTGTTATTCCTCCCAAGGATACCAGAATCTTCACACATCCTTCTACTTCCTTCTTATCTCCCAAGAAGTTGTAGAGGGGCTCTTCAGTGGAAAGCAAAGGTTTTCCAGTCATTAGGGCTTCGAAGGTTGGGCAGAACAAGAGATTGACCGAGCTACCTGTGTCAATCAGGATCTTATGTACTATGTAAATTTTGATGATAGCTTTGATTACCATGACATCATCGAATGGATTCACATTCAGAGGAATGTCCTCATGGCCGAAGGTAATGACCGACCTTTCTGGAGCAGAAGTAGAAGTGGCCGCAACTTCCTGTTTGAAGACTCTTGTAACGCTTGATTTTCTAGAAGATTCGGGCCTGGCTCCACCATTAATGCAATAAATGTTATTAAGGTGTCCCTCGTCATTTACTTCAATGCACTCGGTAATAGGATGGATGCCACCAAAACAACCGACATCCTCCACGTCAACACACTCCCAACTATTTTCCATTGTTTCTATCCCCTTCGAAGCAGATGGCTCAGCAGGCATTTCTTTTTGAACCAAACCTTGGAGTTTTCCCTCTCCCAAAAGCTTCTCGATTAACAAGCGAAGGGATCGGTAAATTTCAGTTAGATGCCATCCTTCCTTGTGGTATTCAGAGAAGAGGTTCGGGGTACGGTTTTTAACATCCGACCTCAGGGGAGCAGGCTTCTTGAAATCAAGCCTCTTTTATAGGATTTGGACAACCTCGTCCATGGTGATGTTGAGGGGAGTAAATGATTCTTGCAAATCATCGTACTGAGCAGATGAAGCAACTGGAGGTGGTGGCGCAGTGTATTGTGGCAGATACACCAGCATTATTTATGGAACTGTCATGGATGGAGCGAATGCGGCGGCAAACGGCGGTTTCTGCTCCTGAAACTGTTGATGGCCGAAGGAAGGTTGCTTGTGCCTGAAATTTCTCCCCCTTTGGGCTCGGGATTCGAAATCTGGCTGAGGTGGATGGTTATATTGTTGCTGATGGGTGGAAGAGGAACTGGACGGATCTTTGTCATCGAGTAGCTTTGCGACATAACTAGGGTTACTTTTTCACCCATGATGATATGTTTCCCAGACTAATCATCTCTTGATAAGTCCGTGGTTATCTGATGTTGGCTTTGAATTTGAGCGGCCCTTCCCTTAGGCCATGGATCAGAGAAACCATGTATAATTCAGGATCGACGTTAAGTATCTCCATGATCTCCTCCTGAAAGCGAACAACAAAATGAGCTCATGTCTCGTCTTCGTGCTGTCTTATTTCTAATATGGTCGTAGGGCCACTTTTCCTCTTCTTAGAAGTAGTGAATCTAAGAAAGAACTCTTTATGCAGCTCCGTAAAACAATTGATGGATTGAGGATGCAATCCATAGAACCATTCCCTTACTTGTCCATCAAAGAACGTCACGAGGAGTTTGCATTTGGGGGCATCAGTGAGAGTTCTTATGGCAATAGCCGACTCGAAAGCTTGAAGATGAATGATTGGATCAGATTCCCCATTGTATGTTGGCAAGCGAGGTTCTCTGAAATTATTTTGAGCTGGCTCTCCCCGAACTTCATCCACGAATGAAGAAGTTTCCTCAGCGACCTTATAAAGAAGAGGAATAGAGTAACAAACCGCCGAAGTTGCGACTACTCGCGAACAAGCTGCTTGATAAGGAAGGCTGGTTGCTGCTTCCGGAGGACAGGCCGCGGATAGGAGAGGTGGGCCGCATGAGAGGTCGCCCCTTGGAAATCAAGAACCCGCACAGGGATGTTCTGGGCGGCTTCTTGGTAGAAGGCTTGCCGAGCTATGAAGCCTGTTGGAGCTTGCTTTCCGCATCTCTTGGTTTGAGAATAACAAATACCATGATGTATTTGATCTACTCTTTTGTGTGTTTATAGTGTACAGGTGATACATGTTAAATAAAGAAACACGTCCTCGTTCATGGATCAAAAAGACAAAATGACGAGTTTTGTATGTTAAACATCAAACGGCAATAACTTTCAATCCAGGAAGAGTTACGGAATGTGCCACCCCATTTCGAAGATGAGAACGACTCCATCTACAGTCTGGAGAAGTTTAGGACGGCAAAAATGAAGAGGATCTATCGGATTTCCGACAGCAGTACCGGATTTCCGATAGCTAGCTATCGGATTTCCGACAGCCCACGATCTTCCAATAATGCCAGGACATGCAACAGTTACCTTAGCTAACGGATATCCAACAGTGCTATCGGATATCCGACAGCCCACGTCTCAACCACGACCTCAACTTCAAGCAGAAACTTCATTTTAGTGGGACATGTGGCAGCTTCTGGAGATATCGGATTCCGACGACAGTAGTTATCGGATGGCGACAGCTCTTTTTCTTAACAAGAGTTCAAAACTTCGTGGAATTCAGTACTGGAGATCTTCAAGTCCTTTCCTGAGTGCATTCCATCCAGAGAGCTCCAGAACTCCGAGAACTCCCATTTTGGCAAGAACGTTCAAGAGCGAAGAAGAGACTGTCCGTGCGCAATCTTTGCAATGATTCGATGTCTTCTTCAGAGCTTCATATTAAGGGAGTTTCATATCTGAATTTCTATTTTGTATTTTATCTTATCTTTACATTCATCTTGTAATCGTTGTAGAAATCGCCGTCTTGTGTGCGGCGTCTAAGTCCGTGTGAGGCTTAGGGGAAATCATCACCTTGTGTGTGGTGTTAGATCCTTGTGTGGTCTAGGGTAAATCATCGTCTATTGTGCGGTGTCAAGTCCTTGTGTGGCTTGTGAGAAAATCGCCGTCGTGTGTGCTGCGTCTAGATCAAGATTTGATTTAGGGGGAGGCTAGTGTCTATATCTGGGAGATATAGGCTATAGCCAACCGGTCCTTAGGAGAAGGACCGGTGAAAAGAGACAAGAGATTTTATTAATTGTAAGCCTTTGATTCCAAGCTTTATTGGAATTATTTCTACTCATTATCTTTGATGAAATAAAATCTTGTTTTTAAATTCAATTATTTGTCTCTATTTTCATATATTGTTTCGTTAGTTACAAAAATTATTAAAGTTTTAAATTGCCCTTATTCACCCCCCCCTCTAAGGGCGCCACAAGATCCAACAATTGGTATCAGAGCGAGGTTATTCCAAATTGGCTTAACAACCGGCAATAATGACGTCTCTTGATCATGATCTCGCTTCTACTAGTGGGGAAAATTTTAATATAAATGAAAAAGTATTATCACCACCTTTATTTATGGGCAAAAATTTTAAAGGGTGGAAAATATTAATGATAAATTTTCTTAAGGCCTTAGATGAAAAGGTTTGGAATATTACTATTAAAAAGCCATCTAGCGTACTAACTAGAAACGAAATTATTTTAAATGCAAAATCTATGAATACTATGTTTTGTGTGTTAGACCAAAATATTTTCAAACTTATTTATACTTTACCTACCGCATATGAAATTTGGAGTTTTCTTGAAAGAACTTATGATTCTCCTTCTACAGGTACGGAACATTCACAAGAACCGGAGAATATGCAAGACAATGTAAATATTCAAGAAAGCTACACAATTGATGGATCCATAGAATGCTCATCAAGCAGAAAGGATGATGGACACTCTTGTTTGGAAGAGGAAGATGAAGAAGACAACGTCACAATATTGGACTTAGTTGATGGCAAAACATCAAGCAAAAGAGAAGACGGAAACTATAGCAAGGTAAGAAAATCTAAATCTTCTCTTTTAGTAACTAATTCTATTTCTACATTTCGTGTGCTTAAATTTGCTAAACGTAAAATTTCAAAGTTGAAACATGCTAATTCCAAATTACGTTTAGAAAATAAAACTTTAAAAGCAAACGCTAAAGTAGAATCTTATATTGATGTTTCAAATTCTTGTTCATGCTCTTTATTGAAAATGTTAAACCTTGTTTTGATTATAATACATTTAAAGAAGAACTCAAGGTTTTGGAAAAAGGTCTTTTAACTTCAAAAGAGCATAATGAAAAATTGTTAAAAGAAAATGATAATTTAAAGGATAAATTAGAATCATTAAAACTGTTTATTCAAAACTTTTCATATAATAAAACATCTTTTATTTCTAGTTTATCAAATTATCAAAAGTCTAAAAGCTTAACTTCATATTATAAGAGTACGTCCATAAGAAAGAGTGAAAATGAAAATCATTAAAATAAAAACCAATCATTTAAAACATATTGTAACCCACTTTTTCAAAATTCAATTCTTAAGAAAGACCATCACTCTTATAAACTCTCAAAGAATCAATATAATAAATTCATTATGATTATCAACATCAATGTATTTTGAAAAATAATTTGAATAAACATAAATCCCAAATGAATTATTTTTCAAACAACTATCATTCCAAAAAGATGTCAAATAATCATAATATGAATTTAAGAGATAAACAACCAAAGTATGAATGGAGGCCCAAAATTAAAAACGAAACACTAACTCCACTTGTAAAGGCCCATTCATCACTATCTCTCCAAAAGCCTACACGATGTATTTGGGTACCCAAAGGAACCATCACACTTGGTCCCCTTTGGATACCTAAGTCTCTCATTCACTAGGAATCATTATATTGCATGAAGTAGAAATTAATTAAAAATGAAATATCAGTACTCTACTTCATGATATGCTTAATTGCTTTTTCTTTTGTTTGTTTTCTTATTTTTGAGCTAACTTGTTTATGGTCACTTAGATATATTATGAAATATGACTTTTACATTTTAAGCCTAATGTTTATCAAATCAAAATTGAATTAAATTAAACATAAAGTCATAATTTTTAAGTGATCTATCTTTTCTTTTTGTTTTTAAATCCTTTACCTATAAATGTCTTATATTATCATTATAAATTGAATGCTAAATTTTCTAAATGATATTATCAAGACTAATGAAATTACTTTCAAAATTGGATTTAAATGGATTTTTAGGGGTCTTAGGCTAAAATATTAAATGCGCAACTAATTGCATATTTGTCTATTTTTCGTTGCTGCATATAATAGCCCCTATATTGAAAATCATAATCGAGAAAAATCAGAATCAAATAATATCAAAAACAATGTGTTTTAAATCAAATATAGTAACTCTATTGCTAACGCTGGTGGTAGCATTTTTTTCTTAAAAATTCTGATTTTCTCTGAAAAATTATTTTGTTGTCAAATACCTTGTATTTGTTTTGTCTAATTTCTAAAAATTAAAATCAAAAAGAAAATTTACAAAAATGATGAATATGATTTCACAATCACCACCATGATCTATTAATATCCTATGCTAAAATTCACTATAATCATATATCATAATTCATGATCCATCAAGACCTATCTTAAATCAACTAATTCTATCAACCTTAGGAATTATGAAATATATGATTGCAATTGGTATTATAGTTTCATATCTTGTTTTGTTTGTGTGATGTGCTTCTTTATTGTTTGCATGAATCTCATTATCTTTAGACCTATGAATTAACTTGATATCAACAAGATGAAAACAAATAGAATTGTCACTTCTTTCTAGGTCTATGAAAATTCAAAACTCTATGTTTGAATACATGCAACTCAATCTTATATTTGTTCATCTTTACTTAGCTTTGCACCATGTTGTCCTAATTCATCACACTAGCATTATCACGTACCATAGATAGAAATCAATGCTCATGCTAGTTATATCTTGCAATGCTAAAGTAAATTATATCATTAAAATATGAAAATCTTATTTTCCTTTGTAGTTATTTGCATGAATAAAACTTTCTAAATGGATTTAAAATCAACAATCTTCGATAAAATTGTAAATCCAAAAATAATCATGAAATTATAACCCAGTTAATATATTTAAGGCTTACACGCTTAGTATGTCCATAATCAATAAACCTATGACATGTGTCTCACAATAGCGAGGGCGTAGGATTGTGTGCATTAGAGACCTAACCTCTAAGTCATGTCTTCTCCTTAACCGGGGAGGGTTCCAGTGGGGCCTTGAGAGGCTCTGGGGGGAAAGAGTGCTAGGTTGAGCGTCGTCTTTTGTATGCATATGGGATTAACACCCCAACCTACAGCATGTGTGCAGCTCCTCATGTCCATCCGTCACTTAGTACGGGGCTAGAGTGTAGTCATGTAGTTAAGGTATCTTGATCTTAGATATACTTATATTATATTCATTGCATGAACATTATCTCACTCTTTATACATAAATCATGCATATTTTTTTATTCTAACATTGCATCATGTGTTTGCATATTTTAATATTTCGAGCTTTAATGATTTTACCAAACACAAGTATTTGAAAAATCACCAAATACATGCTAAAAGTGCCTTCAAATCTAATCAATATACTCTGAAATTTCAACTGAAGGAAGGTCTCTTTATAATACAAATGAATTGAGAAAAATATTTTTCAAAACATCAAGAAATGCAGTTATGTTTTGGCGTTAAGAAGTTAATGCCTGGCGTTAGCTCCTTTTGCTCCAAAATATTTTTTTTTGAATTATTTCTGGTATTATTTTAATATTTTGTGTGTTTGTAAAAAGTTTTCTATCTTTGTATTCCTTTTAAAACAAAATTTTATTTCTTTTAAAAAATATATATGTATTTTCTCATACATTAGTTTTTTTATTTCTCTGGCATAGAATATCATTTACTGAAAGGGCTATTAAAGACTTCTATGATTTCCAGAGAATATATATATAAAAAAAAACAAATACAAAATTACAAAAGAATTTCAAAGAACAAAAATATGTTTTTATTTATGCGTGTTTATTGTTTTGTGCATATATACAAAAAAAATTTCAAATATTTATAAAAAAAACTGATTGTTATTCATTGTCATTGTCAAGGATGGATGATTAATTATATCAATTAAAGATTAAATACAATGTTTAATTTAACTTTCAAGTTTCTTAAAAACATTGTTTTGTATTTGTCATTCCTTGAAAATTATCGTGTTATGTGCAATGAAATTGATTGTAGATAAACATGTGTAGAAATGTTTAGCATGCCTCTAAGTATGAGTAATGTATTATGTTTGATAATGATTCATTCACTCACTTATTTTTGATAACCTACATGTGTTTACAATCTTATTCTTACATGATTGTGTAGTGTAATAACATAAATAATTAAAATGCCTAAATAGATTACCTACACAACATTGAATTGGTTATTACAATTCTTTGTCTTTCATGCACTTATTCTTTAGAGAAATGTGGTTTAAAATGCTATGTTTGCAAAACAAGTGAATTCAGAGTCCTTAGTCACTAAACTAAAAAGCAAATAATAAATAACAAGGAAAACTCCACCAAGCACTACTCACCCTCCTGATAAGTCTTAATGAGCATTGTGAGGTTGAGCACCTTGGCTAAGAATTGTAAAGTGTCTTGTAGCAAATAATTTATACACCACTTCTCTTTAGTACACCAGATCACAAAAAAATTGAAAATAAAGCTAAAAAGTATAAAAGTGATCCCCCAAGCACTACTTTGCACCCTAATAAGTCTTAATAAGCATTGTGTGTGCAGAGCACCTTGGTAGTTGTACTATTTATTCATGTGCATTGAAATAGTGTGGAAGTAATATTATTTGTGTATTTTAATGTTGTGTTATTTCATTATATATGTCATGTGTTTTTGATTGATTCACTTGTATACTTTATCAAAACACTACTTTGTACACATCATTATCTTTCATAAAACTTCTACTCATGAGAATTGGATCCTAATGCTCATATACTCAAATCTCTACAAACTTAAGTAAATGCACTAGATAACAAAGCATGACCGCTACAATGTTTATGTTTACTTGAAATGCAAATTTTATTACATTGTAGTTTGTGTATCTTTTCTTGATATTATGAAATCATGCTTGCAATTTTTTTATCTTAATGGAATAGCATCTCTTCAATCTTTAACTCAAACATCAACTTTTCAAATTTAAAACTCATTATCATTTATATGGTTTTATCTTCTAAAATGATGTTTATGTTTAAGAGTGCTTATTATTTTTAACACCGTGTTTTTCTTTAAGCAAGTGGTATCTTAAAATAGAATGCTTACTTTTTCATGTTAGCTATGTTGCTTACTACTTTATGTTACATCATGCTTATATTTTTCTTAACAAGTAGTATTTAACAAGCTTTTGATTGCATCCTATTTTCTTCTCGACATAAAATCTATTACTCTTATATACTCCCATATTTATTATTTCTTCATAATTATTCATTCTTTCTTTCAAAATAACTTTTGATAATATCAAAAAGGGGAGAACTATAAATTCAAGAAATCTCTTACTAATCTCAATTTTTCTGAATGCACCGTTGCAATTAATTATAACATTTAGGGGGAGTATATTAAAAAGTTTTCATGGAAAGCGTCTATGTAGAGGGAGTGATATTGCTCGATCATGACAACCCACTTTTGGTAATAACAAAAGGGGGAGAATAAAATGAGAAATCTAGTGACATGGAAATTTAGGGGGAGTAAAATCTATCACGCAGAAAACCTTTTAGGTGGAGTAAAATCTATCACGCAGTAAACCTTTTATTCATGCATATCTTTTATCGCACTTATCTATAAACTCACTAATTTCTCATATGGGTATTTGTTATTATCAAAAGGGGGAGATTGTTGGAGCTTGCTTTCCGCATCTCTTGGTTTGAGAATAACAAATACCATGATGTATTTGATCTACTCTTTTGTGTTTTATAGTGTACAGGTGATACATGTTAAATAAAGAAACACGTCCTCGTTCATGGATCAAAAAGACAAAATGACGAGTTTTGTATGTTAAACTTCAAACGGCAATAACTTTCAATCCAGGAAGAGTTACGGAACGTGCCACCCCATTTCGGAGATGAGAATGACTCCATCTACAGTCTGGAGAAGTTTTGGACGGCAAAAATGAAGAGGAGTTATCAGATTTCCGACAGCAGTATCGGATTTCCGATAGCTAGCTATCGGATTTCCAACAGCTAGCTAACGGATTTCCGACAGCCCACGATCTTCCAATAACGCCAGGACGTGCAACAGTTACCTTAGCTAATGGATATCCGACAGTGCTATCGGATATCCGACAGCCCACGTCTCAACCACGACCTCAACTTCATGCAGAATCTTCGTTGGGATGGTTGAAGGTTGGCGACTTGAGGTAATGGGTATGGAGGAGGAGGAGGAACTGGAGTTACTTCTTGGCTAGCCGCAGATTACTGAGGGAATAGCCGCTCGGTTAGCATAGTTAAAGCTTAACTGATCGCTTCTAATCGTTGATCGGTCAGCTTTTGAGCTTCTCGCTTGGGCTGTTCCAGTGCCTCCCATAGGGAGTCATCGCTGTGGTCAGAGCAGTCTCTCTGGACGAACTGGCGGTCTATCATTTCGTCGAGAAATTCACCACCAACTCGCAGATCTGAAGGTCACGTGTTTCTGTTGATGCTGAAATTACACCTCCACGATCTACGCTAAGAAAACGAGGGAAAAGATGATCGAGACGACGACCCACAACTTGAAGATTTTGATGCAAGCACGCTTACGGATGAGGGAGGCCATCCAATCAAGGAATCCCGTCGCCATCGCCGCTACAACCTCCACCCTCGGCACAAGACTTAATATTTTATATTCGAAGCATTTAAATTTTGAAGCATTTAAATTATTGGTGTATTTTAATTTGAACTCTTTTTACTTTCGCCTGCGTATAGCCAAAGTTTCTTTTAGATTGGGCTGCGTTTAGCCTGAACTCTTGTAAGCCTTATATACGGCATTTTTGATGATGGATTAAGTATAATGAATGTAAGCAAATCCTAATTTGGAAATCCCTCTTTTGCTCTCTCCTCTCTCCTCTCCCTAGCCGTCGACCACCTCCTCTCCCCCTTGGAGATTTCGGCCCCCTCTACTCCCTCTCCTCCTTCTCCTCTCATATTCCTCTCTAGGCTCCTCTGCTCTACCTCCAACTTCTTCCTTCCATCCATAGCCGAATCTCCCTCTCTCCTCTTGAGAGATTTTTGGACACCACAACAAGTGGGAGGCTCTTTTTCCCTTGGAGGATTTTGGTCAAAGGCAAGGAGTGCTGTTGGTGGAGCCCCAATCGGTGTGAAGCAAGGACGGCGGTCAAGTTTCTCTCCATTCGACGCAATTCCGGTGGAGAACGTCGGAGAGCGGTCGTTTCTTGGAATCTCTTTGAGTGGGGGTAACGAAAGCCTCTACCAACTGTTTTTTCTTTTCTTAGATAATTCTTGTGGTGGACGACTTTTGCGCGATCTTCGACGTTGTGATTTCTCGTAGCTTCTTCATTTGATTTTTGTGTTGATCCTAAACTTCTTTAAGTTCGTGAGGCTTGGCGGACCTCGTTTCTTTTTGTTGGGGGAGATATACCTTTTCCGAATCGTCTTGTTTTTTGTGGATCTCTTTTGGTACAACAACGCTCGACCGGATCGAGTAGGTCCATTTAGCAAGAGAGAACATTGGCCTATAGCCTCTTGTTCAATCTCTAAGGGCGTTGCTAACCGGTACGTAATTGTAACCTTAATCTTTGCATAGTAGGTGTGCAGCGTTTTGTTTGTGCGAACGTCGGATTGGAGTGTGAGAATCTACTAATGTCTTTAGGCCGTCCCAAAAGGGTGCCGACGAGTGAGCCTACATCAATTTGGTATCAAAGCGAGGTTCGTGTTGATTTCCTAATCGACACCATCCTAAAATCTGTAGGACGCCATCACCCACCTGTTTGCACGATCGTTTGTTCAAAAAAACAAAAAAAAATATTTTCTGGTCTGCGAATAGCGGTTTAAATTTCTCAGTTTTTAGCGAAATCCAAAAAAAAATTCTAGAATTTCCTCAAGCTATTTCCAGCAAATATCTAAAAAAAAATTTCACTACCCTAGTTATTAAGTGGAAAAAAAAATTATTTATTATAAATTTTGTTGGGTCAGAGTCTAGTATCTATCATTGCATGCGCACAAGACTAGGCACGGAGTATCCCCCTGCGTCTTCCTCCAATATGGCGGATGATCGGGAAGCGGGTCACATTCCTACTGCTATTGATGAACTCTGACAGGAGTTTACCGATCAGTTGACAGATATTAGAGAAATGCTGCATGAGATGCGCTTACATCAAGCGGCACCCCAAAATCCGGGAGTTTGCCAACGTGATGAAGAGAACAACAACAATCGTAATGAACATGCACCACGTGCACCGCACGAGTTTGACATCACTAGGGCCGTTCGGGTCAAGCCCCCATCATATGATGGGTTGGGTGAGCCCCACATTTTCCTGGATTGGGTCATGGAGATAGAATGTTATTTCGAGTGGCACCAACTGTCCGACGTGGATAAGGTACGTGTCGCTAGAATGAAACTGATAGGGAGGGACAAAATATTTTGGCTGAACGAAGAATGACGTTTAGGAGCGGTGAATGGCGCCCCACCAATTGGTTGGGCTGGCATGAAAGCCATGTTGACGGACCAATACATCCCTGCATATCATCGGACCCAAATGTTTGATGACTTGGCTACCCTTAGGCAAGGTAATAGGTCGGTCGCTGATTACATTAGTTTACTAAAGGACATGATGGTCAGGTGTGACATTAGAGAGATGCCAGAGATCACTCTCTCTAGGTTCCGTAAAGGGCTAAACCCCAACATCCAAGGCAAGCTTTTGCGTTATGGCCATACGGATTTGAACACCACCTTCAACGCTGCATTGGTCATTGAGAAGCACAACGCTCACAAGTCCAAATATCGCTCTTTCCACAAGGCAAAGTCCATCTTAGGACCACCCCCCCCCCCCCCCTTCCACCTATAAGGACAAGGGCAAGTTCAAGTCCACCGACTCGAACTCAGTTGTCATCATGGCTAGGAACACTAGAAATCCGACCAGTGAGAGAGTGCCCGTGGGTAGGATTAGCAAGACGAATGCTACATGTTTCTCTTGTGGTGTTCAAGGTCATTATGCGAGTGAGTTTCCTACTAAACCCAAACCCCTAGCCCTCTTGGATGCCTCTCCCGAACCCGCTGAGTTCATGTATGAGGCAGAAGAGGAGTATGAGTCTGAAGGAGTACCTAGTGACTTAGAGGACGATTCTTATATGATGGTCATGCGGTGTATTCTAGCCACTCCTCGTGCTGTAGATGATTGGAATATGACTAACATCTTCTCGTTAAATTTTAAGAGTGGAGAGAAGTGGTGCAAGCTAATCATAGATAGCACCAGCTGTATGAACGTAATTTCTGAGAATGCGGTGTCACGAATGTCTTTGACCCCCGAGCCTCACCCTCACCCCTACAAGGTTGCTTGGGTGAATAAGACTTCCCTCCCTGTCGCGAAGCGTTGTTTGGTACCCCTTACCATCAAGGCTTATTCCAAAAAGATATGGTGTGATGTCATTCCCATGGACGCCTGTCATGTTCTATTAGGTCGCCCATGGCTATTCGATCATGATGTCACGCATTTTAGGTGAGCTAATACTTACGAATTCAAGTTTAATAGTAAAATCATTACTTTAAAACCCACACCGCCTAAGGATCCGACGGTCCCTTCTAAGAACACGACTGTCCCGGTTGAAAAGAGGACTTTAAGTCTTATAGGCAAGAAGAAGTTTATGCGTGATACTTTTATGGGCGACGGTATGTACGCGTTAGTTTGCCTCCAAACTAAAGCGGACGTTTCATCTTTTGAGGAATTACCTCCTGCATTAAGGAAAATCTTAGAAGAATTTAGGGACGTATATCTGGACGAGCTATGGCCCATGTTACCCCCCATGCGGGATATTCAACATGCGATAGATCTCGTCCGGGTTCTTCATTACCCAACCTCCCTCACTATCGGTTAAACCCTTCCGCGCATGCGGAGTTGCAAACACAAATCTCTGATTTACTAAAGAAGGGATTCATCCATCATAGTAAGGGCCCATGTGCCGTAGCCTTACTTGCCCCCAAGAAGGATGGCTCTTGGAGGATGTGTGTGGATAGCAGGGCCATTAATAAAATCACCATAAAGTATCGATTCCCTATCCCTCGTTTGGACGATTTATTGGACATGCTAGCGGGAGCCACGATTTTCTCCAAGTTGGATCTTCGGAGTGGCTACCATCAAATCCGCATTAGGGAGGGGGACAAGTGGAAGATGGCCTTTAGGTCTAAGGAAGGGCTTTACGAGTGGTTAGTAATGCCTTTTGGGCTCTCCAATGCCCCGAGCACGTTTTCTAGGATGATGACTCACATCTTCCAACCTTATATGGGAAAATTTATAGTAGTATACTTTGATTATATTTTGATGTTTAGTACTTCTACGACCGATCATGAATCTCATTTGAAGATAATCCTTACTACGTTGAGATCGGAAAAATTATTCGTGAATATTAAGAAGTGTACTATTCATGTATCGTCCGTAGAATTCCTTGGTTATATTGTGAGTTCGGAGGGCATTCACATAGATCCTAGGAAGGTGCAAGCAATTAAGGATTGGCCGGAGGCCGCCACATAAGAGATGTTAGGAGTTTTCATGGCCTAGCCACATTTTACCGCCGATTCATTCGGAACTTTAGTAGCATCATGGCACTGATCACTGAATGCATGAAGAAGGGTGAATTCATTTGGACTAAATCGGCCGCGAAGGCTTTCCAAACGATTAAGTCCTGTATGTCGGAAGCCCCTCTCTTATGGTTCCATATTTTAATAAGGTTCTTGAATTGTCATGTGATGCATCGGGAGTTGGTATTGGAGGAGTATTGAGTCAAGAGGGCCATCCGTTTGGTTACTTTAGCGAGAAGCTCGCGGGACCCAAATTAAATTATTCTAATTATGATAGGGAGTTTTATGTTGTTATTCGCTGCCTCCAACATTGGCGACATGATCTACTCCCTAAGGAGTTTGTGAACCAATCCGACCATGACGCCTTGAGGTTTGTCAATTCTCAAGGTAAAGTCAGCCCCCGTCAAGCTAAGTGGACCTCCTATCTTCAGGAGTACAATTTTATAATCAAGCATCTTTAGGGAACCTTAAACCGTGTGGTCGACGCCCTTAGTCGTGTCTCGTTATTATTATCCACGCTTGAAGTTAAGGTTATCGGGTTCGATAGGATTAAAAATGAATACGTACATTGCCCGAATTTCAAGGAAATCTATTTATCCGTTCAAGATGACGCCCCCACTACCATCTCTGCCTTTTATATACGAGACGGATATTTATTTAGGCATTCGAGGTTATGCATCCCTCGTTCTTCTCTACGTCATTTTATAGTTTGGGAGTTGCATATTGGCGGGTTGGGTGGTCATTTTGGTCGTGACAAGACTATCACTTTGGTAGAAGATAAATTTTATTAGCCCAGCCTCAAATCTATGGTTCATAAAATAGTGAGTAGTTGCCGCGTGTGCCAACTCGCGAAAGGTAATAAGACGAACGCGGGGCTTTATACAGCCCTGCCGATTCCTTCCATTCCCTGGGAAGATATTAGTATGGACTTTATTTTAGGCATACCCGTCACGTTGAGACATCACGATTCCATTCTCCAAAATGGCTTATTTTATTGCATGTAGTAAGACCGACGACGCATCACACATCGCGAAGTTATATTTTAAGGAGGTCGTTGGGCACCGGGGCATCCCCAAAATGATAGTTACCGATAGGGACGTTAAATTCACTAGCTATTTTTGGAAAACTTTATGGAAGATTATGGGCACCAAACTGTTGTTTTCTTCAGCTTACCATCCACAAACGGATGGACAAACAGAAGTAGTAAACAGGAGTTTGGGTAGTCTTCTTCGTTTTCTTGTGGGTAACCACAAGGGGACATGGGATTTAACCCTTCCCCATGCTCAATTGGGTTATAATAATTCTAAAAATAGGTCCACGGGGCTTTAACCTAATGAAATCGTGCATGGCTATAAGGCACTGGTGCCACTTGATTTGATCCCGTTACCCCCATCTTATAAATCAAGTCACTTTGCACAAGAATTTTCCTCTCATATCCACAATCTATATAAGCACATTAAGGAAGCGTTAGACATTCAATATGCATCGTATCAATCTCATGCTAACGTATGTAGGAGAGCAGTTCACTTTAATAGTGGTGATTTGGTTTTGGTTCGTCTTATCCCAGAACGGATGCCTTCGGGCACCATAAAAAATTTAGCGAATCGGCGAGCCGGTCCCTTTCGAATTTTAAAGAAATTAGGAGAAAATGCTTATCTTTTGGAGTTGCCCACTAATTGGGGTATCTCCCCTATTTTCAACGTTTCGGATTTAACGCTTTATGTCTCCCTAGCACTTGACTTATCTGTCTCTCCGTTTATTGCCACCGTGCCTTCTAATGGGTTGGGGGGGTGAGTTTGTCACTGGATCGCTTTCTCCTTCGGACTCCACTGGAGGTACGTCAAATGTCGATGTAGAAACTTTATTTCCGTCTTCGCCTAATGCTTTTCCAAGGTTCCCCAGGACCGTCTTTTTGCCTGACAGGATTCTCAAAGATGACATGGTTCCCTCTCCTAGTGGTGACCTACGCCGCTACTTGATCTGCTGGCGTGACCGCCCGGCCTCCGATGACTCTTGGCTACCCAAATCGGAGGTGACACAGTTGGATGCGTCTCTTCTGCACCGATACATTCAAGACAACTCATCAGTGATGAGTACTTTTGAGCGGGGGAGGATTGATGGAGACGACAGCCCACAACTTGAATATTTTGATGCAAACACGCTTACGGAAGAGGGAGGTCATCCAACCAAGGACTCCCGTCGCCATCGCCGCTACAACCTCCGCCCTCGGCACAAGACTTAATATTTTATATTCGAAGCATTTAGATTTTGAAGCATTTAAATTATTGGTGTATTTTAATTTGAACTCTTTTTTACTTTGGCCTGCGTTTAGCCAATGTTTCTTTTAGATTGTGTTGCGTTTAGCCTGAACTTTTGTAAGCCTTATATAAGGCATTTTTGATGTTGGATTAAGTAGAATGAATGTAAGCAAACCCTAATTTGGAAATCCCTCTTTTGCTCTCCCCTCTCTCCTCTCCCTAGCCGTCGGCCACCATCCTCTCACCCTTGGAGATTTCGGCCCCCTCTACTCCCTCTCCTCCTTCTCCTCTCCTATTCCTCTATAGGCTCCTCTACTATACCTCCAACTTCTTCCTTCCAGCCATAGACGAATCTCCCCCTCTCCTCTTGAGAGATTGTCGGCCACCACAACCAGAGGGAGGATCTTCTTCCCTTGGATGATTTCGGTCAAAGGAAAGGAGTGCTCTTGGTGGAACCCCAACCGGTGTGAAGCAATGACGGCGGTCAAGTTTCTCTCCATCCGACGCGGTTCCGGTGGAGAACGTCACAGAGCGGTCATTTCTTGGAAACTCTTTGAGTGTGGTTAACGAAAGCTTCTACCAACTATGTTTTCTTTTCTTAGATAATTCTTGTGGTGGATGACTTTTGCATGATCTTCGACATCGTGATTTCTCGTGGCTTCTTCATTTGATTTTTGTGTTGATCCTAAACTTCTTTAAGTTCGTGAGACTTGGCGGACCTCGTTTATTTTTGTTGGGGGAGTTCTACCTTTTCCGAATCGTCTTGTTTTCGGTGGATCTCTTTTGGTACAATAACGCTCGACCGGATCGGGTAGGTCCATTTAGCAAGAGAGAACATTGGCCTATAGCCTCTTGTTCGATCTCTAAGGGCGTCGCTAACCCGTATGTAAGCATAACCTTAATCTTTGCACAGTAGGTGTGCAGCGTTTTGTTTGTGCGAACGTCGGATTGGAGTGTGAGAATCTACTCGTTTCTTTAGGCCGTCCCAAAAGGGTGCCGACGAGTGAGCCTACATCAAAAGAGGATGCCGCGAGTTATCGGTTACTTTTGACTGAGAGAAATTTAGACTAGTTAGACAGCTTGTAGCAGTCGAGACCGGACTTCGCCCGTCATGGCGAATGTCACTCTTGTGACGGGCTTTCCCTTGATTTAAGAAATTGTTTATAGCGGGTTACAAGGCAAACCAGGAAAGAAGCCGGCCGGGCAACAAGTTGCAAGACATTGAACTCGAGACCGCATCCCAAACAAGTGAGCTCCTGGATTCGAGTGTGCGTGTCTTGGGGACGTCGTCCCCCAATTTATATGCTCAGGGGTCTGCCCAAATGTGCAGGGATAAAATAACCGCCAGCTCGGATACAGGAGAATCGGGCAGGAGGTAACGGGATACAGGAGGGAAAAGAAGAGAAGCAGCGCAGCCTGGCAGCTTGAGATCCGATCTGTATTGAGCCAGAGTTAATATGAGCAGTGAACAGAGCAGAGAAGCAACTAGGGCAGTCTATGATCCGAGAGCGTAGTTTGTCTTCTAGACTTGAGCCCTGAATGTAACCCACTCGATGGCGGCCTGACGACAGGTAGACCGTGCAGGTTGGTTTTGATGAACCGAGAGACTTGTGCAAGTAATCAAAGATTGAGCTAGGCGGTTAACATAGCAGACCACCCGGTCTGAGTGGTCCATTGTATCGATAGCGGTCTTCTAGGTAAACAGTTCGCGCAAACACCCAATTTTTCTTTAGCGATGATCCCTGGGGGAGAGGAAAATTCATTTTAGCTCACGACAAAAAAAGGTATGAGCACGCAACCATCGGAGCACATCATCGCGTGCCGACCACTGGGACACTCCCCCGCACGCAGCTCTCTAAATAGTGTCCCTGACACGCAACTTATGGAAGTCTCTTTTAACATTGTAGACTGATGGGTGGTCTATCATCCTCACTAAATCTGTTGCGTGCTCCGACAATATTGCTAGTAGATTTGTCTAAGCTGGGCTTGACCCACTGGTTTTTTCCCTTTCTGAGTGTTCTGAGTAAAAACATTATCGTCAAATTTAATTTGACTGTGTGCACATTCCGTTGACTCTCGAGCTAAGACAAACCTAATCTGTCAAAATCAAAGAGCGTTGATGATCTGCAACAAATATATATGTATATAAATATAGATATTATTATATTATTAACATATAAATATATATGTATGCGCATCTGGAACGTGCACATAGTAGGTGGAACCAAACACCTGAAGGTGTGCCATGCTTGGCTTTTCCTTGAAGATCATCTCATGCAGGGTCAACATGTTGATGGGACTGAGAGGCATCCTGTTGATGACGTAGGCGGCACAAGACATTCCCTCCGCCCAGAAGGACTTTGGGATACTCTTGGCATGCAGCCAGCACTTGTAGGTCTCCGTCAGATGATGGATCTTCCGCTCTGCAACTCCGTTTTGTTGTGGAGTATGTGACATGTAAGCTCCCTCTGGATGCCCTCCTTCCTGCAAAAACTAAAGAACTCACCAGAGGTGAACTCCCACCTGTTATCAGTCCTCAACTTCTTTATCCGCAGAACTAGCCGACCCTCCACTAGCTCCTTGAACTCCACAAACTTGGCAAATGCCTCCGCATTCTCCTTCAGAAAGTAAACCCAGACATATCTGGTGTAATCGTCGATCAACACCAGCATATACCTGCTGCCTCCGAGGCTTGGGGTAGCAGTCGGTCCCATCAAGTCACCGTGGATACACTCCAATGGCACACTACTCCTTGTCTGTGACTTATCAAATGGTAGTCTATGAGACTTGCTGAGCTGACATCCCATGCAAACATGACCGTCACCATAGGAAGATAGGCTAGGCAGCCCTTGACTAGACCTTTTATCGCCATAGCCTTCAGCTTATCCATCCCTACATGCCCCAACCTCTCGTGCCATATAACGACACTATCATTTGTCCTCATCTTGTCAACATAAGAACTTGTCGATAAAATGAACAAGTCTTTTTCAATTCCCTTCTCCCGACATGAACGACATCCGCCTTTACCGCCTCAAAGTTTCGTAGAAACCTCACTTCTGTTGGACCAAACAGAACGTGATACCCAACGTCTACAGCGTTGGTCATGGAGAAGAGGTTTTTCCTCATTCCGGGCACATGATAGACACTCTTCAACGTTAGTGGCCCTCTATCACTGCCCAAGGAAACAACCCCCACCTTCTTGACAGTATGCACTGTATCATCATCAGTTATAATGGCATCAGTACCTGAGTAAGGCTACGCTGAAGAAAGCTTCGACTCATCCCCGGTGAGGTGATGACCACACCCTGAGTCAACGATCCAGTCCTCCTGATAGTTGATAGGAGCCGCAGCTCCGATAAAAGCCGAGAAGGCTCCTCCCCATCCTCCATCATTTTGCCTGGCCTCAGCTTCCTCCTTCCCTGTAGCAGCATGCCCTGGCTGACGATTCACCCGACAATCCTTCCTGATGTGACCAAGCTTTCCGCATCTAAAGCATTTGGGTCCTTCTCCCTTCTTCTTCCCTTCAGCCTTGGGAGCATAGCCCCTCTCCTGCTGTCCAGAAGTTGAAGGCCCATTGCCTCCAGCGGTCTTCTTCTTCTTATACCATTTCTTCTTCTTCCCTGTGAATAGAACCTCGTCTTCTCCCCCAGACACTGACACCCCCACCATCTGCCTTGCCAGGCTCTCCTGCGATGCAAGCAGATTCTCCAGCTCCAGCACAGACGGCTGATTTGCCAAACCCTGCACCAACATCACAAAGGCCACATACTCCTTCCGCAAGCCATGGATGATGTTCCTCTTCAGCTTCGCCTCAGAAATTGGCTCATCAGGATCCAGTGCTGAAATCTCAGTGCACAGGTTCTTGATCTTCAGGAAGAACGTAGAGATAGAAAGATCTCCCTTAGCCGACCTAGCCAGCTCATTTTCTTGGAACTGTATCCTTGCTACATTCTTCTTGTTAAATAGCCCATCCAGGGCTCTCCAGATCTCTGCAGCTGATCCACACCCTAAGATGAGATCGAATAGGTCAGGTGATATTGCCCTTTTCAGAGTGAACTCTGCTTTCGCATTGATCCTCCTCCAATTCCTCACCTCATGATCATTATCCCCAACTGGGACAACTTCCTCCGTACTATCTCCTCCAACAACCTCCCAGAGGTCCTCGCCCAGAATATAACTCTGCATGCACGACTTCCACTTCTTTAAGTTAGTCGACGTGAGCATCTCAATTACAAGACCTCTTGCAAAACCTGCTTCCATGGCTCTACTACTGGTTCCTTCTTCACAAAGGCGATGTCAACTTTAAGTTGTTCACTGCTCTATCCACTCCAACCTCGCTTTGATACCATGTGAAAATTTTCCGTAGATCTAGGTGTGAGCAGGAATCGTACAACTTAAAGTTACGGCCAAAAACTAGAAGCACATGAAGCAAATCAAATTTTATTGATAACAACAAAAATCTTCATTACAGAGCGATGTATACTTGACGAGACATGATTTCGCCAGTACACAAACCAAACAGAAAAATACAATGCTGAAGAAAGAAAACTGGCGGTCTGAACGCTGAGACCGCCTGACCGCTCGACCTGGGTGTTTGCGCGACTAGAAAAGGAGACCGCGCGAACATACTGCCAGCGACTTGAACAACACCAAATGAACCTCCGCGACATCCCGAACTCCAATGACTCTCCCGAACTCCAACAACCCGCACTGTAAGCTGCAAGACCGCCCGAACACCTTAGAAGAAGGGGTGACCGCTGCTGTCCGCACAATCGGCAGAAGATGCACAAGACAAGTTCAATCAGCAAACCGGCCGGTCACAAAAAAGAGATTGCAAGAACTAGACGCGAGTTCAGCTTACACTTGGTGCGATTAATTTGCTGCTACAGTGACTCCTATTTATAGGCGTGCGACCAGATCCAGTCACCACCCTATGAGATAGAGTCACCGCCCTGACCGCGTGACCAAGACTGGTCAACCCGCGCGGTCAGCAGAAGATCGCTCTGCGCTTAGTGAGCTTGCCAACTTCAAACCGACCAGGAGATTGCCACTCCTCCAAGAAGCCGCGCGATCATGACAACTCGCACGGTCATGATGCCCACCACCAGTGTTCGCATATACGAGACCTCCTCCAGAGATCGCGAACACAGCCAAGTCGACTAAGGCAACAACCCGCCAAGTCGACCAAACACCAGTGTCCGCATACATCGGCAGATCGCCAAGAGACCGGCTTATGCGAACATAAAAGAGGAGACCGCGCGACTAAGAAAGCCTCAGTCCATGCGCACCACCAAGAACCCGGAAAGTCACCAGACTGGACTGCCCGATACCAGAAGAATAGCCCTATGCGGTCAACAGCTCAACCCGCACAGTAAGAACAATAGCTCGCCACACGGTCACACAAACCAGACCGCGCGGCCTCACCTCAACAACCTTGGACAAAGAACGGTGGTCAGGCCGAATAGACTGTGGCTAGATCGAAAAGGTCAGACCACAGAGTAGACTGCGAGATCGCGCAGTTAAACAGACCGCGCGAACACCTCCCAGACCGACAACTTTACACTTCAACATTTTCAACAACCCGGGTTTTTGAAAAAAAAGCGAGTCTTACAAATATGTAGTTGGAGATGTAATCATGGAAAAACCTAGAGATAAATGGGATAAGAGATATAAAAGTATATGAAAAAATACCGCTAAAGCAATGAAAGCCTTATTTTATGCTTTAGATAGAACTGAATTCAATCGAGTTACTGTTTGTGAAACTGCTTACGATATCTGGAATTTGTTGGAAATAACTCTTGAGGGTACTTCACAGAATAAAGAATCAAAGCTATTCCAACTGGAGTCAAAGTTTGAAAATTTTTGTATGGATATAGATGAGGGAGGAGACTCGATGTACACTCGCATCACCAAGATCATCAACTGCTCAAAGATACTCGGAAAAACCTTCTCTAACAGTGACTTGGTGAGGAAAATCCATCGTTCTTTGCCTTTGAAGTTCAATCTGAAGGTGACGGCCATCTCTGAGTCACATGATATAAGATGGCTCCAAATTGAGAGCCTCATTGGGAATCTCAAAACCCATGAGGTCGAGCTGAAAATTGAAGATGAAGTATATAACTAAGAGTTGAAGAGAAAGCCTTGGTACAAAAGTCAAGAAAAGAGGACAATGAGGAGGATGAAGAGAGACTTTTTGTGAAAAATTTCATAATGTTCATGAAGAATCCGGAAAGGAGGAACACCTTCCGTAAGTATTTACGGAAAGGCTCATCATCCAAAAGGGATAAAAAGGAGATAGTAAGCGACGACGACGAGCGGCCTCCACCAGAGTGCTTACACTATAGGAAGACCGGGCATATGCGAAGCCAGAACCCAAAGTACCTGAAAGAACAAAAAAAGCAGCACAAAGGAAAAGAAGAAGGATATAAAGGCGGCAATATGGGATGACTCTTCATCCGAAAGCTCAAACGTCCCTACTTCAAGCAGTGATGAAGCGACAAATTTGTGCCTTATGGGAAGAAGCCATGAATCATCGGACGACGATTGCAGTGTCCCAAGCGACACTGATGTACTTCCTTTTTTTATGAAGATCTCTATATTGAATATATGAAAACCTATAAATTTTTCAATAGAAGTCTAAACGATCTTGATCTTTTAAAAACTGAAAATAAAATTCTTTGAAAACAAAATCAAAAGTTAACTAAGGAAATAAAATCTTTGGGAAAAGAGGAGTCTTGCTCCGAGAATGATCATTACTTGGCAAGGATAAAAGAGCTAGAAAATGAGCATTCTAAGGCTCTCTCAAATACTGAATTTCTTACAAAACAAAAGGGAGACTTAGAAAGAAGTTTAAAAAAGTCTCATTCTCAAATTGAAGATAGAAAGAAAATTTTTGCAAATAGTTGTGGAAATCTAGTTAATGAAAACACTTTCTTAAAAGCCCAGATCCATGACTTGTGCATGGCTATAGAAAAATTCAGAGTTGGCCAGAAGACCCTTGACAAGATTTTTGCCAACTAAAGGCATGAAAGTGCAAAATATGGGCTTTGGTATGGCTTTGGAAGTTACCACCTGGCGGTACCTCTTACCGCTGGTGGTAGTAATAGAAATATTAATTCTTATAGTAACAAGCCGACAATATTTTCTATTGGTTCCCCACCTTCCAGCAAGAGTCCAAAGAATGATTTAAAAAAAGTCTCAACCCCTTTTGTGTCGTGTGCTAAGTGCTTTCACTTTGGACACACCATGGACTCTTATAAGATGAATGGACGATGTGCTTTCAAGTAAGTCTGGGTGCCTAAGGTTTCTACCTACTCTATGGGAGGAACCTCTTGGGTATCCGAATCTTTACTCTCATCTTCTTTTTAGGTGTGTTGACAAGCGAAGAAAAAGGAAGACATGTGCTACTTGGACTCGGGATGTTCCATACATATGACAGGTGACAAAGCAAAGTTCCTTAGCCTCACAAATTAGAAAGGATGAATGCTGACTTTTGTTGAAAATGGAAAGGGAAGAATCTTAAGCATCAGTACAAAAAATACAACATACCCAAGAGAATCAATATCCACCATTCTTTTCAGGACAGAACATGTGTATAAAAAGTGCATGTACCTGTGGGAACTTTCTAGTGCCTGAAGAGAGCTTGTGAGCATTTACTTTCTCTTCTGCAAAGGAGGGGAGTCAAAGCAAATATAAAAGAATCTTATTACTCAAGTACCTGAAGAGAACTCACGAACATCTGCTTATCACTACAAAAGAGTAGTCGAAGCAGGTATAAAAGAAACATATCACGCGAGTACCTGAAGAAAACTCGGAAACACTTGCTTATCTCTATAAAAGAGTAGTCAAAGAAGGTATAAAAGAAACATATTACGCGAGTACCTGAAAAGAACTCGTGATCACCTGCTTATCTCTACAAAAGAGTAGTAAAGGCAGGTAAAAAAGAAACATATTACCTGAGTACCTGAAGAGAACTCACGAGCACTTGCTTATCTCTGCAAAAGAGTAGTCAAAGCAGGTATAAAAGAAACATATTACGCGAGTACCTGAATAGAACTCACTAACTTCTGATTATCTCTACAAAAGAGTAGTCAAGGCAGGTATAAAAGAAATATATTACGCTAGCACCTGAAGAGAACTCATGATCACCTGTTTATCTTTACAAAACAGTAGTCAAGGCAGGTATAAAAGAAATATATTACAGGAGTTCCTAAAGAGAAGTCATGAGCACCTGCTTATCTCTGCCAAAGTGTAGTCAAAGAGGGTATAAAAAACATATTACGTGAGTACCTGAAGAGAACTCGCGAATACGTGTTTCTATCTGTAAAGGATATAAAGAACATGTATATGAAATATAATATGCGAGTACCAGACGGAAACTCACGTACACATATTTCTATCTATAAAAGATATAAAAAACGTGTATAGGAAATATAATACGCGAGTACCTGAAGGAAAACTCGCGAACACTTGTTTCTATCTACAAAAGATATAAAGAACAGGAATATGAAATATAATACGCGAGTACCTGAAACAAAACTAGTGAACACCTGTTTCTATCAGCAAAAGATATAAATAAAAGTTATATGAAATATAATACATGAGTATGATGGGATGAAACTATATCCGCAAATGACAACGACAAGTGTACCCTAATGAAAGTAGTATAGGTTTATAAAAACCAAGGTCGTATTAGACTCGAGGTAGTTGAGTACTTTTACTTCAAGAAAATCTCCATTATTCTATCAACAATACTTTGAGTTGGTTTGTTTGTTAGAAAAGTGCGGTGAATTAGAATAACGATTAAAGAAAAGATTAGAATGCTAGCACTCGACCTTGAACCACCTTGGAAATAAAATAGAAGAAAACCATAGTTCTAATTCTCTCATGAAAACTGCTTCGACTGTGGAGGTTCCCGAATTATAAACGCACCTCTGTCTATGATGCATTCAACTTAGTTTAGGTTGATCAATCGAACTTTCACTCTAGAATCAAAACACCTAAAACTCACTTCATCGTAGTGAACCCCTCTATTGGATTTGAATCCAATCTGAGAAATTTATGTCACCCTCTCTCGAGGGTTGCATGCAACTCTCTTTATCCTTCAATGATCAAGTCGTATTATGAACCGCTCGACTAACTTAAATACAAAAATAAGCATGACAATTATATATCGAAGATATAATCTCATCAAAAAAATAAATCAAGGATAAATCTTAAGCATTTCCGAAGAAGAGAAAAAGAAACTCTAATTTACTTCATAAGTTAAATAATTCCTTGGATCATCTCGATCGAGTACTAATAAAATTTAGGTACTCATTGAGATTAAGGAATCAATGGAAATAAAAGAGTGCATTATGGTAGAAGAAGAGCATAAGAGAATAAGAAGAACTATTTTATTGATTGCAAAAGAGAATTACAAACTAAGTGTTGGGAAAAACCCTTTGATTTAACTTAACAAATTACCTAAAAGTGATTTTATCTCTTAGGAATGAATTACCCATTGTATAGTGAGGGTAATCTAGTCATTAGATGCCTTAAGATGTCACACTCAACCTAGGGTGTCAAGCCCAGATCAAAAGAAGCATAACTTGGACAAAGTTAATATTTGCATCGAATAGAATTCGACGCAACTTCGAATTATTGTCGATGCTGCTCTGACTAGAAGTCCAAGTGGTTCACCCTTCTGTCGAAGTAACTCAAGTCGACATTACGTCGAATAAATAACAACGTAGAGGCCATGGACTTGTCGAAGTATCTTGAGAAGTCGATGCAGTTTCTACTTCAACTCAGAGCATAAGGAAATATTTTTCGAAGCAATTCAATGTCGGCGCAATGTCGACTTCATCACGACGCAGATAATCAAGTTCATAGCCAAGCCATCAAATCGACAGTTACGTCAATTGGGAATCGATGCAATGTCGACTAGCTGAGTTTAATTAGAGCAAGGATGAATTCTAAGCTGCTCCTACAAGAACTCGAAGGTGCGTCGATAAGAGAGGGAGAGAACTCGACGTTGCGTCGAATACAGTCTAAAAAGGGAAACCTTTTCAGCTGTCATTTTGGACCCTCTCTCATGGCCCACCTCACTCAAGACCATTCTCCAACGGCTCATTAATTGCCTCAAATAGAAGGAAGAACTAAAAGAGGACAAAAAGCTTTCTTGGAAACATGCTTAATTTTGGTGAACGGGTCGGGAATTAAAGAAGGAAAGAAAGAGATGGTCGACAGTAGAATACCTTTTCAGGTCTCACTAGAAAGGGAAACAAATTCAAATCTGTTGGTGGACAATAAAATGCAACAGAAGAAAGAGAAGGTTAGAGCATTCAACACAAATGACATAATGTTCCATTGGGTCTCCTTCTTCTTCCTCTCTCTCTCTCACAGGAACCCTAATAGAAGAAAATACGTAGAAGAAATAACTGTTGCACTCCTTCTTTCTAAGAACAGAATAGAATAAGGTTGCTCATCAACACAATTATATAGCAGCCATAGTTCAATCAGAATGAAGATAGAAGGATCTGACAAACATAGCTTCTGCAAATTATCACTATTATAAGTAGAAGTTCATCAAGAGAAGATCTAGTGAAAAGATACAAGAAGTTGTTCTCCATACAACCATCATAAGAATTCAGAAAACAGAATTCCTACACCCTTCCTCCTCTTCTTTCTCCTAACTGTAAAAAAGTTTTATTAATCCTTCTTCAAAGGATTAAGTGGTTCAAGATCTCCTTATCAAATGATCTGGTGGTTCAAGATCTCCATATCAAAAATCTGGTGGTTCATGATCTCCTTGTCAAAAGATCAGTGGTTCTAAGAGTCTCCTTACCAAAAGACTTAGGCATAGTGGTGCATCCCTACCAGGTGGTAGAAGAGGGGACTACCCACATTTTGGGGAACCTCTATAAAAATTCTGTGTGTCATCTGGATTGCTTTTCTGTGCTGTCCCTCATAGATTAGATTTCATTTACTGTCTTTTTTTTCATTACGTAACTGCAAATATTTTATTCTGGGATATATCTTGGTGAAGCATAATACTTAGGTTTATTGTATTTGCACAACTAGAATAGGAATATTTTTTTTAAATCTCTATTCACCTCCCCCTTCTAGAGGATTCTCAGAGGCACATTGTGCACTTTCAATTGGTATCAGAGGGAGGTTGATCAATAAAAGGTTAACACCTTGATCAAAAAGACCTCCTATACTTTTCTTTATTTCAAATATAATTTTAAAAGAAAATGAGCTCTAAGGATTAAGCTTCTACAAGACCCCCAGTGTGTAACTTGAATAAGTTCACACTCTCGAAGGCCAGAATAAGGCTCTATATGAATTCAATAGATGAAGACATCTACATTGTTCTTTTCACAAGTCCTCCATCTCTAGTCAGACAAAAGGCAGGAGAATCCTCAACAACAAAGGTGAAAGTGAGGTTAGATCTTGTAGTTACTCTAGAGGGGGGGGGGGGGGGGGGGGTGAATAGAGTATTAAAAAGTTTTTCACTTATTTTTATAGCGGAATTAAAATATTGATACTTATATGTGTATTGTAGAGTGAGTTATGTAAAACAAAATAAAAACAAAGCACATAGCACAACACACAGAAAATCACAACACAGAGGACACAAGGATTTTGTAGTAGTTCCCCAATAAACCTGGGTACGTCTACTCTTCTACCACACTTGGTAGGATTCCACTAGGTTTTTGATCAGGTGCCCTATCACCAATGGGGTTTTGATCAGGTGCCCAAAACACCAAGGAGCTTTTGATTAGGTGCTCTAACAAAACCATAGGTTTTTGTTTAGGTGCCCTGCCACCAAGGGGTTAACTATTGAAGGGAGTTAGAACCCTGTACAAGATGAGTTAATAAGGGTTTAGATGTTCTTCTCTGTCAATATTCTGAGAGAAGACTCTAGTGGAATGTTGTTGTAAAGCTCCCCATGTCTGATTGAAATTTTTGACAGCTTGAGGATGCAGCTTTCTCTTGAAAGTAGATCTTCCTTTGATAGCTGATGAATTGAGAGACAGAAGTTTCTCAGATTGTTTTTTGCTCTTTGTAGATTTTAAACTTGCAACAGAAATCTGTGAGAAGACTAGTATTGTTGTTCTCAGAGAATGAGATGTGCTGCTTGAGGAAGATGATCTTTCTTTTTGACTTCCTGAAGGTTTTTCTCTCGACTGATACACTGATATCTTCTCTATCTTACTGATCTCTTTCTTCTAGTATATTATTTTCTTAGAGAGAAGATAACTGATTTGAAATTCAAATATCTGAATAGGAATAGAATAATCAGCATTAATTATTTCCTTGGAACTGAAATTGATTCAGCAAATCTTTAATCCTTTTCCTTTTCAATAAATGATATCCTTTTACAATATAAACCAACGACTACTTTCTCAGAAAGAGAATGGAAAGGAGAATAAACAAAGGAAGGATAAAATCTTGTCTTAACTGGAAGAATAAATTCATTGCTGATAGTTGAACTGAGTTCTGAGAAAATATAACTGATCTGAATAATCTGAGAGAGAACTCGTCGAGCTAAGATAGGAATTTGTCGATCTGAATGTTGAGTTCGTCGAACTGAGCATCTGATACTGATTCGTCGAACTCAGGCTGGAGATCGTCGAACTGAAGTTAGAGTTCGTCGAACTGAAGAATTCGTCGACCACTGAGACTGAGCCACTGAGATGCTGAGATTGAAGTAAGCCGTTCGTCGAACGCAGAATGCAAGACGTTCGTCGAACACAGAAATCATTTCGTCGAACGCAGTATTGAGTTCGTCGAACGCAGAAACTTAGAGATTTCCTAAGTTCTAGCTATCTTATCAGCCTAAAACAATGACCCTTAGACTATACATTGGGGGTCAACTTATTCCTAGTCAACACATAGTAATCCTAGCCAAAATCAGTAATAGGGTTGTTCCAACAATCTCCCCCTATTTGGGTTAGGATACTATTTGACAAATTTCAAATAATAAACAACAGAAAAACAGCAGAGCATATATATATATATCAGACAGAATTTAAATATTTCAGCAGATAGAGAATATGATACTCTGAGTTTAAGAACATTACAATTGAAAAACAGAAATGTAACAAAAACAAATAGGTCTGAACCTTTTACTTAGAAGGAGGCTTGAATATTATCTGTCTGTTGGGATTTTTTGATTCTTTCTTGCTCATGTAAAGATCCTGAGCTCCCAGAATAGTTTGAGATTTGACTTGAGGAACTACTGCTTCTGGGTGCTTCTCTAAATACTCTTCTGCATTGAACACATTCTTTGATTTGTACTTTTCAAATTCTTTTCTTCTGAATTCTGACATGGTAGATTATTGGGAGAAATCTCTGCCTTCAGCTTTTTCTTTATTAATCTGAGTTGTTGCTACAGATTCTTTGAATCTTGCCATTTGAGATATCCTCTCCTCTTCTGGATTGGGAGAAGTAGGCCTATCATCAATTTCATTGGCCTTATAGGATGGCTGAGCAGGAGGATTTCTTAGCCTATGCAATGATCCATCAGATACTTGATACTTATATCCTGAAGAACTGGATCTGGAAGAACTAGAGGGAGGTCTGGAAGACCTAGAGCTTTAAGATCCACTGGAACTGACTGGTCTCTTTGAATGCTGGGAATAAGATCTTCGAGAGGAGGAAGAAACACTTGCTGATCCAGCTGCACCTGCTACTGGAGGAGGAGGAGGAGGAGGAGGAGGAGGATGGTTATGCTTAACAGGCTTGTCAGGATAGTAACCAGTCTTCCTCATTTTCTTCCTTCTATTAGCTTCATTCCTTGACAACCTCATCTAGGCTGGAGAATCCCTGGTGAGTGTAATGTTATGCAGAATGTAAAAGGGGATATCATTTTTAGGGTTTGGAGGCTTAGGAGCAGCCTTAGACTTAGGCTTTGCCTTTCTTTTCTTTGATGACTTATCATCAGAATCATCATCATCACTGTCATCATCATCAGAATCAGAAAAATTGAGGATTATCATATAAATCATCAATTGCTTTAAGGACTTTATCATCAACCTTCTTCACAACATCAACTTTCTCAACATTGACATCTTGCTTAACATCAATTTCATCAAGATCTGGAATTGGGGAATCATCAAAGACAAATGTTGGAGGAGAATTCATCACTTCAACATCTTCTGATATTAAAACTGATTCTGGAATCTGAACTTGAATCTGATCTGGAACAGGAGCTTGATCTTGAACTGGAACTTGTATTGAAATTGGAACTTCTACTTCAAAACTCTTGAGAAGTTCTTTCAACATAAGTTTATCAACAGCAGCAGTATAAGGAACAACTGCTTTTGAAACCACTTGAAATTTTGTCAAGCTATTGAAAATTGCATTGAACTGAGAAAGCAAGGAAATAATATCTATAGATGGATTAATAGATATATTCTTCATTTCTTCTATAGCTGGAATCACTGATTCTTCTGAGAGATCTGTCATCTCTGAATCACAATCTATAACAAAATCTTCTTGAACTGAAGCTTCAAACAAAATTGCATCTGAACTGCCAACTGCAAGGACGGGATCTTCTTCACTAGACATCTCCCCCTGCCTAGTTTCAGGAAAACCTGAAGCTAGGCCCCTTGAAGAAGGGACAAAATAAGAGGATGAAGGGAAGGAAGCTAGTTTAGTAGAAAGGTCAGAAAGAGCTTGAAGCACTAAAGCAAGCTTTGCATCCAGAAGATCATTTAGCTTTGGAGCAATGTGATTAAAGATCTAATCAGCAGTAGATGAGAAATCAACATAGACAAAATCTTGGTTATGGTGAGAAGATGATGGGATGGAGTATGTAAAAGAGATGTTAGTGGCAAGAGCTATGGGTGGATGAAAATGTTCATGAATAGGACAAGGAGGGTGGATAGGTGAGTGTGGATGAATAGGTGATTGAGGGATAGGAGACTGAGGTGGAGAGATATTTTGAGGGATATGAGATTAGGGAAGGGTAGGTGACTGAGAATCAATGTTGATGGGAGAATGAATGTCCTTGAAAGATGAAGGCTCTTCAGATGGATGACTCTGAAGAATAGGAGAAGATGGTAATGAGGGAGAAAGGTTTATTGGAGAATTTGGAGGAGGGATGACTTCAGAGGAGACAAGGGGTGGAGATGGGAGAGGAGGAGAAGAAACAATAGGAGGAGCTTCTGGAAGGGTTGAGGGAGTGACCTTCATAGTCCTTGTGCCTTCTAAAGCTGGCCTGGGGGCATCAGCCCTTGGATTCTTCTTAGGAATTACTCTTTCCCATTTTCCAAACATGGCAATGTTAGCCTCTTACTTGCATTAATAAAGACCTTAGGAGAGACCAGAAGGTCTGGATGCTTCTCTTGAAGAAATATTTCCAATATTCTTCCATAACCAACACTTACCTTGCTGATTTTCTTCCTTAATGATTCAAAGATAATCATTCCCCAGTTAATCTTCTTCTTCTCAACCAAGGCCGCCAACACCAAAAATTGGTGCCTTGTAATGTAGTCATGGGCTGAGGTTTTCCTAAGAAAAACCTTGCCCACTACATCAGCTAAGAACTTATATTGAATAGACAAATTTTTCTTTAACAAATGGTTAGGGTTTCCATCAGAGTGACCCATTTTAATCAAAGCCTCATCAAAATCAACAGAAGATATATCCACATCTTCATTTCCATTCACAAAACCAAAAACATCTGATAAAATTTTAGGAGTTAGAAGAACCTGGTGTCCTGAAATGCTTTCAGACAAAATGTCATTCTCTGACTTGACTGTATAAGCCCGTTCGTTGATTTCAGCCACTGGTAACTTGATTCTTGTTATCATCATCTTCCTTAACTGCTGTTCTTCAAATAAACTGAGGATGTCCTGGAAAACTTGGTCTAAGTGTGCAAATGATTCCATATCAATATCAAAACCAGCATCGAATTTCATTGAGGACAAGATCGCTGGAGAAATCGCCATAGTTCCTGCAAAAGAGAATACGATCAAGTGCAAAGGGGAACTAGAGGGAAAAGCGAGTTCTGTAGGTGCAAATATGAAGTAAGATGAAAGATTTGATTATATTGAGAGATCGGAGAAGGGCGCACGCTTTTGTATAATAGGGTTCGGCTAAACCTAATAGTGTCAGAAGTCGAAAAGAGTTAGGGCTTCGTCTGACTGCGTTCGACGAAAAGTTAATTTTCGTCGATCTTTGTTCGACGATCGCGCTTGTCTTTGTCGATCCTGAACTAATGAGTATCGTCGATCTCCGTTCGACGAACGATAGTATTTCGTCGTTCTCCGTTCGACGAAATGAGGGGATAAATAGAAAATTTAATTTTTAGCAGATTGAATCTCCATCTATCATTCCTAGCTGATTTATAAAGAAATTATGTTTCTTTTCATCCAATGGCTTAGTGAAAATATCAGCTCTTTCTAAGTCAGTAGGAATAAATTGTAGGCAAATTTTATTTTTATCCACATTATCTCTAATAAAGTGGTGCCTAATTTCTATGTGTTTAGTCCTACTATGGAGAACTGGATTTTGTGCTATAGATATTGCACTAGTATTGTCACAAAATATAATTGAATTATTTAGATTGATACCATAGTCTAGGAGCTGATTTTGTATCCACAATATCTGTGAGCAGCAACTGCCTGCATCTATGTATTCAGCTTCAGTGTTGATGTAGGCACAAATGTTTGTTTCTTACAAAACTAAGACACAAGCCTATCACCAAGAAAATGGCAAGTTCCTGATGTGCTTTTCCTGTCTACTCTGCATCCAGCATAATCAGAATCTAAGAATCCAGTTAATTCAAATTTTGATGCTGTTGGATACCAAAGTCCTAGATTTGGACAACCCTTTATATATCGCAAAATTCTTTTTAGTAAAATTAGGTGAGATTCTTTGGGGTTAACTTGGAACCTAGCACAAATACAGGTAGCAAACATTATATATGGCCAACTTGTTGTTAAATAAAGTAATGAGCCAACAATTGCTCAATATACTTTCTGATCAACATGTTTCCCTGATTCATCAGTGTCAACAACAGCATTTGAGGGCATGGGTGTTTTCATGGTGGAAGCATCAGACATACCAAACCTTTTCACTAATTCCTTAGCATACTTAGATTGTGATATGAATATGCCATTTGGAGTTTGCTTCACTTGAAGACCAAGGAAGAATGATAACTCACCCATATTACTCATTTCAAATTTAGATTGCATTAGGTTAGAAAATCTTTTGCATAAATTTGAATCAGTAGAGACAAATATGATATCATCTACATATATTTGAACTAGTAAAGTTTGATTTTTATGTATCCTGAAAAATAGGGTTTTATCAACTATGCCTCTACAGAAATTATTCTCCAAAAGAAAATTAGCTAAGGTCTCATACCATGCTCTGGGAGCTTGTTTGAGACCATAGAGAGCTTTATTAAGCTTAAATACATAAGAGGAGTGAGTTGGAGAGATGAAACCTGATAGTTGTTCTACATAGACTTCTTCTTTGATGTCTCCATTCAAGAATGCACTCTTCACATCCATCTGATATTCCATACAGTTCTTGAATGTAGTAAAGGCCAGAAAAATCCTGATAGCTTCAAGTCTTGCAATAGGAGCAAAAGTCTGATCATAGTCAATTCCTTCTTCCTGTGAATCTCCTTGGGTTACCAATCTTGCTTTGTTTCTGACTATGTTGCCTTGATCATCCAGCTTGTTCCTGAAGACCCAATTGGTGCCAATAACTGGATGGACTTTTGGTCTTGGAACAAAATCCCATACCTTGTTCCTTTCAAATTTATTGAGTTCCTCTTGCATTGCAAGAATCCAATTTGAATCTTGTTCTGCATCTTTTTTGGTATGAGGTTCAACTTGTGATAGGAAACAAGTGTGCATATGATTTTGGTGTAGTTGATGTCTTGTTTGAAAACCTGCTGAAATATCACCAATGACTTGAGATATTGGATGATCTCTAACTATCATGTGATCAACAGTTGGAGTGGGTTCAGCAATAGTATCCACTTGGGAAATATGATCAGCTGTCATTTGATTTGAATTATCAGCAAGATTTGGATTATTCTATTCTTCACTGTCTTCAATTATTTCATTTGATGGAAGTAGTGAATCTTTATTCTGTAGATCCAATCCATTAAGCTCTTCACATAGAGCTGGTACCTGATAACCTTCATCACATAACTGGCTTATGTTGATGAGGTTGTGCTTTAGACCCTTGACATAAGCTACCTCCTTGAAGGTAACTGCTCCAACTTTGATCTTCCCATATCTTTTGGTTTGTCCATAGTTTGAGTCTCCAAAGATCAGCTTGGGTCCAAGCTTTGCCTTGTAGTTGCTCAGGTTGGCCTTGTTTCCTGTCATGCGATTTGAACATCCACTATCCAAACACCATTGTTCATTTTTGCTTGGATAGCCTTTTACCTGCAAAACAGAAAAATAAACTAGTTGTTTTTTACCTAGACTACCTTGGGTCCTTTTGTTTTACCACAAAATTCTGAAATAAAAGACATTTCAGGCTGATCCTTATAACTTTGTGGATGATATCTCCTTGGAGGAATTATCCATTCAGTGAAAGGATTCTTAGTATGTGAAGAATAAGAATTTTTCAAATTTTCTGTATATTTTTCGTTCGACGAACTGGGTTGAGTTCATCGATCACCGTTTGACGAATGGACGTTCTTTCGTCGAGCGCCGTTAGAATAATAACTATACTAGAAATCTGTCTTCAGAGTTCGTCGATCTCCGTTCGATGAAGTGAATTCATTTCGTCGAGCTCTGTTCGACGAATTCTGCTGAATTCCTTTATTCTTAACAGCCTTGCTTGAAATGTTTTTATTTACTTCTACAGCCTCTTTGCTCTTAGCAGAAATGAATTTATTGGTGTAGAAAGTATGTTCTTATTAATAAGAGATGGCTCACTTGATGATGCACCCAAGCCTAGTCTGCCACTTAATCTGGCATTTACTGTGCTTGTGAAGTCCATCAGTTTGATACATCTCCCATTTAGGGATTCTTCAAATTTCTTAGCCTCAGATAGTTTATTCTCAATGAGAATAATATGCTCTCTGGAGGCAGCCAAGTCTTTCTTAAGATTAGCATTTTCTTCACAAAGTTGGTTCATTTCAGCCAACTTATTTCTGAGAGAGATTATTTCCTTCTCAGATTCGATTAAGTATAAGCAAAGAACTTTGAATTCATCTTTGAATTCAATTGAATTAAAATCAAAATTAGATATTACCTGATCAGCATCATTGTAAGACTCAGATTCTTCTTCATATGAGTTGTTTGCTGAGGCATTGATAGCCATCATGCAGAAATTCCTTTCTTCTTCATCATCCTCATCATCACTGGAGCTGGATGAAGATGCATTTTCTGACTCACTGCTTGAGTCATAAATGGCAATCAAGCATTGGTCTTTTTCTTTTGATTCTTCTTCATCTTCAGAGGAACTGGATGAAGACTCTGAATCTGTTTCACTCCAAGTTTCAGCTACAAATCCTCTTCCCTTGTGTTTTTGTTTGTGGGAGGAAGACTTGTTGGAGTGCCTCTTGTCTTCTTTGTCCTTTCTCTTTTCCTTTTTCTGATTCTCTGGACACTCTGGCAGAATGTGTCCAGGTTTCCTGCAGCCAAAACAAATTGTTTCCCTTGATCTGGAATCCTTCTTTCTGAAATCCTTTCTAGCCATCTTGTAGAACCTTTTGGCTAGAAGCCTCATGAACTCCACTTCTCCTGGAGCTTTTTCTTCTTCTTTAGTAACTTGGAAAGCTACACTTCTCTCTTTTTTGGATGCTGGAGATGACGTAGATTGCTCAGCTTCTCTAGACTTGATAAGCTGCTCATAGGATTTGAGTTTGCCTAACAAGCTTTCAGTGGAGATCTCATTAAGGCTTCTGGCTTCCTTGATTGGCCAGATCCTAGAGTCCCAGGTGCAGGGGAAGCGCATAAGGATCTTATCATTGACCTCAGTGATGGAGATCACTTTGTCCAAGGTCTTCAGCTCATTGATTATGAGGCTGAGCCTGTTGTACATATCAGCTACACTTTCATTTTCTCCCTTTTTAAATTCTCATACTGAGAAATAAGGTGAGATCTTCTGTCCTTTCTCTCATCTGCTGATCCTTTAACCATATTGTTGAGTGAGATCTAGATTTCCCTTGCTGAAGTGCATTCCTCAACTCTTTGGAAAATGTCATCAGACATTGTTTGTGCTAATATGTTCATTGCCTTGGCTTCTGCACTTCTTTGCTTCTTTTGAGAATCTGTCCACTCAGGTGGTGGAACAACATTGTTGTTAGTTGGTGCTTCAGCACTTGTTGTTTCTGTAGGTGTAGGAGGTCCTGTCAAAATAACATTAAAGATTTCATCATCAATAGAATTCATGTACAATCTGATCCTTGCCTTCCATAGTGCAAACTTACTTAGACTGCACATAGGAGGTTGTTGGAACAACCCTTTTACTGTTTTGGGCTAGGATCACTATGTACTGATTAGGATCAGTTGACCCCATTGTATAGTTTAAGGGTCAAGTCTGTAGGCTGATAAATTAGCTAGAACTTAAGATTAAATCTAAGGTTCCCAGCGCTCAACAAATGGCTAGTAGCGTTCGACAAATGGCAAGTGGCGTTCGACGAATGTCTAGCATCGTTCGACAAATTGTTCTCAGCAGACTGAAGTATTACAGCCAGTTCCAGCACTCGACATTCTCTGATCAGTGTTCGACAAATGGCTAGCAGTGCTCGACAGATGGCTCCCAGCGTTCGACAGTTTTTATTGACAGCGCTCGACAGTTTTCCAGCCAGAGTTCAACATCCTCTGGACAGCGCTCGACAGATTATATCCAGCGTTCGACAGATCATTTATTAAAGCCCAGATTTGTTATCAACTATATTCTATCTATCCTAACAGCAAAACGACGAATATAACAGATCTATTTAATATCCTTTGGACGTATTCTGACAGATAAGGAAGGATATTAAACTGAGTTAATATATTCCCTTCTTTCCTTTTTCCAAGGAAGCAATAGCCGTTGACATTTAATGAAAAGGAATCTTTTCGCAGTCAAAAATAAAAGGACCTGCCAAAATCGTTTGAGTCGACAGAATTCAAACATCGTTCTATTACATAATAAAAAGGATATATATATATATATAGAAAAAGAAGAAGAAGAAGACACATATAGACATCTCAGAAAGTATTTTCTTCATCTTCTTCTACAAGCAGCACAAAACTTCTGAGAACATCATCCTCAAGAATATTCACTCAGAATCTGCTGTAAATTTAGATCTTCTAAAAGAGCAACAAGCAATCTGAAGAACCTCTTCTTCCAGATCAAACTGCTACAGGAGATCTTAGTTTTCAAGAGAAAGCTTCTTCATCTACTGTCAAATACTTCAATCTGACAGGGGGAGCTTTACAACAACATCCACTAGAGTCTTCTGTCAGCATCTTGACAGAGAAGAACACTATAAACTCTTTCTTACCTCTCTTGTACAGGGTTTAACTCCCTTCAAAAGTTAACTCTCGGTGACAGGGCACCTTAGCAAAAACTTGCAGTTTGGTTAGGGCACCTTATCAACAGCTCACCTGGTGTGAGGGCACCTTATCAACAACCTCCTAGTGGATTCCAACCAAAGGTGGTAGAAGAGTAGACGTACCCAGATTTATTGCGGAACTACTATAGCTCCTTGTGTCTTCTGTGTTTGATTATTTTCTGTGCTTGTGATGTTTGTTTTGTGATTACATTTACTTAATTTTTCTGTTTATATAATTCTCACACTGCTTACACTTATATATAATACTATTTTAATTCCGCTATAAAAACTAAGGAAAAGTTTTAATACTCTATTCACCCCCCCCCCCCCCCCCCCCCCCCCTCTAGAGTAACTTAAGATCTAACCTCCACTTTCAATTGGTATCAGAGGGAGGTTGATTCTTTACAGACTAACATCTGAATCACAAAGATCAACCAGATCTTAATTTGTCTAGAGCTTCTTTATCTAAGAATTTTATATCATTCAAAACTCATGGCACAAAACAAGGAATATTCTAGCACAAGACCTCCTATGTGCAACCTCAATAAGTTTGCACTATGGAAAGCAAGGATTAGGCTTTATATGAACTCTATTGATGAGGAGATTTTCAATGTTATTCTTACAGGACCTCCAGCACCTACAGCAACAACCAGCACTATTGCAACAACAGACAACACTGATGTTCCACCTCCTGAGTGGACTGAGGCTCAGAAGAAGCAGAGAAATGCAGATGCAAAGGCCATGAACATTCTGGCCCTAACTATGTCAGATGACATATTCCAGAAAGTAGTTGAGTGGACCTCAGCAAAAGAAATCTGGGAATCTCTCAACAACATGGTGGCAGGCTCAGCAGATGAAAGGAAAGATAGAAGATCTCACCTGATCTCTCAATATGAGAACTTCAAGAAGGGAGAATCAGAAAATGTTGCTGATATGTACAATAGGCTCAGCCTCATAATAAATGAGCTGAAGTCTCTGGACAATGTGATCTCACTCACAGAGATCAATGACAAAATTCTTATGTGCTTTCCCAGCACATGGGACTCCAGAATCTGGCCATTCAAAGAAGCCAGAAGCCTAAATGAGATCACCACTGAAGCCTTGTTGGGCAAGCTCAAATCTTATGAGCAGCTCGTCAAAAGTAGGGAAGCTGAAGAATCCACTTCATCCCCAGCACTCAAGAAGGAGAGAAGCATAGCCTTCAAGGCTGCAGAAGAAGAAGGACCAACTCCTGCCAAAGAGGAGTTGATGAGCTTCATAGCCAAAAGATTCTATAATATGGCTAAGAAAGATCTCAAGAAGAAGTCATCCAGAAGCTATGACAAGCCAAGGTATGACAAAAATCACTCTAATGAAATTATATGTTTTGGTTGCAGGAAGCCAGGACATATTGCTCTTGAATGTCCAGAGAATCAAAACAAAAAGGACAGAAAGGAGAGAAAAAGAGAAAAGGAAGAAAGGAAAGGTTCTAGCAAATCTTCCTACCACTCACACAAAAAGAAGGGAAGAGGATTTGTAGCAACATCCTGGAGTGAAACAGAATCTGAATCAGAATCTTCATCTGGTTCTTCTGATGAAGAAGAAACAAAAGAAAATGGCCAATGTCTACTGGCAATTTATGACTCAGACTGTGAGTCACAATATGAATCTTCATCAGGCTCAAGTGATGATGAAGAAGAAAAGAACTTCTGCATGATGGCAATCAATGCCTCAGCCAACAAATCTGATGAAGAAAATTCAGAATCAGAAGAAGAAAATGATGCAGATCAGGTAATGTCTGATGTTGATTTTACTTCAGATGAATTCAAGGCTGAATTCAAAGTCCTTTGCTCAGACTTACTAAACTCTGAGAAAGAAATAATCTCACTCAGATGTAAGTTAGCTGAAATGAAAAAGATGAGTGAAGAAAATGCAAATCTTAAGAAAGATTTGGCTGCCTCCAGAGAACACATTGTTCTTATTGAGAATAAACTTTCTGAGGCCAAGAAATTTGAAGAATCCCTAAATGGGAGAAGTATCAAATTGATGGACATCATAAGCACAGTCAATGCTAGACTTAATAATAGCAAACTGGGCTTGGGTGCCTCATCAAGTGAGCCATCTCTGATTAAGAGAAATATCCTCTCCTCACCTATAAAATTTATTTCTGCTAAAAGCAAAGAAGCTGCAAAAAGAGATAAAGATATTTCAAGCAAGTCTGCTAAGGATAAAAGAATTCAACAGAATTCGTCGAACGGAGATCGACAAAAAGATTCAAATTTGTCGAACGGAGCTCGACGAAGTCTGAAAACAGATTTTCAGTATAGTCATCAGATGAACAATAGTCGACCAATTTATCCAAAGTTGTTGAACAGATACTATACAGGAAATACTAGAAATCTTAATTCCAAACAAACTAAAAATCCTTTCACTGAATGGATAATACCTCCAAGGAGATATCATCCACAAGGCTATAAGGACCAGCCTGACATGTCATTTATTTTTGAATTTTGTGGTAACACAAAAGGACCCAAGGTAGTCTGGGTCAAAAATAACTAGTTTATGTTTTTGTCTTTGTAGGTACACGGCCATCCAAGATTAAATCAAAAATGGTACTTGGATAGTGGCTGCTCAAAGCACATGACAGGAAACAAGGCCAATCTGAAAAATTACAAGGCACAGCTTGGACCCAAAGTGATCTTTGGAGACTCCAACCATGGTCAAACCAAAGGCCTTGGTCAAATCAAGGTTGGAGCAGTAACATTCAAGGAAGTCACCAATGTGAAGGGTCTGAAGCACAACCTCATCAGCATAAGTCAGTTATGTGATGAAGGCTATCAGGTAACCTTTAATAAATCAGAATGCATTATCAAGTCATCTGATAATGTCATTGTTTTATCAGGTATTAGACAGGGTAACATATATTTAGTAAATTTCAATTCCTCCAAATCAGAAATTTGCCTGTTTAATGAGCTAAGCAAACCTAGTGAACTATGGCATAAAAGATTAGGGCATGTAAATCTTAGAACAATTGCCAAACTATCTAAAGATAATCTTGTTAGAGGTCTACCATCAGGATCATATAAGAAAGAAGGTTTATGTAGGGCATGCCAGCTAGGTAAGCAAACCAAAAACAGTTTTAAATCCTTATCTAAAAGTTATTCACCTAGAATCTTATTTTTGCTACATATGGACCTTTTTGGACCTATAGCAAAAAAGAGTTTAGGAGGGAAGTCTTACACTCTAGTTATTGTAGATGACTTCTCTAGATTCACTTGGGTATTCTTTTTGAGAGAAAAGTCAGATAACTTTAAAGTTCTTACAGACTTTCTTAAGAGCATACAGATTGAATACTCTACTGTAGTTGCATTGATCAGAAGTGATCATGGCACTGAGTTTGAGTCTCTTCTTATGCAAGAATTCTGTGAGAAGGAAGCTATCAGGCATTGCTTCTCAACTCCTAGAACTCCTCAACAGAATGGGGTAGTTGAAAGGAAAAATAGAACCCTAATTGAATCAGCAAGAACATTACTTGCAGATGCTAATTTGCCACTATCCTTTTGGGCAGAAGCTGTTAGCACAGCAAATTATGTTCTGAATAGAAGTTTGATACACAAACTTAAGGGTAAAACTCCTTATGAATTACTTAAAGGGAAGAAACCTAAAGTTGACTATTTCAGAACTTTTGGTTGTAAATGTTTTGTTCATAACAATGATAAGAAATATCTTAGAAAATTTGAACCAAAATCTGAAGAAGGAATTTTCTTAGGATATTCAATAGTTAGCAAAGCATATAGGGTATTTAACAAATCCACTCTTAAGATAGAAGAGTCCATGCATGTTTCCTTTGATGAAACTAACATGTCTTACAAGGAGAAGAACTCTTCTACCAAGAATGCTTTGCAGGTACCAGCTCTATGTGAAGAGCTTAATGAACTAAATCTACAATCAGGAGATTCAATGCAACCATTAGCTCAAAACCTTGAAGATAGTGAAGAAGAAGATCATCCAGATCTTGTTGATTATCAGAATCAAGCAACAATAGAACATCCTCCACAGGATACAAATACTGAACAAAATCCCCATATAAATACCACTGCAGAATTAACTCCAACTGTTGAGCACATCACAGTTAGAGATCACCCAATTTCACAAGTGATTGGTGATATTTCAGCAGGTGTTCAGACAAGACATCAACTACATCAAAATCAGATGCATACTTGCTTTCTATCACAAGTTGAACCTCAAACCATAAAAGATGCAGAACAAGATCCAAATTGGATTCTTGCAATGCAAGAGGAACTCAACCAGTTTGAAAGAAACAAAGTTTGGGATTTGGTTCCAAGACCATGAGGCCATCCTGTCATTGGCACCAAGTGGGTCTTCAGGAACAAACTTGATGATCAAGGAAATATTGTGAGAAATAAAGCAAGGCTAGTAGCTCAAGGATATTCACAGGAAGAAGGCATAGACTATGATCAAACATTTGCACCTGTGGCAAGACTTGAAGCTATCAGAATATTTTTAGCATTTGCTGCATACAAACAATTTAAGGTATATCAAATGGATGTAAAAAGTGCATTCCTAAATGGAGATATCAAGGAAGAAGTCTATGTGGAACAACCACCAGGTTTCATCTCTCCAACTCACTCTTCTTATGTATTCAAGCTTAATAAAGCTCTCTATGGTCTCAAACAAGCTCCCAGGGCATGGTATGAGACCTTAGCTAATTTTCTATTGGAAAACAAGTTCTGTAGAGGCTTAGTAGACAAAACCTTATTTTTCAGAATACATAAAAATCAAACACTGCTAGTTCAAATATATGTAGATGATATTATTTTTGGCTCTACTGATTCAAATTTATGCAAAAAGTTCTCTAAACTTATGCAATCTAAATTTGAAATGAGTAGCATGGGTGAATTATCATACTTCCTTGGTCTTCAAGTGAAGCAAACCTCATCAGGAATTTTCATTTCACAATCCAAGTATGCTAAGGAATTAGTAAAAAGGTTTGGAATGTCTGATTCCTCTCCCATGAAAACACCCATGGCTTCTAATGCTGTCATTAGTGCTGATGCATCAGGGAAACCTGTTGATCAGAAGGTGTATAGAGCAATTGTTGGCTCATTACTCTATTTGACAGCTAGTAGGCCTGATATAATGTTTGCTACTTGTACTTGTGCTAGGTTTCAAGTTAACCCTAAAGAATCTCATCTATCTTTATTAAAAAGAATTTTAAGATATATAAAGGGCTGTCCTAATCTAGGTCTCTGGTATCCAACAGCATCTGAATTTGAATTAACTGGATTCTCAGACTCAGATTATGCTGGATGCAGAGTAGACAGAAAAAGCACATCAGGAACTTGTCAATTTCTTGGTGATAGGCTTGTGTCTTGGTTTTGTAAGAAGCAGACATCTGTGTCCACATCAACAGCTGAGGCAGAATACATTGCTGCTGGCAGTTGCTGCTCACAGATACTGTGGATACATAATCAACTTCTAGACTATGGTATCAACTTAAATCAATCAATTATATTTTGTGACAATACTAGTGCAATATCTATAGCACAAAATCCAGTTCTCCATAGTATGACTAAACACATAGAAATAAGGCACCACTTTATCAAAGATAATGTGGATAAAAATAAAATTTGCCTACAGTTCATCTCCACTGATTTACAAAGAGCAGACATTTTTACCAAACCCTTGGATGAAAAGAAACGTATCTTCTTTATGAATCAACTGGGAATGATAGATGGAGACTCAATTTGTTGAAAATTATATTTTCTATCTTATCCAATATTAATCCAAATTTGTCGAACGAAGAACGACAAATTTTTATTCGTCGAACGATGGTCGACAAAAACCTTCATATTCAGAGTCAGTGAAGAAAATCTCGTTTGTCGAACGGCGGTCGACGAAAAAGATATTTTTTTTCTAACACTGTCCGAAAAAATTTTAAAGTCGGTTCGACTTCAGATTTAATTAGGTTTTGCCGAACAGCGCTCCTCAAATTCTCCTCCCTATTTTCTCGACTATATAACACTTATTTTATCTTATTCTAAGCTTTGAGCCTACATAAATCGTCTTTCCCTCCAGTTCCCCTCTGCACTTGATCTTCAACTTTCTTTGCAGGAACAATGGCGATTCCTCAGGCCTCTCTGCACCTAATGAAGTTTGACGCAGGTTTTGACATTGACATGGACTCGTTTGCACAGTCAGACCAAATCTTCAAGGATATTCTTCAAATGCTGGATGAACAACAACTAAGGAAATTTCTAAGCACCAGGCAGAAGATAGCTGTTGCAGAGATAAAAGAATGGGTTTTCACTGCAAAGCCAGTCGATGAAAGCTTGTCGGGAACAATCTCAGATCATCATGTCTCTCTCTCTCCCACCATCCTTTCTGAAATCTTTGGTCTTGAAAATGGTGAAGATGAGTTAGACATAAGCTCAAATGAATTTGATGAAGCTTTAGTCAAAATGGGTCATTTGACTGGAAACCCTAGCCACATTCTGAAAAAGAATCTGTCTCAGGACTACAAGTTCTTAGCAGATATTGTTGGAAAAGTCTTGCTGAGCAAGACTTCTGGGCATGACTATATCAGTAGGCACCAATTTCTGTTAATGGTGGCCTTAATGGAGAAGAAGAAAGTCAACTGGGGATCAATTCTTTTTGACCTAATTAAAAAGAAAAACTCTACAGAGAATGTATGCTTTGGAAGAATTTTAGGAATTTTTCTGCAGGAAAGGCATCCAGAGCTTCTGGTGTCACCAAAAGTAACAATAAATGCCAGCAAGGGGCTGACCTCAGCACTCTTTGCTAAATGGGATAGAGTAATTCCCAAGAAGAATACAGGAGCTGAGGCCTCCAGAAAAAGGAAAGCTTCTGAGGACACAAGGACTGATCAAGTCACTCCCTCTACCCTTCTAGAAGATCCTTCCTCAGTTCCTCCTTCCTCTCATATCCTCTCTCCACCTGCTCAACAATCTCCTACACATTCTCATTCTTCATCCCCTCCTTCAACTGCAATATCACTCATCAATGATATTCCACTCTCAACTGCCCACATCTGTGATGCTCCACCTCCACACCTATCTTCAGAACCACTACCTACCACACCTCCCTCTCCAATACACAATGAATATCATTCACCTATTCATTCTCTTAGTCCAATCCATCTAGACATTCACACACATACCACCAACATCAGCAATATCATTCCTCCAATATCATCTCCATCCACTTCACAACCATCCACTAGCCATCCACCAGATTATTCATCCCTCAACCTCTCCTCTATTGCTGATCAAGTTTTTGATCTTATCCTTCCTAAAATGAGCCAGCTCCTGGATGCAAAACTTGCTCCAGTTCTTCAGGCACTTTCTACTTTAACTGCTAAGATAGCTTCTCTTCCCTCCTCCACTGCTGTCCCTTCTACTAGGGGACTAGATTCAGGCTGTCCTGAAGCTAGGCAGGGGGAGATGTCCTATGAAGAAGCTCCGGAAATAGTAGAAACTCCAGAAGAAGATACAGAAGTTACAATTTTTTATACAGATATAATTGATTTAGATACACAAGTTATAGAAGAAATAAATAATATATGCATTCATCCATCCTGTGATCTATATAGCTTATTATCAAAATTTGATGTCACATATACTTCAAGGGTATCACCAAAGGTATACCTAGAGGATCTATCAAAGGCTCTGATTTGCCTTCCTCAGAAAACTTATTCTGATAGCATACAAAATTACATATCCTCTATTCCTTCATCCACTGTTCAAGACATTCAAATAAAGGATCATTCTGCAGAATATGAAGATGATCTTGCAGAATTCCTTGATGATACAACAGCCCCACAAATTACTTCTTCACCTCCAATTCCTGTATGGAATGAAGAACCAATGTCAATCTTTGATGAAATCTGGAGAGAAGCAGATGCAGAATTTGACAAAGCTGAAGAAGAAAGATTAAAGGCTCATGAAGCAATCAAGAGAATTGATGATCTATACAATAAGCCAATCTCATCTTCTGACTCTGATGATGATGATGACAACAGTGATTCTGATGATACACTTTCAAAGAAAAGAAAGAAAAGAACAGCTAAGTTAAAGGCTGCTCCCAAGCCCCCAAATCCAAATAATGACATTCCTCTGTACATTTTGTATAATGTCCCTCTTGATGAGAAAACTCCTCACTGGATGAAGCTCTCCAGAAATGAGAACAATAGGAGGAAGAAATTCAAGAAGACTGGCTACATTCCTGACAAACCAGTCAAGCACAATCATCCTCCTCCTCCTCCTCCAGCAGCTGGTGCAACAGGATCAGCAGGTGTATCATCTTCCTCTCAGAGGCCAATCTCTCAACATTCAAGGAGACCTGGTAGTTCTAGTGGTTCTCAAGCCTCTGGATCAGCCAGTGCTCCTTCCTCTAAGAAATCAGCTCCTATCTTTCAAGGAAGTCAAACCTTTTCTTCTTCTCAAATATCTTCAGAATACAAACTTCACATTTCTGATGGATCTCTTCACAGAGATAGAGTACCTCAAAAGGTCACTCAAGACAAAAATGATTCAGAAGATATTTATTACTTTCCAGATCCAGAAGAAGAGAAAATCTGTCAGATGGCAAGACTGAAAGAAACAACTGCATATGCACAGATTAAAAAGGCTAAAGCAGAAGGCAAAGACTTCTCAAGTTTCTCAACCATGTCAGAATACAGAAGAAAAGAACTTGAAAAATACAAAACAGTTAAAGCATTCAATACTGAGGAATATATTGATATGCACCCAGAAGCATTTATCCCTCATGTCAAAGAACAGAAAATCATTGGTGCTCAAGATTTGTTTATCAGCAAAAAGAAATCAGAAGACCCCAACAGGAAAATCATATTCAAGCCATCTTCTTAGGACAAAAAGCCTTAAATAAATTGCTTGGTTATGAATGTAAAGTTTCTAAACTCAGAGCATTATTTTTATCTTATCTGATGATCTATTTTAATCTATCAGATATACTTCATTTCAGTGTTGCTCTGTTCTGCTGTATCTATTTAATTTTTCTTGTCAAATAGTATCCTAACCCAACTAGGGGGAGATTGTTGGAACAACCCTTTTACTGTTTTGGGCTAGGATCACTATGTACTGATTAGGATCAGTTGACCCCATTGTATAGTTTAAGGGTCAAGTCTGTAGGCTGATAAATTAGCTAGAACTTAAGATTAAATCTAAGGTTCCCAGCGCTCAACAAATGGCTAGCAGCGTTCGACAAATGGCAAGTGGCGTTCGACGAATGTCTAACATCGTTCGACAAATTGCTCTCAGCAGACTGAAGTATTACAGCCAGTTCCAGCACTCGACATTCTCTGATCAGTGTTCAACAAATGGCTAGCAGTGCTCGACAGATGGCTCCCAGCGTTCGACAGTTTTTATTGACAGCGCTCGACAGTTTTCCAGCCAGAGTTCAACATCCTCTGGACAACGCTCGACAGATTATAGCCAGCATTCGACAGATCATTTATTAAAGCCTAGATTTGTTATCAAATATATTCTATCTATCCTAACAGCAAAATGACGAATATAACAGATCTATTTAATATCCTTTGGACGTATTCTGACAGATAAGGAAGGATATTAAACTGAGTTAATATATTCCCTTCTTTCCTTTTTCCAAGGCAGCAATAGCCGTTGACATTTAATGAAAAGGAATCTTTTCACAGTCAAAAATAAAAGGACCTGCCAAAATCATTTGAGTCGACAGAATTCAAACATCGTTCTATTACAGAATAAAAAGGATATATATATATATAAAAAGAAGAAGAAGACACATATAAACATCTCAGAAAGTATTTTCTTCATCTTCTTCTACAAGCAGCACAAAACTTCTGAGAACATCATCCTCAAGAACATTCACTCAGAATCTGTTGTAAATTCAGATCTTCTAAAAGAGCAACAAGCAATCTGAAGAACCTGTTCTTCCAAATCAAACTGCTACAGGAGATCTTAGTTTTCAAGAGAAAGCTTCTTCATCTACTGTCAAATACTTCAATCTGACAGGGGGAGCTTTACAACAACATCCACTAGAGTCTTCTCTCAGCATCTTGACAGAGAAGAACACTATAAACTCTTTCTTACCTCTCTTGTACAGGGTTATAACTCCCTTCAAAAGTTAACTCTCGGTGACAGGGCACCTTAGCAAAAACCTGTAGTTTGGTTAGAGCACCTTATCAACAGCTCACCTGGTGTGAGGGCACCTTATCAACAACCTCCTAGTGGATTCCTACCAAAGGTGGTAGAAGAGTAGACGTACCCAGATTTATTGGGGAACTACTATAGCTCTTTGTGTCTTCTGTGTGTGATTATTTTCTGTGCTTGTGCTGTTTGTTTTGTGATTACATTTACTTAATTTTTCTGTTTATATAATTCTCACACTGCTTACACTTATATATAATACTATTTTAATTCCTCTATAAAAACTAAGGAAAAGTTTTAATACTCTATTCACCCCCCCCCCCCTCTAGAGTAACTTAAGATCTAACCATCACTTTCAGAGGTCTTCTGCTAAAATATTCTTTGTTCTGTGCCATGAGTTTTTTTAGCAAAAATAAAACTCTAAAATAAATTTAAGATCTAATTGATCTTTATGATTCAGGTGTTAGCCTGTAAATAATCAACTACCCTCTGATACCAATTGAAAGCGAGGTTAGATCTTAAAGTTACTCTAGGGGGGGTGAATAGAGTATTAAAAAGTTTTTCACTTATTTTTATAGGGGAATTAAAATTGTGATACTTATATGTGTATTGCATAGTGAGTTCTGTAAAATAAAATAAAAACCAAGTACACAACACAGCACACAGAAAATCACAATACAGTGGACAAGGATTTTATAGTAGTTCCCCAATAAACCTGGGTACGTCTACTCTTCTACCACACTTGGTAGGATTCCACTAGGTTTTTGATCAGGTGCCCTATCACCAATGGGGTTTTGATCAGGTACCCAAATCACCAAGGAGCTTTTGATCAGGTGCTCTAACCAAACCACAGGTTTTTGTTCAGGTACCCTGCCACCAAGGGGTTAGCTTTTGAAGGGACTTAGGACCATGTACAAGATGAGATAATAAGGGTTTAGATGTTCTTCTCTGTCACTATTCTGAGAGAAGACTCTAGTGGAATGTTGTTGTAATGCTTCGCCCGTCTGATTGAAATTGTTGACAGGTTGAGGACGGAGCTTTCTCTTGAAAGTAGATCTTCCTTTGATAGCTGATGAATCTGAGAGACAGAAGTTTCTCAGATTGTTTGTTTCTCTTTGAAGATTTGAAACTTGCAGCAAAAATCTGAGAGAAGACTAGTATTGTTGTTCTCAGAGAATGAGATGTGCTGCTTGAGGAAGATGATCATTTTTTTTTAGTTCCTGGATGTTTTTCTCTCGACTGATACTCTAATATCTTCTCTATGTTACTGATCTCTTTCTTCTAGTATATTATTTTCTTAGAGAGAAGATAACTGATTTGAAATTCAAATCTCTGAATAAGAATAGAATAATCAACATTAATTATTTCCTTGGAACTGCAACTGATTCAGCAAATCTTTAATCCTTTTCCTTTTCAATAAATGATATCCTTTTCCAATATAAACCAACGGATACTTTCTCGGAAAGAGAATGGAAAGGAGAATAAACAAAGGAAGGATAAAATCTTGTCTTATCTGGAAGAATAAATTCATTGCTGATAGTCAAACTGAGTTCTGAGAAAATACAACTGATCTGAATAATCTGAGAGAGAATTCGTCGAGCTGAGATAGGAATTTGTTGATCTGAATGTTGAGTTCGTCGAACTGAGCATCTGATACTGATTCGTTGAACAAAGGCTGGAGTTCGTCGAACTGAAGTTAGAGTTCGTAGAACTGAAGAATTCGTCGACCGCTGAGACTGAGCCACTGAGATGCTGAGATTGAAGCAAGTCGTTCGTAGAACACAGAATGCAAGATGTTCGTCGAACGCAGAAAGCATTTCGTCAAACACAGTATTGAGTTCGTCGAACACAGAAACTTAGAGATTTCCTAAGTTCTAGCTATCTTATCATCCTAAAACTATGACCTTTAGACTATACATTGGGCGTCAACTTATTCCTAGTCAACACATAGTAATCCTAGCCCAAATCAGTAATTGGGTTGTTCCAACAAGAGGCTGTCCCAAGAAAGGAATGGATAGAAGCTGAGAAGAAGGTCAAGGCATATGATGCCAAGGCCATGAATATTCTGGTGTCAACAATGTCAGATGACATTTTTCAGAAGGTTGCTGAGTGCCAATCAGCAAAAGAAATCCGAGACTCACTCACCACATTGGTGGAAGGAAGTGTTGATGAAAGAAAAGACAAAAAGTCCCTTCTCATATTCCAGTATAAGAACTTTCAAAAGAAAGCTGAAGAATTTGTTGCTGATATGTATGACAGATTCAGTCTTATCATTAATTAGCTCAGAGGCTTAGACAAGGAAATATCCTTGACTGAAATTAATGATAAAATCCTCATGTGCTTCCCTAGCTCATGGGATTCCAGAATCTAGGCAATCAGAGAATCAAGGTGCCACAGAGAGATCTCAACTGAATCTTTGCTAGGAAAGCTTAGGTCTTATAAGATGTTACTAAAAAATAGGGATGAGTCAGAAGAGAGGGAAACCACTCCAGCTCCTATCCAAAGGAGCCTAGCTCTGAAATATGTTGAAGGAGAGCCCTCTACTCCTGAGGATGAAATGTTCAGTCTGCTAGGAAGAAGATTAAAGAAATGGGTCAAAACTGAAGACTCAAGGAGAAGAGAAGGGGACTCAAGACCCAAGTATGATAAAACTCCAAAGAAGGAGATTATCCGCTATACCTGCAACAAAGGGAAAGAAGCAGTAGCAAAAAGGAAAAGAAGAAGAAGAAGAAGTTCTTTAGAGGAAAGGACAACAAGAATGCCAAGGGCTTCAGTGATGAAACATGGAGTGACTCTGAAGCTGAATTAAGCTCCTCATCTTCTGAGAGTGATGATGAAGAAGAAGCAGTAGCAGCCTGCATGATGGCTCTTGGGATGGCATCAGATGATGAAGATGATCAGGTATCTGTCTTTGATGAATTTGATTTTACCTCAGAAGATTTTAAATCATGATTCAAAGATTTCTGCATTGAACATCTTAGGGTAGAAAAAGAATTAGACATTGCTAGGTCTGAAGTAGAGAACCTTAAGAAAGATGAAATGCACCTTATAAATCAAAGTCTAACAAGTGAAATTAACAATAAATAATCAGAATTGATTAAACTGATAGAAGAAAACATAAATCTAAAAGAAGAGCTAGCAAAGGCAAAGGACTTTGAGGACTCACTCAATGGGAGGAGTCAGAAGCTCAAAGACATCACTAAAAATCTCTCTATGAGATTTAATCACTTAGGGTTAGGAGCAGAGCCCTCCACTAGCACAGAAGCACCTAGGAAACCTGCCTAGAAAAATCCAGTGCCATTTGTTAGACCTAGTGAGTATCAACCATGTGAGAAGAGTGCATCATCTAATGGTAGAGATAATAATCATCCAGATAAGATAAACAAACCTAATCAAGTAAATCAGAATAAAAAAGAAAAACCCCTAGCCAAGAATCATGTAGAGGAGTCAAATAATATCAACCAAAAGGTTAGAGCAAAACCAAGAATAATAAAACATTCTGCTGATTTGTTATATTTTGATACATTTTATACCCATCTCAAATATCAAGATAAGAGGTTTGGGAAATCCATTCCCTATCATCCCAAAAGGTATCATGAAAGACCTTTCTATTCCTTCATTGAACCCTACAATGGTTAAAGCAAAGGGCCCAAGGTAACTTGGGTTCCTTTTGATGTTTGAATTACTTGTGCCGGGTTAGGTAGGGTCCCACTCAGGAGAAAATGGAGTGGGAAGGAAGATGTAGGTTAAGGATAAGGAACAAACTTCATTCAAGGGAGCGACTTCTGCCTTGATTCTTTTTCCTTATAACTTATAAAATTAATATTATAAACTATTTTCAATAAACTTAATTGCTGGGAAAAACAACAAGAATTTTCCAAAGAAAATAGATCTGTTCATTCAGAGGTGCGTCGAATACAAGTCGACGTACCATCAATTTCTACTCGATGCTAGTGTCAAGAAGCACTCAGAGTAAATAATTCAAATAGATCTCGACGCAATGCCGAGTTCCTATCGACGTATGTGTCGTATTGATTGGTCGCTGATCAAAGTCGAGGCGACAACGATTGCAAATCGACGCAACGTCGACTGGACTACGTCAACTTAAGGTTTGGTGAACAATTTCCAGAAAGCTAGTGCGTCGACTGGATAATGTCGAATATGATTCGACGCAACGTCGAAATGGCTACGCGCCCAAAATTGCTTATAGAAGCATTCTCGACTTATGGTTGCACGCCAAATACTAATATTATCGACGGAGCGTCGACATAAACCCTTAGTTGCGACGAATAATCTTCTTTTAAGCAACTTCAGCGTCGAAATCTTTACGCTTTTGAATTATACTCTCTTAGCTCTCTTGCTTTCCTATTCTCAAGCTCTCTCTTGTTCTCTCTCTCTCTCTCTCTCTCTCTCTCTCTCTCTCCCTCGTTCTCTCTTTCATTGCAGGTACATCCAATCAATGGCCCCTCCTAAGATCAATTCTGGGTTCGATGTGGACATTGACTCTTTCAGCGGAGCGGCTGACAGCTTCAAAGCCATTCTGGGCATGCTTCAGGATGTTGGCTTAACCAAATTAATATCCTCCAGGAGCAAGATACTTGATATTGCAAAATCTCTACTCATGATGCTATAACAAAGCAGCAACGGAAAATAATGGGAGTTCTGGTCCTCAAGAAGAAGATAAATTGGGAAAGATGGCTTCTGAAGATGATCGGGCATAAGTATGCTCATAAAGAAAATGCATATATGAGAATAATGAGCCAATTGCTCTTTTAACATTACTCAAGCATCTGCAAGTCAAAGGGAGTGCCCATCCCTCCTGGGAATAGGATTATCATTGGAATCTTTTCCAAGTGGACCAGGCAAATTATGAAGCCTGGTCAAGCTCCAGTCTCTCCTCCTCCATCTCCTCCTCCTCAAGAGCCAGAAAGGCACATACCAGACCCTATAAGGGATGCTATCCCTCCTCCTCACTCTCCACCTCCACTGGACAATGTTCTAGATATCCATCAGGATTGTTGAAAATGATTTCTCGGTCTCTTGTGAAGCTCGGTCCCTCAACAAGTTGAGGGGCAGCTAGCCCTTACTAGTCCCTCGAAAGGAGCAGACCGGAGACTTGGAAACGGACTAAGACCTTAGTCGCAGCGAGGAGGTCCCACCACAAACTCGGAAGATCGTTGAGCGCTTCCCCTCCCAAGCCAAAGCTGAGACTTGGGCACCTTGGAGAGCTATTGAGCTGCACCAAAGCAATCGAGGAAGAAGAAGAAGCTCAGAGAACTGAGATTGGAATCCTCTCCCAAGGTGCCCTTGAAGGTCAATTTATAGTTTCTTGTTCATGGTCTGTTAATAGCGGAATTCCGCCTTTTGGTTTTACTAAACGCACCCCAATTTGGCCTGCCAACAGCCAAACTCCGCTGTTCGGATGGGCTAACGACAGACCATTGGGGGTAGAGGTGTAATTTCCCTCCCTGTCGAGTTGAGCTGCGGATGGGGGAAAAACCGCTGAGACAACTCTGTCCTAGCGGATCCGCTGAGATGGGATAGAAGTGACCACTGAGACGGCTGATCCTTTCAGCCCAACCGTTGAGATAGATTCAAAGGTGTCGTTCGTCGGATGCAGGACAAATTTCGTCGAACGCCGAGCTGAGTTTGTCTAATGTAGATCGAAGTTCGTCGGACGCGGAACGGATTACGTCAAATACGGACACCTGGAAGAAATCTGGCCCGCCCGCCTTCTCGCGAGCGGTCAACGAGTACCTGGCTCACCCGCCTTCCTGCAAGCAACCCTTGAAGCCCTGGCTCACCTTCTTGAAGCCCTGGCTCGCCTTCTTTGTTACCTCTTCCACCTGTTGGATCTGAAACCCTACTCTCGGGCGAGCGGCCCGTGAAGAACCAGCTCGCTCCTCTCTCCGGCGACACCCTCTGATGCCGGATCTCGCACTTCCTCCTGCGAGCTCTCCCGCTGAGACTGGGCTGGGAGCCGCTGAACAAGTGCTTTAGCCCGCTGAGACACTCGCTTGTCTCATCGGGTCCGCTGGGACTGGGCAGAAATAGTTGCTGAGATGGCTAGCCTTTCCAGTACATCCGATGAGACGGCTTCGTCGACCTGGAGCATGAAGCTCATCAAACACAGAACAGCTTTCGTCGAACTCGACTTGAAGTTCGTCGATCTTAAAGGGAGTTCATCGAGCTGGACGGCGAGTTCGCCGGTCGCGACGATCTGGCTCGCCCGCCCTCCTGCGAGCGAACCACGATAATCCAGCTCGCCCGCTTCCTTGCGGGCCTATGGCGAGTGCTCGACTCGCTCGCCTTCCTGCGAGCGATCTTCGAGGCTCTGGCTCGCTTTTCATCTTCCTCCGTCTGCTGACTTCTTGCGTCTTCGCCTTCCCTCTGGTGAATATCGGGGTTGTACACAATCCCTGCTCTTCGCGAGGCTCTCCGGACTCGCGAAGAATCATCCAACCTCGGATATTCTCCAGCCTTTAGACTACGTGGTGCAAATCTTTTGGTGGAGCCCATGCCCACCACTATAAATACTACCCTTCCCTACTTGTGTTCAAACTTTTGTATCTCACTTTCTCTTTTCTTACTCGCAGCGAGCCCCAACGCGATGTCTAAGAAAGACGAAATATTGGCTCGCCTGAAGGCATCACAAGCCTCCCAGAAAGGGAAGGCACCCCGCCTCCGCCCTCCATCAGAGCGGCGAGGGCCGCTCGTCGCTCGTCCGGTGAGGATGGGTCCTCGTTTTTGTCTCCCTCCTCTCATGACGGGCTCGCCTCACAGGTACTACTATCGAGTTTGCTGATTTAATTTCAAGCTCTTTTTAACCTTGCTCTCTTACTCGCAGAGCGCTTCCCCGGGAGGGAATACCCTGGGGAAGACAATCGTGGAGACCCACATTTCTCCCATTGGCGGGGTTGGTACTCTTCTCGCAGATGAGAGAGTTGTCGACCTGCGGAACTCGCCCTCGCGACGAGGTGAGTGGTTTGCCTCGCCTTCTCCCATATTTCTCTACTTGTTGAATCTCCCTTATTCCTCATGCAGCGTCCCCTTTCACGAATCCAGAGGAGCGAGCTCCTCCTCCCGCGGACCCACCGGTCTTGCCAAACCAGACTATCATCACTCCCGGATTCGGTATTCTGGGGTTAAGGAGTCCCAGAGGGAAGCTACTTCCCGAGCCAGTCCTTGCTGCAAAAGCCGCAATCCCTGCCGGGATGGGAAAGGCCGCACTCCTGTCTTCATCAAAGCATTCCAGGGCCGGCCCGGCACCTCCCTGATGCGTGTCGGCAAGTGCACCGGTCGCTGTCAAGTAATAAATGTGGAGAGTGGCCTCCCCGAATGTCGGTCTCTTGAGGAATGCAGGTTGGGTGAACGAGACGCGTAGCTTGACTCTTGTTACACGAACGAAACACACATGAAAAAGGGGGTTTTTGGTTGGTTTGTCCTAATCTTAACAATAGTAAAAGAGATGCGGGTCGAAAGCACCGCTTCGCAAGGTGAGATGGATGCAACGGTCGCGATGCCGTGCTTCGTGAGGCGGATGGAGTGTGTTCTAGCGCGAAAGGGTGAGGGTCGTAAACACCTCTTCACAACCGTCGTTAGCTCTTGCTAACACGGAACAAACACCTTGCGTGCGCGTGCGAGTGAGTGAGTGGAAATGGAGTGAATCACAACCGAACCATGAAGAACAACAAGGAAACATTCATTTCAACAAACAACATCACAATATTCGAGTTTACACAGCATAACGAGTACAATGGAAGAGAGAAGAAAGGGATAACCGATAGTGAAGACTAGCGGCCGTTCACGGCCGGAATGGTAGGTTGTCGGGCTACCTCCGGGCTCGGGTGGACTATGCTTCCGGCGTAGAGAGCTGTCACAATCTCCCTACGTAGCTCCGTCGTCTTCAACTTCAGGTTTCTTCTTATTCTCACCGGGCGGAATGAGAGAATGGTTGCTTGGAGGCTTGCGGACGATGGAGAACACTCACGGACAATGGAGGAGGTCTTGGAATGGATGGAGGAGGCTTCCCCTTGCGTAGAAGATGAAGTGGAGGCGTCCCAAGGTGGTGGTCGGCGGCGTACGGAACAGGAACTCCGCTCCCGGCGGCTTGATAATACCCTAAAATTGGAACAGGCGTTTATATAGGCGCTGAATTAAACACTGCGCACGGTCATTGGCGCACGACCAGTGGTCGTGCGCACTGGAATTCTGCGATCGTGCGCACTGCCTAGGTGGAACCTGCAAGATACGAAATTATAAAATAAAATGTTCGCACGACCAGTGGCGCACGACCGGTGGTCGTGCGCACTGGAGTTGATGGTCGTGCGCACTACAGCAAACAGAACTCGGAAATTAAATGGTAAGTGCGCATGAGAAGTGGCGCACGACCGGTGGTCGTGCGCACTGGCATGATGGTCGTGCGCACTGCACCAAACAGAACTCATGAAAAAGGTGTTAAGTGCACACGATCAGTGGCGCACGACCAGTGGTCGTGCGCAATAGAACCGGCGATCGTGCGCAGTGTTCCTGTGCAGAATTGCACCGGGAACACTCGCACGACTCCTACTCCAGGCACAACCACAAATCTAGCCACTGGAAGTGGCACTTAACAGCGCATGAAAACTACTAAAGACAATAAGCATAAAATCACACCAAAGTGGGCCTAGAAGTGCACCTAGCATGGATTATCAAATATAAGCTATAACAAGGCTATAGTGCGGTGAATTGACTAAATAACGGCCCGGATGAGTCCATAAATGTGTATATGATCAGGACTCATCACACCCCCAGACTTAACTGTTTGCGCGTCCCGAGCAAACGAATCCGGCAGAGTGTGAAAACGATAATTAACATAGAGAATTACACAAGGGAGTACGGTGCGAAGTAACATACGCATGCGAGTAGAGATTCTAGCAGAAGGAGATTCTAACTATGCTAACTAATTTACATGAGTATTAAAGCGTAAGTAAAGATTTAGTTATACTCAGTTGGTGAATTATGAAAAATTTGACGATCATGCCCGGTGTGAAAGTGACAAGATACTGAGGCGGGTGTTGCAAAAGATCGGGGCTTAGGAATAACTCCGCTGAAATCCATCAACGTCGTGAACCATACGCTTGCCCGGTCACACTCTCTCCACGGCGCTAGCACTCTCGCAAGTCAAATCAGTAGGGCTTTTAGGATTAAGACGGGGCTTAGGTTACGGTATGATATTCAAAGTTAAACACGATGGCTACGCAACCCAAGTGAGCTAAAGAACGCATCACCACTCAAGACCAACAAACAATGCTTGTGTGACACACCCCCAGACTCATCATGAAAACCAGGTGTGCACACGGCCTACTTCACAAATACCAACAGATTTTCTATTTAGCTCGGAAGGATTTTTTCCAAAATACTCTTTTTTTTTCTTTTAACATCTTTTACTTCTTTTATATATCCTTCGGTTGGTTCAAAATCAGCAGATAGACTTTATTTTCTCTTCATAACACAAAGATTCCACACACCACACAAGTTGAGAATTATGAGCGTAGTTTAAAACAATTTGGTTGCGGGTGTAGGATAGGCTTCAGGCTTTGGTTGATGTAGAGGAGCTGAACAAAGGATTGGTAGGCACAAATTTGGCTTGCAACGGTGAACGAAATGGACATGGAATAACAAAGCTCAAACTAGCCAAAGGGTGGCCTACATCATGTTTAACTCGACGAGTCGCTCTCACCCATGCTTCGAGAGTCGCTTGGGGCAAGTTCTTAGCCCACAAGAAAGGTAAACCTTCCTCCCGACTCGAGCAACACACGACTAGTAATCGCACACACACAACACCGGGTTATCGTCAATTCCATACAAATTCACCACTTGAGTATATTAAATCTAAATTTACGCAGAAATACTAAACATAAATTAGATGCATAAAGAAAATCTAGTTCTACTCAAATTCTACCATAACATGCGAAGTGACTAGAACACTACATGAGTCAACATCACACTCCAAATAATAATTCCTACATTGACAATCTATTTCACATTCCGACAAAAATAGTTTAAACGGAACAACGACAAAAATATAAGCACGCACTCAAGTGGGTGAAGTGGTGTGTGAAGCATGAAAACAATGACAACGATAAGGATAAATAAGAAACAACCTTCTAGTATGCAGTGCAACTCGTGCACAGTGGGTGACAACATACGCTCCCCCAGACTTAAGCTAAACAATATATCTAGAAATTTGAAGCAAAAAGAGGGGAGGAAGTGTTACCTAATGCTCAGAATTGAGCATACCAGACGATCGGCGTTTATGATCAAGAATAGTCCGCAGCACCCGCACCATCACACACAAAACCTGCAAGCACAAACTCAAAACAACAAATATGCAAAAGCTAAGCTAAAAGAAGTTAGATAAAAAACTACAAAATCAGGAAATCTGGGCTGTCTCCCAGTAGCGCTTTTATTTAACGTCCTTAAGCTGGACCAAATACCTGTATTAGCATTGTCTATAAAGTGCAAGAATTCAAAGAGGAGTTCTCAAAAATAGAGTTTCACAGAAATAAGAGACAAGAAGGGGAAATTAGCTGCCGGTGCTTGTATGATGTCCATCTCCCAATGTCAACAACTGACACTCCTTGTTTATAGTGGCGCCATCGTATAACTTCAGCCGATGTCCATTGACCTTAAACTTGTCCCCCTTATATCCAGATATTTCTATGGCACCGAAGGGGGAGACATCGGTCACGGAGAAAGGACCACTCCACCTCGATTTTAACTTCCCTGGGAAGAGGTGGAGACGGGAGTTGTAGAGCAGCACTTGGTCCCCAATTTTGAACTCCTTAGGAATGATATGCCGATCATGCCATTTCTTCGTTTTCTCCTTATAGATACGAGCGTTTTCATAAGCGAAATGACGGAGCTCCTCTAACTCGTTGAGTTGGGAACGCCGCACCTCGGCCGCGGCTCCAATGTCCATGTTCAACTGTTTGGTTGCCCATAATGCTTTATGCTCCAGCTCTACAGGGAGGTGGCATGCCTTGCCATAGACTAATTGAAACGGAGTCATGCCGATGGGTGTTTTGAACGCAGTCCGGTAAGCCCATAATGCGTCGTCGACCTTTTTAGCCCACTCCTTCCTATTTGAATGTATTGATTTCTCAATTATTCGCTTGAGCTCGCGGTTGGAGACTTCGACTTGCCCGCATGTTTGGGGGTGGTATGCCAACGAAATTTTATGATGGACCCCAAACTTTTTCATGAGCTGCACAAACTGCTTATTGCAAAAATGACTACCGCCGTCGCTGATGATAGTTCTCGGCGTCCCAAACCTGGAGAAGATGTTCTTGTGGATAAAGTGTAGCACTGTGTTGGCATCATTCGTGGCAACCGCCTCAGCTTCCACCCATTTTGAGACATAATCAACTGCCACAATAATCTAATGCTTACCATGAGACATTGGGAAAGGACCCATGAAGTCTATTCCCCAGACATCAAAGGGTTCGCAGACCAGCATGTTATTAAGGGGCATCTCATCACGCCGGGAAATATTTCCGGTCCTTTGGCATTCGTCGCACTTGGTGACAAAGGCATGGGCATCCCGGAAGAGGGTCGGCCAAAACAATCCACATTGCAGGATTTTTCGTGCTGTTCGAACGGCCCCGAAGTGCCCGCCAGCTTCTCTGTCATGGCAGTGCTGTAATATAGACTGAAACTCAGCTTCCGGGATGCAGCGCCTAATAATCCCGTCGCTGCATGTGTGGAATAAAAGCGGATCTTCCCAAAAATAGTATTTTGAGTCAGAGGCAAGCTTCCATCTTTGCTGAGGGGACAGATTCGGGGAGAACGTTTTACAAGCTAAGTAATTAGCAATATCTGCGTACCAAGGTGCGGTTGGGGAGGACGTAGTGATTGCGAATAACTTTTCATCCGGGAAATAGTCGTCCGTTTCCTCCACAATGCTGTTGGGAGTGTCCTACTCCAAACGCGAGAGATGATCAGCAATCACGTTCTCCACCCCTTTCTTGTCTTTGATTTCCAGATTGTATTCCTGCAAAAGTAAAATCCAACGAATTAGACGCGATTTGGATTCTTTCTTACTGAAAAGATACCTGAGAGCGGCGTGGTCCGTGTACACGATCACTTCGGACAGTACCAAGTATGAGTGAAACTTTTCAAAAGCGAAGACCACGGCTAGCATTTCTTTCTCCGTGGTAGTATAATTTGTGTGTGCACTGTTGAGAGTTCGACTGGCATACGCAATAGTGTGAAAAGTCTTGTCTTGTCTTTTGACCGAGTACAGCACCTACGGCCACATCACTTGCGTCGCACATGATAATAAAAGGTAAAGTCCAGTCGGGTGCCACCAAAATTGGGGCTGAGATGAGTTGTCCCCGTAAAGTTTCGAAGGCTTGCATGCATGCTTCGTCGAAGTGGAAGGGGACGTCCTTAACCAGCAGGCGAGATAAAGGCTTTGAAATGGAGGAAAAGTCCTTAATGAACCTTCGATAGAAGCCCACATGACCAAGAAAACTTCGAATGCCTTTCACTGACATGGGTGGAGGGAGGTTTCTGATGACACTTAATTTCGCTTGATCCACTTCGAGCCCTTTGCAGGAAACTTTATGCCCCAATACAATTCCTTCGCGCACCATAAAGTGGCATTTCTCCCAGTTCAAGACAAGATTGGTGTCTTCACACCGCTTCAAGGTCTTGGCCAAATTCGCGAGGCAAATGCCAAAGCTACTGCCAAATAGAGTAAAATCATCCATGAAAACTTCGAGGAAGTCCCCCACCATGTCAGCAAAAATGGCGAGCATACAACGTTGGAAGGTTGTGGGGGCATTACACAGTCCGAATGGCATTCTTTTGAACGCGAAGGTACCGGAGGGACATGTGAATGTTGTCTTGTCTTGATCAGATGGGTCAATTAAAATCTGATTGTACCCTGAGTACCCATCCAAGAAACAGTAGTAATCCTGCCCCGCTAACTTTTCTAGCATCTGATCAATGAAGGGGAGCGGAAAATGGTCCTTGCGCGTCGCATCGTTCATCTTGCGGTAGTCGATGCAGACTCTCCACCCGGTGATCATTCGGGTCGGTAGCAGTTCATTCTTTTCATTGGCAACGACAGTAATTGTTGGGTTTTTCTAGAACCATACATCAGATGTAGGCGCAGCGGAAATAAACAGAAACAACCCAAAAATGCTTGGATCGGCCATGAATGTTGAATCAAGAAGTTAATAAAATACTAGGTAAAAATTACCTCAATGGGGTTGGATCAAATCCAACCAAGATGCTCCAAGAGTTGATTCCTGTCGGTGGCAAGAAGAGTTCTCACGTAGAATTATGTCTACGTCTCTACAGAAGTCCACACGAGCCGGGAGAAGAACGACTGCACCTTTGCACTTCCACGAACTGCTAGGTTCGCTCCAGGAAGAACACACACGGCGACGATCACCGGAGAGGAGGTCGGCGGACGCGATCGAGCGACGGAACTCCTTCCGTCTAGGGTTCGGGCGAGAGCGGAACACTTCCGTCGGCCTTTCCTTTTTGTTAGTCCACTGAACCCTAAAAACGAAGTCCTATTTATACCCAAAGGATAAACAGCTTCTAGAAGAATCGCTATCCGCAGACCACACATCAGAATAAGGGCTTCTGTTACAATTCGTCGGAATTCCACGGGACAATCCGACGAATTCGACGAATCAGATCAAACGGCAACATTTGCCAAGAATGATCTCTGTAACAATTCGTCGAGTCTTCACGGGACAATCCGACGAATTCGACGAATCACAACAGACGGCAACAATTGCCTAGTCAAGGCTCTCTGTGATAATTCGTCGAGATTCCACGGAATGACCCGACGAATCCCGACGAATTCCGATGAATCCAGACAGACGACAACACTTTGTCGAGTGGAGGATCTCTGTCACAGTTCGTCGAGTTTCCACGGAATGACCCGACGAATCCCGACGAATCCGACGAATCCAATCCGTGTAAACCCGACGAATCCGACGAATCATATCCGACGAATTCAGACAGCAACATTTGCTGGACTTCCCCATTCTATATATATGGTGATTGGTAACCTTTACCAACACAGTCAATCTTCCAACTTCTCCACATGCTCTTATGTGCGACCCTGCAGGCTCATATCGCGTTGGCAGTGAGATTACATGTTTGACCACTTCTAGATCACAATGGCAACTCCAACAGTAATCCCTCCCTTCTTTGGTACCACCTGGACTGGACTGACCCATTTGCTATCGCTGATTGGGTAAATGATGCCAGCGTCTAAAAGCTTTATCACTTCAGCCTTCACTACCTCTTGCATTTTCGGGTTCAGCCGCCTTTGGGGCTGTGCTGTCGGTTTGTACTGATCTTCAAGGAGGATCTTATGCATGCAGACCGTGAGGCTGATTCCCTTAATGTCAGCAAGAGAACGTCCGAAGACCTTGTGGTACCTTCTCAGCACGCCCACTAATGCAGTTTCGTTAGCGGCGGACAGGGCTGCGGAAATAATCACCGGATGCGTGTTTTTTTCTCCAAGAAAAACGTACTTTAGAGAATCCGGAAGTTGTTTGAGAGCCGGACAAGGGTTTGGATTAGCAGACTCGTTGAAGGGCTTTCCGATTGAATGTGACAAATCGGGCTGGTTTGAGTGTGCACCCCCTTCTTCCTCGTCTTCGTGCTGCCAACACACCTCGCGGTCATCCAACTCCACATCGTTCTGACCATCGAATTCTTCAAGCGCCTCTGCTGGTTCACACTCCGTAATTTCAAAGAGTTGCGACGGGCTGTGGACGTTGAAAGATATAGCATCCTCCCCTAGTCTTAGTGTGAGCTCCCCCTGCTCCACATTAATAATAGCACGAGCAGTAGCAAGAAAGGGCCGCCCCAAGATAATGGGTACATTTGTATCGACCTTCATGTCGAGAATGATAAAGTCAGCTGGAAAAGCGAGACCGTTTACAACTATTGTGAGGTCCTCGACGATTCCCGACGGCTTCTTGATCGACCGATCAGCTAGCTGCAGCATTACCTGCGTTGGCTTCAAGATCCCAGCACCAAGTTCACGAAAGATAGAGAGCGTCATCAAGTTGATTGATGCCCCCAAATCACAGAGTGCCTGGCTGAAACGGTGATGGACAATCCTGCAAGGAATCGTAAAGCTGCCCGGATCCTTGCACTTTGTGGGAAAATTGGAAATGATGGCGGAGCACTCCTCAGTGAGGTCGATAGTTTTGAGACCCTCCAACTGCTTCCGCTTCGAGATCAAATCTTTCAAAAACTTGGAGTAGCCCGACATTTGAGAGATAGCTTCAATCAGCGGTATGCTCACTTGCACTCCTTTCATTATTTCCAAGAATCTGCGGAATTGCTTCTCGGATTTCTCGTTTCGCAGCCTGTGGGGGAACGGGGGGTGAACAGCACTTTTCGAGGTCTGTGCCTCGCTCACGGGATGCGGCTCAATATGAGTCTGAGTCAGCTTCTCGGGAGTGTCTTCATTATGCTTGTCAGTGGAACACGCAAGTGGTTCCTGTCGAGAAGGATTGTCTACACTTCTCCCACTTCTCAATCGCATGGTGTTCACTGACTCAGGATGCTGACTTGCAAACCCAGAAACGACATCGGACAGAGTCCCTATAGTGGAGCGAAGCTGATGGATTGCGACTGATTGGTCATTCATTTTGTTCAATACCCCGACCACCAAAGTTGCTAACTGTTCTGGTTGCTCTGGCGGCATAAAATCCGCTGCTCCTTTGGATGTCACGGCATTGACTGCAGCAGTACCTGGGGAGCGAATGACATGACTCCAGTGCTGACTGGCGTGAACAATATTCACGACCAATTCCCACGCGTCCTTCCCCGATTTATTAAACAGGACCCCTCCAGCTGCCATATCAAATAGAAGACAGAATTTATCCAACACTCCGAAATAAAAAATCTGAATTAAGAAGGCTTCTGAGAGATCTTCACGGTAGCATCCCCTATGCAGGGATTGGAAACGCTCCCAAGCATCAACTAACGTCTCCTCCTTCCCCTGTCCAAAGGTTATGAGTTCCCTGTACTTGTCCAAGGCTTGGGTACGATGTTGAAACTCTTGCAAAAATCTCCCTTCGAGTTGTTTCCATGTGATCACCTCTCTTTTCCGGATATCCCAATACCAGCTTTTGGCTTTTTTATGCAAGGAGAATGAAAATGCCAGAATCTTTTGCAGGTCGTTTTCAACTCCACTGAACACACATGTGTAATAGATTTCTAAAAAGTCCTGCATGTGTTGCACCGCATCTTCATGCTCATCCCCGCTGAACTTGCAGTTCCCAGACATGTACTCAATGACGTCGGAGGAGATCCCGAAGTCATGATTGTTCCTTTCTGCCTGATCCCTTAAATCATTTAAGCTTCCCTGATAGATGCATTCCTGAATGGAAGTCATGCTGTGAATACTTGCAACCCAAACGATTAGCGAACGATGGAAGAGGCGAAAGTAATCAGAAGTACGTATCGAAAAGAAATGGAGATACCAGAGGTGAACAAAAGAGGTGAAAGAAAAGAAAATTCTCGTGCAACAAATCTTCACGCAGACGAATTCATCACGTCTGCATTCCCCGGCAACGGCGCCAAAAACTTGATGCGTGTCGGCAAGTGCACCGGTCGCTGTCAAGTAATAAATGTGGAGAGTGGCCTCCCCGAATGTCGGTCTCTTGAGGAATGCAGGTTGGGTGAACGAGACGCGTAGCGTGACTCTTGTTACACGAACGAAACACACATGAAAAAGGGGGGTTTTAGTTGGTTTGTCCTAATCTTAACAACAGTAAAAGAGATGCGGGTCGAAAGCACCGTTTCGCAAGGTGAGATGGATGCAACGGCCGCGATGCCGTGCTTCGTGAGGCGGATGGAGTGTGTTCTAGCGCGAAAGGGTGAGGGTCGTAAACACCTCTTCACAACCGTCGTTAGCTCTTGCTAACACGGAACAAACACCTTGCGTGCGCATGCGAGTGAGTGAGTGGAAATGGAGTGAATCACAACCGAACCATGAAGAACAACAAGGAAACATTCATTTCAACAAACAACATCACAATATTCTAGTTTACACAGCATAACGAGTACAATGGAAGAGAGAAGAAAGGGATAACCAATAGTGAAGACTAGCGGCCGTTCACGGCCGGAATGGTAGGTTGTCGGGCTACCTCCGGGCTCGGGCGGACTATGCTTCCGGCGTAGAGAGCTGTCACAATCTCCCTACGTAGCTCCGTCGTCTTCAACTTCAGGTTTCTTCTTCTTCTCACCGGGCGGAATGAGAGAATGGTTGCTTGGAGGCTTGCGGACGATGGAGAACACTCACGGACAATGGAGGAGGTCTTGGAATGGATGGAGGAGGCTTCCCCTTGCGTAGAAGATGAAGTGGAGGCGTCCCAAGGTGGTGGTCGGCGGCGTACGGAACAGGAACTCCGCTCCCGGCGGCTTGATAATACCCTAAAATCAGAACAGGCGTTTATATAGGCGCTGAATTAAACACTGCGCACGGTCATTGGCGCACGACCAGTGGTCGTGCGCACTGGAATTCTGCGATCGTGCGCACTTCCTGGGTGGAACCTGCAAGATACGAAATTATAAAATAAAATGTTCGCACGACCAGTGGCGCACGACCGGTGGTCGTGCGCACTGGAGTTGATGGTCGTGCGCACTACAGCAAACAGAACTCGGAAATTAAATGGTAAGTGCGCACGAGCAGTGGCGCACGACCGGTGGTCGTGCGCACTGGCATTGATGGTCGTGCGCACTGCACCAAACAGAACTCATGAAAAAGGTGTTAAGTGCACACGATCAGTGGCGCACGACCAGTGGTCGTGCGCAATAGAACCGACGATCGTGCGCAGTGTTCCTGTGAAGAATTGCACCGGGAACACTCGCACGACTCCTATTCCAGGCACAACCACAAATCTAGCCACTGGAAGTGGCACTTAACAGCGCATGAAAACTACTAAAGACAATAAGCATAAAATCACACCAAAGTGGGCCTAGAAGTGCACCTAGCATGGATTATCAAATATAAGCTATAACAAGGCTGTAGTGCGGTGAATTGACTAAATAACGGCCCGGATGAGTCCATAAATGTGTATATGATCAGGACTCATCACTCCCTCCAGCGACCCAGTATCCAAGCTTCTCCATTAGGTTAGACCGCCCCTATAGGGTGTTATTTTATGCCTCCTTGCTGATTCTTGCCTCGCAGGTGATCCCCTGACCCCGCCCACCGATTCGGAGAGGGTGCGCTGGAGATATCGCCGCCCACCTTGCCAAGTCAGGTCGCGGATTTCTTGGGGGATCCCGGCGATCCAGAGCAGATGAAGAGGCGGGTCACCGAGATATTTTAGAAGCATACATCCCTGTTGCGGGATCTATATGAACAAAACCGGCAGGATCGGCTCGCGTTTGAGGAAAGATTAGCAGCGATGGAGGACGCTAACGCGCGCATCCTTGCCGAGGTGCGGCCGATCGATCATGGCGAGGTCACCTCCCCCGGGGTGTACATTGCCCGGATTGAAGATTACTCGCGGATGATGAACCAGGCGGGCCAGTCACTTCGCGAGTATCACTACCCGTGAATCCCCCCTCGCTCTGGTGTGCGGGGTCGCGGTCGCTGGAAATAGTTGCTTTATTAATGACTTTTTCTTTGCAGTGGGCATTTTATTTTTCCTCCCCCTCGTAGGGAGGGGGTCGCAAACAATTCCATGGTCTGTAATAATGATATTTTTGACTCGCATGCGAGCCCGCACTTTCTATTTTTACTATTTTTTCTTTCGCTATGTCTGCCTCGCTTACTCATTGATCACCTATGCCGCTTAGTATGCGTTTATCACTCGCTCTCGCATTTCATTATATTTCGTTATCCAGCGCTGGCTCACGGACGACTAACGGGAGGAAGTTTGACAAGGTGTTGACTCGCTGGGAGCGAATAGGACCCCTGGAGGCGGAAGAGTACCGCACGAATTCACTATCTGCAGACTCCGGTGCTTCGACTTCTTCCCACCTTTTTTATTTCTATAAATAGTCGGTCTCTTTACTTTTCAACCACCGCATTTACTGTTCTTCCTTCGCGTTCCTCTTCTTCTAACTCTCTCGCAAATCTAGCTCGCGCTCGCCGCTTTTATGATTCGCAGCTTTCCAACATCATGGTCGCATTTGTGGAGGCAGAGGGTCGGGCCAAGTGCTCCAGAGCCTTCCTTGAGGGCCTTTTCTTCTTCGCCAACCTCACAAAGGAGTAATACCTCTCCACTGTCGACCAGTACATCCATTCTGGGTTCGTGGCCCACTGCCCTACTAAGTGAGACACCATCAGTGACCCGCACCCCGACGAGCTCGCTATCCCTATTGCTCACTTTGAGAATGGGCAACAACTCCCCCTTTGGCCGGAAGTGCGCCAAGTATGTTTGTTCTTTGACCCTAGTATTACTGGCTCACTTCGCGAATGACGCTCTAACCCTTATCGATTTTTTTAGGTGCTCAAATACTTTGGCGTTCTGCCGAGCCAGTTGATGTCAAATGCGATCGCCGTGGTGGTCGCGTTCGCCAGTTATCTTCGGGCAGAGAAGATCGAGTTTAGCCTGCTCGTGTTCCACAAGGTGTTTTCTTTTCGTGCGTACAAAGATGGGATGGCTCATTTCACGATCCAGCATGTCACCATCTGTGAAACGGTGAATAAGTCCCACTACTGGACGCAGAAATACGTCCGGGTGAAGGGCCCCTTCGACAATATCTCCTACACCCCCACCCAGCGAGACGAGGTTGCTTACCGCCCTCCTGCCTCGCTATGGGGTTATGACGTGAATCTATACCAATATCTTAAGGGGAAGAATTTTGAGGTCGCCGTCCTCCGAGAGCGGGTGGACCTGCTGCCGCCTGTCCCCCAAGGAGAAGGTTTGACTCGCGCTCGCAAATCTCCTCACTCCCCTTTCCTTCGATTAGCTAACGTTCTTAGTTATATTTGCACGGGAGTGCGATATTCCGCTCAACCTCCCGCACGCGCCTTCTTCCTCCCTCGCCACTAACCCGATCGCGAGCGTGGCTGCTGAGGCTTTTCGCGACCTCCCGATCTCTTCAGCGGGGAGGAAACGTTCTCGCCCTCCGCGCCGGCCCGCCTCGCATGGGTTGCCAAAGAAAACCAAGAAATCCCCCCCCCCCCCCCGCCCTAAAGGGGAAGGATGTCATGGATCTCTCCGAACCAGACACCCCCTATCTCCCTCAGCGAATCAAGAGCCCGCCAAGGAGGGAGGCAAACCAGAAGAGACGGTCGGCAAGCCCAGGCCGACGAGCCATACGAATTTTGGGCTCGGCGCGAAGCTTCCGGACGCAGTTGGCGGGCCACTGCTCACGTGGGATCCAGAGCAGAATAAGATCGTCTGCTCCTCCCTCCTCCCTTCCTCGGTAGATGGTGACAAAATTGGAGGCGAGGTGTTTGCCCTCGCCTTTGGGCTAGATGGATGCGAGGATGCCTCCCTCTTCAGGTTCTTCACACAGAAAGGTCTTGTATATGAGGCCATGCGGGCCCAGTTCCGGGCGACGGAGCTTACCCACATGGTGGGCCTCCGCTACTTCACTTCGGATAGGGAGATTAAGGATCTCAACGCTGGGCTACGGAAGTCTGCGGACGATGGCGCAAAGCTTAAGGGAAAGGAGGCCTTGTCCGAGGGCCTCCTCGCCAGCCTTCAGGGCGGCCTGGTAAGCAATACTTGCGAAAATCCTTTTCTGCCTCGCTTTGATTTGCCCTTGCTAACCTGCTTTCTGCAGGATGCCGAGTCCGTCAGCCAACTTCACGTGAGGATCACCGACCTGGAAACGGAGAATACTTGCCTCAAGGCCCAGGTTCGCGACCTGACCCTAGCGTTTCTCCCCCCTCCTCCTTCGCGGGCTGGAGCTCGCGGTCAGTCGCGAGACGAAAAGGAGGCCGCCCGCAAATAATCAATATAGATCGCCGAACTTGTCTTTGACACCCTTAAGGGGGCGGATCTGATCGTTCCTGACGCTATGGAATTTACCGTGGAGGAGGTCTTCCCTAATCTGTTTGCACCGATCTCTGATGTGGAAGATCGCGGGAGTGATTAAAGGACTACCCGACGAGCTGCCTCAACTTTTTTTACTGTTTATAATGTAAAAAATTTCTTTTTGCCGGCGAGCTCGCCGTTGGACTGTAACCCATTTTTTGAGGAATGAAAAAGAAATATTTTGTATATCTTTCCAATGTCATTGCCTTTATTCTTATTCGCATGCGCTCTTTCATTCGTGCTCGCGCGATTCTGATTTTCTTACGCTCGCGCCCTTAAAGATTTCATTTGACGCTCGCGTTCGCATCTCCTTAATAAACAATTCTCCCGTTGCCGTGTTGTATCTAGGTCGCTTTCGCCCAATTCTCTTCTATGGCGATGTAAGGCTATCGCGCTGTAGAACATTATCCTTGCATGGGATGTACCCTGTGGGGGAACATTGCGAGTGGGGCCAGCATTACCCTGCCTGCTCGCGCTCGCTTCTTGCGAGCTTCCATCGTTACCCATGGGCCACCGCGATGACGGGAACTTTCTGGTTCGCCGTTTGTACGCACGCCACCAAACTTTACAAGTAAATTTGTGAACAGCAGGCTCAGTCACTCTGCCGCGATCTGTTCTCTTATGCGAACGGGCCCCTGGTCTCGACTCACCCAGGCCTTGAAGTTGCTTGCGAGCCAAGTCTCTTACCAGGAGTAACCTACTTGCCTGCCTCCCCAGAGATCAACCTGACCCACCGTCTATGAGAGCCCGGCGGCAGAATCGATCCGGGGCATTCCAGCACCAAACCACTTGAGACATTGCCAGCCTCTCCAGAGATCAACCTTACTCACCGTCTATGAGAGCCCGACAGCGGAATCGATCTGGGGCATTCCAACACCAAACAACTTGAAACATTGCCAGCCTCTCCAGAGATCAACCTGACCCACGGTCTATGAGAGCCCGACAGCGGAATCGATCTAGGGCATTCCAACACCAAACCACTTGAAACATTGTCAGACTCTCTAGAGATCAACCTGACCCACCGTCTATGAGAGCACGCCAGCGGAATCGATCTGGGGTATTCCAGCACCAAACCACTTGAAACATTGCCAGCCTCTCTAGAGATCAACCTGACCCACCGTCTATAATAGCCCGGCAGCGGAATCGATCTGGGGAATTCCAGCACCAAACCACTTGAAACATTGCCAGCCTCTCCAGAGATCAACCTGACCCACCGTCTATGAGAGCCCAGCAGTGGAATCGATCTGGGACATTGCAGCACCAAACCACTTGAAACATTGCCAACCTCTCCAGAGATCAACCTAACCCACCGTCTATGAGAGCCCGGGAGCGGAATCGATCTGGGGTATTCCAGCACCAAACCACTTGAAACATTGCCAGCCTATCTAGAGATCAACCTGACCCAACGTCTATGAGAGCCCGCCAACGGAATCGATCTGGGGCATTCCAGCACCAAACCACCTGAAACCTGCTAGAGAATTACTCCAAAACACATGTATTGAGTAGGAAATATTCAAAAGTCAGTTACAAAAATTGCTAAGGATAAAATCTCTTCAAATCATCCCCACTCCTGGCTCGGCCGAGAGGTACCCCTTCCACATCCTGGAGGTGGTACCCTCCTGACTTGAGCACTTTACTTACAATGTAAGGCCCCTCCCAATTGGGCTCTAGCTTACCAACCGCGTCTCCTCTTCCGGCAGCATCAACCTTCTTTAGTACTAAATCTCCTTTTCCGAAGTACTTTATCCTGATGTGCTGGTCGAAGTATCTGGCCACCTGCCTCTTGACTTCCTCCTGTCGGACAGTAGCGAGGTCTCAGAGCTCTTCTACCAGGTCCAGGGACAACCTTTGCTCTGCATCATTTTCTATTAACCATTCTCCATCTCCTTCGCCCGCGGTGATCACCCTGGGGGTTTTGACTTCGAACTCTATCGGGAGAACGGCCTCGGACCCGTGGGATAGTTTGAAGGAGGTCTCCCCTGTAGCCATGCTTGGAGTCTCAAAGCCCATAGGACCGAAGGTAGCTGCTCCACCCAATTGCCTCTGAGATTCTCTACCTTCTTCTTGAGTAGGTTGACGATTATCTTGTTCGCCGCCTCCACCTGGCCGTTGCTCCTTGGGTGGTGGACTGACGCAAACCTGAGGTCTATGCCGAGTTGGGTGCAAAAACTAACAAACTCTTTGCTGGCGAATTGGGGTCCGTTATCCGTCACGATGGTAGGGGGAGCCCATGCCTGCAAATTATTACACCCCAAATGAAATGTCTCACTACCTGGAATGTTACCTTGGCCAGCGCCTTCACCTCGACCCATTTGGAAAAGTAATCTATCATCACCAGTAGGAACTTCCTTTGGCCGCTTGCCTGGGGAAGGGTCCCACCAAATTCAATCCCCATATAGCGAAGGGCCACAGAGCTGTGATGGTCCGGAGCCTTTGGGCTGGGAGGAGTTGGAGTGGAGCATAGAGTTGGAACTTCGAACATTTCCTTGCGAACACGGTTGCATCCTTGCTGAGGGTGGGCCAAAAGTAGCCTTGCCTCAGCACTCTCCCCTCCAAAGTCCGGCTCCCGGAGTGACTGCCACACTCCCCTGAGTGGATTTCTTTGAGGACTCTCTGGACCTCCTCTTCAGACATGCAACCGGCCAGGAGCCCCGAGAGTGTCTTTCAGTATAGCAACCCTGCATGTAAGGAGTAATATGCCGATTTGTACCTGAGCCGTCGCTTGTCAATGTCTCCATCGGGGAACTTTCCCGATGCTAGGAAGGTGATGAAGGGATCCATCCACGATGCTCGCTGACCTACCTCCATCAGCTCCCCTTCTTCGATGGAAGGTCGGAAGAATTCCGACACTGTTCCCCCTGCCCGGGGACCAAACTTGGCTAGTAGGTCCGCCGGGGTGCTCTCCTCCCTCGGTATATGTGTGATGGAAAAAGTGCGAAATTGGCCGATGACCCCCTTGACCTTCTCTAGGTAGCGTTGGAGGGTCGGCTCCCTTGCTTCAAATTCTCCCCTGATTTGGCACGCCACCACCATGGAGTCCATTGAGACCTCCATGTCCTGCACTCCTAGCTCCCTATCCAGCCGCAGGCCCACTATCAATGCCTCGTACTCGGCTTGGTTGGTGGTAATAGGGAAATGGATGCTCAGGGCCTACTCGATCTTTGTTCCTTGGGGGCTTATCAGGACGATTCCTCCTCCATAGGAGTGCTTCCCTAATGCACCATCCACTAGCATCTTCCAGGCGACCGGGGGAAGTGATTCATGTTCCCCTACTTCATTTGCATAGTCCACCATGAAGTCCGCCACCGCTTGTGCCTTGATTGACGTCCGAGGCACAAACACGATGTCGAACTCACTTAGCTCCATGGACCATTTGGCTAGCCTCCCCGAATGCTCCACCCCCTCCATAACTTTGTGAAGCGGGTGGTCGGTCACCACTTTGATTGAGTGTGCTTAGATGTATGGCCTGAGCTTCCGGGCCGATACCACCATGGCGAAAGCCAACTTCTCCAAAATTGGGTATCGGAGCTCCGCCTTCCTCCCTTCTTCCCGGACTAACACCGAACTTACTGCCTCCGATCCTACCCCTAAGTATAGGGATATGTCCTCCCCTTGCCTTGGTCCCTGGAGTAGAGGGGTCTGGGTGAGTTGCCCTTTCAAAGCTTGGAAAGCTTCCACACATTCTGAGGTCCATTCGAACTTCTTGTTTCCCCGTAACACCTTGAAGAAAGGTGCACACTTCTCACCCACATTGGAGAGGAACCTGCTGAGCCCAACCAATTTTCTCGTGAGGCGTTGAACCTCCTTAGCATTTCTTGGCGACCCCAACTCAAAGATTGCTTTAACCTTATCTGGGTTAGGCTCCACCCCTGCAGGGGTGAGCAAGTGGCCTAGGAATTTTCCCCTGCTAGCCCCGAAGACACACTTTAGGGGGTTGAGTTTCATCTTGTACTTCCGCAAGGTCCCAAAAGTCTCTTTAAGGTCTTGGAGGTGAGACTTGAGGTCCCGGCTCATTACCATGAGGTCATCAACATAGACCTCCAGGTTTTTTCCCTTCTGCTCACGGAAGACCCGGTCCATCATCCGTTGGTATGTAGCCCCTGTATTCTTGAGCCTAAAAGGCATCATTTTATAACAATAGCATCGATCCCCTGTGATGAAAGAGACATCTTTGATGTCGGGAGGGTGCATGCGAATTTGGTGATAACCTGAAAAAGCATCTAAAAAAGACATCACAGAGAAATCGACGGCTGAGTCAACCAGCGCGTCGATTCTAGGCAAGGGGTAACAATCCTTGGGGCATGATTTATTAAGCAAGGAAAAATCAACGCACATTCTCCACTTACCATCCCCTTTTTTCACCATCACTACGTTGGAGACCCAGCCGGGGTACTGGATCTCTGATACAAAACTGGCCTTGATGAGCTTGTTCACCTCCTCCCGAATAGGTGCCTCCAGCTTGTCAGCAGTGGACCTCTTCTTTTGGTGAATGGGGCGAGTGCCGGGATCAAGGTTGAGGCAATGACATGCCACATCCGCATCGAACCCCGACATCTCCGCAACACACCATGCGAAGACATCCACGTTGTCTTGGACGCAAGCCGAGATCTTCCTCCGGTCCTCGGGGCTGAGCTCCCCACTGATCTTTATCTTCTCGTTTGTTCCGGCCTTGGTGGTGACTTCCACCTCCACTATTTCCTCCACTGCCTCCAACCTGGATTGCTCTCCCCAGGCGCTGTCCTCCTCTCCGCCACAAGCGACCACTTTGGCTCCTTCCCCCACCTCTTCCTCTCTCACCACCATCAACTCTTCCGCCCCTTCTCACGGGTCCTCCTCTTCTTTCTCTCCCTCTTCCCCCTCCTCCGCACTGGGCCCTTCAACGACCTCTTCCTGGGCATGAACTACTCCTTCACCCCTACTTCCTTCCAACCACTCCTCTTCTTCGGCCTCGACCACCACTTCCATCACCTTGTCCCACTCCTCCGCTTCTTCCATCCAAGACATGATGTTGACGGCAGTCACATAGCACCGCCTCACCACCTTGGGGTCTCCCCTGACTTGGATCTGGATTCCTCCTATGCTGAACTTGAGGCACTGGTGGAAATTGGATGGGACACATCGAAACGCGCTGATGAGAGGCCGTCCGAAGTTGACACTATAGCTGCTCGAGGCATCCACTATCATGAAGCGGCAGTTCTGGGACTGCCCCCCCCCCCCCCCCAAGGTTACATGAAGTCCCACTCCGCCTTCCACTTCCTTCCTCTCTCCTGAGAACCCAAACAGAGGGCCATCCGAAGCCAACACCCTTCTGGACACCACCTTCATCTCGTCGAACGCCCTCTTAAAAAAGAAGTTGAATGAGCTCTCATTGTCCACGAGAATTTGGGACACCGTGAAGTTCCCGATGGCGGTTTGGATGACCAATTCGTCGCAGAAAGGGTCCTCATGACCTGGCATATCCCTTTGGGATAAAGTAATCTTTTCTGCTGGGGGTGGAGCCGTGGATGTCGAAGCCACACTCCGACGGTGGATGGTATGGAGTCTCGCCTTGCGGGTTGCCTCTACCCCTACTCCCACATGGATTACCCCGATCCCTCCTCGGGTCCCCACATCGGCCCGATCTTCGCACCTCTCCTCCTCATCCTCCCAAGGTAGGACCTCCTCGATCCTCACCGGTTGCTGCTGCCGCGGCGCCGACATTCTAGCTCTTTTTGTCTCTAAGAATTTGGTGCAGGTGTCTGTTGCGTGACCTTCCTCACCTTGGAAGTCACAGTACGACAACGCGACCTCTCCCCTCTCGGCGTCCACAACCCTGTTTCCTCTTCTCCTTCCTGCCCCCGCTTCCACTCCTTCTCTCCTTCCTCTTCCTCCCCTTCCTTGTCTGATCGCCATAGCCTGCTGAGGCGGGGGAGGCATCTGCCTCGGACCCTGCCTCCATCCTAACTGTTGGTGTCTTCCTTGCCCCGCATAGAAGCTACCCCCTCATGGAGCGTAGCCTCTTCCCTGACCTTGCATTACCCCGCCATGTTACCTCCATCCCCCCTCCGGGGCCCGTGGCTCTTCCCTTCTCCTTACTTCCTGCTGCTTGACCTCCGGCTCACTGAGCTTTTATAGCCTCCTGGTGAGCTCCGGATTGACCTCTTCACTCTCGACCTCCTTTGCCACCCTCTCCATTAACTCCTCATAGGAGACGGGGGCTTTCCTCTTCAAATCCATCTTGAAGAAACTCTCCTTCATCCCCAACGTGAAGGCGAGCTGAAGGGCAAACCCGGGCATCTCCTGGGTGAGCAGAACATCCTCCTGGAATCGATCTGCATAATGAGCCAGCGACTCCTTGGGCTCCTACTTCACCTTGAAGAGGGACTAAGCGTCCTTCTTCCTCTTCTTCGAGGTTGAAAACCGCAACAAGAAACTTCTACGCAAATCCGCAAATGCGTAGATCGATCCTATGGGAAGTTGATGGAACCACTCCCGAGCTTTCTCCTTTAGGGTGACGGCAAATAGCCGACACTTGAAGGCGTCCGACATCGGCCTGATAGAGATCGATTCCTCAAAAGACTGCAGGTGCTGTACTGGGTCATCCCGACCATGGTAGTAGACTCTGTCCCACTCCCCGAACCCTTACGGAATGGGTGCGGAAAGCACCAACTCGCAGAAGGGGCTTCCCCTACCTGCTGTCTTCTCCTGCTCCACACGCCCCCCGAGCTCCCTCGCTTGGCTTGAGCTCACTGGGACACTGCTCGCAGGATCCACCGTCACCGGGGCCACTCCTACGGGCGCCACGCTCGCAAGGATCAGGCTCATTTTCACCGCGCTCGCCTGCGCCGCACTCGCATGTGCCACACTCGCTGGCATCGAGATCGCCGGATTGGCGAACAACACTCGCCCCTCCAGGTCCGACACTGACCCTCCGACCACCTCCTTTCCAGCCCTTACTCCCGGGGCACCCTCGCCAACCGCTGCAGGAGGATGGCACGCTTGAGCCGCTGGGGTCACGAGCTCGCTACGTAGATCTACGACCGCAAACCCGAGGGTGTCGAGGACTTCTCGCCTGAAGTCTGAGAACATCTTCTGCACCTCCGTCGGGGGAGACCCGCAGAACTCCTCGCCTTGCCCTTCATCTCCTTCCATATTCCTTTCTTGGAATCTTCGTGGACCAGCCACGCTCCACGCTCACCGCACAAAATGTTGAAACGGATTTCTCGGTCTCTTGTGAAGCTCGGACCCTCAACAAGTTGAGGGGCAGCTATCCCTTACTTGTCCCTCGAAAGGAGCAGACCGGAGACTCAGAAACGGACTAATACCTTAGTCGCAGCGAGGAGGTCCCACCACAAACCCGGAAGATCATTGAGCGCTTCCCCTCCCAAGCCAAAGCTGAGACTTGGGCACCTTGGAGAGCTAGAGAGCTTCACCAAAGCAACCGAGGAAGAAGAAGAAGCTCAGAGAACTGAGATTGGAATCCTCTCCCAAGGTGCCCTTGAAGGTCTATTTATAGTTTCTTGTTGAAGGTCTGTTAATAGCGGAATTCCGCCTTTTGGTTTTACTAAACGCGCCCCAATTTGGCCTGCCAATAGCCAAACTCCGCTGTTCAGATGGGCTAACGGCAGACCATTGAGGGTAGAGGGGTAATTTCACTCCCCGTCGAGTTGAGCTGCGGATGGGGGAAAAACAGCTAAAACAACTCTGTCCCAGCGGATCCACTGAGACGGGACAGAAGTGACCGCTGAGACGGCTGATCCTCTCAGCCCAACCGCTGAGACAGGTTCAAAGGCGTGGTTCGTCGGACGCAGGAAAAATTTCGTCGAATGCTGAGCTTAGTTCGTCTAACGTAGATCGAAGTTCGTCGGACGCGGAATGGATTTTCTCGAACACAAACACCTGGAAGAAATCCAGCCCGCCCTCCTTCTCGCGAGCGGTCAGCGAGAACCTGGCTCGCCCGCCTTCCTACGAGCAACCCTTGAAACCCTGGTTCTCCTTTCTTGAAGCCCTGGCTCGCCTTCTTTGTTACCTCTTCCACCTGTTGGATCTAAAACCCTACTCTCGGGCAAGTGGCCCGTGAAGATCCAGCTCGCTCCTCTCCTGGCGACACCCTCCGAGGTCGGATCTTGCACTTCCTCCTACGAGCTCTCCCGCTGAGACTGGGCCGGGAGCCGCTGAACAAGTGCTTGAGCCCGCTGAGACACTCGCTTGTCTCAGCGGGTCCCCTGGGACTGGGAAAAAATAGTTGCTGAGATGGCTGGCCTTTACAGTCCAGTCGGTGAGACGGCTTCGTCGACCTGGAGCATGACGCTCGTCAAACGCAGAACAGCTTTCGTCGAACTCAACTTGATGTTCGTCGATCTTAAAGGGAGTTCGTTGATCTGGACGGCGAGTTTGCCGGTGGCGACGATCTGGCTCGCCCGCCCTCCTGCGAGCAGACCACAATTATCCAGCTTGCCCGCTTCCTTGCAGGCCTATGGCGAGTGCTCGGCTCGCTCGCCTTCTTGCGATTGATCTTCGAGGCTCTGGCTCTCTTTTCCTCTTCCTCCGTTTGCTGACTTCTTGCGTCTTTGCCTTCCTTTTGGCGAATATCCGGGTTGTAAAAGGATGATGCTCTAGCCCAACATTCTCCCCAACAGCAACAACAACAACAACAACAGCAGATCCATCATCAATTACCATCCACTGTCATTCCAGATTATCATCTTGCTCCACCTCCACCACCATCAATACACTTTTCACCTGAATTTTACCATCCTCTATCCCCTATCCAAGATGACCTTCATCCATCACCTCCTCCTTCTATATCTCATACTCCACCAATGGATCTTGAGCAGATCATTTCCAAAGTTGTGGCCATAGCCTCCTCCACCTTTGCAGACCAGGTGGTCTCTCAAGCTAGAAAGTTTGAAATAAAATACTCACAAATGGAGGGTGAGCTATTAAGTTTTAAAAGATCTTTTCAGAGCCTCAAAGTTTTTATATTTTCCTCCATGGTCACAAAGGAATTCTTTACCTCTCTGGCCAGCAAGGTTAAGAAGGGGGAGAACCTATTGGAGGAAGAAAGACCTGTTCTAGATTTGAGTAAATAGGGTGTAGGTGATGCTCAAGCTCCTGACAAAGCTACAATAATCCAACAAGCACATATCCAGGAGGAGCCTGGAGATAAGGGGGAGCTTGCCCCAGATGCAACAGATATTCAGGGGGAACCTGCCCCAGTTGTTCAAAGGGATTTGAATACTGAAATGGCAGCTATGAGTACAGTAATGGCTCAGGATGAGCCTCAGAATGAAACAGAGCTAGATTAAGTAGCTAAAATTGCTCAGGAAGCTGTCAAGCAGGCTGAAGAGAATGCACATTCTCAGGGGGAGCTTCCCAAAGACATTACTACTGAAGAAAATGATGAGCCCTTGCAGATTGCTCCAAGGAAAGTTTCTTCATAAGTATTTTCCAGGAAAAGGAGATCTCCTGAGAAGGAGCAATGAGGCTCAGGTACTCTGTAAGAAAATTTTTCTTCCTGGAAGACAGCTATGGAGAGTTATATATTGAATGATATTTTCTGAGTTTTCAGTCAATTATTTTCTTTTGTATATATTGTTTTGGATGTATTCTTGAATATATAAGAGGAATGTGTAAAATCACTTTATTCAAATTGTAAAATTTGTTAAGATAAATAGGGGGAGATTGTTGGGAAAAAACCCTTTTATTTAACTTAACAAATTACCTAAAAGTGATTTTATCTCTTAGGAATGAATTACCCATTGTATAGTGAAGGTAATTTGGTCATTAGATGTCTTAGGATATCACACTCAACCTAGGGTGTCAAGTCCAGATCAAAAGAAGCATAACTTGGACAAAGTTAATATTTGCGTCGAATATAATTTGACGCAACTTCAAATTATGTTCGACGCTACTCTGACTAGAAGCCCAAGTGGTTCACCCTTCTGTCGAAGTAACTCAAGTCGACGTTACGTCGAATATATATCGACGTAGAGGCCATGGACTTGTTGAAGTATCTTGAGAAGTCGACGAGCTTCTACTTCAACTCATAGCAAAAGGAAATATCTGTCGAAGCCATACAAAGTTGACGCAACTTCGAATTCATCTCGACACAGATTATGAATTTCAGAGCCAAGCCGTCAACTCAACAGTTACATCGATTGGGTATCGATGCAACATCAACTAGCTGAGTTCAATCAGAGCAAGGATGAATTCGAAGATGCTCCTACAAGAACTCGAAGGTGCGTCGATAAGAGAGGAAGAGAACTCGACGTTGCGTCGAATATAGTCCGAAAAGGGAAACCTTTTTAACTGTCATTTTGGACACTCTCTCATGGACCCCGTCACTCAAGATCGTTCTCCAATGGCTCATTAATTGCCTCAAATAGAAAGAAGAACTAAAAGAGGACAAAAAGCTTTCTTGGAAACATGCTTAATGTTGGTGAACGGGTCGGGAATTAAAGAAGGAAAGAAAGAGATGGTCGAAAGCAGAATACCTTTTCAGGTCTCACTAGAAAGGGAAACAAATTCAAATCTGATGGTGGACAATAAAAGGCAACAGAAGACCGAGAAGGCTAGAGCATTAATCATAAACGGTATGCTATTCCATTGGGTCTCCTTCTTCTTCCTCTCTCTCTCTCTCACAGGAACCCTAATAGAAGAAAATACAGAGAAGAAATAACTGTTGCTCTCCTTCTCTCTAAGAATAGAACATAACAAGGCTGCTCATCAACATAATCATATAGCATCCAGAGTTCAGTCAGAAAGAAGATAGAAGGATCTGAAAAACATAGCGTCTTCATACAGCCATTATTATAAGCAGAAGTTCCTCAAGAGCAGATCCAGTGAAAAGATACAAGAAGCTATTCTTCATACATCCATCATAAGAATTCAGAAAAAAGAATTGATACACCCTTCCTCCTCGTATTTCTCCTTCTTTCTCCTAACTGTAAAAGAGTTTTATTAATCCCTCTTCAAAGGATTCAGTGGTTCAAGATCCCCTTATCAAAAGATCTGGTGGTTCAAGATCTCCTTATCAAAAGATCTGGTGGTTCATGATCTCCTTGTCAAAAGATCAGTGGTTCTAAGAGTCTCCTTACCAAAAGACTCAGGCATAGTAGTGCATCCCTACCAGGTGGTAGAAGAGGGGAGTACCCACATTTTGGGGATCATCTATAAAAAATTCTGTGTGTCTTCTGGATTGCTTTTCTGTGCTGTCCCTCATAGATTAGATTTCATTTACTATCTTTTATTTCATTACTTAACTGTAGCTATTTTATTTTGGGATATATCTTGGTGAAGCATAATACTTAGGTTTATTGTATTTGCACAACTAGAATAGGAATATTTTTTTAAATCTTTATTCACCCCCCCCCCCCCCCCTCTAGAGGATTCTCAGAGGCACACTGTGCACTTTCACTAAGGAATTAAAAGTACAATTGCAAGAAAAAAGAGAAGTACAAGAGAGCTTAAAATAAGAGAACAATACAAGAAAATAAGACTTTAGCTCCCAAAATTTGTCCCCTTGAGTTGTAGAGGAGCTGGCTTTAAATAGGCTTAAATTTGAGGTTACATGCCCTTGGTCACGCCCGTGACCAAGGGCGTGTAAGGGGTGTTATTGATGCTAGTGCGTAGGGGTGCCTTCTGGCTTCAATGCGGGCGTTACGTGCACGTCACGCCCTAGGTCACGCCCGCGACCTAGGGCGTGTAGTCTTCAAAATGGCTCCTGGAGGGATGCTTTCGGTCGTACGTGGCGCGGGATGAGTCACGCCCTCAGTCACGCCTATGACCGGGGGCATGTAATTAAAAATGATGTGGCGACTGATCTGGCCGCTGGAGGCGGGTCGCGGCCATGACACTAGGTCACGCTCGTGACCTGGGGCGTGTATTTGGCTAATCTGCACGGAATGAGCCCGGTGTGGCGGCAGCGGGTCTGGAACACATCTTAGGCCGTCACGGCCTTGGTCACGTCCGTGACCTTGGGCGTGTATTTGCAAATTTCGCTCAAAGTGTCCAGAAAACCTAAAAATATTAAATAAGTTTTAGTTAGCTCATAGAATCGAAAAAGCGAATCATTTAAACGAGAAAAGCCATATAAATTATATAATTTTATATTAAAACTATAATAAATAATACTAATAGATGAGTATATAATGTACTCATCAAACATCACCATACTTGAGTTTTGTTATTCCAGAGAAAAAGAATGATAGATAAACTACAAGACATTGATATTATTTTTAACTAACTAAAATGTTATTAGATCAAGAGTAAGTCAAAGATAATTTTTAGAAATTCAAGAATTATGTCTCAAATTATGGGGTTAATTTAAAAATAGAGACATCCTTAGCTAAAAGACTTCTCAAGATAACTATTTAGCAAACAAAATTGCAGAAATTATCATACAAAGTTAGATTGAAATTATAGAAACTCAAACAAAAAAGAAGCTTAAGAAGAAGACACCTACCAAAATATTTCCCTCTTAATAAATTTATTTAGAACTAGAACCAATGAAATTGGCTAAGGATGGGTTTTTACACAAACTGGCAAAATGAAGAGATACTAGAATAGAGGTGAAGAAATTTATCCTCTCACCTTATTTGAATAAGAATTTGTATATGTTTAGGAAAATATTGAATTTTATCCTCTTATTTTCCATGCCATATAATTTTCTTAAAATTTCTCTTTAATCAAAAACCCAAAATGTATATGTTTAGAAGTAATGAATTTTTTCCTCTTACTTCATGACATATAGTCTTTTAAATGATTTTGGGTGCATATGTTTAGGGGATAATGAATTGTATCCTCTTATTCCCATGACATATGATGTTTTATTATATATTTTTTTAATTTGCCAACAAAGGGTGGGGGATAAAGAAATATTTCTAATTTTTCAATTAAACTATTTTTTTTTCATTAAAGGGTGGGGAATGATGTTTCCTAAGATCTTTAAAGTTACAAGAGAATATAATAAAATCCATGGTTGTTTAGCTAATTTACTATAAAGTGGAGCCATTTAAAATCAAAAAGAGAAGTAGTGCTAAATAAGATCTCTAATTGAATTAAAAACATAAGGTGTTTTTTAAAACTAAATTAATTTAAATTTAAATCTAACAAATTCAGATAAAACAAAATGTTTAGCTAGCTTAAAAAAAGTAAAAATGCTTTTATTTACTTCTCAAACTAGATTTCTAGCGAATAGTAAAACACCAAGTTAGGGGCGAATATATATATATATATATATATATATATATATATATATATATATATATATATAATTTTTTATTCTTAGACTTCCCGAGGTCTACCCGGTGAAGGGTTCGCAAGGTACAAGGAGGTGCGATGGGATGATGAGCCCAAACCTCCCTTTCTAAGAAATTAGATTCTTATAATATTTTGTTTAAGAAAATTTGTTTCTTTTTTATAAATTGAAGTGAAAGTCTAGAAAACTACACTACACCCCCATACTTACAGTTAAACATTGTCTCCAATGTTTAAAACTAAGTATGAAGTATCGTCAAGATAATAAGAGAAATGCAGGCAATGAAATTAAAAAGTAAAAATAGTAATGAGAGGAGGGGAGAAGAGGGCTTCCCTGGTTGGTAGATTTTGTTGCCGGAACAAAAAACCTGCAAAATAAGTTAACCAAACAAAGCAAAAGTAAGAAAGAAAAATAAATTTGGGGTTCCTACCAAAAGCGCTTTGTTTACCATCGCGTAGCTTGACTAAGTGACAATTATTGGTTTTGTAAAAATTAGGAAAATTAAGCATTTCAATTTATCCGGACGCTGGGTCACCGGGGTGATATAATTTTAGCCGGTGGTCATTAACCTTAAAAGAGCCATCATCTAGCACCGCCTCTAGCACCTTCCTTGTAGTCTGGTTCGCTTGATAGTGACCACCGGTTGGTCCTTCGTGGCAGTGCCGCAAAATTTGGACGCCTTCCTCGCCTGAAATAAACCTTCTTACCACTTGTTCCGCGCATACAAGAAATAAATAGGGGTCCTCCCAAAAATAATATTTCAAGTCCGAAAAGAATTTCTTCTTTTGTTGACTTGAGAAATCTTTTGTTAGGACCCGGGCCACTATATAGTAGGCAAAATCTGCATACTAAGGGGTGGAAGAAGTGGTTACCTTTTTGATGGCGAGGAGACGCTCTTCAGGGAATTTATCATCAATTTTGGCCTCCATTAGTGCTCCTGCAGCTAGATTCTCCAACCATGAGAGTTGGTCCGCTGCTACATTCTCCGCTCCACTTTTTTCCTGGATCTCCAACTCAAATTCTTGCAGGAGGAGGATCCACCTTAGCAGTCGAGGCTTGCATCTCCTTTATTTAGTAAATACCGGAGAGCGGAGTGATTTGTAAAGACAATAACTTTTGAAAACGTTATATATGATCGAAATTTATCAAACGCAAAAATTATCGCCAAAAATTCTTTTTCTGTTGTTGTATAATTTGCTTCCGCGGATGTTAACATTTTGTTTGCATAATAAATCGGGTAAAAATATTTATTCACCCTCTGGCCTAAAACCGCACCTACAGCAAAATCGCTAGCATCGTATATAATTTCGAACGGAAGAGACCATTCTGGCGCAATTAGAATAGGCGAGTTGATAAGTTCATTTTTAATTTTAGTAAACACCTTTAGACATTCTTCATCAAAAATAAAAGCGGTTTCTTTTTCTAAAAGTTGTGTTAGCGGTTTTGTAATATTTGAAAAATCTTTAATAAACCTTCTATAGAAACCCGCATGTCCTAAAAAACTCCTAATGAATTTAATATTAGTAGGAGGGGGAGCTTTTCTATGACCTCGATCTTGGACCTATCGACCTCGATCTATCTACTCGAAACTTTATTTCTAAGGACTAATCCCTCTTAGACTAAAAGGTGACACTTCTCCAAGTTGAGTGTTAAATTCGTGTCTTCGCAGCGTTGAAGAACACGATTAGGATTTTTGAGACAATTAGTAAAGGAATCGCCAAAAACGGAAAAATAATCCATCAACACTTCCATGACGTCTTCTACTAGTTCATTAAAAATTGCCAACATACATCTTTGAAATACAGCTAGCGCGTTGCAAAGACCAAATGGAATTCTTCGATATGCGAAGGTGCGGAAGGGACAGGTGAAAGTGATTTTTTCTTGGTCTTCCGACGCAATTGGGATTTGGAAGTATCCCGCAAGACCATCGAGAAAATAGCAGTGTGAGTGATCGGATAAGCGTTCTAAGATTTGGTCAATGAAGGGCAACGGGACGTGATCCTTATGGGTAGCATCATTTAATTTCATTTAATGGATGAATACCCGCCAACCTGTAATAGTACGGGTCAGAATCAACTTGTTATTTTTGTTAGTGATTATCGTTATTCCGCCCTTTTTAGGCACGACTTGCACTGGACTAACCTAAGTGCTATCAAAAATTGGATAAATAATCCCAGCATCTAATAATTTTATAATTTCAGCCTTAACGATGTCCTTCATATTGGGATTAAGGCGTCGTTGAGGCTGAATAGTGTCGCGAGAGTTATTTTCTAAGTTTATTTTATGCGTGCAAAATGAGGGATTTATTCCCTTAATGTAAGAAATTTGCCATGCAATTGCGTGGCGGTGGTTATTTAAACCTTTTGTTAATTTGGATATTTCTGAATCATTTAGCGCAGAAGAAATAATTTCGGGCAATTTTGAGTTATTTTCCAAAAAAATATATTTTAAATGCTCCGGGAGTTGTTTTAGTTCTAGGCTCGGCAGATCTTCATAAGATGTTTTTAATTTTTAAATTATTTAAATTTATTTGTTATAATTTAAGCTGCCGAGTGATTTCTTTTAAACAAAATAAAGTTTCTAACTCTGGATTTTCAAAAAAGAGGAGAAATTAATTCAGCAAAAGACGACAATTCTTCTTCTAAATTTGACTCTAAGGTGAAGAAAGAATCGTCGTTAGGAAGCACGTTCCTCATTGATTGGTGCACGCAAAAGTAACTTCTTCATCCCCAACCCGAAGGAGAAGTTTTTCATTACTTACGTCAATTATTGCCAAAGCAGTGGCTAGGAAGGGTCGACCGAGTATGAGTGGTACATCTGCATCCTCTTCGATATCGAGGAAGACAAAGTCTACCGAATTTATGGCTCGGGCTTTTAGGAGAACATTTTTCTAAGGTTTTTGTAATAATTTCATAAATCATATATTAATTAATTATTGGGTCAAATGACCTCCAATGCCCTCCAAAGTTTAGTGGGTACTTTTTAGGGTTATCACATGACCCTGGTAAAAATCTCAGCCCAATTGGGATTGATTTAGTTTGGAAATTGGTTAACCTAAGTTGGGTCTAATTAGGTCAAAATTAGGGCATGATGTTTATCTTGGGGTATTGTGGTCAAATCTCCTCACCATGAGATGAAAACTTGTCCACTGGTTTAGGATCACCTAAAACACCTCCATGAGTGATATGGGTGGTGTGGAGGTGGTTATGTCATAGGACATTAGTTTTAGCCCTAGGTGTGCATGTAGGACCTTGTGAAGGACATGGGGTCAAATGTCCTTGAATGGTTATGAAACTTGGTGGATAAGTTCATAGGGGGTAAATAGGCCCTAGGTTATTTTATAAGAATTTTAGGATCAATTATTACCATTGAAATAGGTCATAACCCCTTTAGGGAAATTCCTTATAAGAGAAATTTGCATGCTTAAATGGTCTTGGATGATGATGAAACTTTGGTAGTGTGCTTAATATCATGATATACACCTTTGGTAATTTTTGTGTAATTATTGAAATAATTTAACAAGTACTTCATTCACAAGGCATTTACTTTGTCTTGGGACTAAGAAAAATAATTGAGGTTCCAATACTCTCTGATAAATTGTGCAAATTAGTGATGGGTCATTTCAGAGCATTAGGAAACTCTGTGATTTTTTATATAATTTTTGGAGACTTAAATCAGTAGGCTACTTCACAATTTATTTTATTTGAGGTTTTCTTATAGTATTTATTTAAGTGAGAAAATTATCTCCATAAATCCTGATATTTAGTCAGTAGGCTTTTCTGATGAATACAAGGGTTTGGTATTTTTCACATAATTTTGGTGTAGATATTTTTGGTGGTTCCTTCATAAATCTACAAGTTATAAATAGATGATAAAGAATAAAATTATAGAACAATTTCTTACAGTAAAAATATGATATGCTATATTTGCTGTTCTTTAGTCATCATAGATTTATCATAATTTTTGGAGAGCCATATCATAAGAATTCCTTACACTTCATGTTCATTTTCATACTTGGCCAATGTTTGGAGAAATTAAAATAAATGCTAAATAATTAAGGAAAAATATGAATATCTTGATTTAGTTCTAAAACATCATGATAGACCTCCAGTAAATATCTTGAGTCAGTTGGATGAATATTTGGAGTACCTCTACTTATAAGCTTCATATAGTTAGTTTGGGCTGCGTATAGTAAAACTGTGAAGCTTGTGTAACTAGTGGCCTACTAAGTGGAAGTAGCATATAGTTGGTGTACATGGTCAGGTTGAAGAGATTGAAGGTCACCAAAAGGAGTTTAGGTGATGAGGGTGTGCTTGGTGACTTAGGGGTAAAGTTGTGCTCGGGATTGACGAAGGATCGTCTTTCCCCTAGCGGGTCATAAAATACTTAGGGTAATCAGAGTGTAATAACAAGGAGGGTGTTCTTATGGGTAGATACCAACAACACTAAGTGTCTTGAGAAAGGGAGCCTTGGGGTGTCATCCCATTGTGGTTCCTAGTACCGTAGCGAGCCACTTACAGTGTAATCCTCGGGAAGTCCAAGATTAACCATAAAATGTAGGAGTAAGATGTTGTACAAGATTAACTTAACAATACACACACTCACACCCCATGATTACGGGAGGTTAGTTGGTTTGGTTTTACGAGCGGTAGGCTTGGTGGTTGAAGCAGCGGACTAGTTAGTCCGGTGAGCTTGTGACTCAGTAGTGTTTGTTGGTACGGAAGGGTTGGTCCGGCGATCCGGTGGCTCAGAAGGTTATTGATGACGGGCAGGTTAGCCCAGGGAATTTATGGCCCGGGATATAGTAGAACATGTTGCATGTGCATGAAGGTGGTGGGTCTCCAGTATTGGACGGTCGTTCACACCGACGTCAATACGTTGACTCGGCAAGTGTGGAATTTGCACTTAGCCTTGAATGTCTGGTGATCCAGCCAGTAAGTGTACGCAGATGCTCCACGGTTTTGCATTGAGGCATACGATAGGTCTAGGTTGGGTAGTGTGAAAACCAGCCTAGAGGTGGGCGAGGCCCAACCCACCGCTTCCATTTGCCACGACGGGTGTATCCTAGAGTCTTGCTAGCTCAAAAAAGGGGGAACTAAATGTCTATGCACATAGAGTCGAAGTGTGTGAGTTGCACTTGTATGAACATAGCATAAACTGCATAACTCTGCTTGTCATAGCATCAACATTGCATTTCAACCCCTACCCCTATCGTATAAATTGGTTATGGGACTTTTTATACGATAGGCATTGCTAAACGACCCCTTGGTCCATAGGTTTGTATGGTCATTCCTATAAATCAATGGTAACTTTTCTATTATATCTGTCTTTACTTACTGCACTTTACTTACTCTTTACCTGCTCATACTATGCTCTTTACTCCTTCGATTACTTATGTACATATGTGTAGTGGTAGAAACACTTCCTATAGATTATGCCCCTGTCATCTGATTTTTGATTATACCCCTTGTTGTCCTCTGCTTCATCCCTCCCGCACGGTTCCTAGGAGCCATTGGGGGTGGGGTGGGGAACATAAGGCTTAGACTTTTTGACTAACGGTCGGTGGACCATATCATTTTAGGGGACCAAGGAGACGCAGCAGCACCAGAGGCCGGTGCAGACGGAGGCGGGCCAGTCTAGTACAGGAGCACAGGATTCAGGATCAGTTAGTGATTAGGAGTTAGCTTCCGCGAGTGATCTTGTAGTGAGGATATGTTGTACAGGGTATGAGCCCTTTATTATTGTAACCCTTGTTATCTTTTTATTCAGTTATATCTGTGGACATTTACCTTTATGGTTTTATATTTCATGTGATGTGGTCTTGAGCATCTTTATTTGTTCAAGTATACTTTTCTTCTTTGTGATTGATCTGGCCGGCAGGATCGGCGCTTTGTAGTGGCAACCTTCCCGTGCGAGGGTGTCACCACAAAGCGGCGGTTCTGGGCCTAAGACCCCGGGTTTGAAAAGAAAAAAAATGGGGTCTTACAAGTGGTATCAGAGCGGAACCTCGATCCAAATAAAAGAAGTCCACAAACCCTGGGCCACCCGGCGCGGTCTTAGTTTGAGGACAAACTAGCAGCAGAAGCAGTGGTGTGCCCATATGGGGAAATCACATGAAAAAGTCCACTTTTAACTGAATCTTTTTAGTCAATTTCCCTTACGTGTGTCAAGTTTTCTTTTGTAGCCAGCGGCAAACCCTGCCCCCAGCAGGGAATACCTCCGGCTGCAAAGATCTCTTTAGAGAGTCCTTTAGTCAATGAGTTAGAGTCCACTAGGGCACGTGACTTACCATGGTAATTTATACCATGCTTGACCTAGTCTGAAATAGACCATAGGTTTAACTTTTGGTGAAGGTACGAGGATACCCCAAAGAGGCTAGAGTAAGGGAGATTCACACTTAAGCAGAAGTGTATGGGACTCATAGACTCAACCCTCGTACCACTGACATGATTACATTGAGATAACCATCACACTAAGCACCGAGGGTCGGATAAGAATTCAAGTTCAGAAGAGACCCATTTGGGATTGGGACACATGTTGACCCTAACAAGGTTGTTGTAAAAAGGGGACCTTGAAGAGTATAAAGTATGGAGTATATCAACAAGCCTCAAGATAGAACCCCAAGTCTAAGGTTGTGTGCCCTAAGGATTGTTTGCATACTTGGGACGAATATAACATAGGGATATCGAAGATACTTTGCCCAAAATGGATAGTGGCTTATCTTTTGTTTATTGGGGCTTACCTTTTGTTTATTGGGCAAATTAGTTACTGACTTGGGTTTCCTTTGGATCTAATTTAGAAGGTGCTGCGTCGTGAACGTGGTGATTTTGAAGTCGATCCTATCCGATGTTACTTGGATGAAGATGAGACGGTATAACAATATGTTTGGAATCATGATCTGTAGTATTACCAGGACAATGGATAGACATCGTTGATCGAACAACGACTTGACCTTAGTTGAAGCATTAGAAATGTTAAGTTGCTAGGTCTGGTCACTTAGGGATGCAGATGTCTCTTTCTAGAAGTTATGGTCGGAAACTAGGTCATACAAGTTGTAGTTATATTTGAGGTTCTTGCGACTTGGGGCTTTCAGAAGTGATTAACTTATGATTCGTTATAAATCACGCCCTATCATGGTAGAAGATTTTAACTACAATAATAGCCCTTATACCTTGGGAGCTATGATGACGGATAACCAGTGATCTTAGATGACAACTTATTGAAATTAGAATATAGTGTTTGAGTTTACTATGATAAGAACAATCTAAGTTTATCTTACTTTGGACCATCCGAAAGTGATCAAGACTAGCATATGTGGAAGTGATAAGAATTTGTTAAAATAAACGTGAAGATATTTCCTTAATGAAATTGACTTCTAAAAAATCTTAGGGTTTCAACATATTTTACCCGTATACCTTATGAATCAAACTCCACATAGAAAGTGATTGTGAGTCATCTTATAAACATGAATACAAATAAAGATTGGTTAACATATACTCATAAGATTCACAAGTGCAACCCCTGAAATTTTGAGAATGATTGGAACGCTTGATGATCTGATCAGTTCCACCAATGGTAAGAACTGGATAAGTTGTAGAGCAAAGATGATTGGTCACTCGGATGTACTTGAAAGAAAGAGAATCTGAATGTGTAGAGAAAACTTTATAAAGGCGTTGTCTACCCGTACAAACAAGAGCTTTAGTCAGCAAAGAAATGGTGTTTTCCCAGAACATGTAGCTTCCCGAAATAAAGAAAGATGTCATAGGTTTGTGTTGCACTGTCAGGATTGACGACTGGTGTAGACCAAGTGCAAGAGTCTTTGGAGAACAGCCACATTCACTGCCCATGCTAGAGTGGAAGCTCGAGGATATAACTATTGATTTCACACACAGGTTACCACTCTGAACACAGTCTTATTTGGAACAACGAGGATAGATTAACCATGGTAGCTAGGGCCACCCGGAGCTGGAAGGATGCTCCCATTGGTGTTTGATGGGATATGTTGAGTAGTTTGTCCGTTATCGTGGTGTGACTAGGATGATCGTGTCGGATCGGGATGATCAGGTTATCTCCAAGAGTGAAGATCAGTCCAGGATTATCTCAGCTCTTGGTTGGCGTTCAGCACAGCTTTCCACCCTCAGAGGCACAAAGGCACAAGACTCCACTGCCTTTGATCTAGGATGAGATCCCAAGGCACTCGGCTCGGAATTTATGGAGGACATTGATACCCAGGTGCGACTGATCTGAGTTATGATGCTGGAGACCCAGAGCAGCCAGGTCAGGTATTACGATGCGCGAAATCGTGCAGTAAAGTTCCAGGTTAGAGACCGGGTGTTCCGGAAGATACGTCTGATGCTTGGAGTCTCGCAGGTTCGCATGCGGAAGAAGCTCAGTCTGAGATAGATGGGACTCTATAAGATCCTGGAGTGGATCAGCCCATTGGTTTATAGATTGGAGTTGCCACCGGAGTTAGCGGGATTGCACGACGTCTTCAATGTCTCCTCCTTTAGGAGAGCTCTACTACGGCCGGAACAACAAACTTCTACTATAGATGGCCCGGTAGCCTCTGATCGATTGATTCACCTGGAGCCGGTCCCGTTAGATGGCCCAAAGATGCGGGTCTTGCGGCGCAAGAAGGTCCCGCTGATCAAGGTCCTATGGAGAAATTAGGGACATGAGAAGCTTATCAGGGAGCCTCTAGAACTGATGTAGCAGAGATAGTCGGTTCTCTTCGAGTCAGGAATAACTTACATTCTTAGGGGATGTTACGTCCAAGCACTTGCGGTAGAAGCCTCGCGGACCTAACCTGAATTTCGGGGAAGAAATTATGTTTTTTGTTTATTGGAATTTGTAACATCCACCAAACAACTAGACCCCTAGTGTGGTTTTGTCATGACTAGGTCATGACAAAACCCTAGGAAGCTTGAAGAGATCACTTGGCCTTAGGCTTGAAGGAGAAGAGCACCTTGGTCTGCAAATAGCAATTTCCAGTTACCAAGCTTAGGGTTTGACTTAAGGGCCTCACCTTGACCCTTTGACCCCACCATTGCATACCTAACCCTTTAGGGGTCCCCTTAGAGCACCAAGGACTCATTGGGGTCAACCAAAGAGGCCAAATTGACCAAAGTCAACCCTAACCTCAAATTGGTCAAAGTAGCCTAATTAGGGTCAATTGGCCTCCATCATGCCAAATTAACCTTTCCCCTACTTATAAGGTTATTAGGGACACAATGGAACAAAAATCTCCATCATGGGGCCACCAATTTGGCCATTTTGACCAAAGTCAACCCTAGCCCTATTTTGGTCAAAGTGGCCTATTAAGGGTCAATTAACCCTCACCTTGTCAAATTGACCCTACCTAGACCTTCCTAAACCTTAAGGGAGGCCAATGGGTAACTAGCCACCCATTGGGGTCAACCCAAATGGTCAAATTGACCAAAGTCAACATTATGCTATATTTAGGTCAAAATGACCTATTTTGACCCAATCAAGCCCAATTCACTTGGGCTAGACCCAATTGAGGTGGTCCACCACCTAATGGGGTTGGGTGATACTGAATTGGACATTAAATTTTATAGAATTCCGCCAGGAGAGAGAAAATCCCATTTCCCCAAAAATGAAGGAGAGAGAAAGAGAGAAGTAATGGCATTCATGGCCAAGAGGAGGCCAAAGGCCTCCCCAATTGATGGGATTCACTCCCTCTATCAGTTATGAGAAGTTTAGGAGGTTTTCCAGAACAGATGGGGGCTGATTTTGGCGGTTTTAACCATGGCCGAAATTCTCCTTTGATGGCCATTAATGGCATTCAAGATATAACCCCCCCCCCCCCCCCCCCCCCCCCCTCTCCCTCTATTAAGCTCTCTATCATCTTCAAAAGACTGAGAGGAGTGAAACCCCCAACCTTCTAGAGGAAATCATGCATTGTAGGCTCAGATTGGCAAGGAGCATAACTTGAAGGGGGCGGCCATGGCAAATCCGGGAAGCAACCACCATCAAGCACGATTGAAAGGTCTGGTTCTTCTCCTCTTCTCTAGTGGGTAGATCTACTTCAAAAATTGGCAAGGTTTGGGGCCAATTGGTCCTCTATCTTCATGGCCGAAATCTCCTTTTATTGGAGATTTTCTTCTTGCCAACACCACCGGTTCCGGCCACCACCAGCCGACCAACACCTCCCATCGCCGGCCACCACCTCAAGGAAGGTGGTGGTGGCATTGGCCGGCCGGGGAGGGGCATGGGTTGCCGGGAAAACCAAGGTAGATAGGCTACAGGTCGGGTAAATCTCGACCATTGGCTGGAGGAGGAAGATGAAGGGATGCCCTCGAAATTGCTTCAAGATCTGTGCTGGATCATATGATATAAATGTTTATTAAATGTATTTTCTGTCACACATTTTGTTGTACATAGTTTAATTTATTAAAAATACTTAGGCCCCTATACAGAAAAAGTGGTCAACACCAATGTTGTAGCCCTTGGAGTCTATTTTATTTTAAAATTTGTTTCAGCCCAAAAGGATTTCTGTAACTCCCTGTAGGTCTATTTTGGTGGGACTGGTCCCTAGTGTAGGACAACCACCATTTCTTGAATAACTTTTAATTGGGTTATAGGATTGACTTGAAAATTGAAACATAGGCTACTTATACCTACACACACATCATATCCAAAGATGGGAATTTTAGGAGAATATATTTCTAAGGTTTTTGTAATAATTTCATAAATCATATATTAATTAATTATTGGGTCAAATGACCTCCAATGCCCTCCAAAGGTTAGTGGGTACTTCTTAGGGTTATCACATGACCCTGGTAAAAATCTCAGCCCAATAGGGACTGATTTAGTTTGGAAATTGGTTAACCTAAGTTGGGTCTAATTAGGTCAAAATTAGGGCATGATGTTTATCTTCGGGTATTGTGGTTAAATCTCCTCAACATGAGATGAAACCTTGTCCACTGGTTTTGGATCACCTAAAACACCTCCATAAGTGATATGGGTGGTGTGGAGGTGGTTATGCCCTAGGACACTAGTTTTAGCCCTAGGTGTGCATGTAGGACCTTATGTAGGACATGGGGTCAAATATCCTTGAATGGTTATGAAACTTGGTGGATAAGTTCATAGGGGGTAAATAGGCCCTTGGTAATTTTATAAGAATTTTAGGATCAATAATTACCATTGAAATAGGTCATAACCCCTTTAGGGAAATTCCTTATAAGAGAAATTTGCATGCTTAAATGGTCTTGGATGATGATGAAACTTTGGTAGTGTGCTTAATATCATGATATACACCTTTGGTAATTTTGTGTAATTATTGATATGATTTAACAAGTACTTCATTCACAAGGCATTTACTTTGTCTTAGGACAAAGAAAAATAAATGAGGTTCCAATACTCTCTGATAAATTGTGCAAATTAGTGATGGGACATTTCAGAGCATTAGGAAACTCTGTGATTTTTTATATAATTTTTGGAAACTTAAATCAGTAGGCTACTTCACAATTTATTTTATTTGAGGTTTTTTAAAGTATTTATGTAAGTAAGAAAATTATCTCCATAAATCCTGATATTTAGTCAGTAGGCTTTTCTGATAAATACATGGGTTTGGTATTTTTCCCATAATTTTGGTGTAGATATTTTTGGTGGTTCCTTCATAAATCTACAAGTTTGGATAGATGATAAATAATAAAATTAGAGAACAATTTCTTACTGTAAAAATATGATATGTTGTGTTTGCTATTCTTTAGTTATCATAGATTTATCATAATTTTTGGAGAGCCATATCATAAGAATTCCTTACACTTCATGTTCATTTTCATACTTGGCCAATGTTTGGAGAAATTAAAATAAATGCTAAATAATTAAGAAAAAATATGAATATCTGGATTTAGTTCTAAAACATCATGATAGGCCTCCAGTAAATATCTTGAGTCAGTTGGATGAATATTTGGAGTACCTCTACTTATAAGCTTCATATAGTTAGTTTGGGCTGCGTATAGTAAAACTGTGAAACTTGTGTAACTAGTGGCCTACTAAGTGGAAGTAGCATGTAGATGGTGTACATGGTCAGGTTGAAGAGATTGAAGGTCACCAAAAGGAGTTTAGGTGATGAGGGTGTGCTTGGTGAGTTAGGGGTAAAGTTGTGCTCGGGATTGACGAAGGATCGTCTTTCCCCTAGCGGGTCATAAAATACTTAGGGTAATCCAAGTGTAATAACAAGGAGTGTGTTCTTATGGGTAGATACCAACAACACTAAGTGTCTTGAGAAAGGGAGCCTTGGTGTGTCATCCCATTGTGGTTCCTAGTACCGTAGAGAGCCCCTTACAGGGTAATCCTCGGGAAGTCTAAGATTAACCATAAACTGTAGGAGTAAGATGTTGTACAAGATTAACTTAACAATACACACACTCACACCCTGTGATTACGGGAGGTTAGTTGGTTTGGTTTTACGAGCGGTAGGATTGGTGGTTGAAGCAGCGGACTAGCTACTCCTGTGAGCTTGACTCAGTAGTGTTTGTTGGTACGGATGGGTTGGTCCGGCGAGCCGGTGGCTCGGAAGGTTATTGATGACAGGCAGGTTAGCCCAGGGAATTTATGGCTCGGGATATAGTAGAACATGTTGCATGTGCATGAAGGTGGTGGTTCTCCGGTATTGGACGGTCGTTCACACTGATGTCAATACGTTGACTCGGCAAGTGTGGAATTTGCACTTAGCCTTGAAAGTCTGGTGGTTCAGCCAGAAAGAGTACGCAGATGCTCCGCGGTTTTGCGTTGAGGCGTACGATAGGTCTAGGTAGGGTAGTGTGAATACCAACCTAGAGGTGGGCGAGGCCCAACCCACCGCTTCCGTTTGCTACTATAGGAGTATCCTGGGAGTCTTGCTAGCTCCAAAAAGGGGGAACTAAAGGTCTATGTGCATAGAGTCGAAGTGTGTGAGTTGCACTTGTATGAACATAACATAAACTGCATAACTCTGCATGTCATAGCATCAACATTGCATTTCAACCCCTACCCCTATCGTATAAATTGGTTATGGGACTTTTTATACAATAGGCCTTGCTAAATGACCCCTTGGTCTATAGGTTTGTATGGGCATTCCTATAAATCAGTGGTTACTTTTCTATTATATCTGTCTTTACTTACTGCACTTTACTTACTCTTTACCTGCTCTTACTATGCTCGTTACTGCTTCAATTACTTATGTACATATGTGTAGCGGTAGAAACACTTCCTGTAGATTATTCCCCTGTCATCTACTTTTTCATTATACCCCTTGTGGTCCTCCGCTTCATCCCTCCCGCACGGTGCCTAGGAGCCATTGGGGGTGGGTGGGGAACATAAGGCTTAGTCTTTTTGAGTAACGGTCAGTGGACCATATCATTTTAGGGGATCGAGGAGACGCAGCAGCACCAGAGGCCGGTGCAGACGGAGGCGGGCCAGTCTAGTACAGGAGCACAGGACTCAGGATCAGTGAATGATTAGGATTTAGCTTCCGCGAGTGATCTTGTAGTGAGCATATGATGTACCGGGCATGAGCCCTTTATTATTGTAACCCTTGTTATCTTTTTATTCAGTTATATCTGTGGATATTTACCTTTATGGTTTTATATTTCATGTGATGTGGTCTTGAGCTTCTTTATTTGTTCAAGTATACTTTTCTTCTTTGTGATCGATCTGGCCGGCAGGATCGGCGCTTTGCAGTGGTGACCTTCACGTGCGAGGGTGTCACCACAAAGCGGCAGTTCTTAGCCTAAGACCTCGGGTTTGAAAAGAAAAAAATGGGGTCTTACAACCGCTCGGCGGTAACACTACTACTGGCACTAGGTCTTGAGTCTATTTAACGGGCAACCCTCCTCCTTTTAGTGGTGCTGAATAACGAGGAACCAAAGCCACAACTCCTGTACTTTTGTGAGAGCCTCCTCCTTACAGCCAAGTGAACTCCATCAATGCTCGTGACTGCTAAGAACTTGAAGAAGGATCGATCACGCTTACGTCATCTTCAAGTTCAACATATGAGGGAGTTTTTGATGTTTTAGTTTCATTATTTTTTGTAACTCTTATCTTTTGTCAGTAGAGAAATTTTCCTGTGGTTAGCAACTAGGGCCTTGTGAGGACTATGGAGAATTTACCGTGTGGGTATGGTGACAAGGTCTACGATTAGATTTAGAGGGCGGTTAGAGGCCTTATCTGGGAGAGATAGGCTAGAGCCAATCGGTCGTTGGGAGAAAGGTCGGTATAAAAAACCAAAAAGGTTTTCCATTCGCCTCAATTCCAAGCATCATTGGGATTAAGTTTTGTAATCAAGTTTAAAGCAATAATATTATCTTTTCTTTATTATTTACTTGTTCACTCTGATCTTTGGAATCTAAACAAAAAAGAAGTTCTCTCTCACTAACGCCAAGCAGTAACTTGTACCGTTGCGGTAGCAACCGTGTCTCCATCCTCTTGGTTTGTGGACCATTGTCTCATAAAAGCATAAAGCATTGTCTTGAGTGAAACAATTCATAAATTACATTCAACATATTTCTATAATTTCACCTAAGTTAAAAAAGTTTTTAAAACACTTATTTACCCCCCCCCCCCCCCCCACCCCCCTCTAAGGGTGTCTACAGATCCAATAATAAAGACAACAGCTAAATTATCACAATATATTTGTTATGGCCTAGAAATAGAATCACTAATTCTAAGCCCTGAATTGAAACTCATTAACCATACAAAATGACAAGTAGCCTCAAAACAAGAAACGAGCTCTGCCTTCATAGTAGAATTAGTAGTCAAGGTCTGCTTTGCGGTTTTCCAAGACACGGTTCTACATGCAAACATAAGAAAATATCCTGATGTTGATTTATGAGAATCAACATAGCCAGCAAAGTTGGAATCAGTGTACCCTACTGTTATATCTTATATTGCCCATAGAGGGGGGCTGAATAAGGAATTTATAGATTTTATTTAAAACAGAGTGATTTTTCGAGTTAATTATAGAAAAGGAAATTTTCTGGAACCTGTTGCTAACGCCATCGTTAGTGATAATGCTGACAATAGCTCTCCAGAAAATAAAACTCTTCTAAAATGGTGCCTAAGTGTTTTTTCTGAAAAATAATTAATGAAATAAAATCCCAAAAATTTAGAGAGGATGAACACAATGATTATATTTCAAAAGATAATTATAAAGATAATGATTTCAATAACGCTTGAAATTGAGGCGACAAGGAAAAAATCACTTCTTGATTTTCAATGTTCCTTCTCCCAAGGAACGGCTGGATATAGCCTATTGATGAGTCCTGATCATATACACATTTATGGACTCATCCGGGCCGTTATTCAGTCATTTCACCGCACTTTAGCCTTGTTATAGTTTATATTTGATATTCCATGCTAGGTGCACTTCTAGGCCCATTGTGGTGTGATTTCATGCTTTTCTTCATTAGTAGTTTTCATGCTCTGTTAGGTGCCACTTTCAGTGGCTAGATTCGTGGTTGTGCTGGAATAGGAGTCGTGCAGGTGTTCCCGGTGCAATTCTGCACAGGAACACTGCGCACGATCACCGGTTCTATTGCGTACGACCACTGGTCGTGCACCACTGATCGTGTGCACTTAACCCTTATTCATGAGTTCTGTTTGGTGCAGTGCGCACGAGCATCTACGATAGTGCGCACGACCACCGTTCGTGCGCACTTATCATTAATTTTATGAGTTCTGTCTCGATGAGTGCGCACGACCACCGACGATAGTGCGCACGACCACCGGTCGTGCGCCACTGGTCGTGCGAACGTTATAGTTTATAAATTTCGCATCTTGCAGGTTCCACCCAGGCAGTGCGCACGATCGCAGAATTCTAGTGCGCACGACCACTGGTCGTGCGCCAATGACCGTGCGCACTATTTAAATCAGCGCCTATATAAATGCCTGCTAAGATTTTAGGTTAGAGGGAGCCGCCGGGAGCGGATTGCCTATTCCGTACGCCGCTGACCACCATCCTGGGACGCCTCCACTTCATCTCCTACGCAAGGGGAAGTCTCCTCCATCCATTCCAAGCCTTCCTCCATTGTCCGGGAGCGTTCTCCATCATCCGCAAGCCTCCAAGCAGCTATTTCCCCACTACGACCCGGTGAGAAGAAGAGGAAATCTGAAGTCGAAGACGACGGAGCTACGTAGGGAGATCGTGACAGCTCTCTGCGCCGGAAGCATAGTCCGCCCGAGTCCGGAGGTAGCCCGACAACCTACCATTCCGGCCTTGAACGGCCGCTAGTCTTCACCCATCGGTTATCTCTTTCTTCTTTCCTTCATTGTACTCATTGAATCGTGTAAACTGGAATATTGTGTTGTTTGGGCTGTTTGAAATGAATGTTTCTTTACTTTCATTCATCGCTTGCTTGTGAATCACTCCGTTTCTACTCTCTCACTCACGCACGCACGCAAGGAGTTTGATCCGCGTTGGCAAGAGCTAACGGCGGTTGTGAAGAGGTGTTCGCGACCCTCACCCTCTCGCACTAGAGCACACTCCATCCGCCTCACGAAGCATGGCATCGCGGTCGTTGCATCCATCTCGCCTAGCGAAGCGGTGCCTTCGACCCGCATTTCTTTTATTGTTGTTAGGATTAGGACAAATCAACCAAAAATCCCCTTTTTATGTGTGTTGCGCTTGTGCAACAAGAGTCACACAACGCGATTCGTTCACCTAACTTGCATTTCTCAAGAGACCGACATTCGGGGATTCCACTCTCCACATTTATTACTTGACAGCGACCGGTGCACTTGCCGACACGCATCAAGTTTTTGGCGCCGTTGCCGGGGAATGCAGGCGTGCAACGTCCCGTGTTGTGACTTTCGTTATACGAGCAGTTGTTTTTGATTCTCTTTGTTTTTCTTTTTGTTTGTGATAGTGCATGCAGAGACAAACCGCAGGCGAACTCGTACCCTTTGATCCTGAGATTGAACGGACCGCTCGCCCACGAAGGCGCGCTGCTGCCGTACAAGAGGCAATGGGTGATCAGGTAGACCCAAATAATGTTGATGCGAGAGTGCCCGGCGTGGGGAAACACCAGCCTGGAGATGAGCAGGAGGCGGTTAGGCCTCGGCCCCGCACGATGAGAGACTACACCACTCCAACTGTCGGGAGTGTGTATCCGGGGTTTGGGCCCAATATTATGAATAATCAGTTTGAGATCAAGCCTGCGATCTTGAACATCATCCGGAACAACGCTCAGTTCTCTAGAATGGCCAGCGAAGACCCGCATCTGCATCTGGCAGAATTTTCTGATATTTGCGGAACCTTCCGCTATGCGGGGATTGCTGACGACACGGTCAAGCTTAGACTGTTTCCTTTTTCACTCCGCGACAAAGCAAAGGTGTGGCTCCACTCCATTCCGGTCGGGACTGCTGCGACTTGGGATGCCCTCGCATCCAAGTTCCTTGCTAAATTCCACCCTGTGGATAAGATCGTGAGCTTGCGGCGGGAGATCGCCACCTTTCGCCAACTTGATCAAGAGACCCTTGCTGAGGCGTGGGAGCGCCTTAACGATCTCCTTCGCCGTTGTCCGAACCACGAGCTGCAACCGTGGAATGTGGTCGAAACCTTTTACTTTGCAATCGAGCCCAACTACAGGGCAATGATCGATGCTGCGGCGGGTGGTACCTTGATGAACCACACTCCCGAGGAAGCCCTTCGGATTCTGCGCGACACTGCCTCCCACAGTACATTCTGGACTGCAGGGAGAAATGCTCCAAGAAGCTGCCGTGGTCTCTTTATGGTCGACTCACTTCCTTATACACCCGCGCCTGTTGCTATCATTACCTGCGAGGGATGTGGAGGCGGAGGGCACCACGCGTATGAATGTCCGGGGAACAACGTGGCAGGTGACTTCGCACACTTGACCTTGAACGAATCTGTTAATTATATAGGAAATCAGCCTAAGGGGGGGCCTTTCAATAATGCTTATAATCTGGGAGCGAGAAGTCACCCGAACTTCTCTTGGAATCCAAACACACCTGGCCAACGATGGGCACCGGGGCAGCATCAAAATGATGCTTACGCCTTCGGGAGCCAACCGAGGCCACCACACCCGGATTATAACCAAGCGCCCCCTACCCAAAAAAAGAATAATCTAGAAGAGATGATGGAGAAATTCATGCAAGCAGCTAATTCGAATATGGTGAACCAGACCGCATCCATGCGAAACTTGGAAATGCAGTTGGGCCAATTGGCCCAAGTGCTAACCGAGCGATCGCAGGGGACCCTTCCCAGCAACACGGAAAAGAACCCAATTGATCAAGGGAAGAGTCTTGGGGATGTGGTAGAGGCTGATCCGAGTGAGCTGGTAATTTCCTGTTCCATCAACAAGTTTGAAACAAAAGCTTTGTGTGACTCTGGTTCCTCCCGCAACATCATTGCGTTGCAAGATGTAGCTAAATTACAACTGGAAATGAACACGTAGGAAAGGAAATCCCTGGTGCTTGCTAATGGGACTGTTATACAATCCGAGGGGGAAGTGAAAAATGTGGAGGTGACGGTTGAGGGGACAATTGTAGTTGCTGATTTTCAGGTTTTAGGCCCCCAGGAAAATCATTTTATCCCTATCTTGGGCGTGCCGTTCTTGAAAGAGAGCGGTGCCACCCTTGATTTCGCTACGGGGTGCGTTGTCCTACCCAATAAGGTGCAGCAGCCCACTTGCCCCGAAGCTATAGCTGAAACATCCACTCCTCCCCCTCTTTTTAATTTTGATGAATCATTGAGCTGTGCAGGGCATGAAGAAGTTAAAGAAGCAATGGAAGGGGAAAAGGAGGAGCACCTGTCTAGTGAAGAAGAAGAAGTTGATCTTCGGCGAGAGTTTGGTTCCGAGACGGAAGAAGACCACAATTCGAAGAACTTTGACGTGAATTTGGTTCGGGACAATGTCCCATTATCCTCTTATTGTGATTCCTGTAATAAACAATCTAAGCGCTCCATCTCCTGGGCCGATCCGGTAGTCACCACGATGTCGGAAGTGACGCCACCCGCCACTAAGGCGGAAAAATCTGAAAACTCTCAATGGTGGCAGTCCCCGACTGTCACTAAACTTAAACAGGAAAAACTTCTACGTGACGCTCGCGCTGCCGCTCTCCGTGGCAAGAGGGCGGAGGTTAGGGGAGCAGTGGGTGACACTAGTGTTGGCCCTAAAGCCTTCACCTCCCGCCTATGCGCTACGGGGGATACGCACCATAAGAGCGCTTTTAGCTGATTTGTGTGATCTGAGTTTGTGAAACTGCTTTTGAGAACTTCTCTTTTAATTCCTGCATTTTATAAACAATGTTAATACAGGTATTTGGTCTAGCTTAAGGACGTTAAATAAAAGCGCTACTGGGAGACAACCCAGATTTCCTGATTTTGTAGTTTCTATCTAACTTTCTTTTAGTCAGCTTTTGCATATGCTTTTGTTGTTTTGAGTTTTGTGCTTGCAGGTTTTGTGTTCGTTGGTGCGGATGCTGCGGACTGTTCTCGATCGTAAACGCCAATCGTCTGGTATGCTCAATTCTGAGCATTGGGTAACACTTCCTCCCCTCTTTTTTTCTTCAATTTCTGGATGTATTGTTTAGACTAAGTCTGGGGGAGCGTATGTTGTCATCCACTGTGCACGAGTTGCACTGCATACTAGAAGTTTGATTCTTTTGTATCCTTGTCATTATCATTATTTTCATGCTTCACACACCACTTCACCCACTTGAGTGCGCGCTTATCTTTTTGTTGTTGTTCTGGTTAAACTATTTTGGTTGGAATGTGAAATAGGTTGTTAACTTAGGAATTATTATTTGGAGTGCGATGTTGACTCATGTAGTGTTCTAGTCACTTCGCATGTTATGGTAGAATTTGAGTAGAACTAGATTGTCTCCATGCATCTAATTTATGTTTAGTATTTCTGCGTAGATTTAGATTTGTTATACTCAAGCGGTGAATTTGAATGAAATTGACGATAACCCGGCATTGTGTGTGTACGAGTGCTAGTCATGTTTTGCTCGAGTCGGGAGGAAGGTTTACCTTTCTCGTGGGCTAAGAACTTGCCCCAAGCGACTCTTGAAGCATGGGTGAGAGCGACCCGCCGAGTTAAATGTGATGTAGGCCACCCTTTGGCTAGTTTGAGCCTTGTCATTCCATGCCCTTTTCGCTCACCTTTGCAAGCCAAATTTGTGCCTACCATTCCTTTGTTCAGCTCCTCTTCATCCACCAAAGCCCGAAGCTTATCCTACACCCGCAACCAAATTGCTTTTTAACTACGCTCATAATTCTCAATTTGTGTGATGTTTGGAATCGTTGTGTTATGAAGGGGAAATAAAGTCTATTTGCTGATTTTGAACCAACCGGAGGATACATAATAGAAGCAAGGTATGTTAAAAGAAAAAAAAAATCTAGAAAAAAAGAGAGTATATTGAAAAGAAATCCTTCCGAGCTAAATAGAAAATCTGTTGGTATTTGTGAAGTAGGCTGTGTGCACACCTGGTTTTCATGATAAGTCTAGGGGAGTGTCACACGAGCATAGTTTGTTGGTCTTGTGTGGTGCAGCGTTCCGTTAGCTCACTTGGGTTGCGTAGCCATCGTGTTTAAATTTGAATACCATACCGTAACCTAACCCCAACTCAATACTATAAGTCCTATTGATTTGACTTTCGATTTTGCTAGCGCCGTGGAGAGAGTGTGACCGGGCAAGCGTATGGTTCACGATGTTGATGGATTTCAGCGGAGTTATTCCTAAGACTCGATCTTGTGCAACGCCCGCCTCAGTGTCTCGTCACTTTCATACCGGGCATGATCGTTCAAATTCTTCATAATTCACCAACTGAGTATAAATAAATCTTTACTTACGCTTTAATACTTATGTAAATTAGTTAGCATAGTTAGAATCTCCTTCTACTAGAATCTCTACTCGCATGCGTATGTTACTTCGCACCGTACTCCTTTGTGTAATTCTCTATATTAACTATCGTTTTCACACTCCGCCGGATTCGTTTGCTCGGGACGCGCAAACAGTTAAGTCTGGGGGTGTGATGAGTCCTGATCATATACACATTTATGGACTCATCCGGGCCGTTATTCAGTCATTTCACCGCACTTTAGCCCTGTTATAGTTTATATTTGATATTCCATGCTAGGTGCACTTCTAGGCCCATTGTGGTGTGATTTCATGCTTTTCTTCATTAGTAGTTTTCATGCTCCGTTAGGTGCCACTTTCAGTGGCTAGATTCGTGGTTGTGCTGGAATAGGAGTCGTGCAGGTGTTCCCAGTGCAATTCTGCACAGGAACACTGCGCACGATCACCGGTTCTATTGCGCACGACCACTGGTCGTGCGCCACTGATCGTGTGCACTTAACCCTTTTTCATGAGTTCTGTTTGGTGCAGTGCGCACGAGCATCTACGATAGTGCGCACGACCACCGGTCGTGCGCCACTGTTCGTGCGCACTTATCATTAATTTTATGAGTTCTGTCTCGACCAGTGCGCACGACCACCGACGATAGTGCGCACGACCACCGGTCGTGCGCCACTGGTCGTGCGAACATTATAGTTTATAAATTTCGCATCTTGCAGGTTCCACCCAGGCAGTGCGCACGATCGCAAAATTCCAGTGCGCACGACCACTGGTCTTGCGCCAATGACCGTGCGCACTATTTAAATCAGCGCCTATATAAATGCCTGTTCCGATTTTAGGTTAGAGGGAGCCGCCGGGAGCGGATTGCCTGTTCCGTACGCCGCCGACCACCATCCTGGGACGCCTCCACTTCATCTCCTACGCAAGGGGAAGTCTCCTCCATCCATTCCAAGCCTTCCTCCATTGTCCGGGAGCGTTCTCCATCATCCGCAAGCCTCCAAGCAGCTATTTCCCCACTACGACCCGGTGAGAAGAAGAGGAAATCTGAAGTCCAAGACGACGGAGCTACGTACGGAGATCGTGACAGCTCTCTGCGCCGGAAGCATAGTCCGCCCGAGTCCGGAGGTAGCCCGACAACCTACCATTCCGGCCGTGAACGGCCGCTAGTCTTCACCCATCGGTTATCTCTTTCTTCTTTCCTTCATTGTACTCGTTGAATCGTGTAAACTGGAATATTGTGTTGTTTGGGCTGTTTGAAATGAATGTTTCTTTACTTTCATTCATCGCTTGCTTGTGAATCACTCCGTTTCTACTCTCTCACTCACGCACGCACGCAAGGTGTTTGATCCGCGTTGGCAAGAGCTAACGGCGGTTATGAAGAGGTGTTCGCGACCCTCACCCTCTCGCACTAGAGCACACTCCATCCGCCTTACGAAGCACGGCATCGCGGCCGTTGCATCCATCTCGCCTAGCGAAGCGGTGCCTTCGACCCGCATTTCTTTTATTGTTGTTAGGATTAGGACAAATCAACCAAAAATCCCCTTTTTATGTGTGTTGCGCTTGTGTAACAAGAGTCACACAATGCGATTCGTTCACCTAACTTGCATTCCTCAAGAGACCGACATTCGGGGATTCCACTCTCCACATTTATTACTTGACAGCGACCGGTGCACTTGCCGACACGCATCACCTATCTACCCAAGATACGACCTCTAGCCTCCCCTCAGATCAACACCTAGACCTACTCACCACACACACATCGGCGAATTTTCCCTAAACCTCACAAGGCTTAGTCGCCAATGTTGGCAAAAAAATTATACCACCAAAACTCACACTAAAAGGAGATGGCGGAGACTCCAGAGTGCAGGTTACTTAAGATGGAGAATTCTAGAGGGGAGACTTCTAATAGAAAAACTGCTTCGATTAAACTCAAAAGTGGTTACCGGAGGGGGTCTAGAACAGGTCAGAGTGATAGGTAAAAAAGTGAAAGAATTTGAGACCGCTTACACAGATTGTAAGCTCAAGGATCGAAGCCAAAGTCCCTTTTTAGGTACCCCTACACCTCTATTTATAGACGTGAAGGCTGCCGAAATGGGCAGATCCAAAAATTACGGGCTGCCCGGGTTACATGAGAACCAGGGCAGAGATGAGTGGTGCTAATAAAAAAAAAAGAAGAAAAACCCTAGGCCGTGCGGTCTTGCAATCTTACTGAAATCTGACCACCTATACCTTGGGAGAATTTCTAGAGGGGGCAGGCGGTCTGGGCGATCTCCCAAATTACAGACCGCTAGAGCTGACCAATCTAACCAAAAGAGAGAGGTCGCCAACTTCCGGGCAAGCATGATCCCCGCACATTTTCAAGTATCATTTTGACCGCAGAGACCGCAAAGAACTCTAAAAATGGACATCATATCGGTCCTGAATAGTCGGGCAGATACCTGGAGCTCGCTGAGGGCCACCGTCTCGTAAAAGAAAAATAGCGGGAAGGATACCATAAGATCGAAGAAGACTTTGGCAGTTAAGGCTTCACAAAAATGAGAAGCTTTAAAGGAGACCACTGGCTCTCCTTCAAAAGGGAAGAAGCAAGTTGTTGATGTGTCAATAACTTCTTCGGGGCCTCCAGAGCTGAATCTTCGAGGCGATCTCATGATCAACTTTAACTATGATAAGTCCATTGAGGTTCTCAACAAGGTCGCTATTCATCCTTGTGGGACCGCATCTACTGAAGACATCAAGGCAGAGATGCAGAAGAAAAAATCCTCAGTTGAAAAGCTTAGGCAGCAGATCGGGGAGCAGCAGGTGGCTGCAAAGGAGTTAAAAAGAAAATATATGAATTCATCTATGCAGATCGCCAAAAAAAAAAGAAAATAAATGACGGAAAGAAGTGTCCGCCAAGACCGCTTTGGTCAAGGCGACCACAATTCCTGGAGAAGGCGATCTAGGACACCCCATTGTGGATCCTCCCATAAAGGTGAGTAACCGAGCCTGTCTCTCTTTTCCTCTTCCGATCTCAACATCTTTAAGGGACACAGACTCTAAATTGATAACTTATCTTGAAGATGCATCATCTAACGATCTTCTGTGATTGATCTCATAGGTAGATGATCCTTTTGAGTCTGAGCGGCTTTGAGAGATTGCCAACCAGCAGGCTCAGATCGCTGAGCAGGAAGCTATTAAAGAGGCCAGTCTGAGGGCTGAGATTGAGAAGAAGAAAAAAGAGGAAGAAGAGGAAAAGAGAGAGAAGTTTGAGGAAGCGTCGTTGATCGCTGAAGAGGAGAAAAAGAAAGAGGGGGAGAAGAAAATAGAGAGAGCAGAGGAGAAAAAGAAAGAGTTAGAGAAGAAAATAGAGAGAGCAGAGGAGAAAAAGTAGGATAAGAATAAAAAGAACAAGGAAAAGATCGCCGAAAAAATGGAGAAGGAAAGAAAGAAGGGAGGAGAAGAAAAAGGTCATCAAATCGCGGAAGAGAAGGTCTCGCTATCTACGGGTCTGAAGAAACTTCCTGCTGACCAAGATGCCGAGCTTAGTCAAGCAGCAGCAGACCGCGCGACGACTATTCGTGCCTTGCGGACTGGTAAGGCAAAGATGATCGCGAGACCGCCAGACTCCCTTGTTTTACTTTCTTTCCGACCTAAATCTCTGAAGGAGCGATGTGAGATCGTCATCATAGAAACGGATGACATTATTGTTAGCAATGCTGAGTTAAAAAGAAGAAGAAGAGAAGGAGAGAGAATGCAAAAGAGGGAACTAGAAATAATGGATCTAGAGTGATTTAGAGGGTCAGATCGCCTTTTGCTGACTGCAGATCCCGCGACCACAAAAGATGCTGAAAAAGCCTTATATGATGGCGGTCTTTCTTTCCTTCCAAGTATCCTTTCTTCGCAATCTCTTTCATTTTTTGAATAATCATATCTGAATTAATAACCCATCTTCTTTTGACCGCAGATGCTGATGAGATCGACTCAATCCCTGAGGAAGGGGAAATCCCGCAAAAGATGACGATTCCATCACAGTTCACTTATATCCTCAAACCTATTTTTGAGGATGTCCGCACTATGCGAAATCGCGAGCGGATGTTGTAGGGATATCTCAGGAAACTGACCGCTGGTTTTGGGGAGAAGCTACGTGCCAAGGAGGTTGAATGTAACACCCTGCCAGTACAAATAATATAACAGTAGGTCCGGCCGGGACCCCACGCCATACTATACACATTAGCTAGGCATTATAAGGTGATAATTAGGAAAATAACTAGAACAACACTAGAGTACATAAAGCGTAAGCAGAAGCATTTGGATTAAACATCTTTTAGAATTGTCCACTATCCCAGGAATGAAACAAATAGAGTTACGACCTTAATGCCTTACATTTATCATATGTATAGACACTCAAAACATACATCGGCACGTAGGCCGGCAATACATGCAAAGCAGAAAAGAGGCTGGCCTTCAAGGGCCAACACAGCAAAAGGGCCACCGCCCGCTATTTCCCGCTAGGCTCACCTACACCTGCAACCAAGATCCAATAAGAGGTAAACAAGGGTCAGCTATGAGCTGACCACAAACCGCGTAACAATCCCACCACCCCGGCCATCTAGTCGGCTCAGGGGCTTGTCACCGCTAACCCGCAATCAAGCCGTACATGCAACATGTAATAATATACAGAAAGTGCAACTACACTACACAGGGTGAGGTTTCAAGCATAATCAATCTTCTAGGTTGAGCATCAAGTAAAAGGGAACCTAGGTATGCGCATGATGTTTGTTGGGTTCACCCGGAGGTTCCCCACAACCGCCTAAGCAACTGCATGAGGCTAGCATAACATCATTTCAAAACATCACAAACGCGGATACTCACAACCACATGCTCTGTGCTCACAAGGCATGCATCCAAGGTACTCTTTCGCGAGCACAAACGCCACTCTAAGTTAGATAACCTTAGGTGGGATAAGAGCTTCTGGCCTGACTAGGTAAACACCTTTTACGGCCTCTCCCATGATCACACGGCTTTACAATAGGTAACTTCCTCCTACCGATAGGCATGGAAATGGGTTTGGTTCAGCCAATGCCCGTGCTCTTGTAATCGTGATCGAACGCATGATGCGGGTATGGCATCACCTCGGCCCCTAAGAGTTTAGCACTTGCAAGTGCTACACAAAACATAAGTTACGCACCTAATCTATTCACGAGGACCTAGGCTTCATAAATAATTAAAGAAGGAGGTACAAGTCACTCCACTTCATATCGCGTGGTGAAGGTTTGCATTCAACCACTCTCAAGCATGGGGCTTTTGTTAGGAGCTGTAACATCCGTCTAATCTCAAGTCCCACAATACGATAGCAAATCTCACGGAGTCATTCTCCGGCACGCATTCTAGGCTTATCCTAAATGCAACGTCACAATCCAAGCATCACTGATCCGGGCTCACGGCCACGAATAGGCTTCACACACAATGCCTAAATCTGCATGACTACCGGATTTTTACATGCAATATGCCAGGGATGGACACAATCGACCCGGAGTTTCGAAGAACATGAGGAAATCCTACACTTCACCCATTTGGTGAAAGGGATTCCTCATGCAAGCATAGAAAAGGAATGAGAGGACAAAACACGTCCTAAGACCGGGAGGAAGGATCGTTACCCTTAGAGCTTTCTTCTTTGCCATAGATCTGAGATTTCACTCAGATAGAAAGAACCGCAATGGGCTGCTCTTTCCAGATCTGAAAACGGCTCGCGATTCGTAGATCCGAAGCTCTGGCAATGGCAAAAAACGTCACCTTCTTCTTCCTCGCTGTCGCTGTTTTTCCTCGGCTTCCGTCTTTTCACGCTTGAAGAAGATAGGATTTATTAGTAAAAGAGGATATATAAATATCCCTCTGGACAAACCCTAAGAATAACCCAGAAGTAAATCCCATTCCTTGGATTTAAAGATCTGGATCAGACGGCTAAGATCAAGAAGTCACGGGTCTGATATTTTGCAAATCGCCGTACTGAAACTGCGTTCGACGAACATCTTTAAGACTGCGTTCGACGAATGGCTGCAAAGCTATGCTTGATGAACGACTAACAAACCTGCGTTCGACGAACGGCTAACAAACATGCGTTCGACGAATGGCTGAAATGCTGCTTTTGACGAACGGCTACTAAACCTGCGTTCGACGAACGGCTGCCTGCGCTCGACGAACGACGGCCTGCGTTCGACGAACGGCTGCTATGCTGCGTTCGACGAACGGCTACTAAACCTGTGTTCAACGAATGGCTGCCTGCGTTCGACGAACGGCGTCCTGCATTCGATGAACGGCGTCCTGCATTCGACGAACGGCTACTAAACCTGTGTTCGACGAACGGCTGCCTGCGTTCGACGAACGGCGGCCTGCGTTCGACGAACGGTTAACAAACCTGCCCTTGCTGATTTCTCGGGAAGTATATTTCTCTGCTTTTATGATTTATATTTCGAGAGGTATTAATCCCGCACATTAATTTCTCGAGAGCTATAATTCCTGCTATTAATTTCTCGAGAAGTAATATTCCTGCATATTAATTTCTCGAGAGCTTAACTTCTGTCTTCTTATGTCTAGAGAAGTATAAGTTCTGCCTATTTGATTTCTCGAGAAATCAATTCTTCTACTTACATAAATTATATTTTGAGAAGTATTATTCCCGCATAATAATTTCTCGAGAGCTATAATCTCAGCCTTTTAATTTCTCGAGAAGTAAATTTGGGGTGTTACAAATCTCCCCTCCTTTAAGGAATTTCGTCCCGAAATTACGAAAATAGCAGCAACAGAATTAAAGTATACCTGAGAGAAAAAGCTCGGGGTACTCCGCAAGCATTGTTTGCTCTCTTTCCCAAGAGAGTTCCTCTCTTCCACAATTATTCCAACGGACCTTTACCATCCGAATGGATTTGTTCCGCAACTGCTTTACTTCTGTGTCTTCGATGCGAATGGGCTTGACTTTCATCGTTAGCCCACCGTCTACCGACACTTCGTTGACCACAACTACAAGACTAAGCTCTTTCACAGCCTTCCGCAACACATAAATGTGAAATACATCATGCAGCCCGCTCAGCTCCGAAGATAGAGCAAGCCGGTAGGCAGCTTCACCAATGCGCTCCAAGATCTCGAACGGTCCTAAGTATCTCGGACTTAGCTTTTTCAAGCATTGGATCCTCGATACTCCTTTGAACGGTTTGATCTTTAGGTAAACCCAATCACCAACGGTGAACTCGACATTCCGGTGATTTGCATTGTAATACTTTGCCTGCCTATCCTGGGCAATGAGCAACCGCTCTCGTATTTAACCATGCACGGTCTCCGCTTTATCTCGCTTCATACTCGAATCTAGCTACAAAGCTTGTCGAACTCGGTCGGCCAGGTCGTATTGAACCTCTGTCAAGTTCAAACATGCTGAAGGAGACGCTCTTCTATTGACACAAATGATCTCCAAGGCTTCTAGCTCCCGGATTAGACGCTCATCATGCATCAAAATCCAGTTTGCCTGTGCAGGAGCCCGACGACTCAACGCATCTGCAACCACATTTCCTTTCCCAGGAGTGTATCGAATGTCGAAGGTGTAGTCCCCAAGGAACTCCATCCACCTCCTTTGTCGCATATTCAACTCCTTCTGATCAAGCAGGTACTTGAGGCTTTTGTGGTCCGTAAAGATGTCGATCTTCACGCCATACAAGTAGTGCCTCCAAAGTTTAAGAGCAAATACCACGGCCGCTAGCTCCAAATCATGGACTGGGTAGTTCCTCTCATGTACCTTCAACTGGAGGGAGCCATACGCAATCACCTTTCCAAATTGCACTAAGACGCAACCCAAGCCACTCCCCAAGGCATCACTATATATTTCGTAGCCTTCCGTTCCACATTGCGAGCATAGAATGGGCGCCGTGGTCAGATGACTCTTCAGCTCCTCAAAAGCCCGTGCGCACTCGGACAACCAAACAAACTTATGATCTTTCCTAGTCAGTTTAGTGAGAGGAAGTGCAATACTAAAGGAGTTTTCCACAAAGCACCTATAATAGCCGGCAAGTACTAAGAAACGTCGGACTTCCGCTAAATTTTTCAACGCAGGCCATGCTTGGATCGCCTCTATCTTCGAAGGATCGACTGTTATTCCTTCTCCACTAACAACATGACCAAGGAATGCTACTGACGATAGCCAAAACTCGCACTTGGAGAATTTGGCATATAGCTGATTCCTCCTCAGGGTGCTCAAAACTGCGCGCAGATGCTCTGCATGCTCCTCTTCCGACTGAGAGTATACCAAAATGTCGTCGATGAAGAAGATCATGAATTGATCCAAATACTCTCGGAACGTTCTGTTCATTAAGTCCATGAATACCGACGGTGCATTAGACAAACCGAACGGCATAACCGTGAACTCATAGTGCCCAAAGCGGGTACTGAACACTGTCTTTGGGATGTCACACTCCCGAATACAAAGTTGATAATAGCCTGACCTTAAGTCTAGCTTAGAGTATACCATCGGCCCAACCAGTTGGTCGAATAAGTCATCGATTCTTGGAATCAGATAATGGTTCTTCTCGGTCAGCTTAGTCCGCCATTGCTAGGATAACACCAAAGCTGGGCTTAGGCCCTGAATCCTTCAACAAGGTGAAGAACATCTTCGTGCCTTTACACAGATTCTCCTATCCGCGCTCATTCGAGATCTATTGGGCATCATTACCTCCAATCTATCCTTGACTAAGGTAAACGACACTCTGTTTCATAACACGAAATCCTTAAATAGATAGGAGTGCGATGCTCCCGCACCAACAGAGCTCTCGTCGAATAGTCGATAATTAGGACACGACCTAATTGCACATAATTACAAGACACACAATTTTGTTGTTATCGGACATGGTGGCCACACTGCTATCTCTATCCGCACATGGGGTAGAAATCATATTAAGAGATGATCATCCATACCCGTGGCAACATCGCATTGTTGAATGACCTCCTGCTGGCCATAAGAGTAGACTCTCGGCTGGGATAGAGAATGCTGGGAAGTCTAAGACTCCACCGCCTTCCCTTTCTCCATAGAAGCTGAACCCATCGCACGAGCATAGTCCACTTCTCCGCTTTTTGCCTTTGGGGGACCACTTCGACACACTCGGGCTTTGTGTCCCACCTTTCCGCAAGTGAAACAAATTAAGGAACATCGTGCAGTCTTAGCTTCCACAGAATTAAACTTTCTCTTGTCTCTTCTGAACTCAGACTTGGACTGAGAGACCGGCGCATGAAATTCTAACTTCTTTGCATTGAAGTCTTTCACGCGCGGCATACTCCTCATATCCATTTCCAGAAATTTTGCTGCTTTCACTAAGACGTTGAAGCCAAGTAACATTGGACCCACAAGCATTAGTCTTAGGTCATCTCGCAGTCCATTGTAGAACTTGTTGACCTTGGTCTCCTCATCTTCCCACATAGACCTCTCATAACGACCCAGACTGATGAACTCATTCAGGTACTCATCCACTGAGTGCGCTCCCTGCTCCAGGTGTAAACACTGGTTATGTAGTGCCAAATGCTTTGTTGAGAGCATGTACCTTAGAAGGAATGACTCATGGATGTTTTCCCAAGATATTTTGGTAAGTTGTCTCCCACCAAATTTGTGCGCCAACACTTCTTCCCACCAAAGTCTTGCTTCTCTTATAAGTAGGAAGGTGGCCAAGGCTACCAACATATCCTTAGTTATAAGTATTGATGTTAAAGTCCTCTTTATTTTTGACAACCACTCAGCAACTCTCCTAGGGGATTCGGTGCACATGAAGGATGGAGGGTTGAGGCTCAGAAAGTACTTTAATAGTTGATAGCGCAATTGCGGTTCCGCTTCTGGCTCACTTCCCCTTGTCAGAACTGGGGCCACAATAAGACTGGGAGGTTGTACCAGCCTTCCTAACCATGCATTCTGTGCGGCCATGACCGCTTCTGTGGCCACTCGAATTGTTTCAGCAGAAGGGAGGGTTGCATGTACATGGACAGACACACTATTCTCCATAGTGTTAAGGGGTTGAGACTGCCCCTCACCACTCCCAGTCACCTATAATCGTGTAAGACACAATTTAGTGACTGAAAACAAGGCAAACAACAATCATGGAATGCTCAAGTTCCGCAAACAAGTATGTTTTTCCATTCCTAAGTGGGCATTCTTATTAGTTTTTGTCATTTTTTTGGTGAGCGCACACCCCGTGCACACCACCCCTTAAAAAGAATTCGTCCTGAATTCGCTAAACTATGGATCGACGCCCTAAGTCCGATACCAAATTGTAACACCCTGCCAGTACAAATAATATAACAACAGGTCCGGCCGGGACAGCTCGCCGTACTATACACACTAGCTAGGCATTATAAGGTGATAATCAGGAAAAGAACTACAACAACACTAGAGTACATAAAGCGTAAGCGGAAACATTTGGATTAAACATATTTTAGAATTGTCCACTATCCCAGGAATGAAACAAATAGAGTTACGGCCTTAAGGCCTTACGTTTATCAAATGTATAGAAACTCAAAACATACATCGACACGCAGGCCGGTAATACATGTAAAGCAGAAAAGATGCTGGCCTTCAAGGGCCAACACAGCAAAAGGGCCACCACCCGCTATTTCCCGCTAGGCTCACCTACACCTGCAACCAACATACAATAAGAGGTAAACGAGGGTCAGCTATGAGCTGACCACAAACCGCGTAACGATCCCACCCGTCGGCAATCTAGCCGACTCAGGGGCGTGTCACCGCTAACCTGCAAGCAAGCCGTACATGCAACATGCAATATTATACAGAAAGTGCAACTACACTACAAAGGGTGAGGTTTCAAGCACAATCAATCTTCTAGGTTGAGCATCAAGTAAAAGGGAACCTAGGTATGCAGATGATGTTGGTTGGGTTCACCCGGAGGTTCCCCACAACCGCCTAACCAACCGCATGAGGCTAACATAACATCATTTAAAAACATCACAAACGCGGGTACTCACGACCACACGCTCCATGCTCATAAGACATGCTTCCAAGGTACTCTTTCGCGAGCACCAACGCCACTCTAAGTTAGATAACCTTAGGTGGGATAAGAGCTTCTGGCCTGACTAGATAAACACCTTTTACGGCCTCTCCCATGATCACACGGCTTTACAAGAGGTAACTTCCTCCTACCGATAAACATGGAAACGGGTTCGGTTCAGCCAATGCCTGTGCTCTTGTCATCGTGATCGAACGCACGATGCGGGTATGGCATCACCTCGGCCCGTAAGGGTTTAGCACTTGCAAGTGCTACACAAAACATAAGTTACGCACCTAATCCATTCACGAGGACCTAGGCTTCACAAATAATTAATGAAGGAGGTACAAGTCACTCCACTTCAAATCGCGTGGTGAAGGTTTGCATTCAACCACTCTCAAGCATGGGGCTTTTGTTAGGAGCTCCAACAGCAGTCTAATCTCAAGTCCGGCAATATGATAGAAAATCTCACGGAGTCATTCTCCGACACGCATTCTAAGCTTATCCTAAATGCAACGTCGCAATCCAAGCATCACCGATCCGGGCTCACGACCACGAATAGGCTTCACACACAATGCCTAAATCCGCACGACTACCAGATTTCTATATGCAATATGCCGGGGACGGACACAATTGACCCGGAGTTCCGAAGAACTAGAGGAAATCCTATACTTCACCCATTTGGTGAAAGGTATTCCTCATGCAAGCATAGAAGAGGAATGAGAGGACAAAACACGTCCTAAGACCGGGAGGAAAGATCGTTACCCTTGGATCTTTCTTCTTTGCCAGAGATCTGAGATTTCACTCGGATAGAAAGAACCGCAATAGGCTGCTCTTTCCAGATCTAAAAAACGGCTCGCGATTCGGAGCTCTGAAGCTCCCGCAATGGCAGAAAACGTCACCTTCTTCTTCCTCGCTGTCGCTGTTTTTCCTCGGCTACTGTCTTTTTCACGCTTAAAGAAGATATGATTTATTAGTAAAAGAGGGTATATAAATATCCCTCTGGACAAACCCTAAGAATAACCCAGAAGTAAATCCCATTCCTTAGATTTAAAGATCTGGATCAGACGGCTAAGATTAAGAAGTCGCGGGTCTGATATTTCGCAAATCGCCATATTGAAACTGCGTTCGACGAACAGCTTTAAAACTGCGTTCGACGAATGGCAGTAAAGCTGCGCTCGACGAATGGCAGTAAAGCTGCATTCGACGAACGACTAACAAACCTGCGTTCGATGAACGGCTGAAATGCTGCGTTCGACGAACGACTGTTAAACCTGCGTTCGACGAATGACTGCCTGCGTTCGACGAACGACTGCCTGTGTTCGATGAATGGCGGCCTGCGTTCAATGAACGGCTGCTATGCTGCGTTCGACGAACGGCTGCTAAACCCGCGTTCGACGAACAGCTGCCTGCGTTCGATGAACGGCGGCCTGCGTTCTACGAAAGGCTGCTAAACCTGTGTTCGACGAATGGCTGCCTGCGTTCGACGAACGGCGGCCTGCGTTCGACAAACGGCTAACAGACCTGCCCTTTCTAATTTCTCGGGAAGTATATTTCCCTGCTTTTATGATTTATATTTCGAGAGGTATTAATCCTGCACATTAATTTCTCGAGAGCTATAATTCTTGCTATTAATTTCTCGAGAAGTAATATTCCTGCATATTCATTTCTCGAGAGCTTAACTTCTGTCTTCTTATTTCTAGAGAAGTATAAGTTCTGCCTATTTGATTTCCCGAGAAATCAATTCTTCTGCTTATATAAATTATATTTTGAGAAGTATTATTCTCGCATAATAATTTCTCGAGAGCTATAATCTCAGCCTTTTAATTTCTCGAGAAGTAAATTTGGGGTGTTACATTGAATGTACCGAAAGAGTTTGCGAGGAATATGAGTTGAGGCTCGCTGAGCTAAAAAAATCATTTTGAAAAGCTAAGAAGGATGATGATTACTACAGGGGAAAGTTGTTGCCCTATTTGTCGAGCTCATGACAATCAAAGCTGGTCCTGTTCAAATGTCTATGCGACCAGGAACTTCTGGCAGTCTTCCTGAAATGAGGTCGACTTCCGAGATTGTTGTGATTCCTATGGAGCAGGTGGATAAGGATATGTCAAAGATCCATCGAGCTACAATGTCAGCTAATCATAACATGGCGTCTGTTCTGACTGTCGGTAATGAGATGAAAGATGTTGCAGCTTGTGTTGGGTGAAAACGTCCAACTAGGAGATTGATTTTAGTTATCAATTTTATGAGGTCTCAAGAATATTTATTATGGATGATTTGAATTCGTTGTAATATATTGTGACAATCTTTTTTTTGCACTATGCGATCTCTATATTTGTTGTGATGCCGATCTCTTTTCATTTGCTAATTTCTGTGTTGTTGTTTGGAATTCTGTGGTCTTCGTTTATTAAGATCAACTATACTACTTGTTATCTCTCTTAACTTGCATTGTCCAACGGCCTGTACAGCTTACTGGGAGGTCTCGAGGAAAGTCATCATTACGAAAATATTCGTTGGCTTCAATAAATAGCTGGCCTTATAATTATTATTTCATACTTTCTGAATGCACCCAAAACACGAGTCTCAGCGATCTCCCATAATGGTGACTGCCCGAGTTTCCGTTGCTGAAACTTTCTTGAGCGCCGATCACAAACCTTGTAGACTTTCTAAGGATGAATATCTGTCTTTTTTGTAGAAACACATCATTCAAAACCAAATCATTGTCAGATCGCCTCTGGAGAATGAAGGGTTGAGTTTTGGTGCGGAGAACAAATTTGGTATTCCAGTCGATCACTTTGACTATGGCTTGAAGTTCCCTCTTGCTTAGGAAATTCTCAAAGTGATGGATTACTATGAAATTGTGTTCGGCCAACTGCCACCCAATTCTATCGGTCTCATAAATGTTTTCATTAACTATCTAAGATTGGCAAGGATAAGACATTCCATGACTCTCTTCCATGCGACCTTCACCGTGAAGTTGTTGAAAGAAGGGCAGAAGAAAGAGAAATTCAAAGGATTAGTATATTTTTCTTGTAATGGTATAAAAGTTTTAAGTCTTCCTAATACAATTCCATTCTTGACGGAGAGATTTTTGACCTTTGAAGGCGTTCTCGGCGGTCTCAAAAGCTTACCATCGCCCAGAGAGGAAGGGGTTTTCAGGAAAGCAAAAGCGATCTCAGAAGAGGAATTGAAGATCTTAGCCTTTCAGGCGAAAAAGCTCTTTGATCTCATCCATTATCTGGCGATCAGGCCAGATATCGCAGTGACCACTCTAGAAGAAAGTAAGCAGTTAACCGCGGCCTCGTGCGATCTCACTGTTATTTTCCTATCTTTCTAACTTTTTTCTTTTCAGCGGCCTTCAAGGTCCTTGTCATCGATCCCGTGGCACCAAATGAAGAAGTCCTCACTCAGAGAGAAATGCGGTTGAGGCGAGACCGCGCAAGAGAAGCTATGAGCCCGCTGAAGAGCCCGAGGCCTCTGGCAAGCCTTTTCCTTTGATTGTCTTTACTAAGAAATTAAAAGATATCAACGGGAAGCCCCTTTTTAAAGGAATGCGAAGGGAAAGAGTGTGAAGGTGTCCACAACCATTCATTTTTTGAGCAGAAAAATGGCGTGCCATGCTCATGCAGTCACCCCCGTGTTTTATGGTGAAAGCAATGCCAAATAGGCATACAAGATTGTAACCAATTTTCTCCCTGACATGGCCGTGCAAGCGACCGTCAGGAGCACGATCTTAAATCATCATATGAGGAGATCTCTTCGCACTGCCATGAAGGAGATTGGTCTCATACAACAAGAATTTTTTATTAGGGTACTTTACCTGCGGCCTTATACCTATTTTATTATGACCGTGCGTTCTGATGGGTTTTTCTTTGCAGAAATCAAAGAAGGAGGCCTATAATATTGAAAATCCAGATTTTCAAAAGGCTATGATGAAGCACGTGAAGGATACGTCGAACTCGACGATCGATAAGCTTCGTGAGCAAGGCGGTCTTAATTCAAAGTTTCAAGAAGTAAGATTTGATGGTCTCTTCCCAGCGATGGCAATGATTGTTGGATCGATAGGCGCCCTTAGAGGGGGGGTGAATAAGGGAATAAAAATTCTTTTTAATAATGTTATGAAAATTACTAAATTGTTTGATAATATGAAAAGGCAAAATTACAATTTAGCTAATTTGTAAGAATATCAAAATAACCAAGTTTAGAAACAAGTACTAAATTGTTTTATGATGAAAGAGATTGAACTAAACAATTTATATAAAGTAATTAGAATTGAAAACTTTGTAACCAATATTTAGAGATAATGCCAAATGATAGAAATCAAGTAAACACAAATAGAGACATGATTGTATATATACAAAAAGGTGTTTACATAAATTTGATTTCAATATCGCTAGAAATCAGAGGCGTACAAATGTAAATATATTTTCCTTTTCTATACCGACTTGTATCCCCATAAACCGGGTTGCTTTATCCTATCCCTCCCCGGATAAGGCCTCAAGCCGCTCTAGCCAATCCTTCCCCGGATATGGCCTCGAGCCCCCTCGATCTAACTAGTCGCCAACATAAGACGAATTCCCCACTAAGTCCTAACCAGGCCTAGTCGCCAACACAAGGCAAATTCATCCCTAAGTCCTACCCATACCTAGTCGCCAACACAAGGTGAATTCTCTAAATGGTTACAAAAAATATGGAATGAAAATAATGATAACAATTATAAACACTCCCTATATGAGATCTTCTGAAGTCGGAGATGAAGGATCGCTGTAGTATGAGCGAGGTCGAAGCGATCGTCCTTCGGATGTAGCGTGACGTAGTCCTCCTCCAGAATTCTCCTTAAGCTTTTAGTGGGAGATCCATCTTCGGCTGCATAACAACAATAGAATTGTGGCACTTGCAACCTCTCTGGGATGGATGCACCAACAAGAGAAAGAGCCCATCAATTTATAGAACTTGAAGATAGCGCCTGCGGTAGCTCCTAGCTCCTGCGGTAGCTCCTAGCGCCTACGGTAGCGTTCGTGTGGAGCGGTTGCGAAACCGTCGGCGGCGTGGCGCTGTGCACGAACTTGAGATAGCGTCAGGCGGTAGTGCTAGCGCTGGCGGTAGCATTCGTGGAGCGGCTGCGAAACTGTCGGCTGCATGATAGAACAATATTTCGTCGAAAGAAACAAAATTCGTCGAACGCCCCTTCGTCGAACGCATCCTTCATCGAACAGAACTTCAAGTTCGTCGAACCCATTTGTCGGCCGCAATGTCGTTTAGTGAAGGCTCAGTTCGTCGAACAGAGCTTCTCGTTCATCGAATGCAACTTGTCGATCATTAATTCGTCGAGCGCAGCAACATTCATCGAACGAAGCTCCTCGTTCATCGAACGCAGCTTGTTGATCGAAAATTTGTCGAACGCAGGAATATTCGTCGAACGGCCTTCATATTTTGTCGAACGAAAATATTCGTCGAACGGAATTTTCATCGAACGCAGGCAAATTAGTCGAACGGAACCTGAGCTAGCGCCTAGCAGTAGCTCTAACGCTGGCGGTAGTGCATTATTCCAGATGTTTGAATTCAGCTGCTTTCTACCTGTGGAGTATTACACCTATAGTTCCTGCACACTATAAACACACGACAAGCCAGATCAAATACAATATGGGATTTGTTATTCTCAAACAAAGGGATATGACACACATGTCCAACAATCTCCCCCTTTTGATAATAACAAATCCTCTTAGCAAGAAATCAACAATAGTGTTTATAGTATATGATAAGCAAGATGATAGTGCAACTATAGTATATGATAAGCATGATGATATGCTATTTCCCCTATCTTAATTCTCCCCCTACATAAATGCAATTCATGTTTTACTCCCCCTAAATGATAGATTACATGAATTATTCTCCCCTTACTCTTCTATATTTCTCCTATATAGATTTCTTCAATTAATCTCCCCCTTTTGGTATTATCAAAAGAAGGTAGGGTGAGAGTAGTAAGGAGTCATTCTTTAGGCTAGTTTATAAATCATGATCGAGCTTTTGTAATATATGAAATGATAAAGAGTTTAAGCATAGTATATATAAGAGATTTCAAAGAAAAAGATAATAGTTGTAAGCAAGCGTAAAATTATAAGAAACATCTTTTTGTAAGCATGAACATCATAAGTAAAAATATGAGTTTTAGTTCAAAATTGAAAGATGTTTTAACCTTTTTGAAATCTCAAAGTTTCTCATAAAGATACCAAGAATGAAATGAACATATCAAAGAAAGATTATACTACAATGTTACTTAATTTTAAGTTCAAGAAATACCAAAACATTATAGAGATCATGCTAGGTTATCTAGTGCATTTCTTATATAAAGAGTAGTATAAATAAAGCATTTGAATCCAATACTCATGAGAAGAAGTGTTATGAAAGATAATGATGTGCACATAAGTGTATTTTGGGTAATATTAACAATTGATTTAAATCACAAAATACAAGACATATGTAGAGTAAAGTGCACAATAAAACACAAGTAAATTACTTTCACACACTTTTAATGCACATAATTTTTAACAAAGTGGTTTAGTAGCAAAGGTTTGCACAAGACACTTTACTATTCTTTCCAAGGTGATCAACCTTACAATGCTTATGAAGACTTATCAGGAGGTTCAAGTAGTGCTTGGTGGAGTTATATTTGTCTACATATATAATTTTTTGTTCACATTTGTGAGACAACATTTTCCAAATACACTTGTTTTGCAAACCAAATTTTTAACTTAACCACTTTTCTAAATTTCATAAGTGCAATTCAAATGTAGTGTAGGGAATAAACTTATGCAAGTTTTAATTCATTGTACAAATACAATACACAAGCAAGCATTTTAGATTTAAACACACATGTTGATTATCAAAATAGGTGAGTGAAATGTATCATTATCAATCATAAAACATTTACTCATACTTAGAGGCATGCTAAGCTTGGTTCTACACATTTTTTTAATACAATTGATGCACTTAAATAGATATATCAAAGCATGATAAACAAAACAATGTTCATAGTAATTAGAAGAAATAAATGTTGACATTGTAAATAATTCTAAATAATAGAATTCATTCATGCTTGATATTAGCAATAAAGATCATACAGTTTTTTTTGTAGTTTTATCATTTTTTTAAAGAGACAAAAACAGAAAAACAGAAAAACACAAAAACATATTTTTGTATTTTTGAATTTTGAATTTTTTTAGTTGATTTTTCATAATATGAATAAAACACAAATATAAAAAAACATATTTTTGTATTTTTGAATTTTGAATTTTTGTAGTTGATTTTTCATTATATGGATAAAAACAGAAAACCATAAAACATATTTTTGTATTTTTGAATTTTGAACTTTTATAGTTGTTTTTTTCATAATAGGAATAAAACACAAATAACAAAAGTCAAAAACACAACAAATAAGTAGTACATATGAACTAACATATTTTTATATATTTTTAGAAATTTTAAAAATCAGGAAAATCAAACACCCACGCTAGCGCCAGCGCTAGTGATAGCGCGGCAAACACTACGTGATTTTTTGAGAATTTTAAATTTTTGATTTTTGATTTTGATTAAGTGTCCTTAGAGTAGTCTTATGCAGAAATTTTGTAATTTTTGGAGATGTCTTGATTGCTCAAATTTGCATAAAACTATAGCTTTTTCAAATACATGTGTTTTACAAAAACATTTAAGCTCAAAAAGATAAATTATGCAAACACAAGAGGACATTTTTTATTAAACAACCCAAAATATGCATGATTTAAGTGATAAGTAAATAAAATGATCATGCGAAGAGTAAAACAAGTATGTCCTAAGATTAAAGACTACCCCGACTAAATGTCTACACCCTAGCCCCGTACTAAATGACAGATGGGCATGAGGAGCTGCACACATGTCGTAGGTTGGGGTGTTAGTCCCATGTGCATACACTAGAGAACGCTCAACCTAGCACTCTTTCCCCCCAGTGCCTCGCAGCGCCCCACTGGAATCCTCCCCGGTTAAGGACAAGACATGACTTAGAGGTTAGGTTTCTAATGCATACAACCCTACGCCCCCGCTATTGTGAGATATGAAGTCATAGGTGAATAATCCTTAGACAACCTATGCTTTTAAACTATGGGTTGATTTATAAACTATGGGTTTTGTTTAATGTGATGAGTTATATAAAGCCTCATAGTTTTTCTACTTTTATTAGATGACGATATGAGATAACTAGCACAATTACTGATATTCAATAAGGGATAAAGCTAGTATGATGAGTTTTGGGTTTAATGTCATGTCATAAGATTAATATTAATATTGCATGTATTCCAAAATAGAGTTTCAAAGTATAGATCTAGAATAGAGTGATGATTAAGTTTGATTTATACTTTCATTACAAAGTTGATTCTAGAGTCTACAAATATGAGAGATACATGCAATCACTAGCAAAGAAGATTCATACATCAAATAATGGAAAGAAATACATAATTCATATTTTTATCATAAGATTCATAATTCCTAAGTGATAGACATCATTGATTTGAGACATTTCTTGATAGAACATGAATTATGAATTATGATTATAGACAATTTTGCATAGAATATATGTTAGATCATCATGATGTATGTGAATTCTATTCCTTCTAGACTTACGACTATTATGATTTGATGATTTTCTTTTGAATGAGCGAGATTAATTTGTAAGTCTACAACATGATGATCATGCAATCATATCAAAGACAAAGATCACAAATATAATGTTTTGAATTTTAAAATAAAATTGCATTTAATAATTGAATTTATTGATCTTTGGTTTTGCATGGTAATATATGATTCATGATACAATATTCATATATATTCTAATGATTAATCCATAAACTATGTGTTTGTTGGAATTTTAGTATTCTATTTATGATTTCAAATCACATAATTATCATGAAATTTGAATAACATTGTAAGTGTTATACCTAGCATAAATATATAAGCATAGACCAAGAAGTGATGCTAGTATGATGAGTTTGAATGAAATGTTATTACATAGGATTAATGGAGATAATGTTGCATGTAATATGAGAAGTTTTCAAATTAATTTTCTTTAGACCTAGAATGAAATGATTAAACTTTTGATTTGATCTTAATGATACAAGATGATTCTAAGGTCTAAATTACATGCAAACATTGGTGACACACATCACACACATAATATCTAAATTAATATATGAAACAATTATACTAAGGATAGCATGTGATGAAAAATCAATAAACACAGAAATTTCCAAATCAAGCAAACTAAGATAACTTTTAAAATGGAGTTGAAATTGGGCAAGTTGACAGCACCAAATGAACTCAAATGGGCAAGCCTAGCTCACCGTTAGATGGAGATTTCTATGCTCTTTCCGAAAATATATTAAACGCGAAAATCGGACGAGCGGATCAAAAGATATGACTGTTTGAAGTTTTGATCGTAAACTCGCATTTTTTAAAGATTAAACATGCGTTTAGATGAATTTATGTTTTCAATTTTTCTAGATAATATTCTTCATTATAAGGGCTATCATATGCAGCAAACAAAAATAGAAAAGAATAAAAAACGCTGCGCATTTTAATTTTTAGTTTAAGCCCTTTAATAAACCATTTAAATCCAAACTTTAAAATAGTTTCAATAGTCTTGATAATAATTTCAATATTCAATTTCTAATGATAATTCAAGACAATTAAGGGTAAATGATTTAAAAGGATAAAGAATAATCAGAGATGGGAGATAGATCACTTTGAAAAATATATGACTTAATGTTCAATTTTTATTCAATTTGATTTGTTAAATATAAGGCTTAAAATATGAAAGTCATATTTTATGATATATAAAGTGATCATAGCATGTTTGTTCAAAAAATAATAAAAAAATAAACAAAAGAAAAGTGACAATAAGCATATCATGAAGTAGAGTTGTGATATTTCATTTTTATTTGTTTCTACTTCATGCAAATGATAGGATACTAATGAATAAGAGATTTAGGTATCCAAAGGGGACCAAGTGGGATGGTTCCTTTGGGTACTCAAATACATCGTGGTGGTTTTTTAGGAGACAAGGATAAATGGGCCCTTGCAATTAAAGTTGATGTGTCATTTTTCTTTAAGGGTCTCCATTCATACCTTGGTTGTTTATCTTTTAAATTCATATAATGATTATGTGACACCTTTATATGATTATATTTGTTTGAAAAATAATTCATTTGTGATTTATGTTTATTCAAATTATTTTTCAAAATAGATTGATGTTGATAATCATAATGAATTTTATTATATGGATTCTTTGAAAGTTTATAAGAGTGATTGTTTTTCTTTAGAAGTGATTGTTGAAAGAGTGGGTTACAATATATTTTAAAAGATTGATTATTATTTTGATGATTTTCATTTCCACTCTTTCTTATAGACATACTCTTATAATATGAAGGATAATATTTTGTACTTTGATTTTCATGTAAAGGAGTTTTTAAATTTGAGTCATGTTTGAAAATATATTGAGACTTATAATAGTGGCTCTTAAGAATTTTGTGAGGGTCATAATTCTTTTTGAAACTAAACTCCTTTTGAGTTAATGTATGAAAATGATCCTTTTTAGAAATGATTTTGTAAATTATTTTATCTTTGTTATTCAAAATCTTATGATGAAAGTCATTACTAGAAATTAGAACTTTTTCAACAAAAGATTTTAATTGTCTTAACTTACAGGTTAAAGCATCATTTTCAAATATCAATTTTTCATTATGCTTTTTAGAAACTAAGAGCCCTTTTTCAATATCCTTGAATTTTTCTTTTAATAAATTGCAACCAAAACAAGGAATAGGAATTTTAACTAAAGAGCATGAAAGAGAATTTATCACATCAATATTTGATTCTACGTTATCGTTTGCTTTTAAAGATTTATTTTCTAAATGTAATTTGGAATTAGCAATTTTAACTTTAAAATTTTACGTTTGGCAATTTTAAGCATACGAGATGTAGAAATGGAATTTGTTACAAAAAGAGGAGTTTTTGATTTTCTTACATTGATATGGGATGAGGCAAGATTTGAACCAATGATTCCTTTGACATCTTCTTTGCATTCCTCTTCCATAGTTGAATTTTCGTCTTCTCTTTTGCTTGATGTGTTGCCAACAAATGAGTCCAATATTGTGACGTTGTGTTCTTCTTCCTCCAAGCATAAGTCCTTATCAGTTTCTTCTCTTGGATCCACAAGGAATTGCTCTTGCTCATCATCTGTGGAAGGAAGACTATAAGTATTCTCAAGAAATTTCCAAACTTCATAAGCAGTAGGAAGTGTATAAATAAGTTTGAGAATATTTTGATCTAATGCACAATATAGACTATTAATAGATTTGGCATTTAAAAACATTTCATTTTTATTTAAAATACTTAGGGGCATTTTAATTGTAATATTCCATACTTTAATATCCAAAAAATTAAGAAATTTTTCCATAAGAAATTTCCACCCATTATAATTTTTGCCTTCAAATTAAGGTGGTGCTAAAGATTTTTCATTTATAAGAGAGTTTCCCCACTAGTAGAAGCGAGATCATGAGACGCCATTATTCCCAGTTTGTAAACCTACCTCTGGTACCACTTGTTGGATCAATAGGCACCCTTAGAGGGGGGGGGGGGGGGGGGTGGGGGGTGAATAAGGGAATAAAAATTCTTTTTACTAATGTTATGAAAATTACTAAATTGTTTTATAATATGAAAAGGCAAAATAACAATTTAGCTAATTTGTAAGAATATCAAAATAACCAAGTTTAGAAACAAGTACTAAATTGTTTTATGATGAAAGAGATTGAACTAAACAATTTATATAAAGTAATTAGAATTGAAAACTTTGTAACCAATATTTAGAGATAATGCCAAATGATAAAAATCAAGTAAACACAAATAGAGACATGATTGTATTTATACAAAAAGGTGTTTACATAAATTTGATTTCAATATCGCTAGAAATCAGACGCGTACAAATGTAAATATCTTTTCCTTTTCTATACCGACTTGTATCCCCACAAACCGGTTGGCTTTAGCCTATCCTTCCCCGGATAAGGCCTCAAGCCGCTCTAGCCAATCCTTCCCCGGATATGGCCTCGAGCCCCGTAGATCTAACTAGTCTCCAACTCAAGGCGAATTCCCCCCTAAGTCCTACCCAGACCTAGTCGCCAACACAAGGCGAATTCCTCCCTAAGTCCTACCCAGACCTAGTCGCCAACACAAGGCGAATTCTCTAAACGGTTACAAAAAAATATGGAATGAAAATAATGATAACAATTATAAAAACTCTCTATATGAGATCTTCTGAAGTCGGAGATGAAGGATCACTGTAGTATGAGCGAGGTCGAAGCAACCGTCCTTCGGATGTAGCGTAACATAGTCCTCATCCAGAATTCTCCATAAGCTTATAGTGGGAGATCCATCTTCTGCAGCATAACAATAATATAATTGTGCCACTTACAACCTCTCTGAGATGGATGCACCAACACGAGAAAGAGCCCATCAATTTATAGAACTTGAAGATAACGCATGCGGTAGCTCCTATCGCCTGTGGTAGTGTTCGTGTTGAGCGGTTGCGAAACCGTCGGCGGCATGGTGCTGTGCACGAACTTGAGATAGCGCTAGGCGGTAGTGCTAGCGCTGGCGGTAGCGTTCGTTTGGAGCGGTTGCAAAACCGTCGGCTGCGTGACAGAACAATATTTCGTTGAACGAAACAAAATTCATCGAACGCCCCTTCGTCAAACGGAACTTCAAGTTCGTCGAACCCAGTTGTCGGTCGCAATGTCGTCGTGGGCAGGCTCAGTTCGTTGAATGGAGCTTCTCATTCGTCAAATGCAACTTGTCGAGCATTAATTCGTCGAGCGCAGTAACATTCATTGAATAGAGCTCCTCGTTCGTCGAACGCAGCTTGTTGATCAAAAATTCGTCGAACGCAGGAATATTCGTCGAACGCCCTTCACATTTCGTCGGACAAAAATATTCGTTGAACGGAATTTTCGTCGAACGCAGGGAAATTCGTCGAACAGAACCCGAGCTAGCGCCTGGCAGTAGCTCTAACGCTGGCGGTAGTGCATTCTTCCAGATGTTTGAATTCAGATGCTTTCTACCTGTGGAGTATTGCACCTATAGTTCCTGCACACTATAAACACACGACAAGCAAGATCAAATACAATTTGGGATTTGTTATTCTCAAACAAAGGGATGTGACACACATGTCCAACAATGATGATAGAGGAAGATTTCGGTCACGATATCCGAGACCGCTGGAGAGGATGAGACCACTGAAAACGTGAATATAGAAAGCGATCGTGCAACTGTGAGCGGAAGTCAATATACCCTTGGCGGTGATCTAAGTTCAGTCGCGGTCTCAAGTTCTAGATCAAAGGTTTCCCAAAGCTCAGACGAGTCTATCGAGGAAATCGATTCTTCTTTGTCAGAAGAGCGGTCTCCGAAGAGACTGAGGAGCGATTGAAAAAACTAGGAATATGATGTAGTAGATTTTCTTTTATTTGCTCAAAAGATGTAACTGCCGGTTTCGCGATCTCTTTACTAATACTTTGGAAATTAATGAAATATTTTGCATACCTTTGTATCTTATGTAGGTGAATGCTTTCCTTGTTCATTGTGCTTGTGTCAATCTTACTATTCGCGATCATATAATTATCCTTAGGGAAGATAAATCGACCGCAATAGATAACAACCGGTCTCTCGAATTATAGCGGAAGAATAACTCTTATTATACACGATCTCATTTTTATCGAGGTAAAATTTGACATTTGATCTCAATGTCTATGACATCACCGAGCTTGAAACAATTATTATACGCATAATATTTTATACTTTGAACAACTCATAGTGGCGGTATTCTTTTCGTCAGACCCCCCCCCCCCCCCATAATGTGATGTAAGATACTAACTTTAATCACGTGAAATCTTCATATATTGAGATCACTAAAATTAAATGAGATCGTTTGTAAATGGCGATCTATAGTAACTGAAAATCCTTTGTCGAGATGTTGAATCAGAACCATTCACAGATAATGATTCTGAATGTTTCAAGTTATTTGGAAAAACACATAAGCAAGAGACGAGTGGAGATCTCCAGTAGTTCAGACCACCCCTTCCGCGAATGATAACCAGATTTTGAACTTTGAAGTTTTGAAGATAGATATCCAGGGGTCTCAGTTTTTCAGACCGTTACTTAGTAAAAAAAGGTTGGGGTGAGATCTCTGAATAATCTCATTTCACCCAGATTCCTCGTAGCTTAAAAACCTTGAACCATTGTTAAAGTTGGGTAGATAGCGGTCTCGCATTTCTCAGACCGTTAATCAGTAGATTAATAAAAGAGAGATCACGAGAATACCCTCGTATGCTCTTGGAAAGACAAGTAGAAGGGTGCATTTAGTCGATGGTCTCCATTTCTCCAGACCATACCTTATAAAAATTCACATTAGAAAAGTTCTATAGTTGATGATTCCAAATATCTCAAATTAATTCTCAACTGATTCATACATAGGAAAAACCCAGGCGGCGGTCTCAAATTCTCCAGACCGCCCCTTCACAGAGCACAACCAAACTACTTATGGATGGCAATTTTCAATATTTTGGATCGCCTTTCATCATATTAACATACAATGGATCATAGGCGGCGACCTCAGATTATATAGACCGCACCTTTTCAACATCATGAAATACCCAAAGACTGGCAATCTCAAAATGTTCAGACCCCCCATTCATAGTAAAAAGATACTTAAAGCTTGATAGGTATTCAATCAGAGATGATCAAAAGGGCATGCGTGGTTTTCCTGTAAAGCCATACCGATATTGCTTTCCTTGAATAAACATCATAATTACTGAATTCTTGCCACTCTTGGGCTTAGGCTACGTTAACAAATGTTTCTGACCGTCCCTTGGCGATCCTTGGACCAATGAGTACCTGAGGGTTACAGAGAAAGATGACCAGCGGGGTAGGTGCGGTAATGCTGTAGGAGTTACACCGACATTGCTTTCCCTAGGAAAAATCATCAAGAGTGTAACGATGCCCTGAAAAGCATACAGAGCTAGACATTCAACTAGAATTCCATTGATGTAGAGTCGTGTCAGATGCTAGCAAGGAACAGACATCCTAAAGATCCTCCGCAAGAGCTTGGTGAGCTACAGCTACATAAATTCAAATTCTCCCGCCATCTATGGTCCTGGCAGATGTACATCTCAAGCTTCAAGTCGAGTGGGCATCAAGTAGGATCCATTGTTGACTCACATGATAGGATATTTGCCTTTAATGATAATCTATCTCAGTGTTTCTCTTTCAGTATATATAGTACAAGTGGTTATAACCACATCAACATATTGTTTGAAAGAAGTAGAGCAAAAGAAGAAAGAAAAATGTAAAATACAAGCTTTCAAGAAAAGAAATGCTTGAGATCATCTCCACTCCACGTGTGTGATATCTCATCTCTTCATAAGTTTGAATACGATATGCACCATTCTTAAGAACTTCTATGACAATGAATGGCCATACCCAATTTGGATTGAGCATTCCAACTGATCCAGACCTTGTTGTTGCATCTACCTTCTTGAGGATAAGATCCCCAGCAAAAAATTCTTTAATTCTAATATTTTTGTCAAAATACTTGGCCATTCTTAGCTTTACTTCTTCCTTCCTAATTGTTGTTGTGTCTCTCAACTCTTCAAAGAGATCGAGGTTGCATTTTAGCTCTTCATCATTCACTTCCATCCAGCTATCTTGATTCTGCAGAGATTGTAACACCCATGGACTTCTTACTTCCAATTCAACTAGGATAAGAGCTTTCGAGCCATGAGAAAGTTTAAAAGGAGTCTCCCCAGTATTTGAGGCTGGAGTCATCCTCAAGGCCCATAATACCAAAGGTAACTGTTCTACCCAATTACCTCAGAGATTTTCTACTTTTTTTCTTCAAGAGATTGATTATCAGTTTGTTGGCAACTTCTACCCAACCATTACTTTTAGGATGATGCACAGAAGCAAACCGCAACTTGGTGCCGATTTGATCACAGAAATTTATAAGTTTGGAATTGTTGAATTGAGGACCATTATCTATGATTATTGATGTAGGGATTCCATGCCTGCATACAATCTCCCCTAGATAAAATTCCTTACAACCTGAGTAGTGGTTTTAGCCAACGCCTTCACTTCGATCCACTTGCTGAAGTAATCGATCATCACTAAGATACACTTGCGCTGACCACTAGCCAAGGGAAAATGCCCAATCAAATCTATCCCCCAAACCGCAAACCGCCTTGGAGTTTCTATCGACTTGAGGTGCTGAGCTGGTTGATGCCGAAGAGGAGCAAATTTCTTGCATTGAACACACCTTTTTGCGAATTTCTCTGCATCCTTCCTCATTTGAGGCCAGAAATAACCTTGCCTTAGAATCCTCTTTTCAAAAGTTCTAGCTTCTGAGTGACTGCCATACTCTCCCGAATGAACTTCTCGAAGGACAACCAGAATCTCTTCCTCAGAGATACATTTTGCCAAGGGTGAGAGAAAAGTCTTCCTATAAAGCACTCATGCAACAAGATTGTAATAAGCTTCTTTCAGTTTAAGCCCTTTCTTATCTTTTACCGTCAGAATGAAGCTCTCCAGTTGAGAGGTAGAGGATGAAAGGATCCATCCAAGATGGATGTTGATCTATTTGCATGATATCTCCTTATTCAATAGCCGGTTGAAATAATTCTAAAGTGATTCCTCCAGAAAGCAGACCAAACTTGGCCAACTCATCAGCTTCTGCAATCTCTTCTCTAGGAATGTGCTGAATAGTGAAACTCTTCAATTTTCATATCTCAATCTTTACTATAGCTTGGTATTTCTTCAAAAAATGATCTCTAGTCTCAAAGGTTCCATTTACTTAAGATGCCATTACTAAAGAATCTTTTTTGTATTGGACATCTTCAATTCCTAGCTCTCTTGCAAATCTAAGACCAGTGAGTAAGGCTTCATATTCTGCTTGATTGTTCGTTGTTGTAAAATAGAACATCAACGCTTGATTTAGTCTAACCCCATTAGGGTTAATAAGGACAACTCCTGCCCAGGAAGAATTCTCCCTGAAGCTCCATCAACGAAAATTGTCCATGCGAAAGGTGTTCCAACCTCCTTCTCCGAGCTAGCTTCTTTTGCGTCGATCATGAAATCTGCTAACACCTATACTTTGATTGCTACTCTGGAAATGTAAGAGATATCGAGTTCACTGAGCTCTATTGCCCACTTTGCCAATCTACCTGAATGTTCTGGCTTCTCCAATACACTTTTTAATTGAAGATCGGTGACAACCATAATTTAGTGAGCTTAGAAGTAAGGTCTTAGCCTTTGTGCTGAAGTCGCGAGTATTAAGGCCAACTTCTCAAGGATCGAATATCGGGTTTCTGCATCCTTCAAGATCTTGCTCACATAATAAACTAAAAACTGTCTATTCTTTTCTTCCCTGACTAGAAAAGAACTGATAGCATCGGAGCCAACCCCTAGGTATACAAAAAGTTCTTCTCCCTCTCTCGGGATTTAAATAAATGGAGTTGACGTCAACTGCTTCTTGAGCTGATTGAAAGGTTCATCACACTCCTTTGTCCACTCAAATTTAGCTCCTCCACGAAGAGTTTTACAGAAAGGAGCCCTTTTATCTCACGAGCGAGAGATAAAACATCTCAAGTCTGCCATCCTCCCACCTAGCTATTGAACATCCTTGGAGGCCTTAGGAGGTGATGATAAGAAGGATTTGTGCATATTTTTATTATAGTATTTAGGTTAATTTTTATATAAATTTGTAAATATTAGTTCTATTTTGGTTAAAAATCATTTCATTTACAATTTCTGTTCTAAATATATTTGTATTTTTGTTTTGCAGATTTTCTAGAGTTTTGCTCAAAATTGGCAGTACACGCCTAGGTCACGACGCCCTTGACCAGGGGCGTGTAATCATAAAGCACATCCAGAGTTGCTACTGATGAGATTTGAGCCAAGATCCACAGGTCCCACCCGTGACCTGTTTCACGCCCCTTGGTCACGCACATGACCAAGGGTGTGTAATATTAAAGATCAAATCAAGCCTTCCATGTGGACCACTCAGCCACTGAATCCAAAGTTGTCGCACAAGTCACGCTCGTGTCCCTCAAGTCACGCCTGTGACACACCCGCGTGATCCTTGAATTCCGGCGTGCCGCACTCAAGCCCATGCTGCACTCAATGCAGCCACCCAGGTACAAGCCCGTGACCCACATGTCATGGGCATGTAATGTCTGACTTTATCTAGTCATCACGCAAGCTCTATGTCGCCGTCCCAGCCAATGCAGAATAGTGATTACATGCCCAGGGTCACGCCCGGGACCAAGGGCTTGTAACCTCAAATTTTTTCCTATAAATTCAGGAGCTCATTTCCAGCAAAGGGCTCTCCTTCCCCCTGCCCATTTGGGCTCTTCTTGTATAGTTTTTCTGCATTTTAATTTTTAGGTTTAGTTTTTATTTCAAGTAATTTCCTTTCTTAATTTTAGTTTTACTTCTTGTAATTTTATTTCATGCAAGTTAGCTTAGCTTTAATTCCATGCAATGTAATCTCTTTTTATGGTAATGAAATTTTAAGCTCCTTTTTATTTATGCAAAATCTCTACTTTCCTCATCTCTTTTTCTAAATTTTTCCATTAGTTAATATTTAGTAGTTCTTGGTTTTTACAAGCTTTGTTTTGAAATTATCTTTTTCCTTATTATCGTTTCTCCTCTCCTTCGATTTATTCTCGAAAAAATAATGATATCGAGTACATATGTCGGTTATGAATTTTGATATATTTTTTTCGTATTCTAGTTAGCCTAGAAGCTTGTGTGCACGAATCGATCACTCGAGAATAAAAAGTGTTGCACGCACCCCTCGAGAGAGGATGACGTAAATCTTCTGGATAGGAGTAAAATTCTATAGTGGGATTCACCTCGTTAAAATGAGTATTAGGCTTTTCGGTTATAGGACGAGAGTCTGGCCATCAACATAATCTCAGGTAGGCGTATTTCTCTAGAGAGGTGCGTTCATAAGCTACGAATCTCGACTGTCAAGACATAGTTTAGAATGATAATATTTATCTTTTTATTTTCATTTCAAAGCGAGTTTAACTCAAGTTTTGTTTTTCTTTATTTTTTTTTGTTCTCTTTTATTTAGTTTTAATTATTACTCTTTTTCAATATTATTTCAGATAAAATAATAGTTAGCTTTCTAGAAGTAGAAGTACTCGACAGACCCGTGTTTAATACGACCTAGATATTTTTCTTAAGTATCCTATACTATAAATGATAAGGTACGCTTGCCTTCATCGGATATAGAACTGGAGAACATCATTAACAAATCTCTTAAATTCTCATAAATCCTAAATCAACTAATTTTATATCATGTTTTTGGCGCCGTTGTCGGGGATATTGTGTCGATATTTTGAAAAGAGAAGGCACTATTACTTTTATCAAAATTAAAAAAAAATAAGTAACTTTTATGTTTTATTCCTTTTTATTTTGTGTTTTGTTTTATTTTAAAAATGATTTTGCAGGTGATCGTGGTGATCGTCCGTCTCCAAATTAGGGACGTGCTTCTTTTTCCCCTCCTTCGTGTTTTTCTTTCATAATCATGTGCTTGAATTTTATTTTTCTTCTTCATACCTAGGTTTCAACATTGGGGACAATGTTGAATTTTAAGTATATGGTGTATTTCCCTTTCTTTTTTATAGGAATTCATACATAGGCTCTTGTCTATAAAGGGATGACCGGGTGGCGGTTGATCACACAACCCACTCCCCCCACTAAGGTAGTGGGGGGTGAGTTGTAGAGCAAACCGAACCCTCCATTTCCTCCGCCAACCGCCAGTGCGAGAGTGCGCGCAGAGTGAGCCGCAAGCAGCCGTACACGCCCCCCCCCCCCCCCCCCCCCCCCCCCCCCCCCCCCCCGCCTGTAGGGGGACGGCGTAGCCACACCCCACGAGGGGTGTGGCCAACCGCACCCTCCAAGTGGGGTGCGGCCAAACTGCAACCCTCAAGCGGGGTGCGACCAAGCCGCACCCCATGGGTGTGCGACCAAGCCGCACCCCCATGTGGGTTGCGGCCAAGCCGCACCCCCATGTGGGTTATGGCCAAGTCGCACCTCCCCTGTGGGTTGCGGCCAAGCCGCACCCCCATGTGGGTTGCGGCCAAGCCGCACCCCCATGTGGGGTGCGGCCAAGACGCACCCCACTTGTGCGGTGCAACCAAGCCGCACCCCCATTGTGGGGTGCGGCCAAGCCGCACCGCCCTTGTGGGGGTGCAGCCAAGCCGCACCCCCTTTGTGGGGTGCGGCCAAGCCGCACCCCCTTTGTGGGGTGTGGCCAAGCCCCACCCCCCATGTAGGGTGCGGCTGATGCGCAAATCTTAGCACACCGCTATAGGCGGTAGTAATACTGCGGCACGAAACGCCAGTGTACCGATCGTTCAAGTAATATAAAACGAGGAGTAATCCCCGAGTATCGAATCTCGAAGGAACACAGTAAGGTGGAGTTTACTTTTAAGGAAGGACTTGAGATCGAAGTCCTAAAGGTCGGATGGAATGCGGGGGAGTTGGTTTGGCTTTTGGAAAATAAAAGAAAACAACTACAACTACTCCTATGCAGGCCTTGAGCGCACTGCTTCGCTAGGCGGGATGAAAACTAGGCAGGCCTTGTACGCGCTGCTTTACAAGGTGAATGGACGAGAAGGCTTGCAGAATCGAACTGTGCAGGCCTTGAGCGCACTGCTTCGTTAGGCGAATGGATTACACGGGTCGCTATGCCATGCTTCACTAGGCGGATGAACGAGAAGGCTCGCGGATGGAATGGTTCACACCGGCGGAGTCGGAATGGATTACACGGGCTGTTAGCACCGCTTAGCTTGGCGGATGGACGAGTAGTCTTACGAAATGAGGGTCGCAAGCAGCTCTTCGACAAGCACGCCACTAGCAATTGCTAGTGCGGCACACGAACATGACAGCGGGATGGAAGATGGAATGGGGCGCTCCTCACATGCATAAACCACACATATCAATTTCACATAAACATGAAATACAAAAATAACATAATAAGGTTTAAGCAAACATTGTTCATACACCCAAAATATAAACGAAAACAATACTATAGTATAAATGGGGTTTAGATTACAACCAAAGCACGGAGACTCATCGGAGGTTCACGGCCGGAATCTAGGGTTGTCAATCCTCGTCCGGGCTCGGGCTCCAACTGCCGTCCGGGGTCTGGAAGAACTGTCACATTATTCTATTATACCCATCTTCTCCGTCAATCTTCTCTGGTCACGATCTCACCGGAGAACTTCATATATGCAGCAGGAAATCCCTCGAAATGGAGCTTTGGAGGTGCACGATCAATGGAGGAGGCCTAGAGGATGCTCCGGCTTGAGATTTGCAAGAGAATGGCTGCCGAAGCTCCTCCCGAAGGTGGGCGGCGATGGACGGCGAAAAAGGGCGGGAAACTGGAGCTCTGGGAGCGGGAAAAAAGGTCGATCCAGAATAGGGCATGACCTGCGGCTTAAATAGAAATTCTGTCAGAAATTGGTCACGCACGGTCGAACGCACGATCGTGCGCAGACCATGCGTTATTAAATGATAAAATCTGCCTTGGGGAAGACGCTGCGCCGCCCGTGCGATTTGTTCACACACGACCAACGCCGCCTGTGCGTTAAAACGCACGGGTAAACTCCGACGCTCCGAAATCAAGAAGACACAGGTCGACCGTGCATTTTACTCACGCACGGGCAAACCGCCCGTGCGTAAAAACGTACGAGTAAACTCCGACGCTCTATTTTCTGCCCAGATACAAACGCACGACCGCAACCGACCGCGCGTCAAGGAAACACGCGACCGTGCGATATGCACAGACATTACATCTGGGGAAAACGGGACGATCCGGTCACCCGCATACAAAGCAAATAAGCTGGGAATACCTCCCGCACCAAATAAACATAGAAAATAGATTGGGCAGCACCAAGTGCTTACCCCCAATAACAAAGAGCGCAATTGCACACCGAAACAGGCCTAAAAGTGCACATAGCATGGAATATCAAATATGAACGAAAACATGCCTAAAGTGTAGTGCATAGACTAGATAATCGGCCCAGATGAGTCCATAAATGTGTATATAATTGGGACTCATCACACCCCCAGATTTACATGTTTGCGCGTCCCGAGCAAACAACTCTCGGCGGACGGGAAAAACAAGGGTTAGAAAGGTGATTGTGGCTAGGAGTAATATGCGAAATCAAATAATCATGTGCATAAAGCTCTCGCAGAAGAAATTTCTACTATGCAAAGTAATTTACAAATATCTAAAATAGTAAATAAGAGATTAGTTTACTCAAAAGCTGAACCAAGTGTGATCTGCCAGTCACGTGTAGGGAGAATGTAGAGACGTGTTCAGACGAGTATTTCGAAAAATACGGGATACGGAACTAACTCCACCGAAATCCATCGGTGTCGGGAGCCATAAGCTCGCACTTTCGCACTCTCTCCACAGCATTAGGTAAAACTACACACTAGTCAATAGGGCTTTCGGGTAAATATGAGGCTTAGGTTGTGGTAGGATATACAATGATAAACTCGGAGGCTATCGCACCTAACATATTTGAGCAATACAATTTGTAAACCCCGGCAACAAATAGAGCTGATGTGTTCATCGCCTACACCCAATATAAAGTTATTCCTATCAAACAATTCAGAATTTCTGAATTAGAACATAAAGCTCAGATTTTTTTTCTTTTTTTTTCTTTTGGAGCGCTAATCTTTTCAATTTTTCAGCTCACTAATACTTTTTTATTTATTTATTTTTTTTCAACTTAAGCAATCCAAATGTGTATCCATAAATAACAGCACATCACAATAATCAGTTATAAGATAAAGCTCAAAACATGTGCGCAAACAGGTTTGGAAATCTTGGCTTAAGCGAGAGCGGTGGAGCTAAATAGAAAAGGTGGGATAGGCTCAAAATTGGTTAGCAAGGGTGAATTTTTGGTTTTGGCTCAAAGCTCAAACGGTCCAAAGAATGGCCTACATCATGCTACTGCGTTAGAACTACCCGGTGCCTATGTTTCGAGAGTTGCTAGGGGCGAGTTCTTAGCCACCGAGAAAGATAACTCTTTCTCCCGACTCGAGAAATACGAATCTAGCATTCAATACCAACTCACCTACACTACCGGTAGATCGGCACAGGTTCATGCTTTGAGTAAAATAAAACTCTAATTACTAGATTAGATAAGAGTAAAGATACAGAGCATGAAAATAGAAATAACTTCTACATAAAATTATATGCAAAACATGAGTATTCGATTAGAACAATAATGGAGTCAACATCGTACTCCAAACCACAATTCCTAGCTAACACAATTGACTTCCCGGCTCCATTCCAAAAGGAAACTTTGCACGGTAGCACTCACAAGTAAGTGCGTGCATAGTGGGTGCAGTGTGTGCGTGCTACAATATGACATAAATAAAAATATACTTCTAGTAAGCTAAAATGTGTACACGTGTAGTGAACACTCGGTACACTCCCCCCCCCCCCCCAGACTTGAATTGGACAATCACATAAATTATGACAATGAGAATAAAGAAATGCTAAGGAAGAGGGTACCTATGCTCAGATATGAGCATACCAGAAGATTGGCGTTAATACTGCGAAGGGAATCCAAGTCCGTCACCAAAAGATCACCACCCTACAAAAAGGACGCACCAAGCAATAGCAAAAATAATATATTAAGGCATTAGCGGATTAGAAAAATAAAAATAACAACCAAAACAGGGTTGTCTCCCAGTAGCGCTTTTGTTTACCGTCCTTAAGCTGGACTAAATACCTGTATTAAGCAGTTTAAAAGATTGTCTAAGCATAAAAGAAAAAGATAATAAATCCTAATTATTATTACATGCTCAGCAAAATAATCAACTATAAGTTGATTTAAAGTAGTAACTGCAAATAAAAGAAATGGGTCCAAAGACCCAACAACAGCAGTCAAGAGGATCAGGAGCTTTCCATCTCCAAATTTCATCTTTCTTCATCCTCTTCCTCTCCTCCAATCTGCGGTCATGGATGAAGTAGCATTTTCCACCCTGCACCCAGTCTTTCAAGGAAAAAGCAGGCAACGATGATGAAGTGGAATAGACGATTGAATTAATCATTGTCATTTGCTCTTCCTTCAAAGACTGCCACTCAGACTTACCCAAAAATGGGTCTAGATATTCAAGCATCTGCAGAGGGATAAATGAAATATCAGACATTAAACCAGGCGGGGAAGCAGGAAGGATGAACTTATCAATATCAGCATTATAAGAAGGTTGATTAGGAAATAAAATGGACGAAGAACTAAAAGAATCAAACAAAGGAGGAGTGATCCCGGTTTCACTCCTGGCAGGATCCAAGCACAGGTCACTGTCGGTATCATATGAGTCATAACGAGGGGAACCCAAGAGCTCGGGGTCCTCGGTGGTGAGCTGGATGTCCCCATCCAATAAGTAAGTAAATACCTCCTCCTCGGAAAGAGAATCCTCCTCATCCCACCGCGGTGCATCATCGTGTTCAAAGGTATCACACTCCCCATTAGAGAGAATGAAATCCTCGTCCCACTTTGGCGCAACCTCAGGCCCCGAATCAACCACCCGCACGACATCATCAGCCGACTCACTAAAGATAGGAGTAGATGACTTTTGCAAGGAATGCGGGGGAATCAGACTGCTTTCATGATCAGAAAATAAATGAGTAGTTGCCTCCGCGAAAATATCCACAGACGCCTCCCCGTAGGAAGAACCAGAATCTACACACCATACTGGTGCATCCATGAGTTCCCAATCCTCTCCTTGTTGACCATCGAATGAGTGCACATCGTCACTCAAGGGATGCTCATAAAAGGGGATTGAGGGACCCATGAAAGAGCTGTACGCGGCGAGAGATTCCTCGGTAATCTCCAAGGGAAAAGATCGAGCAAGATGTGCGATGTCAGTGTAGGGGCCAGGAAACACTCTGGTGGGCCTGTCCGCAGTAGTCTCTTGTAAACGGGGGGATGCTGCGTACACATCCTCAGAGGGGAAAGGATCGCACAGACGAGGGCAATCCTTCACCATATGGCCTAAACCTTGACATAGCAAGCACCTAATACAATGCTCAGCGTTTAAAGCAGTCATGGCATCGATGTACCGACGCAAAGTGTCATAGAGGCGACACTCAGCTTCAGAATACATCACAGAAATATGTGGATAAAACAAAAATCAACAATTCCTTGCAAAATAAAACTACACGCAACCAGAATTAAATGAACTCCTGCTATAGAAAAGTCGAAACTAGATAAAGGAAGAAATGAAATAGAAATATCAAATTTTAACACTAAAATAAACAAAAGAAATGGTATAAACAAATGGAGAAGAGCTACAATCTCTCGACTCCCTCTCCAGCAACTCACACATCTGTATTCCCAGGCAACGGCGCCAAAAACTTGATACGCAAATCTTAGCACACCGCTATAGGCGGTAGTAAGACTGCGGCACGAAACCGCAGTGTTCCGATCGTTCAAGTAATATAAAACGAGGAGTAATCCCCGAGTATTGAATCTCGAAGGAACACAGTAAGGTGGAGTTTACTTTTAAGGAAGGACTTGAGATCGAAGTCCTAAAGGTCGGATGGAATGCGGGGGAGTTGGTTTGGCTTTTGGAAAATAAAAGAAAACAACTACAACTACTACTATGCAGGCCTTGAGCGCACTTCTTCGCTAGGCGGGATGAAAACTAGGCAGGCCTTGTACGCGCTACTTCACAAGGCGGATGGACGAGAAGGCTTGCAGAATCGAACTGTGCAGGCCTTGAGCGCACTGCTTCGTTAGGCGAATGAATTACTGATGAGTCGCAAATATATACACATTTATGGACTCATCTGGGCCGATTTTCTAGTCTATGCACTTCACTTTAGACATGTTTTCACTCATATTTGATACTCCATGCTAAGTGCACCTCCAGGCCCATTTTTGGTGTTATTTCGTGTTTATCTTAGCTATTAGTTTTCATGCATTGTTAAGTGCCACCTTCAGTGGCTAGATTGGTGTTGTATGTTGGAACAGGAGTCGTGCAGGTGTTCCCAGTACAATTCTGTATAGGAACACTGCGCACGATCACTGGTTCTATTGCGCACGACCACTAGTCGTGCGCCGCTGATCGTGTGCACTTAACCCCTTTTTTTGAGTTCTGTCTCGAAGAGTGCGCACGACCACCAACGATATTGCGCACGACCACCGGTCGTGCGCCGCTGTTCGTGCGCACTTAACATCAATTTTATGAGTTCTGTTTCGACCAGTGCGCACGACCACCTACGATAGTGCGCACGACCACCGGTCGTGCGCCACTGGTCGTGCGAACATGGTATTTTATAAATTTCTTACATTGCAGGCTCCACCCAGGCAGGCGCACGATCACAGGATTCCAGCACGCACGACCACTGGTCGTGCGCCAATGACCGTGCGCACTGTTTATTCCAGTGCCTATAAATATTCCTGCTCGCGATTTAGGTCAGATCCTTCGCCATTTTTCTCGCCCAGCTCCGCCATTCTGCCCATTTCCGCAGGTGTTCGCCCCCTAGGCCCACTCCATCATCCAAGGGCTTCAAGGAGGAGATTCTACACTCATCTTCATCGCTAAGGAAGGATTTCTTCGCATCGGACGTGGCCGGATTGTAAAATGATAGAGAAGACGGGTCCATTGGGAGGTGTGACAACCATCCTCTACCCCGGATGATAGTTGGGACCGAGCTAGGACGCGGATTGACAACCCGATGCTTCCTACCGTAAATCTACAACGAGCCTCCGGATTCGGTCGTATCTCTTGCCTTTTTCTCTTCCTTATGTTGATGTAATGTTTGTAATCTCTATATTTTGATGATGTATGCTATGAACTATGCTTTGTAATGCTTATTTCATTAATTTGGAATTATTTAGTTCATATGTGTTAATGAGGTGCGCCCCATCCATTTTCCATTCCGCCATCGTGTTCGTGTGCCGCACTAGCAATTGCTAGTGGCGTGCTTGTCGACGAGGTGCTTGCGACCCTCATCCGTATGCCTACTCGTCCATCCGCCTAGCGAAGCGTGGCATAGCGGCCCGTGTAATCCATTCCGACTCCGCCGGTGCGAACCATTCCATCCGCTATCCTTCTCGTCCATCCGCCTAGCGAAGCGTGGCATAGCGGCCCGTGTAATTCATTCGCCTAACGAAGCAGTGCGCTCAAGGCCTGCAATGTTCGATTCCGCTTGCCTACTCATCCATCCGCCCTTGCGACACAGCGCGCTCAAGGCCTTCCTAGTCTCCATCCCGCCAAGCGAAGCATTGCATAGCGGCATTGCATAGGATTAGTTGTAATATTTTCCTTTATTTTCCACAACCAAATCAACCCCCCTCCGCGATCCATCCGATTAAAGGACTTCGATCTCAAGTCCTTCCTCGATAATAAACTCCACCTTACTGTGTTCCTTTGAGATCGATACTTGGGGATTCATTCCCATTTTATGTTACTTGAATGATCGGTACACTGCCGTTTCGTGCCGCAGTCTTACTACCACCTATTGCGGTGTGCTAAGATTCGCGCATCAAGTTTTTGGCGCCGTTGCCGGGGATCACAGTCGTGTGAGTTTTTTTTGAGAGGGAGAATCTGAGAGAGAAGCCCTTCCATTTGTAAATTTCATTTTTTATTTTATTTCTGTTCTTTTTATCCCTTTTTCTTGTTTTTTTTATTAGGTTGCTTTAGTAATTTCTGTTAGGTGTAGTATTTTGCACAATAGCATTTTTATTTTGAATCGTTTTATCTCCACACTATGTAGGCACATCTCAATATCCGTTGCCGTAGGTGTAGAGATACCTCCCACTCTAGTAATGAATGCCCTACGGAGAATAGTAGGCATAATTCTTATAGCCCAGCATATGGAGCACCGACTTCGTCTGGTACTCCATATGCTGCGCGTAAGTCTTATGGCTACTCTGCTGAGCCTTTACCGTCATACTTCTTTTCGGCTTCAGCACCCGCTGTGCCAAAGAAGCCCGCAAGGTAGTGCCGATTTTGTCGGAGCACAGATCATGCCCTGAAGGATTGTGCTGCTTTTCGTCGCCAATTGGATGAGTATGACGAGCCGGATATCCGGATCGTCCCGAATCCTAACTCTGGCGGCACACCTTCAACATCCGGTTTTGTGTCTTTGCCACCTTCACATCTTGAAGGGTATGGCATTGACATAGTCACCAGATGTGTGGCTGATCTGGGCACCGACATTGCTGAGCCTATTCTCCCAGTGCATCCACCACCCCTAGTGGATTCGATTCTTTGTGAGGAATCGGTGCTCGACTTTTATCCGAGCACTATTCCTCTCCCTGTTGTGCATACTACACTCGTCTCTGACGACATTGTTGATGATGTGTCGCAAGAGGAGGCTGGTGACTTTAGTGTCATGCCTGTTCCTATGGAGGAGGACAACCTTCCAGGTGAAGAGGAGTTTTCCTCAGCACCGGTGGAGGAAGTCCAAATCCCGCCGAATCTTGTAGCATTGATGACAAAGCAAACATTATTTTACTTCCCCAACCTGATGGGAGTGAGACCGGGACCACTCCCCCGATTTTTGATTATTTATGTTCTTCGTCTTGTTAATTTCTCGATCCCCCCTCTTCATCCGAGCCTGTGCAGGTTGAGTCTTCACAGGTACCCCAGGAGGATTTGGTGCATATTGCCCAAGTCAATGATGAGAGCATCCTCTTATGTGAGGAGGTTGATTCCCCCTCCGTAGAGGAAGCTCCACTCATTTCCTTTTCCTCCCGCCACCTCCCTGTTGACGACACCTTGCTAGGCAAGGATGTTTTTGGTGAGAATAGTGAGGAGGACTCCTACTCCACTTCTTACTTTCTGCTTCCCCTACCTGTGAAGAGCAGGTATTTTTACTTAGGTAGGGGAGTGACTGTTCTATCACCGTATCGGTACCCGCTACCGACACGGATATTAGGCCAGTTACCTGTCCACTTCTCCTTCCATACACCCATTAGCTAGAACCTTTAGTTTTTGAATAAGTCGTGCTGGGCTGACAATAACCCAAGTAGTTATCTTTCTTTTCTGCATTTTTATTTCATCTAATCAAGTTTAGTTAGTAGTATTTTTTTTTTTCAATTTTATATTTTCTTTTGTTTCTGCGGAGCTGACCCCTGCAGGTATCTTTCCTGGATGGCGGATGTTGCGGCTCATTTTAGCTTACAAGCCAATCTTCTGGTGTGCTCATTTCTGAGCACTGGGTACTCTCTTTCCCTAGCCTTTTCTGATTTTCATGTCATATATTTTGTGGATTGTTTAGTTTAAGTCTGGGGGAGAGCAGTTTTTGTGCCCACTCACGTGCACTCTTGCATAGCATGCTAGAAGTACTTTTATTTTAGCTTATTGGAAATTGTTGTTCATTTTCATTGCACACCACAACACCCACTTGAGCGCGTACTCATCTGTTTGATTGCTCTGTTGTGAATTTAATTCTTCTGCTTATTTGGGAAAGTCTAGGTGATGGCTTAGGACTATGTAGCAGAGTAAAATGTTGACTCTAGTAGTGCTCCTATTCGAGTGCTAGACTAGACTTCTCTTTATACTTATGGTTTTATATTTTTTTTCTATTAGTGTAAATGTTGTTTACTCTACTCAAATGGTGAATCCGGTGTGAATCAAACGGTTGCATAGGGATGTGTGTAAACGATCGCTAGACTCGTATTGCTTGAGTCGGGAGAAAGGAGAATCTTTCTCGGTGGCTAGAACTTGCCCCAAGCAATTCTTGAAGCATTGGCATAGGATAAGTTCTAGTACGTGAGAATGACGTAGGCCATTATTTTGGACCGGTTGAACTTTTTATTTCATGCCTATCGTCTACCCTTGCTAGCCCCTTCGTGCCTACCCTTTTTTTGATTCAGCTCCACATATATCTCACCAAAGCCTAAAAGCCTAACCTAGTCGCACACCCAAATCTGAGCTTTAGTTGTAGTTTTATTTACATTGTGGGGGGTGTTGATTGTGGTGTTTATTATGTGAATCTGTGGATATGCTCATTTGAAAATTTTGCTGAAAGAAAAAAAGACAAGAAAAAGAAGATAGAAAGAAAAAAAAATGAAAAGGAAAAGTGAAAAAAAAAGAAAAATGAGTTTTATTGAAAAATCATGTAGAAAAATTATGTATTGGGAGTAGGCGGTGCACACACCTATGTTGCAAAAGTCCAAGTCTGGGGGTGTGGTGCATTTGCATTCGATTTTGGTGCGCGGGTAGTTACTTTTAAAGCTCATTTGGGTTTTGTGTTATAAGTCATTTTGTTTATCATTGTTTACCTCACCGTAACCCAAGCCTCAATTAAAACATGAAAGTCCTACTGACTCACGCCTTGAACCGATCTAGTGTCGTGGGGAGAATGTGACCGGGCAAGCTTATAGTCACCGACACTGATAGATTTCAGTGGAGTTTGTCCCGCATCCCGATCTTGAGCAATGCTCGTCTCAGCGCTTAGTTTACTTTCTCCGTATGCAAGACCGATCTTGAGCAATGCTTTTACTCTTTTAGAAATATATAAACTGTTTATATAATCAAAAATCTTGTCTTCTATTTTTCTCATGCACGTGCGCATGCGACTTCGCATGGTACTCTGTATTGTAATTTTAAGCCATCTACTTTTCTTTCCCCGTTCGCTTAGAATTTGTTTGCTCGGGACGCGCAAACAGGTAAGTCTGAGGGTGTGATCTGTCCCAAATATATACACATTTATGGACTCATCTGGGCCGATTTTCTAGTCTATGCACTTCACTTTAGACATGTTTTCACTCATATTTGATACTCCATGCTAAGTGCACCTCTAGGCCCGTTTTTGGTGTTATTTCGTGTTTATCTTAGCTATTAGTTTTCATGCATTGTTAAGTGCCACTTTCAGTGGCTAGATTGGTGTTGTATGCTAGAACAGGAGTCGTGCAGGTGTTCCCGGTACAATTCTGTACAGGAACACTGCGCACGATCACTGGTTCTATTGCGCACGACCACTGGTCGTGCGCCGCTGATCGTGTGCACTTAATCCCTTTTTTTGAGTTCTGTCTCGGACAGTGCGCACGACCACCAACGATATTGCGCACGACCACCGGTCGTGCGCCGCTGTTCGTGCGCACTTAACATCAATTTTATGAGTTCTGTTTCGACCAGTGCGCACGACCACCTATGATAGTGCGCACGACCACCGGTCGTGCGCCACTGGTCGTGCGAACATGGTATTTTATAAATTTCTTACATTGCAGGCTCCACCCAGGCAGGCGCACGATCACAGGATTCCAGTGCGCACGACGACTGGTCGTGCGCCAATGACCGTGCGCACTGTTTAATCCAGCGCCTATAAATATTCCTGCTCACGATTTAGGTCAGATCCTTCACCGTTTTTCTCGCCCAGCTCCGCCATTCCGCCCATTTCCGCAGGTGTTCGCCCCCTAGGCCCCCTCCATCATCCAAGGGCTTCAAGGGGGAGATTCTACAGTCATCTTCATCGCCAAGGAAGGATTTCTTCGCATCGGACGTGGCCGGATTGTAAAACGCTGGAGAAGATGGGTCCATTGGGAGGTGTGACAGCCCTCCTCTACCTCGGACGATAGTTGGGACCGAGCTAGGACGCGGATTGACAACCCGGTGCTTCCTACCGTGAATCTACAACGAGCCTCTGGATTCGGTCGTATCTCTTTCCTTTTTCTCTTCCTTATGTTGATGTAATGTTTGTAATCTCTATATTTTGATGATGTATGCTATGAACTATGCTTTGTAATGCTTATTTCATTTATTTGGAATTATTTAGTTCATATGTGTTAATGAGGTGCGCCCCATCCATTTTCCATTCCGCCATCGTGTTCGTGTGCCGCACTAGCAATTGCTAGTGGCGTGCTTGTCGACGAGGTGCTTGCGACCCTCATCCGTATGCCTACTCGTCCATCCGCCTAGCGAAGCGTGGCATAGCGGCCCGTGTAATCCATTCCGACTCCGCCGGTGCGAACCATTCCATCCGCTAGCCTTCTCGTCCATCCTCCTAGCGAAGCGTGGCATAGCGGCCCGTGTAATTCATTCGCCTAACGAAGCAGTGCACTCAAGGCCTGCACAGTTCGATTCTGCTTGCCTACTCGTCCATCCGCCCTTGCGACGCAGCGCGCTCAAGGCCTGCCTAGTCTCCATCCCGCCAAGCGAAGCATTGCATAGCGGCATTGCATAGGAGTAGTTGAAATATTTTCCTTTATTTTCCTCAACCAAATCAACCCCCCTCCGCGATCCATCTGATTAAAGGACTTCAATCTCAAGTCCTTCCTCGATAATAAACTCCACCTTACTGTGTTCCTTTGAGATCGATACTTGGGGATTCATTCCCATTTTATATTACTTGAACGATCGGTGCACTGCCATTTCGTGCCTGATGGCGCAAATCTCACACACCGCTATAGGCGGTAGCTCGACTGCGGCACGAAACGGCAGTGTACCGATCGTTCAAGTAATATAAAACGAGGAGTAATCCCCGAGTATCGAATCTCTCAAGGAACACAGTAAGGTGGAGTTTATTATCGAGGAAAGACTTGAGATTGAAGTCCTGCGAAAGGCGGAATGCGAATGAAAGGGCTTTGGGGGTTTGTGAATACTTAAAATAAATATTACCACTACTCCTATGCAATGCCGCTATGCAAAGCTTCGCTTGGCGGGATGGAGACTAGGCAGGCCTTGAGCGCGCTGCGTCGAAAGGGCGGCTGGACGAGTAGGCAAACGGATCGAACTATGCAGGCCTTGAGCGCGCTGCTTCGTTAGGCGGGATGGAATACGGGCCGCGATGCCACGCTTCGGTAGGCGGTTGGGCGAGTGGGCTAGCGGAATGAGGGTCGCAAGCACCTCTTCGATAAGCACGCCACTAGCAATTGCTAGTGCGGCACCGGACACGGTGGTGGGATGGAAAATGGAATGGAGCGCGCCTCAATGACACAAATGAACAAAATAATTTCATAAACATGAAATTAGCAACATTAGGCATGATTCATAGTGTTCATCATCAAGATAAAGAGAATACATCACACATAACCACAAAAATAGAGGAAAAAGGCAAGAGATACGACCGAATCTGGAGTCTCGTAGTAGATTTACGGTAGGAAGCACCGGGTTGTCAATCCGGGTCCTAGCTCGGTCCCAACTGCGTCCGGGGTAGAAGAGGGCTGTCACACCTCCCAATGGACCCGTCTTCTCCAGCGATTTACAATCCAGCCACGTCTATTGCGGAGAACCTCTTCCTTAGCGGTCAAAATGAGTGTAGGACCCCTTCCTTTAAGCCTTTGGATGATGGAGGAGGCCTAGGGGGCGGAAATCCCCTGAAAACGGCGAAAACGGCGAACTGAACGGAGCATAGTTCCCTCCTCCCGACCTAATTCGCGAACAGGTCAATAAATAGGCGCTGGATTAAACACTGCGCACGATCATTGGCGCACGACCAGTGGTCGTGCGCACTGGAATCCTGCGATCGTGCGCACTGCCTGGACAGAACCTGCACGAGATGAAATCATGAAATACAATGTTCGCACGACCAGTGGCGCACGACCGGTGGTCGTGCGCACTGGAGTTGATGGTCGTGCGCACTACAGCAAACAGAACTCAGAAATTTAATGGTCAACGCGCACGAGCAGTGGCGCACGACCGATGGTCGTGCGCACTGGAGTCGATGGTCGTGCGCACTACACCAGACAGAACTCGTGAAAAAGGGTTAAGTGCGCACGATTAGTGGCGCACGACCGGTGGTCGTGCGCACTAGAACAAGTGATCGTGCGCAGTGTTCCTGTGCAGAATTGCACCGGAAACACTTGTACGCCTCCTATTCCAGCACAAACACAGATCTAGCCACCAAAAGTGGCACTTAACAACATATGAGTACTATGAAAGGAAATAAACACGAAAACACACCAAAGTGGGCCAAAATGTGCACCTAGCATGGGTTATCAATTATAAACTATAATAAGGCTAAAGTGCGTGATATTGACTAAATAATGGCCCGGATGAGTCCATGAAGGTGTATATAATCAGGACTCATCACACCCCCAGACTTAACTGTTTGCGCGTCCCGAGCAAACTAATCCAGCGGAAGTTGAAAAAGATAATTAAAATAGCGAATTACGCAGGGGAGTACAGTGCGAAGTAACATATGCATGCGAGTAGGAATTCTAGTAGAAGAAGATTCTAGCTATGCTAACTAATTTACGTAAGTACTAAAGCGTAATCAAAGATTTAATTGTACTCAGTGGGTGAATTATGAAGAATTTGACGATCATGCCCGGTATGAAAGTGACGAGACGCTGAGGCGGGTGTTGCAAAAGATCGGGACTTAGGAATAACTCCGCTGAAATCCATCAACGTCGTGAACCATACGCTTGCCCGGTCACACTCTCTCCACGGCGCTAGCAAACTCGCAAGTCAAATCAGTAGGACTTATAGGATTAAAACGGGGCTTAGGTTACGGAATGATATGCAAAGATAAACATGACGGCTACGCAACCCAATTGAGCCAACGGCACACTGCACCTTACAAAACCAAACAACTATGCTCGTGTGACACACCCCCAGACTTATCATGAAAACCAGGTGTGCACACAGCCTACTTTACAAATACCAACTGATTTTTCTCTTTAGCTTGGGAGGATTATTTTCAGGATACTCTTCTTTTTTTTTTTCTTTTATATATTTTTCTTCTTTCAAGCAACCTCCAGTTGGTTCAAAATCAGCGGATAGACAATATTTTCTCTTCAAAACACAATGATACCACACACCACACAAGTTGGAAATTATGAGCACAGTTAAAACATTTTTTTTTTTTTTTTTTTTGTTGCGGGCGTAGGATAGGCTTCAGGCTTTGGTGGATGAGGAGGAGCTGAACATAAAAAATGGTAGGCACAAATTTGGCTTGCAAAGGTGAATGAAAGGGGCATGGAATAGCAAAGCTCAAACTAGCCAAATGGTGGCCTACATCATGCTTGACTCAACAAGTAGCTCTCACCCATGCTTCAAGAGTCGCTTGGGGCAAGTTCTTAGCCCACAAGAAAGATAAACCTTCCTCCCGACTCGAGCAACACACGTTTAGCGACCGCACACACACTACACCGGGTTATCATCAATTTCATTCGAATTCACCACTTGAGTACATTAAATCTAAATTTACGCAAAGATACTACACATAAATTAAATGCATAAAGAAAATCTAATTCTACTCAGGTCCTACTATAGCATGCGAAGCGACTAGAACACTACATGAGTCGACACCGCGCTCCAAATAATAATTCCTGTGTTAATAGCCTATTTCACATTCCAACCAAACTAGCTTAAACGGAACAACACAAAAGAAAGCACGCACTCAAGTGGGTGAAGTGGTGTGTGAAGATGAACGAAACTAAATAACTGAAATTCAAATACTTCTAGTATGCAAATGAGATGAGCATGTGCAGTGGGTGACAAAGAAACGGCTCTCCCCCAGACCTAATCAAAACCATACAACATAATGATATGACAGTGAAAATCAAAATTGAAAGCTAGGGAAGAAGTTACCCAATGCTCAGCACGTGAGCATACCCGAAGAATGGCGTTTAAAAATCAAGACAATCCGCAGCATCCACCATCTCAAGGAACCAAGGCCACCTGAAAATTAGATACTAGAACAACAAAAATAGTAAAAACTGGATTAAAACAAGTGAGAGCACAACAAATCAAGAAATCTGGGTTATCACCCATGGGGTAAACCTATTCCTGCAATTAATATTGACCACTCGCACACAAAATAAGGGAACAGAAAAAGCTGAATAAATAAAACTATGCCCAGAGGAGCATTCCATAAACAAAATGTTATTATTACAAACATAGCAAGAGCAAGAGTTCAAATGTCTTGACACAAGTCCTAAAAAAAAAACAACAAGGGAAAAACAGAAAACACAGCCAAGAATAGCTCGCATGCGGGGGAAAAGATCACTCGTCGTCGCTATCGCTGTCAATAACCACAACAGGCGGCGACCGGCGGGAAGATGAAGCGGCACGACCCGGAGGTGGAGGAATATTTAGTCCGCCCCGCAGCGCTTGCTGATAGACGAAGTCCGTGAGCCAGTACTGGTTTGCCTCCAGATCGGAGAGGCGTCGATCAAAACTGGGCACTTCCGGTGCTCTTGAAGAACTGCCTTCCTCCTTGGCTCTCCGCCCATGCTGAGATGAATGACTCCGCGGCTGCGGAAGAACTACCTCTCGGTGAGTATTCGGCGGCTCAGCCGGCTCTCCCTGCTCCTCGTCACCCTGCCTCTCCCTAGGCGTATCTCCAGGCATCACAACCACAAAACGTTTGCTATTCTTCTTCCCCACGACCCGCAACAAGTGGAAACTCACCATGGTGGCCCGCGTGATAGAGGAGGGTGCAGTCACCTGCACCATCGGAGGCAGATGACTCCAAACCCCCAAGCTTTTGGCAATGCGGGTGATGTAGTAAGCACCGCCAATGGCACCAGTGAGACCGTAGGTGGCCTCGTGGTGGAAGAAGAAAGCCAACATGTAGCCGAGATGCAAAGGTTGCCGAAATTCCATACTATAGAGGGCGATAAGATCTTGCCACCCCACTACATTCTGACTAAGCGCACGGGCAACAAGAGAATGGCTGAGGACGTGCTGCAGGTAACGGAGAGCAGGTGCGACGATCCATGTGGATTTGCTTTTTCTGGCCACATATTCCTCATCACGACCCGTGAGGGCACACCACGCGGCACGCGGAGTAACCCCATCAGGGAAGGAGACGTCCAAGTCCAGAAATGGGATCGTCGCGGCTTCGGCTTCGGTGTAGAATCCAGCGCACACCGCCAACTCGGATAAAGAGAGAGTGAAAACCTTGCCCAAAATCCGAAAAGAACACTTTCCCGGACGTTGACCGGAGGGCAAAACTTCCCACTCAAATGTAGAAAGAAATTCCAAGGTGAGCTCCCGGTAGCCGAGATCATCGCACCCGAGCACCCCACTCCAATGATCGAAAGAATAACGTTGGAGGACGGCCGCCCCCAACTCCCCATTGTCGCCGATAGAGTTCAATTCGTTCCAATCCACTAGACGTTGCGATAGGAACGGCTTCTCCTTGAGAGAATTGAATCGCCTTGTGTGCGAATCTTTGGAAAAGGTAGCCATCCTAGCAAGGATCTGAGCGGGAGAGGCGGAAGTGCGGCCGGAGCGTTGGTAGACATTTTGGCGATCCCTAGAGCTCATGGCGGAAGGATGGCAAAGGAGAGCAAAGAAAGGAAGAGGAAGGAAATGGTCTCACCGGAAGGAAGGGAAGGAGGCGCACGATCAGCGGCGAAGGGGAAGAACGGCGCACGGGCGATCGCAAAGAAGAACCCTAGGTCGTGCGTGAAAGGCTCGTGCGGACGGGTTTTTATAAAAAATCTGGGCCGATCGCACGACCAATGATCGTGCGCGATAAGTAGTGCGCACGACCAGTGATCGTGCGCAATAGGAATTTTTTTCAGCGGCCAAAATTTTTTTGTGAAAACGCCAATCACCGCGCAGTTTACGCACAAACAAGAGTCAGCACACGCAGCGAGACATTCATAGCCTTAACAAAAATTCAACTAAATCAAACAAAATAAAGTTTCAGGAAAAATAAGGATAACTACTGGGGTTTATGTCATCCCAGCACGACTTATTCGAAAATATAAAAGTTCTAGCTAATGGGTTTATGGAAAGAAAAGTGCACAGGTAACTGTTCTAATATGCGCATCGGTAGCGGGTACCGATACGGAGATAGAACAGTCACCCCTCTACCTAAATAACAATACCTGCTAAACACAAGTAGAGGGAAAAGAAAGTAAGAAGAGGAGGAGGCCTGGTCCTCGCTCATCTCACCAACACTATCCTTGCACAGCAAGGTATCGTCTACAGCAGGTCCGCAGGAGGAGAAGGCAATGAGTGAGGCTTCCTCTATGGAGGAAGGATCAACCTCCTCACATGAAAGGATACACTCATCATTGACTTGAGCACAAAGCTCCAAGTCCTCCTGAAGTACCTGTGAAGATTCAACCTGCACAGACTCAGATGAAGGAAGGGGATCAAGAAATAAAGAAGACGGAGAACATAAATAAACATCAATCGGGGGAGTGATCCCGGACTCACTCCCATCAGGTGGGGGAAGTAAAATAATGTTTGCATTGTCATCAATGCTACAAGATTCGGCGGGATCAACAGTGGCCAAGCTAAAGATTTGGACTTCCTCCACCGGTGCTGAGGAAAACTCCTCTTCACCTAGAAGGTTGTCCTCCTCCATAGGAATAGGCACAATACTAAGATCAACCGCCTCCTCCTGCGACACATCATCAACAATGTCGTCAGAGACGAGTGTAGTATGCACAACAGGGAGAGGAATAGTGCTCGGATAAAAGTCGAGCACCGATTCCTCACAAAGAATCAAATCCACTAGAGGTGGTGGATGCACTGGGAGAATGGGCTCAGCAATATCGGTGCCCAGATCAGCCACACATCTGGTGACTGTGTCAACGCCATACCCTTCAAGATGTGAAGGTGGCAAAGACACAAAACCGGATGTTGAAGGTGTGCCGCCAGAGTTAGGATTCGGGACGATCCGGATATCCAGCTCGTCATCCTCATCCAATTGGCGACGAAAAGCAGCACAATCCTTCAGGGCGTGATCTGTGCTCCGACAAAACTGGCACTGCCTAGCGGGCTTCTTTGGCACAGCGGGGGCTGGAGCCGAAAAGAAGTATGATGGTAAAGGCTCAGCAGAGTAGCCATAAGACTTACGCGCACCATATGGAGTACTAGACGAAGTCGGTGCTCCATATGCTGGGCTATAAGAATTATGCCTACTATTCTCCGTAGGGCATTCATCACTACAGTGGGAGGTAGCTCCACACCAACGGCAACGGAAATTTAGATGTGCCCACATAGTGTGAAGATAATATGATTCAGGCAAAATGTGCACAATACTACACCTAACAAAAATTTACTAAAGCAACCTAATAAAAACAAGAAAATGGAATAAAAAGAACAGAAATAAAATAACAGAAAATGCAATTTACAAATGGAAGGGCTTTTCTCTCAGGTTCTCCCTCTCCAGAAAACTCACACGTCTGTGCTCCCCGGCAACGGCGCCAAAAACTTGATGGCGCAAATCTCACACACCGCTATAGGCGGTAGCTCGACTGCGGCACGAAACGGCAGTGTACCGATCGTTCAAGTAATATAAAACGAGGAGTAATCCCCGAGTATCGAATCTCTCAAGGAACACAGTAAGGTGGAGTTTATTATCGAGGAAAGACTTGAGATTGAAGTCCTGCGAAAGGCGGAATGCGAATGAAAGGGCTTTGGGGGTTTGTGAATACTTAAAATAAATATTACCACTACTCCTATGCAATGCCGCTATGCAAAGCTTCGCTTGGCGGGATGGAGACTAGGCAGGCCTTGAGCGCGCTGCGTCGAAAGGGCGGCTGGACGAGTAGGCAAACGGATCGAACTATGCAGGCCTTGAGCGCGCTGCTTCGTTAGGCGGGATGGAATACGGGCCGCGATGCCACGCTTCGGTAGGCGGTTGGGCGAGTGGGCTAGCGGAATGAGGGTCGCAAGCACCTCTTCGATAAGCACGCCACTAGCAATTGCTAGTGCGGCACCGGACACGGTGGTGGGATGGAAAATGGAATGGAGCGCGCCTCAATGACACAAATGAACAAAATAATTTCATAAACATGAAATTAGCAACATTAGGCATGATTCATAGTGTTCATCATCAAGATAAAGAGAATACATCACACATAACCACAAAAATAGAGGAAAAAGGCAAGAGATACGACCGAATCTGGAGTCTCGTAGTAGATTTACGGTAGGAAGCACCGGGTTGTCAATCCGGGTCCTAGCTCGGTCCCAACTGCGTCCGGGGTAGAAGAGGGCTGTCACACCTCCCAATGGACCCGTCTTCTCCAGCGATTTACAATCCAGCCACGTCTATTGCGGAGAACCTCTTCCTTAGCGGTCAAAATGAGTGTAGGACCCCTTCCTTTAAGCCTTTGGATGATGGAGGAGGCCTAGGGGGCGGAAATCCCCTGAAAACGGCGAAAACGGCGAACTGAACGGAGCAGAGTTCCCTCCTCCCGACCTAATTCGCGAACAGGTCAATAAATAGGCGCTGGATTAAACACTGCGCACGATCATTGGCGCACGACCAGTGGTCGTGCGCACTGGAATCCTGCGATCGTGCGCACTGCCTGGACAGAACCTGCACGAGATGAAATCATGAAATACAATGTTCGCACGACCAGTGGCGCACGACCGGTGGTCGTGCGCACTGGAGTTGATGGTCGTGCGCACTACAGCAAACAGAACTCAGAAATTTAATGGTCAACGCGCACGAGCAGTGGCGCACGACCGATGGTCGTGCGCACTGGAGTCGATGGTCGTGCGCACTACACCAGACAGAACTCGTGAAAAAGGGTTAAGTGCGCACGATTAGTGGCGCACGACCGGTGGTCGTGCGCACTAGAACAAGTGATCGTGCGCAGTGTTCCTGTGCAGAATTGCACCGGAAACACTTGCACGCCTCCTATTCCAGCACAAACACAGATCTAGCCACCAAAAGTGGCACTTAACAACATATGAGTACTATGAAAGGAAATAAACACGAAAACACACCAAAGTGGGCCAAAATGTGCACCTAGCATGGGTTATCAATTATAAACTATAATAAGGCTAAAGTGCGTGATATTGACTAAATAATGGCCCGGATGAGTCCATGAAGGTGTATATAATCAGGACTCATCAGTGCCACAGTCTTACTACCGCCTATTGCGGTGTGCTAAGATTCGCGTATCAATTACACGGGCCGCTATGCCACGCTTCATTAGGCGGATGAACGAGAAGGCCCGATGATGTAATGGTTCGCACCGCCGGAGTCGGAATGGATTACACGGGCTGTTAGCACCGCTTAGCTTGGCGGATGGACGAGTAATCTTACGGAATGAGGGTCGCAAGCACCTCTTCAACAAGCACGCCACTAACAATTGCTAGTGCGGCACACGAACGTGACGGCGGGATGGAGGATGGAATGGGGCGCTCCTCACTTGCATAAACCACACATATCAATTTCACATAAACATGAAATACAAAAATAACATAATAAGGTTTAAGCAAACATTGTTCATACACCCAAAATATAAAGGAAAACAATACTACAGTATAAAGGGGGTTTAGATTACAACCAAAGCACGGAGACTCATAGGAGGTTCATGGCCGAAATCTAGGGTTGTCAATCCTCGTCCGGGCTCGGGCTCCAACTGCCATCTGGGGTCCGGAAGAGCTGTCACCTTCTTCTATTATACCCGTCTTCTCCGTCAATCTTCTCTGGTCACGATCTCACCGGAGAACTTCATATATGCAGCAGGAAATCCCTCAAAATGGAGCTTTGGAGGTGCACGATCAATGGAGGAGGCCTAGAGGATGCTCCGGCTTGAGATTTGCAAGAGAATGGCGACCGGAGCTCCTCCCGAAGGTGGGCGGCGATGGAAGGCGAAAAAGGGCGCGGAACTGGAGATCTGGGACCGGGAAAAAAGGTCAATCCAGAATAGGGAAAGACCTGCGGCTTAAATAGAAATTCTATCAGAAAATGGTCACGCACGGTCGAACGCACGATCGTGCGCAGACCGTGCATTATTAAATAATAAAATCTGCCTTGGGGAAGACGTTGCGCCGCCCATGCGATTTGTTCACGCACGACCAACGCCGCCCGTGCGTTAAAACGCACGGGTAAACTCCGACGCTCCGTTTTCTGCCCAGACACAAACGCACGACCGCAACCGACCGTGCGTCAAGGAAATGCACGACCGTGCGATATGCACAGACATTACTTCTGGGGAAAATGGGATGATCCGGTCACCCGCATAGAAAGCAAATAAGCTGGGAATACCTCCCGCACCAAATAAACACAGAAAATAGATTGGGGAGCACCAAGTGCTTACCCCCAATAACAAGGAGCGCAATTGCACACCGAAATGGGCCTAAAAGTGCACATAGCATGGAATATCAAATAAGAACGAAAACATGCCTAAAGTGTAGTGCATAGACTAGATAATTGGCTCAGATGAGTCCATAAATGTGTATATAATTGGGACTCATCAGCGGCCAAGCCGCACCCCCCTTTGGGGTGCGGCCGAAGGTGTCCCCCCCCCCCCGTAGGGACTAGGCAGAATCCCAGTTCCCCCTTTGGGGCGCGGCATCTCATTTCTCTGTGCGCCGCAGGATGCTCCCACGCTTATTGCAAGGCTCAGAACACTCCCGAGTTCGTTGCTCGCTCAGAAGGCTTCCCCGCGCGCTCAGAAGGCTTCCCCGCACGCTCAGAACGTTTCCACGTTCTGAACGCGCTCAAAATGTTCCCAAATTCTAAATGCGCACGCAGTTAACAATTCTAAATTTCTTAGATTGCAGGACTCGCTTGTCACCTTTCTTACCTTCAATAATGCAACCCGAACTGCGCGAAGGGCGAGACGGTCATTTACGAAAAATGGCGATCCGTGTGCTCCAAATCGACCAGCGTGATTCGCCCGTCAGGTGGTTATATTGGTTACAACGGCAAAATTGCCGGGCTACCCCGGCCAAAGCTATAAAAGGAGCCCAGAGCCTTCATTTGAGGGGACTTTGCCTTCAGCACCCGGGAGAGCTCCATTGAAGATTTCCTCGGAATTCTCCTTCGACGCTTGAAGATCTCCTTCACGGACTTAAAGATCTCCTTCATGAACTTGAAGATTTCCTTTCTCCCGAAAGGCGACTAAGCATTCTTACTTTTGTTCTCCCGAGCATTCTCACTTTTGTTCTCCACCGTTCTCAGAAGGAAAAAAGACTTAATTTTCCGAGAGGTGGCCTGTCACCTTCAGAACTCTCTCTCTCTCTCTCTCTCTCTCTCTCTCTCTCTCTATTGTTGTAACGAGCGGCGGCCTGTCGCGCTCAAATTCTAAGTGCCTGACTGTAACCCCTCAGAAGATAGTGAAGTTTGGTCGGCACATCTCTGGCCGCGTGGTTTTTTACCCTTTCTGGGTTTTTCACGTTAAGAAGTCTCAGTGTACTCAACGAATCTTAAATTGACTATTAGTGCACTCGGTTCGCTTCCGAGCTAAGATGGTTCAAGTTGACCGGTCTACCAAAGCACCCGAGCGACCCGCAACAGTTTTGCATCGTCTGTGTGAACCAAATTCCCAATGTTCTGCAAAGACTCACTAATGGTAGCACTTATCACCAATTACAATGGCATGGCGAAGTGCTCGTACTACTAAAGGATCGATTCCGGTAGGACGCGTCAATCCTACACCTTCTCATTCACTTACCAATGAACCTCTCGCAGCAGAGGAAGTGCTTGCGCCCACGACAGTACTGGAAGTGCGCATGCGGTAAATGGAACAACAACAAACCGAGATGCTGGCTCTCGTAAGAAATCTTGCGGCTACTCGGGCTCCCGTTCAACCTCCAACATTGAACATTCTGCCTCCCCCAACTCCGAACCATTCTCCAAATGATGAGGTAATTCGAGAAGAAGATGCCTTAGAAGAGTTCTCTGAGGCCGCAAGCTCCACCCATCCTACTCGGCCACCTAGAAGACCAGAAGTTGATCACCATCACCAGCACCATGGAAGAGCAACTCGAGAAGAGATACGGGACTTGATAGCAGAATAGTATGGCCAGGAGGGGTGACTCGCAGCTCTCACCCACTGTCTCGCGCACCGCAACTCCCCACTATCACCTCAGGTCTTGTCCCATCCAGTTCTGAATGGTTTCAGGCTTCCCAGCATCGAAACATTTGACCGGATGGATGACCCTTTAGAACATTTCAAACACTTCGCTACCATCATGAGGCTCTACAATGCTCCAGATCAGCTCCTCTGCCAAGTGTTTCCAGTAACCTTGAAAGGGCAAGTGCTCACTTGGTTCCATTCTCTGCAAGATGGAACAATCGATAGCATCACGGAAGTGGCGCAACAATTCATAAACCAATTCATCGCGAACCGTAGAACCGTCCGGGACACCTCCCACCTTTTAGGAATATGGCAGAGCGAGGGAGATATCCTCAAGGATTACTTCCTCCGCTTCACCACTGAGGCACAAAAAATTCTAGGAGTAGACCCCGAGCTTCTACGAGGATTTTTTCTTGGAGGGCTCCGCCCCGGTGGCTTCTACTCCGCACTGATGCGGGAAAATGTGCCTAGCTACCCAGACCTCGTTCAGCGAGTCGAGGCCCAGATAGCAGCAGATGATGGAATTGAAGCGCACCACCGGTAATTTGAGGGGAGCTCAAAGAGGAAGAAAGAGGAGTCACTGCCACAGACAGTTCCCAATAAGAACAATAAGCATCACAACAACCCCAACCGAGACTGAAGATCTCGCCTGCATCAGGACTACACTCACCTGAACACTACCAGGACTAACATTCTCCACGCCATCCGTGATAGCAACGCGCTCCGTAGGACAGAACCGCTTACGTCGATTGGAGGAAACTAGTCGCAATATTGCGACTTCCATCGCGGGCATGGACACAGAACGGAAAGCTGCAAGCGGTTGAAGGAGGAAATTGAGCGTCTTGTCCAACAAGGCCACTTTAGAAGGTTTCTACTAAACCAAGTCCCGAACCAGCACAGACTGCAGGCTGACAATCTAGTAGAGGACAACGTCGTACCCCAACGCGGATGAGCGAGAGGTATTGGGCAGGAGAACTTTCCCCCTAGTAGAGCGCGAACAGCCCGCGTCTCATCTATCATCAATTTCTATTTTTTTCTTCTTCCAGTTTTTGCTTTAAAACAGTAAGCCACAAGATTTTACTTGTGTACATATATCCATTATGTATTTAAAATTACTACAATTATTCTCTAGCTCTATCAGCAATGCGAATCATCTAAAATAAGGCTACAAAGGTTAAGCCCACGATCTTCGATACTAACACATATCAGCAAATTCGCCAACGTGGCGAAGAGAAGAAGCCTCTCGTGAGTGGAGGATATGCATCAAGTACCTCAGCGCTGCTTGGGCACCATGCCTCAGCGCTGCTTGGGCACCTTGCCTCAGCGCTTCTTCGGCACCTTTCCTCAGCACTGCTTGGGCACATTAACTCAGTGCTGCTTGGGCACATTACCTCAGCGCTGCGTAGGCACCTTGCCTCAGCGCTTCTTGGGCACCTTGCCTCAGCGCTGCATGAGCACCTTACATCAGCGCTGCTTGGGCACCTTACCTCAGCGCTGCTTGGGCATCTTGCCTCGGCGTTGCTTGGGCATCTTGCCTCAGCGCCGATTGGGCACATTGCCTCAGCGCCGCTTGGGCACCTTGCCTTAGTGCTGCATGGGCACCTTGCCTCAATGCTGCTTGGGCACCTTGCCTCAGCACTGCTTGGGCACCTTGACTCATCCCTAATTGGGCACCTTACCTTAGCGTTGCTTGGGCACATTGCCTCAGCGCTGCTTGGGCACATTGCCTCAACACTTCTTGGGCACCTGGCCTCAGCACACCTTGAGCACCTTGCCTCAGCGCTGCTTGGGCACCTTGCCTCAGCGCTGCTTGGGCACCTTGCCTTAGAACTACTTGGGCAAATTTCCTCAGCGCTGCTTAGGCACATTGCCACAACACTACTTGGGCACCTGGCCTCGGCACACCTTGAGCACCTTGCCTCAGCGATGCTTGGGCACCTTGCCTCTTCACTGCTTGGGCACCTTGCCTCAGCGCTGCTTGGGCGCATTGCCTCAGCGCTGCTTGGGAACATTCCTCAGCGCTGCTTGGGCACCTGGCCTCAGCGCACCTTGCACACCTCTCCTTAGCGCACCTTGCGCACCTCTCCTCAGCGCTACTTTGGCACCTCGCAGCCAAGCTACCCAGACCTCAACGCTAAACGACAAGCTCATCGCGATATACGACACAATCACGAGGCGGAAAGTTCACCGCAATCTCCGATGCAATCGCTGAGCAGCAAGCCTAAAGCCGAGCAAGACGAGATAGAAGTTTCTCCCACAACTAGAGCCGAGCAACGACTTCCGGCACGTCGCACAAAGATGATGGTGATCCAAATTGCCGCGAAGGAAAATCAAAACCTCTGAACTCCTCCACGCAGTAATTCAGACTCCGAAGGTTTGGGGAGCTTATGATAGGAATTCATACATAGGCTCTCATCTATAAAGGGATGACTGGGTGGTGGTTGCTCACACAACCCACTCCCCCCACTAAGGTAGTGGGGGGTGAGTGGTAGAGCAAAATGAACCCGCCATTTCTGCCGCCAACTGCTAGGGCGAGAGTGCGCGTGGGGCAAGCCGCGCATAGCCGTATACGCACCAGCACCGCGCACGGTAGCGCCACCCCCACCCCCTCCCCGCCTATAGGGGGAGGGTGATGAGGTTTCGGCAAGTGCACTGTTCGCACAAGTAAGAAAGTTGGGAATACGTCCCCGAATATCGTCTCTCAAGAAATGCGCGTGGATTGTTTGATTCTACGGATTGAGAAAATAATTACTAGAGTAGATTAAAGAAAATAAACAGGGCTTTGATTTTGGTTTCCTAAATCGCTACACAGAAATAAAATGCGGATCAAAACTCTGCTTCGCAAGGCGAGATGGATGCAACTGCCGCGATGCCGTGCTTCGGTGAGTGGGTGAACCAGAGGGCTGGCAGATTACGGCGCTCCTCAAATCTCATGAACCACAAAGGATCTCAACAACATGAAATCAAATTAACTAAAACAAAATGTTCATGATCATCATCTATAATAACAAACATATCTAAGAAAACTCTGAAGCAAGCGAAGGGGGAAAAGAGGAAACCGAAGCTCGAAGACTATGCTGAAGATTCTCGGCCGGAATCGAAGGGTTGTTAGGCCTCGTCCGTGCTCGGTCTTCAGTTGCATCCGGGGTCCGGAGGAGCTGTCACCTTCCTCTACTTATACCCATCTTCTTTGTGGTCTAGCTTGAGGTAACTCTTGTTCTACACCTTGAATGCAACTGATGCTCTCCGTCTATGACGTTCTTAAGCTCAAGGATGATGGAGGAGGCCAAGGAGGAAGCTTTGGTGGAAGATTTGCAAGCCAAAGGTCACTAGAGCTCCTCCTAGGTCGAACGGGGGTGGAGCGGAGAAATTGGGCAAAAATGGCGGGATCTCAAGCTTTTCCCGTGGGGGATCCCTTCTTTCAGCGGATTTCCTGCCTTAAATACTGAAAAGTCATAAATTTAGTCACGCACGGGAGGACGCACGAGCGTGCGTTGCCCGTGCTTTATTTAACGAATAAATTGGCTTGAGGAAGAAAGAACAGCGTCCGTGCGATTTACTCACGCATGGGCGAATCTGCCCGTGCGTAAAAATGCACGAACAAATTCAGATTGGCTGAAAACAGATGAAATAGGCGATCGTGCGTTTCCTTCACGCACGGGCAGCCGCCCGTGCGTAAAGACGCATGAACAAATTCAGATCACCGGTTTTATCCCCAGATGAAGGCGCACGACCGCAGCCATCCGTGCGACAAGAAAATGCACGACCGTGCGATACAAATAAACATGATTTATGGGGTAAAATAGGGTGATACAACCACCTGCAAGAACATCAATAAGGCTGGGAATACTTCTCCAACAACAATCCAACACAGAGAAAGGGTCGGAGAGCACCACGTGTTTACCCCCAATATCATAGAGCGCAAACGCACACCAAAATGGGCTTAAACGGAGCACAAAGCACACAAGTGTGCATGAATGAGCATAAGAGAAATAAATGCAATAATAGCTCGAAAATGATGCACATGAGAGCGGAAGCTAGCCCGTATGAGTCCATAAAAGTGTATAGGAATGGGACTAATCACACCCCCAGACTTAACCGTTTGCACGTCTCGGGCAAACTACTTAGTTCTCCTGTCGAAACAATTGGATGTTAGAGCAGATTTGAGCGGTAAAGATTAATGCAAAATCGCATGCTCACGTGCGTAGAAATACGTTAGAATAGAATTTATCTCAAGATTATATTTAACTATTTCTAGAACTGTAATTTGAAATCTAGTTTACTTGGATGGTGAATCCCGGTAGGTCTTTCGGTCGCGCACAAGGGACAATAGTGTGATTAATGAGTAGAGTATTACTCGAATCAAAATTCGGGACAATCTCATAAGAAATCCATCAAAGTCGGTGTCCATAGGCTTGCACGTTCGCACTCTCTCTACTGCATTAGATGACTTATATCTAAAATCAATAGGACTTATAGGTTAAGATTTGGCTTAGGTTGAGTTTAGGTTAGATAAGTAGAAGAACGATGGGCAATACACTCAACATAACATGAGTACTCAAGAGTATAAAATCACCAATAAAACAATTCAAGAACCACACAGCACCCCCAGACTTCAACTGGACACTAGGTGTGTGCTACGTCAACCATACGTTATTTTATCGAGAGATCGCACTTGAAAGTTCTTTTTGCACAATTATTTTCTTTTTCTTTTTCTCTTCTCGGCAAATAAATCCTTAGTAAGCACTTTATGCACTTCTCTATTAGCTTTCTCAAAGCTGCCATGCACAACATAGATAACACCAAACATGGTAGATATATAAACTTCTTTTCAAACTCAATTGTTGGTGCTAATATAGGTTTAGCTGTATGGCTTTGGTGACATTTAAATGGAGCTAAGCAAGAAGGATAGGTAGGCTTAAATGGGTTTGCAAAGGTGATTACCTTGGTTAGGATTTCAAAAGCACAAATAGATCAAGAAACGGCCTACATCACGCTTTAAAATGAGTTATGCAACGCAATCGTTTCAAGAGTCGTCTAGTGCAAGTTCTAGCCACCAAGAAAGGTTATCATTCCTTCCGAACCTAGTAATAAGCTACTACTAATTCTGCTACACTCGACCCTATGCTACCATTGGATTCACCGGATTCATCATTAGAGTAAAATAAATTGCAACTACTATAATAAAAATAATTAAATTATAACATTGAATTTTATTCTACTCTAATGGAATTTCTAGGCGTGACGGGAGCACTCGACTAGAGCACTACTCGAGACAATATTTTTCTCCACCCCTCACTCCTACACTAACAATCCAATTCTTACGAGCGGGGAACCTCGCAGCAATACCCAATAAGCGCGCTCGATTAAGTATGCGTGAACTAGGTGCAAATGTATGCAATGTGTGCAACAAAATTGAAAATCCTAACTCAGCACATTCTAACATGCTATGCAAAGTGCGTGCACGTTAATAACTCGATCTCTCCCCCAGACTTGATCACAATCCTATAAAATAAAGAATTCATGGATTAAGGAAAATAAGGGTAGAGTGGACCTATGCTCACGAATGAGCATGCCAGAAGTGCGGCAATTCCTTCTTTAACTTTCTCCTTCCCCATCCCCTGAGCGAAAGCTTAAACCTGCGATGTTAACATGAACAAACAACAAAAACAAAATAAACACAAATCTGAACAAAAGATCAGAACCGAATGGTTCCCCCATGGGTTGTCTCCCAAGAAGCCCTTTTGTTTACTGTCCTTAAGGTAGACCAAATACCTGTATTAAGCAAAGTTCATAAAATGCAGAAATTTTAAAGAAGAGTTTCCACACACAGTTCTCAGAACAAGAAAAATTAAAATCAGCTATAAGCACTTTTGTAGTGCCCATCTCCATTGGCTCGTAGGCTGGAGGTGAAATCTTTAGGGCCAAAATCATGTCGCCCAATTTTCCCCTAGCCTCGGACATCTTGCCACGGAGAGCAGCGGAGCATGCACCAAGCAAAAGTCCCTCTTGTTTACGCTTCTCCACGTTTGGAGAGTGCCAGCGTTGATAAGTTTCAGCATTTCCCACCTTAGTGGTGGGTGGCACCACATCCGTTGCCGCAGTGGCAACTGGATCAGCTCAAGGGATAGAACGTTTAAGAGGTTTATTACATAATTCGTTACAAGCTAATAATGGGACGTCGTCCCGAGTCAAGTTCGGCTCGATAGGTTCAGAAATGAGGTTCTCCTCCCTCTCCAAGTCACATTCTATCCGAAAGTCAACTTCTTCCTCCTCTCCGCTCGACTGATCTTTTTCCTTTTCTCCATTAAACACTCCTTTTTCTTCCCTTTTTTCTGCATTACTAAGTGATTCATCAATAATAAACTGGGGAGAGCAAAATAATGTTGCAGTTGCAATCTTGGGGCAAGGAGGGGGTAAGATAACACACCCCGTAGAAAAGTCCAAAGTGCCACCGCTCTCTTTCAAGAATGGTACTCCCAAGATGGGATTAGATTGATTCTCGCGGGGTCCCAATACTTGGAAATCTGTGACCACCACCGTCCCCTCGATTATGACTTCAACATTTCTTACTTCTCCCTCCGCCTGAATGACAGTCCCGTTCGCAAACACTAGGGACTTATGGTCATCCATGTTCATTTCAAGTTGAATTTTAGCAATGCCCTGCAGTGCAAGGACGTTGCGGGATGAACCGAAGTCACACAAGGCAGCAGTTTCAACATTATTTATGGAGCATGTGATTACAAACTAACTTGAGTTACTTACTTCCGCATCGGTGAGACTCTTCCCTTGATTGATTGGATTCTTTTCATTGTTGCTGGGAAGGGTCCCTTGCGAACACTCGGTCAGCAATTGAGCCAATTGGCCCAATTGCATCTCTAAGCTTCGCCTGTATGCGGTTTGGCTAACCATATTAGAGTTAGCGGCCTGCATGAATATCTCCATCATTTCTTCGAGATTGCTCTTCTTGGGGGATGGGGCATTTTGTGTATAACCCGGTTGTGGTGGTCGCGGTTGGCTCCCGGAGGCTTGAGCATCGAATTGATGCGAGCCTCCTTGCCATCGTTGGCCAGGAAAGTTTTGTTTCCACGAGAAGTTCGGGTGATTCCTCACACCCAGGTTATAAGTACTATTAAAAGGTACTCCATGGTTTTGATCATTCATATAATTTATGCTTTAATCATAAGATACTTCGGTAGGTTGCTCACCTGTGGGACACTCATATACATGATGCCCCAGGCTTCCACAACCTTGACATGAGATGGCCATCACTGGGGCAGGAGGAAGAGCACGCCTCTTAAGCAGCATGATATTTTCATAGGGTGCTGATGCCATCTTAGCAGATGCACCAGGTGTGTTCACCTCGAAGAGTCCCCGAGCATTCCTTGGGGAATTCCTTCCAGCAGTCCAGAATGAACTATGAATGGCAGTGTCTTGGAGAATCCACAATGCGTCTTCGGGGGTATGGTTCATCAGAGTTCTGCCTGCAGCAGCATCAATCATTGCCCTGTAATTGGGCTCGATTGCAAAGTAAAAATTTTCCACTAGGCTCCAAGGTTGCAGCTCATGCTGGGGGCATTTCCGGAGAAGGTCAATGAACCTTTCCCATGCCTCTGCGAGGGCCTCCTGATCATGTTGTCGGAAGGTTGTGATTTCCCTCCTCAAGTTTACTACCTTATCAACTGGGTGGAACTTTGTCAGAAATTTTGTTTGCAGAGCATCCCAAGTGGTGACTGTGCTCGGCGGTATCGTGTGGAGCCATGCTTTCGCCTTGTCTCAGAGGGAGAATGGAAACAACCGGAGTTTCACCGTCTCATCAGTGATCCAAGCGTACTAAAATGTTCTGCAAATTTCTGCGAATTCAGCCAAGTGAAGATGGGGATCTTCACTGACTAACCCAGAGAATTGGGCCTGGTTGCGGATCATATTTAGGATGGCCGGCTTTGTCTCAAAATTGTTGTTAGTGATGGCCAGGCCAAATCCAGGGTACACACTCCCAATAGTGGGCGTAGTGTAGTCTCTCGTGGTCCTGGGTCTCGGCCAAGCCACTTCATTCTCATCGGCTGCCTGATCGGCGGCTGGTGCAATTCCCTCCCCGGGATTGACATGATTTCCATTGGCATCCATGGTGACAGCAGCACGGAGATGCGCCCATATGGTATGATCAATTTCACAAATGTTGCAATGTCACCGGGGTCTCGTCTCTGCATACACACACCGAAAACAATAGAAAAAAAAAAACAACTCCTGTAACTATTAACTCAAACACTGAAATCAAACTACGCCTGCATTCCCCGGCAACGGTGCCAAAAACATGATGCGATTTCGGCAAGTGCACCGGTCACACAAGTAATAAAGTTGGGAATATGTCCCCAAATATTGTCTCTCAAGGAATGCGCGTGGATTGTTTGATTCTTCGGATGGAGAAAATAATTACTAGAGTAGATTAAAGAAAAAAAACAGGGCTTTGATTTTGGTTTCCTAAATCGCTACACAGAAATAAAATGTGGGTCAAAACTCTGCTTCGCAAGGCAGGATGGATGCAACGGCCGCGATGCCGTGCTTCGGTGAGTAGGTGAACGAGAGGGCTGGCGGATTACGGTGCTCATCAAATCTCGTGAACCACAAAGGATCTCAAAACATGAAATCACATTAACTAAAACACAATGTTCATGATCATCATCCATAATAACAAACGTATCTATGAAAACTCTGAAGCAAACGAAGGGGGAAAAGAGGAAACCGAAGCTCGAAAACTATGCTGAAGATTCTCGGCCGGAATCGAAGGGTTGTCAGGCCTCGTCCGTGCTCGGTCTTCAGTTGCGTCCGGGGTCCGGAGGAGCTGTCACCTTCCTCTACTTATACCCATCTTCTTCGTGGTCTAGCTTGAGGTAACTCTTGTTCTATACCTTGAATGCAGCGGACGCTATCCGTCTATGGTGTTCTTGAGCTCAAGGATGATGGAGGAGGCCAAGGAGGGAGCTTTGGTGGAAGATTTGCATGCCAAAAGTCACCGGAGCTCCTCCTAGGTCGAACGGGGGTGGAGCGGAGAAACTGGGCGAAAATGGCGGGCTCTTAAGCTTTTCCCGCTGGGGATCCCTTCTTCCAGCGGATTTCCTACCTTAAATACTGAAAATTCATAAATTTAGTAACGCACGGGCGGATGCACGACCATGCATTGCCCTTGCGTTATTTAATGAATAAATTGGCTCGAGAAAGAAGCAGCAGCGCCCGTGCGATTTACTAACGCACGGGCGAATCCGCCCGTGTGTAAAAACGCATGAACAAATTCAGATTGGCTGAAAAATAGATGAAACAGGCGATCGTGCATTTCCTTCACGCACGGGCAGGCGCCCATGCATAAAGACGCACGAACAAATTCAGATCACCGGTTTTCTCCCCAGATGAAGGCGCACGACCGAAGCCGTCCGTGCGTCAAGAAAATGCACGACCGTGCGATACAAATAAATATGATTTCTGGGGTAAAATAGGGTGATCCAACCACCTGCAAGAACATCAATAAAGTCGGGAATACTTCTCCAGCAACAATCCAACACAGAGAAAGGGTCGGGGAGCACCGCGTGCTTACCCCCAATATCATGGAGCGCAAACGCACACCAAAACAGGCTTAAAAGGAGCACAAAGCATGCAAGTGCGCATGAATGAGCATAAGAGAAATAGATGCAATAATAGCTCGAAAATGATGCACATGAGAGCGAAAGCTAGCCCGAATGAGTCTCAGGAGCATCAACTGGGATTCTACCAGCTTGCTTGTCTCTTGTGTGACCTCTACTTGTCTCTGATAAGTAGTTTTTAGTCATAATATTTTCGGTTAGTTTAGCATAATTTTCCCTAGGTTTAGTTATATTTTTATGTTTTTATATGTATGTTTGTTTTTATGTTTTAGGTTAGTTTTTAGTCCTAATATTTTTATGTTTGTTATGTTTTTGTTGTTTTATGTTTTTATATTTTCTAAACTATGTTTTGTTGTGTCTTATTTTTATTTTGTTATAATTTCTTATTTTATTTTATCAAAACTAAAATTATATTAAATTTTATTTTGTAGGTTTGATGTTGCTCGTCACCGCCATCATCGTGCCTTCAATGTTCAATGTTGTCATCGCCATCGCCGTCGTGTGCCCGCCGATGTCGTCCAAAGCTGCTGTAGCGTGCCCGTCAAAGTTGATGCCCACCATCGCCGCCACGTTAATTTGCATGTCGTTGCAACGTCCGTCATCATCGCCATCTACCTAATTCTTCATTTAAGTCTCCTCCAATTCTCTTGCAAAGCCATGCACATAGACTCTACCTTATAATATTATTCCATGTATTAATATTTCATTTTGCATGAGGTGGCCACATCACTATTCCACATCAGCTACCATTCACGCCATATTCATTAGTTTAATATTGATGCCTCTTACCTCCATAATTTCATATATCCCCCCATTCATTTATCCCCATTAATTAACGTGGAACCCACTTTGCAATATTACTCCATTAATATTAAAACTCATTCACTTCTCTTTTTACTTACCGCCACCATTTCCACCTGCCTCCTCTTCTCATTATTATGGCTGAACTCCTTCCATGAAGCAGCCCTTCATGTTCCTCCAAATTGCCTATTCCTCTTCCAAATCTCACGTGAACTCCACATAAATAATTCTTACACCATCTTTAATTTAATATAGTCACTTCTATCTTCATTTAATGTCTCCTCCCATTTAACATCATTCATGCACCTCCTCCTCCATGCATTGAACTTTCTCCTCCTCTCTCTCTCTAATGCTTAGCTAGTTTGTTTTGTTTTCGATCACGATAAGCTTTGAGATGAAATAATATCTTTCATTTTATGTTTACATTTGTATTTTTATTTTTGATCCAACCTTGATTATTTTTTGATCGACTCCGTATTTCTAGTATACGGTTGTAGATTCCGATCTCATATTTGAGCGGCCGAGAGGCTTGTGAATGTGAAAGATCACTCAAGGAAGGAAGGAGTTGCACGCAACCCTAGAGATAGGACGACGTAAATCCTCCAGATTGGAGTCAAATCCAATAGTGTGGGTCACTTCGATAATGCGACTTTAGGCCTTTTTTATTTGTAAAGAGATTTCGGTCAAAATGTCTAGAAGTTAGGAGACTTATTGCTCTAGTGAGAATTTTTCTTAGTTTTGGATCCGTCACGGTCTTTATGAATTTGCAAATGTTAAACTAAATTTCTCCGTTATTTTATTTCAAAGTGAATCGTCGATCGAGCACTCTTTTTTAATAGTTTATTTCTCTTTTAATTAAGTTAGTTTATTTTTATTTTCCAAAAGCCCAATCAATCATTCGGCAGGATAATAGAAACGTTATGAGTAATAGTAGTTGCCTGCCCTGAGTTTTTATACGACCTTGATATATTTTATATCCTATGTTATATTTTGATAGGTACACTTGCCTTAATCGAGTATAGATTGGAGAACACAAATTTCTCTATCAGTCTCTACTTGATCTTCTTATGTAGCCCATTCTTGAGGACTGTATACATTGTATCTTTCACCTTTATTAACTTTAACTCGCTCCCATGCTTATAAAATGATGGATCTGGATTTGGGACTCCATCTTTCATAGTCATCCTTTTTCTCCATTTCCTCCCTGTACTTTTTCTTCCTCATTTTTACTTCATCTTCCTCCAGTATTTCCTTCTCTTTACCCTGATCATCAGTAGCATCAGAATTGCCAACATGTTGATCATGAAGGTCAACATGTGAGTCTTCAGCAGGCTCATCAAAATGGAGAGGAGGGAGATTCATTGCTTCCCTGATGGTATTTGTGGTCCAGATGGAATGCTCACCACTAGCCTTTATCATTGATCTCTCCCCCTTTATGACTTCTCTTGACATCTCCTTTTGGTGGTTCTCCTGAAGTACTAGTATTTTTCTTTCAACATATCCCTTTCTCCAAATGGTTCTTTGTCTCCAGCAGATGACTGTCTAGCTCTTTGTTCTGATGATCAAGTTTATCCTAGATATTTGTCTTGTGTTCAACCATCCACCTGTTGGTTGCTATGTAAGCCTTCTCTATGTTGTTGCTGAGCATTATCTGATTATCTCATGAATCAGATAGACCCTTGTGAGTAAGTCATGTCTCTTTGGAAGTGAATTCTTGAAGTTTCTTCACATCATCTCTTAGGCTTGTAGTTTCAGCAGATAATTCCCTTCTTAGTTCATTGACGGCAGAGGTAACATGACTTTCAATTTTTAGCCTTTGCTCTTCCAGGAGCATTTTTATCGGAGGCAGTAGCGAGGACTCCACTATCCTATTCTCTGGAGGTGAACTGGCTTGTCCTGGTTCCTCTTCTTTATTCCCATCAACCATTGGAGATGGAGATTTTCTGATGGGTGATAGGTTTGACTCATTTTCCTTTTCAGGACATGGCAGATCTCTGCTAGTCTCATTAGCAGTATTCTCTTGGGGATCTTTACTTGGGTCCTCTTGGTCTACTAATCCAGAATGGACAGCATCCTCAGCCCCAATGATCTTATTGATCACTTCTTCCACTTGAGCAGGGATCTCACCATTCTTTTCCCCCTTAGTCTCAGCATCCTCTTGCTTTGTTCATGTTGTTACAATTGTCCTGGATCCCAGACTTAGGGCAGAGGTTTGGAAGGAGACATTCCTTTTCTTTATAGGCACTTCAGAGTCAGATGAGTCTGAGCTGTTGCCTAATTCACATTCTTCAGATGAGCTTTCTACCTTCCTCTTCACATCCTCTGCATTCTTCAGCTTCTTGGGAGACTTAGTCAGAACTTTCTCCCACCATTCCAGTATCCTGATATCCATCCTTCTCATGTGATGGATTTTTACACCATTCTTCTTGTCAAAGATTTCAGGGTAAGATATCAGTAGAAATAGAGATAGTATTCTTCCCATATTTGGAACATGAAATTTTTCTTGTATTCTCTTGAAGATGTTGTGACCCCAGTTGGAATTCTTACTTAGGATTATCCTCGCCATAATCTCGAACATGGGCTTGTATATCCTATCATCCGACCCTACATTACAGAGGAGGGCTTTTCCTACAATATCAGCCATGAGTTTCCCTTGTTTATTAAAATTCTTTCTTTCCAGAGACCCATAGGTCTTTCTGGTGTGTCCGCACCATACAAAATCCCTGTTAAGGTCTTCCTGGGTGACCTTCTCATTTTCCTCCCCCTTGGCGAAGGTCGGCAGCTGAAGAACCCTGGCCAACCTCTTAGGATTCACCTTAACTTTCATTCCATTGATCGAGCTTTTCACGGATGTTCCTTTTGATCCACCTTTGGCATTTGATAAGAACTCCATCACTTCTCTCTTTAATATCACTGTTGGCTCAGAGAGGGCGAACTGCAAACCGACGGCGTCCAACAGCTTAATGTCGCTTTGAATCTCTTTTGGTCCTTCTGAGAAGCCATTCATCACTACTTCGCTTCCTTAATAGAGAATTCTTCCTTCTTTGGCGCCATTTCTTAATTGAGTTGAGAGGATTCTAATGAAGTCAATTCAATCTCTCTTCAAAGGCATAGAGAACACGATGGCTTTTTAGGACTAATGTATAGAGTGTTTTATCCTTAAGACATCTAATCTTATTTATAGTTTCGGGATTGGAATGCGAAGTGTCATTTGACAAAGGTCTGATTAACTTAGATTGAACGGTAGCGATCGATTAATTTTAGATCTTTTGAATGTTAGATCGACACTTAGGTATCGTCATGATCCTATATTGATGTCGAGAAATCATTTCGACGATACCGATCACTATTTCGACGATATTGTTTTGTGTTCAAAACGATATTGTTTTTGTTCACTCTTTTGTATGATCAGTGCAATGCTTTAGCGGTGTCATACACATGTGCTCCTTGAGTGACAGCTTTTGCGTACTCAAGTAAAAATTACTTTTACAACATGATAAGGATGAGGTTATGTATTGAACATTTATATAGTTACCTTCACCTTAGCTTTTGTATCTTCTTGAGCTAGTAGCTCCCCCTTTATGTGATGTTTCTTTTATTTTACTCCTTTTAGCTCCCCCTTGATCAGTGCTTCTTAGAATGTGGTGATGTTTTTTCTTAGTCCAGAGTTATTCCTGGATCACTCATTGTCCAATAGCCTTGTTTGCTTTTGATTGGCTACATGGACTATCCTGCAAAACAGATTTAATATCCCTTAGGAACCCAAGGTGATTTGGGTCCTAGGTTCTTGTTAGCATAGTAAGGAATTCTTCTACTCACCTCTGCCTTTCTAGGAGGGCCTTCCTTTGCACTAGGCATACTAGCATAGTGCCAACAATCAATGGCAAAGTGTCCCACTTTACCACAGCACCAACATTCATGAATGTTGTACCTTCTTTTCTGAACAATTTTTGAGGTGGGTGGAGAATGCCAATGCTTATGTTCAGTAGAGAAGGCAGCAATATTCTTCCAATCTCTCTCAGATAAGGGCTTACTAGCCTCTAGTATGCTTATTTCTTCTTGACTTTATCTGTTGTCATCAACAGATGTCAGCTTGGTAGCTGACATGGTGTTAATGGCATCAGATATGGTCAAGTGAGAGTTAATTATACTGGGGCTACCATCCTGCTTCTTATCTAGAAGAGATTGGGAAGGTGTTGCTCCTTTACCCTTAAAGGTGGGGGCTGAGGCACCAAACAAAAATGGTCCATGATGGGCCATTTGGATTTCCTCATGGGGAGCCTTTAATACACTCATCCCCATACCCTTTCTCCTCCCATGGTTAAGAGCATTTCCCAAGCTATTGGAGCTTCCGTTCATCCAATGACCATGGACACTGTCCTGGTCATACTTGTTAGAGGGAATCACTACCCTCTGAAAGGTGGTATGCTGCTCAGCTTTAGTATTGTCCCTTTCTCCATTCCCAGCATCTACTGCCCCTTCATTGAAACACAATCTCCTCCTATTTCCATAGAAGGAGAAAGTGTCAATGATGGGCAGTATAGTTTTGGGCTTAGAGAATTGAGCCACTAAGCTTCTTTCCTTAAGAAGATCATTCTCAAGATTCCTAATGAGTTCTTCCCTTTGGTTTCTTTCATCATAAATCTTATCTATGATCTTCATGAGCTCACAGGAATTGGTGCCCTCATTGTGGGACATACCCATTTCCTCATCCATCTCAGCCTTAATGTGTCTGAGTGATTCTAGCTCTTTAGCTTGCTTCCTAACAAGCATCTTGCTCTTTCTCAGAGCAACCAAGAGATCACCAAACTATTCTATTATATCAGCATGGTTCTTATTGTTGCATGATGGGTAGTTTACTGCATCATTTCTAGAAGATGAGCAATCATCTGATGCACTCTTGGTCCTCTTAATTGAAGCAGGCAGTAAAGGTGTGTGAATGATACATACCTGATCATAATGTGATTCATCATGATTTTCTTCATCTAATAGAGCCATCAACCCATAGACCTTCTCAACCTCAGAGTCACCGTCTGTGAGAGTCAAGGGTGCTCATATTCTTCTTCTAACCACACAGCATTCTCTATCTTCAGATTCACTGTCTGAGATAGTTAAGGGTGCTCTGGTCCCTATGGCCCTGATCCCTATACTTCTTTCTTCTTCAACATGAGAAGAGCTCCAGCTGCTATCAATTAAGGATCTCAACTTCCTGATGTCAGATCTTTTAACTTTATCCATAGAGTTAGGATATGATAATCAGTTGATTTGATACACCCAAGAGCTAGCAGATCGGTTCAAGCTATTAAGCTTTTCTTTGAACAACCTCGCTTTGATACCACTTGTTAGTTATGGGGTGTCAATTTGTCACGTAGATGGTGGGTGAATAGGTATTTCAAATAATCTTTATTCCCCTACTGGTGTTCTTATTTTCTGGTTAATAGATCTATAGATCACTACAACATTTTTCGGTCTTTAGCAACACTTGACTTGACAACATCTCAAAAAATGTTGCTGAAACCTTGATAGAGAACAGTTTAAAAGTGTTGCAATAGGTTAGCATCTTTAGGCAACACTTTCTGTGCAACATTCAAAAACTGTTCTCTAATCAATTATAGGGAACATTTTTGAAATGTTACATTTGACGATTCACTTTAGGCAACAATTATGATATGTTGCCTCTTTAAAAAAATAATTTGTAACACGTTTAAAGTGTTGCCTAACTCTTTTCAACTTGACCAAAATTACTATTTGCACACCCCAAATTATTACTTAAAAAATTAAATTTATAAAAATCATATATCTAACTCATCAAACCCTCGATGAGCCTTCCCCGACTCCATTCCCTTCATCTTCCTCCTGTGCGGGTAACTTCCTCGCCATTTCTTCTGGTGCAGCGATCTTCCTCCCATGCTTTAGTTTCTTTTTAGTCACGTGATCAATTATTGGAGGCAGCAATGGAGTCCTCCGACTCTCGCTGCGGAAGGGCAGTGCTTATTAGTCTCTCGCTGGCGGTTGCTGCGCTTCTGATCTCTCCTTCGACAGCGGAGATCCGCGAAACAGGGTTGAAAACTGACGCTCAGATATCATCCCCTTGGATGAGTTTGGATTCACTCACACTGGCTTCCTCGTGCTGAACGACTCAGGAATTACCCTCTCAGATACGAATCCTGACCTCGATCTCTCTCATCTAGGGTTCTTTCTCAGTACTCGCGATGCGCTGGTTACTATTACCTATTATCGATATCTTTGGACTAGTGTGGTGGAGGGATCGAGAGCTGGCCACTCTTGCTTTCTATATCTTTACAAGATTCAAGTTCAGGCCTGAGGTCCACAGCCCATACTTTATGATAGATGATGAAGAGGAGGCAGACGCAGAGGCTCTCAAGCTTAATGATGAATTTGAATTGTGATGATTATAGGAGGAGAGGTCGATCAAAAATGGAACTTTCTTGTTATCACAAGTCAGGTGACCCTACACAACTACCCCATCACAAGATGTTTTAGCATCTTGTAGGCTTTGTTTTATTTTACTTAATATTTTTGTCACTTCTTTGTGCGATTGAATTCTTGATTATATCCTAGTATAGAACTTCCATTTGTTATCTTGTGCAACTGGTGTCTTTTGGGGTTTTATTGTCTATACTGACTTCTATTGCAGATAGTTTCAGCTATTTGAGGCTAGTTCTTAATGTTTTTTCTTCCTCTGAGCTATGGACATTGAATGTTGGTTCATTTTGCTTTTGTGAATTTAACATGTTCTGAGACTCGAATCAAGGCTCCGTTTGGCACGGCGTTTTTGCTCTAGTGAGTTTGGACAAAAACGCCACCGTCATAGAATGTATGTTTGACATGACAACGATTATGACCACCACTAAGAAAAGAAAATTAGTTTTCAACATGATGGTAGATGAAATTATCCATTTAATCACACCGACAATTCTTGAAGACAGGAAACTATCCAGCCCTCACAACTCTCTCGGCCGGCCATGCGATGTATGTTTTTGTCAATGGACAATATGGATGTTGATACTTTTTCTTTGAAAAAGAAATTAGCATCAGGAAAAAAATATGTTTGGGATAAAGTGGAAATAGAAAAAAAAAACTGAAACAATTTCAGTGTCCTCTAGCATTTTGATCCCTCCTGCATTTGGATTAAGAGTTTTTCCATCACGGTTTTATCAAGTTTGGAGATGACATTCAGAAATTTGGAGATTAAGAGTTTTTCCATTTGGCTTAGTTCTTTAGTTCATTTGTGTCCACTTCAATTACATAGCATTTTGATCCCTCCTGCATTTGGATTAAGAGTTTTTCCCTCACGGTTTTGTCAAGTTTGGAGATGAGATTCGGAAATTTGGAGATTATGAGTTTTTTCCATTTGGCTGAGTTCTTTAGTTCATTTGTGTAATACTAATTTGGAGATGAGATTTGTGTAATACTCAATAGTTACTGAACTTTTTTGTAAACACTTCAATTTATGTGTTATTACATCATGCTTGCACATTTTTTTTACTTATTTACTGCAGTCAACATGTTCGATATTTTGTCCAAATTGTGTTTGCATGAGAGTCTAGCCTATTTTTTCTTAACTTATAAAATAAAGATGTGTTATTTAGGTTTCAGGATCTTCTCCATAACTTATACAATTATGTGTTATTCCTATATATATATCAGGTTTAGGGTCTTCTCCCATTGTTCTATTTTAAATCATAAAGTTCATACAGACCAAGGGGCTTCTTAAAGAGAGGCTTGGGGCAAACTGAAATCATAAATTTCAGGTTCTTTATTTTTAAAAAAACTGTTCTTACTTACTCTGTTTTCCTAACAATTGATACAGGATTTAATTTCTCATAGCTATGCAGGAGGGATTCTGTTCTTATGTCTTGATTTAGATATTAATTAATAGTTACATTCTTCATGAGCAACAGTGATCCATGCTTTAATATTGCAATGTCTGTTCTGCATAGCTATGCAGAAGGAATCCTCCATAGGGAAAACTGCTATTTATTGACTGCAATGTCTGTTCTTAACTGCAATGTCTGTTCTTCATGAGCCGCCCTGACCAATGTTGCCCCCCCACACGGGTTCCCCCGTGCACGATTGCTCGTAACTTAGAACTTGTTCCTAAAATTTTAAACCTTTCCTAATTTTACTGTTTTGGTGATGCAGTTATGATCTGAAGAGCTCGGATGTGGAAAGAAGAGCCGTTAAACTCAAGCATTGGTACTTAAAGTACTTATTTTCTTCTCCCTCTAGTTTTTTCATTGTAATTATGTATGATTGTTGTGAAATAATTCGGATCATGGCTTCTCCTTCTAATCACAACATTGGCAGGAGCAAAGAAGAAGCAGATGACTATGACTTATAAAAAAGTAGTTATTTTCAATGTTGATCTTCCAGGAGCAAAGAAGAAGTAGCTGATGGTGGATAAGCCGGATGACAACATTATTTTCGGTATATATGATAACGCAGCGGATGACTATGACTTCATGTGACTCTCCAATTGCGAATATTTGTCTTTTTTGGTCATTATAGAATTTTTTTTTCCAGTATTAAGTTTAATTAGAGATGATATCTCTATTGGTCTGTATTGAGGGGATTGGGCTATCTCCCACCCTCTTATTACTATATTAATACAATCAAAATAAAAATTTATATATGTTGATTAATTTAGTATTTCATGTACTTTTTGGATGTGCGACTTTTATTTCATGTTTTTCATTTTGCTAGGAACTTCGATTTACATTTTTGATATGCTTTTGCATTAGCCAATTTTTTTAAAAAAAATGTGGCAGCTTTTTGGCAACATTTTTGAAGTGTTGCATTTGTACCTTTTGACAACAGTTTGTAACTGTAACACGACAAGTCAACATTTCTAAAATGCTGCAATAGGTTTATCGAAGAACTGTTGCCTATACTAAAATTTTAGGCAACAATTTTTGTATAGTGTTGCCTAAAAGTATGAAAACTGTTTCCTTTGACCATTGGTAACACAGGTTTAGGCAACATCATATGGCAACAGTTTTCAATGTTTTGGCAACAGTTTACAGTTTAGGCAACATTTTTCAAGTGTTGCTAAAGACCAAAAATATTGTAGTGGATTGAAAAACACACCACAGAAAACACGCAGAGAATTATAGAGGTTCCTCAAGATAGGGTGTCTTGAGTAGTCCTCTTTCCCTCTGCGCCTACCTAGCAGTGTGCTAGGTTCGGCAAACTCCGCCAACGTCTCCGGCCCGCTAGCCTTATAACTCGGACCCGCAAGTCCCTGCAGCCTAGGCCCGCAAGCCCCTTCACTGCACCCGAGCCCGCAAGCTCGACACTCAGGCCCTCAAGACCTTGTAGCCTAGGTCCACAAGCCCCTTCACTATACCCGAGCCCTCAAGCTCAACAGCCAGGCCCTCAAGCCCTACACAGCACAGACTCGCAAGTCTTGCCTACAACCTAGGCCTGCAAGCCCCTTCACTGTACCCAAGCCCGCAAGCTCGACATGTCTGGACCCGCAAGTCCTCTACCCTAGCCCTCATGCCTCACAGATCTCAAGCCATCAAGTTTGACGCTTTGATCTGAAAACAGATCTTACAGATTTGGCCCATAAGCCTTTACAAAGAAAGATATACAATATAAACTTTTCTGCCTGATGGAGATCGGCTTCGTTTCTTGAAGAAGATGCTTTTGATTTTGAATCTGAACGACACAAATCTTCTTCAAGCTTTCTTGCTTTGACTGATGTTGACTGACTTCCTTTCTTGAACGATTCTTAACAGTCGATGTAGCTTTACTGCAAGTTGGAGAACACTGGATGAGTGTTTTTGTTCTCCTGTACTTATTCTTGATTCTTCACCGCAGCTATGTATTGCTCGGCGGGATTTTTATTGTTCTCTCAGTTTTAGGGCATCCACTGTTCCCTTTTATAGGACTGAGACGCCGCTTAACGGTCTCCTATGATGTCCTTTTCTGACAGATGCCCATTCCTTAAGAGCACGCTCTAATTGGACAATCATGCGGTAGCATTAACTGCTGACAGCATGTCTGGCAACATTTGAATATGTCTCGATGATATTTCCATTATTATGACAAGAAGGACAATATCTCGACAACACTGGACATCCCTTCTGCATTCGTGCTTAAGACGACATGAATCCATCTAACTGATGTCGGCGTAATCTTCTTGATTGCTTGATATCATTGTGATCACCTTATTTTCTCGACGACATGGTTGATATCATGTCGAAGATTGCTCTTCAGCAACTGCCCGTATTCACAGCTGCTTCCTTAGTGTTCTCGACGTCACGTCTCCTTTTCGACGATATAGTTGTCATCAGTCTTATCGATGACACAGATTCTTTTCAACGATATCTTCGACACTGACCTTCCCTTTGCCTTTTCAATGACACAACTTCTTTTCGATGATATGGTCGACACCAGACTTCTATTTGCCTCAGTCTTGTTCTTTCCTCTCGGTATTTTGATATCATTGAGAGGTGTTGTAGTGTTGATGTTATAACGATATCATCATGTGTGTGTTATCTCGACGATAACCAACATGATCATGTTGCTTTGCTCTGCATATCATTTCAATGATATGCCTATACTTGTCGACGATATGTTTAGTAATTTTCGACGATATTTTACTTAGGCAAGTCATTGAAGTACTGGACATATTGTCTGATCTCTACAAGCATGAACTAGATATGACATTAAATACAACTTGTACTTATCATTGATTTATTCAAATTTTATTGAGACGTGTAGGTGGTGGTTGTAGTGTAAACTCTTATTGGCACACCACTTGTATTAAATGAATATTGTGGATAAATATTACCTGGAATATTATGAAACCTTGGATTTGGTGTTTTTAGATGATTATTATGCTAGGTTAATTTTCTCAGAATTTTTGGAATTCACATTTTAGTACTTGGTGTGTAAAGTCACATCTTCATCTTTTTCATGATAAATATAAATTATGATTATAAATTTACTGGAAAAATATGATCTTCTGGAAATAGTGTTTTTATGTCAATATGAAGCTACTGTAATTTTTCCAGATTTTTAGGAAGTCTAATTTCAGTAATTGTAGTGTGGAGCCATGTTTTCTCTCCTTTAAAGATAAATAGAAATTGTGGGTTTAAAATGTTTGGAAAAATATGATCTTCTGGAAATAGTGATTTTATGTTCATATGAAGCTACTATAATTTTTCCAGAATTTTAGGAAGTAAAAATCTTGTACTTGATGTGTAAAATTATTTTTCCATTCATTCATTGGAAATTAGGGATTATGGTTATTTAATTGCTGGAAAAATATGAAATATTGGAAATCTTTTTATCATGTCACATTTCACCTCTGGAAGGATATTTAACAAGTTTGAATTCACTAGCATGATACCCCCTTCACACTTTAGATTCAGATTAGTAATTAATGAATTTTTATAGGGGGCAAAATTATATGAAACATGCTTGGATTTTGATCATCCCATCATATACCCTAGTACCTTGCGAACCCTTCACCGGGTAGCCCTCGGGAAGTCCAGGATCCACCCTAAACTTCCAAGTAGGATAATACTAAACAAGAGTAGTCTAGTTAGGAGTTTAGAAGATGAGAGTGCTTGGTGAGCTGTGGGTAAGGCTGTGCTCGGGATTGACGAAAGATCGTCCTTCCCCTTAGAGAGTTATAAAGCGCTGAGATTAATTCAAGTGAAATGATAAGAGGGTAATTTTATGGGTAGTTACCAATAATACTAAGTGTCTTGAGGGAAGGGAACTTTGGGGTATCATCCCATCGTAGTTTCTAGTACCGTAGCGAGCCCCTTACAGGGTAATCCTCGGGAAGCCCAAGATTAACCATAAGCCGTAGGAATAAGGTGTTACAAGAATAAATTAATAACACACTCACCCACACTCTTTAGTTACGGGAGCCTAGTCTGTTTAGTGCTGCGAGCAGTAAGCTCAGTGTTTGAAAGAGCGGATTGAAAGTTAGATGAGCTTACAATTCAGTAGTGTTTGTTAATGACGGGCGGGTTAGCCCGGGGGAGCTTATGGCTCGGAAGGTTATTAATGACGGGCAGGTTAGCCCGGGGAGCTTATGGCTCGGAGATAGATTGTAGATCATATTGCATGTGCATGAAGGTGGTGGGTCTTCTGTATTGGATGAACGTTCACACCGACGTCAATACGTTGACTCGGCAAGTGTGGTATATACACTTAGCCTAGAAAGTCTGGCGGTCCAGTCAGCAAGAGTACGCAGACGCTCCACGGTTTTGTGTTGAGGCGTACGATAGGTCTAGGTTAGGTAGTGTGAATACCAACCTAGAGGTGGGCGAGGCCCAACCCACCGCTTCCGTTTGCCACTACGGGAGTATCCTGGGAGTTTTGCTAGCTCCAAAAAGGGGGAACTAAAGGTCTATGCGCATAGAGTCGAAGTGTGTGAGTTGCACTTGTACGAACATAGCATAACAACATACCTTGCATGACATAGCATGAACATTGCATTTCAACCCCTACCCCTATCGTATAAATTGGTATGGGACTTTTTATACGATAGGCCCTGCTAAACGACCCCTTGGTCTATAGGTTTGTATGGGCATTCCTATAAATCAATGGTTACTTTTAAATTAATTTACTTGCGTCGCACTGCTTCTCTTGCTTACCTCTTTTACTACTGCGATATTATTTTACTGCACTTATTACTGTTTACTTGCTCATACTGCTAGTATAGAATTTTATATGGATATACTCTTGTTAGCGTAGAATGTTTGTCACCTGCTACCTTCTTGATTACTCCACTTTGTTGTCCTCCGCTTCTTCCTCCCGCACGGTGCCTAGGAGTCGCGGGGGGAGGCGGGGACAAAATCGGCTTAGTCTTTATGACTAACGGTCGGTGGTGACCGTAGGTAACCGAGGAGCTGGAGCCCAGCTGGCAGGGGAGACAGGACCAGTGGAGCAGATGCCGTGCTTTACTATCGTTACTGGACAGGTGTCCGATGAGAGATGTTTATGTTTGTAGCTTCCGCATAGATATATATAGTCAGAGAGAGAATTGTACTTCTTTTATTCTTTCGGACATGTACCGGGCATAAGCCCTCTTTCTCTTTCTTTTGTTGCACTCATTGATGGACTTTTATATTTTGTTGTATAAATGTGTGATTGTGGACTTGGTTCTAGTTTTCTTTTTCTTCTTATCTCTGGTTGGCCTGGTTGATCGTTCTTGCCGGCAGGATCGGCGTCTTGCGGAGGTGGCTAACTTGTGTGCTAGCATCTCCGTAAGGCGACGATTCTGGGCATAAGATCCAGGAACTCTTCCGGCGCGGGAGAGGGATCTTACATATGGCACCTTTGAGAAAGCTAAAGGAGAAGTTTATAAAGTGCTTACAAAAGATTTATTTGTTGAGAAAAGAAAAAGAAAAAAATATAATTGTGTAAAAAGAACTTTCAAGTACAATCTCTCGATAAAACAATGTTTGGTTGGCTTAGCACACACCTAGTGTCCAGTTGAAGTCTGGGGGGTGTTGTGTGGTTCTTGAAATTGTTGTATTGGTGATTTTATCTTCTTGAGTACTCAGGTTATGTTGAGTGCGATGCCCATCATTCTTCTATTTATCTAACCTAAACTCAACATAAGCCAAATCTTAACCTATAAGTCCTATTGATTTTAGATATGAGTCATCTCATGCAGTGGAGAGAGTGCGAACGTGCAAGCCTATGGACACCGACTTTGATGGATTTCTTAGGAGATTGTCCCAAATTTTGATTCGAGTAATACACTACTCATTAGTCACGCTATTATCCCTTGTGCGTGACCGAAAGATTCACCGGGATTCACCATCCGAGTAAACTAGATTTCAAATTACTGTTCTAGAAATAGTTAAATATAATCTTGAGTTAAATTCTATTCTAACGTATTTCTACGCACATGAGCATGCGACTTCGCATGGATCTCTACCGCTCAAATTCACTCTAACACCCAATTGTTCCAACGAGAATGCTGAGTAGTTTGCCCGAGACGTGCAAACGGTTAAGTCTGGGGGTGTGATGAGTCCCATTTCTATACATGTTTATGGACTCATCCGGGCTAGATTTCTCTCTCATGTGCATCATTTTCGAGATTTTATTGCATCTATTTCTCTTATGCTCATTCATGCGCACTTGCGTGCTTTGTGCTACTTTTAAGCCTGTTTTGGTGTGTGTCTGCGCTCCATGTTATTGGGGGTAAGCACATGGTGCTCCCCAATCCTTTTTATCCGTCTGATTGGTGCTGGAGGTGTATTCCCAGCTGGATTGTTGTTCTTACAGGTGGTTGGATCAACCTATTTTACCCCAAATCATGTTTATTTTTATCGCACGGTCGTGCATTTTCTTGACCCACGGACGGCTGCGGTCGTGCGCCTTCATCTGGGGGAGAAAACTTGTGATCTGAATTTGTTCGTGCGTTTTTACACACGGGCAGTTGCCCGTGCGTGAAGGAAACACACGATCGCCTGTTTCATCTGTTTTTCAGCCAATCTAAATTTGTTCATGCATTTTTGCGCACGGACGAATTCGCCCATGCTTGTGTAAATCGCACGGGCGCTACTGCTTCTTCCTCAAGCCAATTTATTCGTTAAATAACGCACGGGCAATGCGCGGCCGTGCGTCCGCCTGTGCGTGACTAAATTTCCGACTTTTCAGTATTTAAGGCAGGAAATCTGCTGGAAGAGGGATCCCCCGCGGCAAAAGCTTCAGAGCCCGCCATTTTCGCCAGTTCGCCGCTCCACCACTATTTGACCTAGGAGGAGCTCCGGTGACCTTTGGCTTGCAAATCTTCCACCAAAGCTCCCTCCTTGGCCTCCTCCATTATCCTTGAGCTCAAGAACGCCATAGACGGCGAGCTTTCGATGCATTCAAGGCTTAGAACAAGAGTTACCTCAAGCTAGACCATGAAGAAGACGGGTATAAGTAGAGGAAGGTGACAGCTCCTCCAGACCCCGGACGCAACTGAAGACCGAGCACGGACGAGGCTTGACAACCCTTCGATTCTAGCCGAGAATTTTCAGCACAGTCTTCGAGCTTCTGTTTCCTCTTTTCCCCTTCGCTTGCTTCAGAGTTTTCTTAGATATGTTTGTTATTATGGATGATGATCATGAACATTGTGTTTTAGTTAATATGATTTCATGTTTTTGAGATCCTTTGTGGTTCACGAGGTTTGAGGAGAGCCGTAATCCACCAGCCTTCTCCTTCACCCGCTTACCGAAGCATGGCATCGCGGCCGTTGCATCCATCCCGCCTTGCAAAGTGGAGTTTTGAACCGCATTTTATTTCTGTGTAGTAATTTAGGAAACCAAAATCAAAGGCCCGTTTTTTCCTTTAATCTACTCTAGTAATTATTTTCACAATCCGAAGAATCAAACAATCCATGCGCATTCCTTGAGAGACGATATTCTGGGATGTACTCCCAACTTTATTACTTGTGCGACTGGTGCACTTGCCGAAACCGCATCAGCTTGCGGATGGTATGGTTCGCACCGGCGGGGTCGAGGTGGATTACACGGGCCATTAGCACCGCTTAGCTTGGCGGATGGAAGAGTAGTCTTACGGAATGGAAGAGTAGGCTAGCATAATGGAGTGGAGGGTGATGATGGATGTGGATGGAAAATGGATGGGGGCGCACCTCATACACACATATGAACAAAATAATCTCATATAAATGAAATAAACATTATAAATCATAGTTCATAGTGCCATCATCAAAGTATAGAGAAATCTAATGTAACACCCCAAAAGTCGTAATTTATCGAAGTAGGCGGAATGGTAGTGCGACGCTCGAAGTAGGCTGAATTTTCCCTACCTGCTCCTCGCGCACGGTCAGTGGCTTTCTTCGCGCACGACCAGTGATCGTGCGCCATGATCGTGCGTTAATTGTGAGGAATAGGGGTCGGCTGAAAGGGTGTACGCGCATGACCAGTGGCTTTCTTCGCGCACGACCAGAGATCGTGCGCCATGATCGTGCGTTAATTGAGAGGAATAGGGGTCGGCTGAAAGGGTGTACACGCACGACCAGAGGTTCTTCGCGCACGACCAGAGACCGTGCGCCTGTGAACGTGCGCACTGTTTATTCTGCTCCGCGAAAATGAACGGAGAAGATGATCCGGCCGTTCAAAATTCTTGGAATTTGATCCAACGGCTGTGATGATTGGCTGGAGGGTATTAGGGCTTTTGATAGGGGTTCTATCCTCATAATATCAAGGCTCTTCTCTCTCCTGGGCTAGAGAAAGAAGAAGGAGGCAAGGAAGAAGAAGAGGAGATCCCGCCATTGACGGAGCTCCGGAGCTCCGTTTCGCGAGCCGTTTCCAGATCTAGAGAGTACAGCTCGGTGCGGTCCTATCCCTCCATGTAAAATCTCAGATCCATGGCTAAGAAGACTGCTCCTAGGGTAACGATTCTTCCTCCCAATATTTGGACTTGTCAATTGTCCTCTCTTTCATTTCTCTATGCTTGCATGAGGAATCCCTTTCACCAAATGGGTGAAGTGTAGGATTTCCTCAAGTTCTTCGGAACTCCGTGTAGATTGTGTCCGTCCCCGGCATTATTGCATGTAGAAATCCGGTAGTCGTGCGGATTTAGGCATTTTGTGTGAAGCCTATTTGTGGCCGTGAGCCCGAATCGGTGATGCTTGATTTGCAACGTTGCATTTAGGTTAAGCCTAGAATGCGTGCCGGATAATGACTCCGTGAAATCATCTATAGTATTGCGGGATTTAAGTGTAGGCGTCTTGTGAAGATCCTAACGAAAGCCCCATGCTTTGAGATTGGATGAAGGCAAACCTTCACCACGAAATTGATGCAGAGCGTATTGTACCTCCCTTGTTGAGTATTTATGAATCCTAGATCCTTGCGAAGGGGTTAGGTGCGTAGCATATAATTTGTGTAGCACTTGAAAGTGCTAAACCCTTACGGGCCGAGGTCAAGTCGTACCCGCGTCATGCGATAGATCGCGACGATTAGAGCACAGGCAAAGCTAAACCGAACCCGTTTCCATGCAGATCGGTAAGAGGTCCCTACCTCATGGAAGCCGTGTGATCATGGGAGAGGTCGTGGAAGGTGATTTACCAAGACCGACCAAAAGCTCTTTTCCCCACCTAAGGCGATGGCCCTTACGGTGGAGTGTTTTGTGGAATTGATGTTGTTAGCCTCATGCGGTTGTTTAGGCGGTTGTGGGGAACCTTCGGGTGAACCCAACCAACATCATGTGCATACCTAGGTTCCCTCCTTTTGATGCTCAACCTAGAAGAGTGATTGTGCTTGAAACCTCACCTTGTGTAGTTGCACTTTCTTTATATTAGTACTTGTGCTAGTATGGCTTGCTTGCAGGGTAGAAGCTCCGCCACCCCGGGAAAGGGGTGGGGTCATTATAATTTGGTCAGCTGTGCTGACCATTACTTTGTTTGCCACCGCTTGGTTGAATGTTCTTATGCAGGTGCAGGTGAGCCTAATGGGAAATAGCGGGCGGTGGCCCTTTTGCTGAGTTGGTCCTTGAAGGCCAGCCTCCTTTTTCTGCTTTCTCATGTATTGTCGGCCTGCGTGCCGAAGTATGTTCTGAGTTTTGTACATTCGTGAATGTAAGGCCTTAAGGCCGTAACTCTATTTTATGGTTTCATTCCTATGATAGTGGATAGTTCTAAATGAAATGTTAAATCATTATGCTTCCGCTAGTGTTTAGTTTACTCTGTTGTAGTTCTTTCTATTTATCACCTTTTAACTCCTAGCTAGTGTGGTTTGTATGGCGTGGGGTCCCGGCCGGACCTACTGTTATACTATTCGTACTGGCAGGGCATTACAATTTGGTATCGGACTTAAGGCATCGATCCGTAGTTTAGCGAATTCGGGACGAATTCCTTTTAAGGGGTGGTGTGCACGGGATGTGCATTCACCTACAACGACAAAAACTAATAAGAATGTCCACTTAGGAATGGAAAAACATACTTGTTTGCGGAACCTGAGCGTTCCACGATTGTTGTTTGCTATGTTTTCAGTCACTAAATTGTGTCTTACACGATTATAGGTGACTAGGAGTGGTGCGGGGCCGTCTCAACCCCGTAACACTGCTGAAAGTAGTGGGTCGGCTGAAGTGCCAGCGACCACTCCTCCTACTGATATGATCAGGTTAATCGCATAAGCTGTCTTCGCGATGATCAATGCTCAACCGCAAAGGCTTGCACAACCTGCTACGCCTAATACAGATGCGGCCCCGGTGATCGAACCTGCAGTGGAACCTGCGGTGGAACCGAGGGTTGAGACCCCTGTGCCAGTGGATGTAGTGGAACCTGCGGTGGTGCCAAGGGTGGAGCGTCCTGTAGAGCGTGTAGCCGTTGCGCGAGCGCGTGATCAACAACTGCAACACTTTCTAGGCTTCCACCCTCCAACTTTCTCAGGGACCCGATCCCCAACAGAGGCGGAGGACTGGCTGTCAACGGTTAGAAAAACTCTAAAGGCGACAGCAACAGAAGAAGCTATGATGGTCACTTTAGCCACCTTCCTCCTTAACGGAGAGGCAGAGCGTTGGTGGGCCAAATAGGAAGTGCACAAGTTTGGAGGCAAGGAGATTACCGAGATCACGATAGCGGAGTTCTCAAAGTCATTTCTTCAAAGGTATATTGCTTCTGCCCAACGCATTGCGTTGAAGAACCAGTTTCTGAAAATAACTCAAGGCGACAGCTCAGTGGATGAGTACTTGCACGAGTTCACTAAACTGGGTCGTTATGCGGGGCCTATGATGGAAGAGGAAGAGACAAAGACGAACAAGTTCTATGAAGGTCTTCGGGACGAGTTGAGGCTTCTCCTTGCAGGCCCAATGACGTTAGGTTTCCATGTGATGGTCCAAACTTCCAGATCCCTAGAGTTGGACATGAAGAGGGTACAAGAAAAAACCGTGGCAAAGAAACCTGAGTTTCATGCGCCGACCTCTCAGTCCAAGTCAGAGTTCAGAAAGAACAAAAGGAAGTTCAAACCGGCGGAGCATTCTCGCTCAAATGTATCGGGAGCAACGATTGTGCGGGGTCCTATCACGTGTTTCACCTGCGGGAAGGTGGGACACAAGGTCGCGGTGTGTTGAAGTGGTCCCCCGAAGGCAAAGAACCGAGCGTTGGACTATGCTCGTGCTGCGGAAAAGGGTAAAGCTGCGGAGTCTTCGGCTTCCCAGCACATTATTCCGACTCAGTCGAGAGTCTATTCGCTTGGCCAGCAAGAAGCTATACGATAGACTGATGTCATCACAGGTACGAATTAGAAGCTAGCTTTTACAGCTATATAGATAATTCATACTGTTGTACGACTATATGCTTTATTTGTGTACAATTAGGTTTCGTCCTAATTTTCAACTATCCGGCGAGAGCTCTATTTGATACGGGTGCATCGCACTCTTTTCTGTCCGAGGACTTCGTGGTGCGAATCGGAGTGCCGTCTACCTTGGTAGAGGATAGATTGGAAGTAGTTCTACCCAATGGATCTCGCATGAGTGCGGATAGGAAGAGCCGTGTGAAGGTGCGGATCGGAAGTCAGGTTTTCGACTTGGAAGCGTCGTTATTACCGTTAGCGGAATTTGATGTGATCTTCGGCATGGACTGGCTCTCGGAGCAGCGAGCATGCATAGATTGCAATTCAAAGGAGATCACTTTGGGAAAGAACACCGAAGACGAAACGACGTTCGTCGGTATGCGAGGAGCGAGCAAGACGCTGATGTCTGCTCTCCAAGTGGTTAAGGCGGTGAGAAAAGGCGTCGAGTTGTTCTTCACTTTGTTGGAGGATTCGGAACCAAAACCCAGGTTGTGTGATGTCCCAGTTGTAGCGGAGTACGCCGACGTGTTTCCTAACGAACTCCCTGGGGCTCCGCCTCAGCGAGAGATTGATTTCTGTATCGAGTTGGTGCCAGGTGACAAACCTGTGGCCCGCTCACCGTACCGGATAGCGCCAAAGGAATTGGCATAGCTGAAGGTCCAATTGCAAGAGCTGCTAGAGCAAGGCTACGTACGTCCAAGTTCATCGCCTTGGAGTGCGCCGGTCCTCTTTGTGAAAAAGAAGGACGGGAGCTTGCATCTATGTATCGATTATCGAGAGCTAAACAAGTTGACCGAGAAGAACCGATATCCGATTCCAAGAATCGATGATTTATTCGACCAACTAGTTGGGTCGACGGTATAGTCCAAACTGGACCTAAGGTCCGGCTATTACCAACTGTGGATAAGGGAATGTGATATTCCAAAGACAGCGTTCAGTACCCGCTTTGGGCACTATGAGTTCACGGTGATGCCGTTCGGTCTGTCTAATGCACCGTCGGTATTAATGGACTTAATGAACAGGACGTTTCGAGAGTATTTGGATCAATTTGTGATCGTCTTCATCGACGACATTTTGGTATACTCTCAGTCGAAAGAGGAGCATGTAGGGCATCTGCACGCAGTTCTGAGCACCTTGAGGAGGAGTCAGCTTTATGCCAAGTTCTCCAAGTGCGAGTTTTGGCTACCATCTGTAGCATTCCTTGGTCATGTTGTTAGTGGAGAAGGAATTGCAGTTGATCCGTCGAAGATAGAAGCGATCCGAGCGTGGCCTTTGTTGAAAAACGTAGCGGAAGTCCAAAGTTTCTTAGGACTTGCCGGCTATTATAGGCGCTTTGTGGAGAACTTCTCGAGGATTGCACTCCCTCTCACTAAACTGACTAGGAAAGATCATAAGTTCGTTTGGTCTCCCGAGTGCGCATGAGCTTTTGAAGAGCTGAAGAGCCGTCTGACCACGACGCCCATTCTATGCTCGCCATGTGGTACGGAAGGCTACGAAATTTATAGCGACGCCTCAGGGAGTGGCTTGGGTTGTGTCTTAGTGCAGTTCGGAAAGGTAATTGCCTACGGCTCCCGACAATTGAAGGTTCATGAGAGGAATTACACGGTCCATGATTTGGAGCTGGCGGCCGTGGTATTTGCTCTCAAACTTTGGAGGCATTATTTGTATGGCGTGAAGATCGACATCTTTACCTACCACAAGAGCCTCAAGTACCTGCTGGATCAAAGGGAGTTGAATATGCGTCAGAGGAGGTGGATGGAGTTCCTGGGCGACTACACCTTCGACATCAAATATACTCCTGGAAAGGGAAATGTAGTTGCGGACGCGTTGAGTCGTCGGGCTCCCGCTCAAGCAAATTGGATTTTGATGCACGATGAGCGTCTAATCCGCGAACTGGAAGAAATGGAGAGCATTTGCGTTGATAGAAGAGCGTCTACTTCAGCATGCTTGAACTGGACGGAGTTCAATACGACCTTGCCGACCGAGTTCGACAAGCATTGGAGCTGGATGAGAGCATGAAACGCTATAAAGCAGAAACCGTGGATGGGTTAAACTCTGATTTCTCCTTCGAAGATGGCCTTATGTGGAAAGAGGGCAGATTGTGCGTCCCAAACATTGGTACTCTACGGGCGGAGTTGATCTACGAGGCTCATCATACCAAGTACTCGATCCACCCGGGGAGCACGAAAATGTACATGGACATGAAGAAACTTTTCTGGTGGCCGGGTATGAAGAAGGACATTGCCCTCTACGTGGCCAAGTGTAATACTTGCGCGTTGGTGAAGGTGGAATGTCAACGTCCCGGTGGATTTTTGAAGTCCTTGCCGATTTCGGAATGGAAGTTTGATTATATTTCGATGGATTTCGTGCACGGTTTGCCGAGATCACAGCATGGAAATGACGCCATCTGGGTGATCGTGGACAGACTGACAAAGGTATCACACTTCATTCCGAACCGGAAGGATGATTCTGTAGAAAAACTGGCAAAGTTGTACGTGGATAACATCGTACGATTGCACGGGATTCCCCGTAGCATCGTCAGTGATCGTGATGGGCGGTTCACATCGAATGATTGGAAGCTAATTCATCAACTATTGGGTACCAAGCTGAAGTTTAGCACGGCCTTCCACCCGCAAATGGATGGACAGACCGAAAGGACCAATAGGACGATGGAAGAAATGGTGAGGATGTGCGCCCTGGATTTCGGAAAGAGATGGGAAGACCACCTCTTTATGATCGAATTTGCTTACTACAACAGCTACCAAGCGAGTATAAAGATGGCCCCTTTCGAGGCTCTTTATGGTAGGAAATGTCGCACACCGTTGTCTTGGGCTGAAACGGGCAACACTAAGTTGTTAAAATGCAAAGACGTGGATGAGGCAAATACATCGATCCGGGCTATTCGGGAGCGCTTGCTCATTGCCCAGGATCGGCAGGCAAAATATTACAACGCAAATCACCGAAACGTCGAGTTTTCCGTTGGCGACTGGGTCTATCTCAAGATCAAACCGTTCAAAGGAGTATCAAGGATCCGACGCTTGAAAAAGCTAAGTTCGAGGTACTTAGGACCGTTCGAGATCTTGGAGCGCATCGGTGAAGCTGCTTACCGTCTTGCTCTATCTTTGGAGTTGAGCGGGCTGCATGATGTATTCCATATCTCTGTGTTGCGGAAGGCTGTTAAAGAGCCTAATGTGGTTGTTGCTGTCAACGAAGTGTCGGTAGATGGTGGGCTAACGACGAAAGTCAAGCCCATTTGCATTGAAGACACTGAAGTGAAGCAGTTGCGGAACAAGTCCATACGGATGGTGAAAGTCCGTTGGAATAATTGCGGAAGAGAGGAACTCTCTTGGGAAAGAGAGCAAGCGATGCTCGCGGAGTACCCCGAGCTATTCCCCTCAGGTAATTTTTAACGGTATTTGCTATTACTACGGTTTTCAAAATTTCGGGACGAAATTCTTTTATGGGAGGTGGAGTTGTAACACCCCAAAAGTCGTAATTTGTCGAAGTAGGCGGAATGGTAGTGCGGCGCTCGAAGTAGGCTGAATTTTCCCTACCTGCTCCTCGCGCACGGTCAATGGCTTTCTTCGCGCACGACCAGTGATCGTGCGCCATGATCGTGCGTTAATTGAGAGGAATAGGGGTCGGCTGAAAGGGTGTACGCGCACGACCAGTAGCTTTCTTCGCGCACGACCAGTGATCATGCGCCATGATCGTGCGTTAATTGAGAGGAATAGGGGTCGGCTGAAAGGGTGTACGCGCACGACCAGAGGTTCTTCGCGCATGACCAGAGACCGTGCGCCTGTGAACGTGCGCACTGTTTATTCTGCTCCGCAAAAATGAACGGAGAAGATGATCTGGCCGTTCAAAATTCTTGGAATTTGATCCAACGGCAGTGATGATTGGCTGGAGGGTATTAGGGCTTTTGAGAGGGGTTCTATCCTCATAATATCAAGGCTCTTCTCTCTCCAAGGCTAGAGAAAGAAGAAGGAGGCAAGGCAGAAGAAGAGGATATCCCGCCATTGACGGAGCTCCAGAGCTCCGTTTCGTGAGCCGTTTCCAGATCTGGAGAGTGCAGCCCGATGCGGTCCTATCCCTCCATGTAAAATATCAGATCCATGGCTAAGAAGAACGCTCCTAGGGTAACGATTCTTCCTCACGATATTTGGACTTGTCAATTGTCCTCTCTTTCATTTCTCTATGCTTGCATGAGGAATCCCTTTCACCAAATGGGTGAAGTGTAGGATTTACTCAAGTTCTTCGGAACTCCGGGTAGATTGTGTCCGTCCCCGGCATTATTGCATGTAGAAATCCGGTAGTCGTGCGGATTTAGGCATTTTGTGTGAAGCCTATTCGTGGCCGTGAGCCCGAATCGGTGATGCTTGATTTGCAACGTTGCATTTAGGTTAAGCCTAGAATGCGTGCTGGATAATGACTCCGTGAAATCATCTATAGTATTGCGGGATTTAAGTGTAGGCGTCTTGGGAAGATCCTAACGAAAGCCCCATGCTTTGAGATTGGATGAAGGCAAACCTTCACCACGAAATTGATGCGGAGCGTATTGTACCTCCCTTGTTGAGTATTTGTGAATCCTAGATCCTTGCGAAGGGGTTAGGTGCGTAGCATATAATTTGTGTAGCACTTGAAAGTGCTAAACCCTTACGGGCCGAGGTGAAGTCGTACCCACGTCGTGCGATAGATCGCGACGATTAGAGCACGGGCAAAGCTAAACCGAACCCGTTTCCATGCAGATCGGTAAGAGGTCCCTACCTCATGGAAGCCGTGTGATCATGGGAGAGGTCGTGGAAGGTGATTTATCTAGACCGACCAAAAGCTCTTTTCCCCACCTAAGGCGATGGCCCTTACGGTGGAGTGTTTTGTGGAATTGATGTTGTTAGCCTCATGCGGTTGTTTAGGCGGTTGTGGGGAACCTTTGGGTGAACCCAACCAACATCATGTGCATACCTAGGTTCCCTCCTTTTGATGCTCAACCTAGAAGATTGATTGTGCTTGAAACCTCACCTTGTGTAGTTGCACTTTCTTTATATTAGTACTTGTGCTAGTATGGCTTGCTTGCAGGGTAGAAGCTCCGCCACCCCGGGAAAGGGGTGGGGTCGTTATAATTTGGTCAGCTGTGCTGACCGTTACTTTGTTTGCCACCGCTTGGTGGAATGTTCTTATGCAGGTGCAGGTGAGCCTAGTGGGAAATAGCGGGCGGTGGCCCTTTTGCTGAGTTGGCCCTTGAAGGCCAGCCTCCCTTTTCTGCTTTCTCATGTATTGCCGGCCTGCGTGCCGAAGTATGTTCTGAGTTTTGTACATTCGTGAATGTAAGGCCTTAAGGCCGTAACTCTATTTTATGGTTTCATTCCTATTATAGTGGACAGTTCTAAATGAAATGTTAAATCATTATGCTTCCGCTAGTGTTTAGTTTACTCTGTTGTAGTTCTTTCTGTTTATCACCTTTTAACTCCTAGCTAGTGTGGTTTGTATGGCGTGGGGTCCCGGCCGGACCTACTGTTAAACTATTCGTACTGGCAGGGCGTTACATCTAACATTTACAACTACCAATACAAAGAAAGATAAAGTCAGGAATCGACCCAATCCGAAGACTTGTCGAAGATTCACGGTTGGAATCGCTGGGTTGTCAATCCGCGTCCAAGCTTGGTCTTCAACTGCGTCTGGGGTAGAGAAGGTTGTCACTACCTTCCAATGGCCCGTCTTCTTCGTGTCACGATCCGGCCGCACGACCTAGCTTCTTTCTCCTTCTATATTGGTGTATGTAGGGCCAGATCCCTCTCCTTGGAGCTCGAGGATGATGGAGGAGAACAAAGGAGGCGGAGAACCTGCGAAAATGGCAGAGCTGGGCAGAAAAATGGCGCTGGAAATGATCGTCCCGAATAGGGCAAGAGCTGCAACTTTTATTCAAAATATTCAGAAATTTGGTCACGCACGGTCGAACGCACGACCGTGCGTGAACCGTGCGATATTAATTAAGAAAAAATGCCAGGAAGATGACCCAGAGTGCCCGTGCGTTTTACTCATGCACGGTCGAAGCCGATCGTGCGTAAGAACGCATGGGTAAATTCGGAAAGCTCGAAATCCGGCAAAGAATAGGATGTCGTGCGTTTTGTTCGCGCATGATTGAGCCCAACCGTGCATGACGAAAATGTACGAGCAGGGAAGATCACCATATTGACCAGCAGATCATAGTGCATGATCGCAGCCGACCGTACGTCAAGAAAATGCACAACCGCGATTCATACAGGATGAATTCTGGGCAATATGGACGATCTGCCCACCTGCACAACACATCCAAACGCTGGGAACACACCTCTAGCACAAGTATAAAAGCATAAAAAGAATGGGGAGCACATTGTGCTTGCCCGCAACAATAAAGCGCACAATTGCACACCACAACGGGCCAACAAGTGCACTTCGTGAAGAAATGTAATTAAGTGAAATATAAGCAATAATGAACTAGAAGTGAAGTGCAAGTGCATGAAAACAAGCCCAGATGAGTCCGAACAACCCTATATAAATTGGACTCATCACACCCCCAGACTTACCTGTTTGCGTGTCCCGAGCAAACAAATCCGGCGGAGAAGGAAAAGCATAGCTAGCCAAAAAAATTGCAAACATGGAATAGAATGCGAAGTTGCATACTTGTGTGCATAGAAATTCATTATAAGAAGTTTCTACATATGCTAGCTAATTTATAAAAGTGTAAATGCGTAAAAAGAAATTTATTTTTACTCAAAAATGGAATGTTGGTGAATCTCGTGGTCACGCGTTGTACGAAAGTAAGTTAGATGCGAAGGGGAGTGTTACCCAAGACCGGAACTCGGAATTATCTCCGTTGAAATCCATCAACGTCAAGAGCCATAAGCTCGCCCTGTCACACTCTCTCCACGGCGCTAGTGAACTCACAAGATGAATCTATATGACTTTTTTTGGTTAATACGAGGCATAGGATACAGTTTGGAATACAAAGATAAACGTGAAGGCTAATCGCAACACAAATGATCACTCAAAAGTTCTAAATCATAGCAGCCCCAATACTACACGTGTAACACACCCCCAGACTTAAATTTGAAACCGGGTGTGCACACGACCTACTCCAATCGATAGAACTATATGTTTCAATTAAAACGCTATGGATATATTTTTTTCTTTGCTTTTTCTTTTTCTTTCTCTTTTTTTTATAAATCCCCAAATCTATTATTAATAATCTCAGCATATAGAATTTTTCTTTTTTTAAGATAACCACATTGACACAAGAGTTTCACAAGACCGCACTGCATTGGGAAATTACAATTCATTAATGCTTTTGGCTTAATTTTGGTTGCAATAATGGGATCAGCTTTTAGGCCTTGGTGAAGTATGGTGGAGCTGAACCAAAAGGTCGGGTAGGCACAAAATAGGCTAGCAACGGTTAGCGCATAGGAATGGTAGAACAAAGCTCAAGCTTGCCAAAAGATGGCCTATGTCACGTGCAACTTGCAAATCGTTCGCACCCATGTTTCAAGAGTCGCTTGGGGCAAGTTCTTTGCACCCGAGAAAGGTAATCATTCCTCCCTACTCGAGCAACACAAACCTCGCGCTTGCCTACACACAATACACCGCCACCACTAGATTCAACCACATTCACCATTTTGAGTAAAATAAATAAAAATCTATGCAAATCTACTAATTGTAAATTAGAAGCATAAATAAAAACTAATTCTACTCAAATTCTTAAACAAGACACGAGTACTCAACTAGAGCACTACAGGAGTCAACATGCCACTCCATCTTGCAATTTTTTTTGGCTAATACAACAATTCCTACATCACAACCACGAATTGAATATACAGGAGCATACAAACAAGCGAGTGTGTGCTAAAGTGGGTGTAGTGGTGTGCGGTAAAGATGAACAAATAATATAACTGAATAAAATACTTCTAGCATGCACTGAGATGTGCCCGTGCAGTGGGTAACACATAGCGGCTCTCCCTTAGACTTAATCTAAGCAATATACACAAATGACATAACCATGAAAATTAAATAAAGGACTAGGGGAAGAAAAATTACCCATGCTCAGAAATGAGCATACCAGAAGATTGGCGTGTAAACTAAGAAAAAGCTGCAGCATCCGCCATCCAGAAAAAGTACCTGCAGGGGAGACAGCTCCAAGCAAAAGAAAATATAAATACTAAATTATTAGCGGATTAGAGAAATAAAAACATCCAAAACTGGGTTGTCTCCCATTAGCGCTTTTGCTTACCGTCCTTAAGCTGGACTTAATACCTGTATTATGCAGTTTTATAGGATTGTCTCATAAAAGCAAAAGTTAATAAAGTCTACTAATTATTATTACACAACCCGCAGAGAAATCAACTATATATTGATTTAAAGTGATAACTAGAAATGAAAGAAATGGGTCTGAAGACCTAGCAGTATGGGTAGAAAGAAGGATTTATCCTCCATCCCCAAATCTCTTTCTTTTTCGCCTTCTTCTTCTCTTCCGACATGAGCTCAGGATATGAATATCTTTTGCCTCCCTGCAGCCAATCCTGCATGGATGGAAAAGAATAAGCATTAAAAATATCAAGAAGAGGGGATAAAGGTGGATCAGCAGTGGAGAGCATTTCAGATTCAGCTTCCCAAAGAATTGCCACTACTGAATCCCCGTGCACATGTTCAAGAAAAGAAAGGTGGCCAGGAAATAAAATAGAAGAAAGATATAAATAATCGGTAATCATGGGAGTGATCCCGGTTTCACTCCCAGCAAGTTCCAAGGATAAATCACTGTCATCATCGTAAATATCATAGCAAGGGGAACCCAAGAACTCAAAAGCCTCGGTGGTGTGTTGGACCTCCTCGTCCCATGAGGAAGTGCAAACCTCCTCATCCGAAAGAGCACCCTCATCATCCCACCGTGGTGCAGCCTCATGCTCAGAATCATCACCCTGCTCAATTACTTAGACAGGATCATAAAAAATGTGTGTAGAAAAATCTTGCAAATAAACTGGAGGAACATAAAGATTTGGTTACTCCACAAAAAGATCTGCTAATGCCTCCCCAATGGAAAGAATACTTTCCTCATCACACTCAGGTGCATCAAGGAGCTCCCATTACTCTCCTTCTTGGCTATCAGATGAGTGATCGTCATCACTAGGAGTGAAGCCAAACACAGGGAGTGAGTAGTCCATGCACGAAATAAGCTCGGGGGCAGAGGTCACGATTGCCTCCATGGGTAAAGAATGAGTGATAGGGCTATGTTGTTATGAGTGAAGTAGCAGCGTTAGGATTGAAGAGGCTAGGACAGTCCGTCAATTCATGACCCTCTCCTCGACACAACAAGCAACCAAAGTTCCTACACTGCCTAGCATTTAACTCCTTCATTTGGTCTATATAATAAACCATCTTGTCGTAAGTGCTAGGCGAAATATCCCATGACGACCTTTTCAACAATTAAAACAGATATAATGAAACTGAAATTCTTTGCAAGGAAATTTACACAAACTAATAAAACTCCTTGGAATAAACTTGCCTAAAACATTAAAATAGGAGAGAAAGAAATAATAACAAACAATATATAATTAAAAAGCAAACAAAAATAATTAGGCGGCTATAAACACTGGAAGAACTACTATCTCTTGTCTCCCTCTACAGCAAACTCACGCGTCTGTGATCCCTGGAAACGGTGCCAAAAACTTGACGCACAAATCTAGCACACCGCTATAGGCGGTAGCGAGACTGCGACACGAAACGACAGTGTACCGATCGTTGTCAAGTAATATAAAATGAGGAGGTAAATCCCCGGATATCGAATCTCTCAAGGAACACGGTAAGGTGGAGTAATCTGTTGAGGAAGGACTTGAGATTGAAGTCCTTTAATCGAATGTAATGTGGGAGATTTGGTTTGGATTATGGAAAATAAAATAAAACAACTACTCAACTACTCCTATGCAATGCCGCTATACAATGCTTCGCCAGGCGAGATGGAAAACTATGTAGGCCTTGAACGCACTACATCGCAAGGGCGGATGAACGAGTAGGCAAGCGGAATCAAACTATGCAGGCCTTGAGCGCACTGCTTCATTAGGAGAATGGATTACACGACCCGCTATGCCACGCTTCACTAGGCAGATGGACGTGAAGGCTTGCGGATGGAATGGTTCGCACCGGCGGGGTCGAGGTAGATTACACGGGCCGTTATCACCGCTTAGCTTGGCGGATGGAAGAGTAGTCTTACGGAATGGAAGAGTAGGCTAGCGTAATGGAGTGGAGGGTGAAGACGGATGTGGATGGAAAATGGATGGGGGCGCACCTCATACACACATATGAACAAAATAATCACATATAAATGAAATAAACATTATAAATCATAGTTCAGAGTGCAATCATCAAAGTATAGAGAAATCTAACACTTACAACTACCAATACAAAGAAAGAGAAAGTCAGGAATCGACCCAATCCGAAGCCTTGTCAAAGATTCAAGGTTGGAATCGCTGGGTTGTCAATCCGCATCCAAGCTCGGTCTTCAACTGCGTCCAGGGTAGAGAAGGTTGTCACTACCTTCCAATGGCCCGTCTTCTTCGTGTCACGATCCGGACGCATGACCTAGCTTCCTTATCCTTCGATATTGGTGGATGTAGGGCCAGATCCCTCTACTTGGTGCTCGAGGATGATGGAGGAGGCCAAAGGGGACGGAGAACCTGCGGAAATGGTAGAGCTGGGCGGAAAAACGGCGCTGGAAATGATCGTCCCGAATAAGGCAAGAGCTGCAGCTTTTATACAAAATAATCAGAAATTTGGTCAGGCACGGTCAAACGCACGACCGTGCGTGAACCATGCGATATTAATTAAGAAAAAATGCCAGGAAGATGACCCAGAGCACCCGTGCGTTTTACTCATGCATGGTTGAAGCCGATCATGCGTAAGAACGCACTGGTAAATTCAGAAAGCTCGAAATCCTGCAAAGAATAGGATGTCGTGCATTTTGTTAGTGCACGTTTGAGTCCAACTGTGCGTGACAAAAATTCACGAGCGGGGCAGATCATCATATTGACCAGCCGATCATAGTGCACGATAGCAGCCGACCGTGCGTCAAGAAAATGCATGACCGTGCGATTCATACAGGATGAATTTTGGGCAATATGGACGATCTGCCCACCTACACAACACATCCAAACGCTGGGAACACACCTCCAGCACAAGTATAAAAGCATAAAAATAATAGGGAGCACATTGTGCTTGCCCCCAACAATAAAACACGCAATTGTACACCACAACGGGCCAACAAGTGCACTTCGTGAAGAAATGTGATTAAGTGAAATATAAGCAATAATGAACTAGAAGTGAAGTGCAAGTGCGTGAAAACAAGCCCAGATGAGTCCGAACAACCCTATAAAAATTGGACTCATCAGATATTCATTATTTTGATATTTCTTCCATTAAGAGATTGTTCAAAAATTTCAACCTTAATTGAATTATTTTTCAAAGAGATAGTTTGTTCTTCTGAAGTTTTAAAATCTTCTTTAAGTTTACTATTTTAATAAGTTGAATTGGTTATTTCTGTTAACTCTTTACTGAAAGATTTGATTTCTTTCTCAGATTTTATTAAATCTATACATAGTAATTTTAAATTTGATATGCATTGTTTAGGAGTAAAATCAAAGTTTGGAATTACCTCATCTTCATCAGTTTAAATTCTGCATCTGAGTTGTGGTTTGAGCCATTTATGGCCATCATGTAGAATTCTATTGCTTTTTGTTCTTCTTCATCTTCACTTGAACTAGATGATGATCCTGTATCTGAATCACTTGAGGTGGAAGAAGATTCAGCTACCTTTCTTGTGAGGGAGTTCCAGATGTCTCTTGCTGAAGTGCAATCAGCAACTATTTGCAAAATGTCATTTGACATTGCTTGAGCCAATATGTCCATAGCCTTGGCATCATCACTTTTCAGCTTCTTTTGAGCATCTGTTGATGTTGGTGAAGATGGAGGTCATGTCAGGATAGAATTATGAATCTCTTCATCTATTGCATTCATATATAATCTAATTCTAGCTTGCCATAAGGAAAATTTATTCAAATACAAATTGGTGGTCTAATGCTTGAAAATTCTTCTTGTGCCATGAAAAAGATAAAACTCTAAAATGAATTTAAGATATAATTGATCTTTATGATTCAGGTGTTAGCCTGTAAACAATCAACTACCCTCTGATACCAATTGAAAGGTCAATTGATATCAATTGAAACCTCACCTCTGATACCAATTGCAAGTGAGGTTAGATCTTAGATTTACTCTAGAGGGGGGGGGGTGAATAGACTATTAAAAACGTTTTCACTTAATTTAATAGCGGAATTAAAATAGTGATACTTATATGTGTATAGCAGAGTGAGTTATAAACAAGATAAATAAATCACAGCATACAGCACAGCACACAGAAAATCACAACACAAAGGACTCAAGGATTTTTATAGTAGTTCCCCAATAAACCTGGGTACGTCTACTCTTCTACCACACTTGGTAGGATCCACTAGGTTTTTGATCAGGTGCCCTATCATCAAGGGGTTTTTGATCAGGTGTGCACACACCAAGGAGCTTTTGATCAGGTGCTCTAACCAAACCACAGGTTTTTATTCAGGTGCCCTGCCACCAATGGGTTAACTTTTGAAGGGAGTTATAACCCTGTACAAGTTGAGGTAAAGAAGGGTTATGAAGTTCTTCTCTGTCAACAATCTGAGAGAAAACTCTAGTGGATTGATGGTGTAAAGCTCCCCCAGTCTGATATAAAATGTTTGACAGTAGATGGCTGGAGCTTTCTCTTGAATAAACTGATCTTCCTGTAGCTGATGAATCTGAAAGAATAAGTTCTTCAGATTATTGCTCCTCTTTGAAGATTGGATATCTAGCAGCAGAGATCTGAGAGATTGTTCTTGATGAAGTTCTCAGAGATTGAATAGGTGCTGCTTGAGGAAGAAGATGAAGATCTGTAAGACTGTTTGTTCTTTTGTTTCTTCCTGTAACACTTTTTTGTCTTGCTGTTACTTTCTTTCTCAAGAATAATATCTGTCTTCTGCCGACTGATTCTTCTGTATATTGTCTTGTTGTAGAATAATAATCTTTCTTTTTCTTTTTGCAATATATGATCTGATTTGAAATTCAAATCCCTTGATTTAAGGAATAGAATAATCTGCATTTAATGTTTCCTTGGAACTGCACGCAAGACTTTAATCCATTTTCCATTTTAATATGATATCCTTTTCCAATATAAGCCAACAACTATTTTCTCGGGAAGAGAATGGAAAGGAATATAATAAGGAAAGAAATAAATCTCTTACTTAACTTGCTGATAGACGATCTAAATATTTATTGCTGAACGACTAAAAATATATCTGATCTTCTGAAAGAAATCTGCTGTCTAGAAAATTCATCGACCTGAGAAATAAGTTCGTCGAACAGAATTGGATTCGTCGATCTCAGAGCTGAGTTCGTCGATCAGAAGATATTCGTCGAACGCAGTCTGAGTTTGTCGAACGGACGCTGGAGTTCGTCGAACTGAGAGAACTTATCTGCTGGCCTGGCTGGAGAACAGAGTTCGTCGAGCTGAGAAAATACTTTCATCGATCTGAACATCTGATACTTATTTTTCGAATGCAGAGCTGAGTTCGTCGAACGCTAAGAGATGGCAAATTTGTCAATCGCTGAACTGAACAAAATCGTCGACCACTGAGACTGGATAAAATCGTCGACCGCTGAGATGCTGAGACTGAAGATCATCGACTGCTGAGACTGGATAAAATCGTCGACCGCTGAGACGCTGAGACGCGGCAAGATCGTCAATCGCAGATTGAAGCACATCTTTCATCGAATGTATATTGACATGCCTTTCGTCGAACGCAGATAGCATTTCGTCGAACGCGGTGTTGAGTTCGTCGAACGCAGAAACTGAGTCATTTCCTTAGTTCTCTCAGCCTAAAACCTTAACCCATTGACAATACATTGGGGTCAACTTTATCCTAGTCAACAGATAGTGATCCTAGCACAAATCAGTAATAGGGTTGTTCCAATAGAATCTATCCAAGGCAAGGTGTAAAAATCTTTAGGAAACACTTTATTGAACTTGGTAAAATTTAAACACATACACCATTTCCCATCAGCCTTTTGGACCATTAAAACGTTCGACACCCACTTTGGGTATTGAATCTATTGAATTAATTTGGCCTTCAACAACTTTTCCACCTCCTCCCGGATTGGCAGAGCTAGGGTCATTGCCACCATTCTCTTCTTTTCCTTGATGGGGGCAAAGTCAGGATTAATGTTGAGATGGTGCAAGCAACAACTGGACCAACCTCTGGCATATCTTCTGCTGACCAAGCGAAGATATCCAAGTTCTACAGGAGACATGATATGAGTTATATCTTATCTTCTTTGGGTAGATCTGTGTTGCTTGTGAGCTTCTTGCATTCATCCTCTTTATTGATGCGAAAGGCTTGACTTGCATGGGCATGTTCTATGCGATCTCCATCTCTAACATCTTCTTCAACCTCTTCTGCTGCCTTGGCTTGGTCAGAAACTTGTGGCCCTAAAGAGATCTCAGCAACTTTTAGGGAAGAGGATTCGGTCACATTGACTGCTCTCACATAGAATTCCTGAGATTTCCTTGGATCACTTCTGATCCAATACTATTTTGCATTAAGGGCAAACTTTACGGCCAGGTGATAGGTGGAAACCACCGATTGATACTCATTCAGAATTGGCCTTCCAAAAATTGTGTTGTAGCAGCTCGGAGTTTCAAAGACTAGGAGTGTGACGACTCCTTAAACCCTAAACCCTAAACCCTAAACTTCACAATACCTCCCAACGTCACTGGGAGTGTGACGACTCCTTAAACTTCTTTATTCTCCCCATAGAACTCGTAGAGTGGCCCAACAGTTGAAAAGAGAGTCTTTCCAGTCTTTAGGGCTTCGAAAGCGGGTTTGTAGAGGAGTTTCCCTGAGCTCCCGGTGTCGAATAGGATATTTTCCACAGTGTATTTCTCACTTGATAACAACTACATCATTAAAAGGATTGGCGATCGGGGGAAGGTCATCTTTCCCAAAGGTGTCTATTCCTCGAACAAGAATTGAAGAAGAGGTAGCGGCGACCTCTCACTGGTAGACCTTAGTGAGGCTTGCCTTCCTAGAAAATTACAATCCTACACCTTGGTGGCTGCAGAAGAGGTGGCCCAAAGATCCCTCATCATTCGGCTCCACACAATCATTTGATTAACCAACATTGTCGAGATGGCCAAGATAATTCACCTCTTTGCAATCCCAGTGCACTTCTACTATATCCTTATTCTTGGAAGTCGAAGCCTTTGAAGGGTCTACCTTCAGGAACAGATCCTGCAGTTTACTTTCTTTCAAAGGCTTCTCCACAAGAAAGCGGAGAGCTCTACAGTTTTCAGTCAAATGATCTCTCTCCATGTGTTGCTCACAGTAGAGGGTGGGGTTCCTGGTCTTTGGATCAAAATGGAGAAAAGCTGGTTTTCTATAGAAGGTCCGCTTCTGAAGCACCTAGACTACTTCCCTTATAGAGATGCCAAGATCAGAAAAAAGACTCATGCGAGTCATTGAACAATGCCTGAGAAACTGGGAGAGATGGCTGGATGTACTGAATTTGATGGACTGGTGTGGATTGCGGAGCTTGAGCAGCTTGGGCCAACTGCAAAGGTTCTTTGGACTGGAATTGCTAATGCCCCTTATAGGGATGGTGGTGGAGAAAGTTCCTCCATCTTTGTGATGGAGGTTGGAATTCTGAATGCGGCGGCTTTGATGAAGATTGGGTCGGGTAGAAACATGCAGGACCCTTTTTTCCAGCTTTGCTTGTCAAATTGGAGACATAAGTGGGGTTGGTTTTTTCCCCTTCTATGTAGCGGTTGGCGATGCTCATCAACCCTTGATACGAATTGGGGTCTTTGGTGGTGAGCTCAAACTTGAGGGGACCTTCCTGAAAGACATTTGTTAAGGCCACCATGTAGAGCATGGGATCAACATCTCTTATCACAAGGATTCCTTTTTGGAAGAGAACCACAAAGCGAGCTAGAGTCTCGCTTACCCCTTGCTTGATCTTGAAGAGGCTTGCAGGGCCGCTCTTCTTCTTCTTTGAGGTGGCAAACCTCAACAGAAGCTCTTTCCTCAAGATTGCAAAGATGGGGATGAACTGGGAAGGTAACTGATAAGACCATTCCCGGGCTTGTACATCAAAAGAAGTGATCAGCAACTTGAACTTTATCGCATCTAAAATAGTTCTCAGAGCGATTGCAGACTTGAAAGCTTGGAGATGAGAAATTGTGTAACTCTCCCCAACGAACATAGGTAATCTGGGCTCTTTAAAGCCATTGGGAGCGAGCTCCCAACAAACTCTATGCGAAATGGGGGAGGGCTCACCACTTCATTAGTGTTGGAAGGAGGTGGAAGGGTAGCAATAGAAGCTGGAGGATAATCATAGTCCTCCGGAAAATTCAGAGCTTGGGATGGAAGCCTCTGGGCTGCATCTCTGAATTAAGTTTTACGGGCGGTAAACTCCTCTCCCTGAAATCACATGGGGGTTGCATCCTGAGGGATCGTGCGGTCAGAGGGGTGAACGTCGGCTAGGCGATCAGGAGTGGCGAACTGATCGGGCTGAGGAAGGATCCTTTGAGAGATCATAGTCAGGAATTGATTCATAGCTTCAAACTGCTTGGCAATCTCTTGTTGAGCCTAAGCGGCCTCCTGCTGAGCTCAAATGGCCTCTCACCAAGCCTGGTACGCCTCTCGCCGAGCATGCTTGATGCGGAGCTCAAAACAAAGCTCAAGGGATTCTAGGGACGTCGAATGACTTGTAGGACAACTGTTGGGGGATCGGGGAGGAAGATTCCTGTGGTCTGACATCTTGTTGCCCGCTGATTTTGCCTAGACACTACTCCTATCTGAAGGTCGTGTGTTCGTTCTTGTAGCACAAAAACTATACCTCCAAAACTTACATTAAAAGGAGATGGGGAGACTGCGGAGTGAAGGTTACTTAGGAAGGAGAATGCTAGAGGGGACACCTCCGAGAGAAAACTGCTTCGATTAATCTCAAAAGAAGATACAGGAGGGGGTCTAGAATAGGTCAGCGTGAGAGGTAGAAAAGTGACAGAATTCGAGACCGCTTACACAGATTGTAAGCTAGAGGCTCGAAGCAAGAGTCCCTTTCTAGGTACCCATACCCCTCTCTTTATAGATGCGGAGGCTGCCCAAATGGGCAGATCCAAAAATTATGGGTTGCCCGAGGTACAGGAGAACCAGGGAAGAGACGAGGGGTGCTAATAACAAACAAGAAGGATAACCCTAGACCGCACAGTCTGGCATTCTTACTGGAATCTGACTGCTTATGTCTTGGGAGAATTTCTCGAGGGGGCAGGCGGTTTGGGAGATCTACCAAATTGGAGACTGCTGGAGCTGACCAATCTGACCGAAAGGGATGTCGTAGACTTCCAGGCAAATAGCCAACAATTACGGCGAATTTACTATTGTCACAAAAAGAAAAAGGAAGAATATAATATAAAATATGCAATGAAAACTCACTATATTGAAGTGCTCTGAAGGAGGTGATGATGAAATGCCCTGGACATTATCGAAGTTGAAGTTTGCGTCCTCCTTGAAATTTGACTTTTGAAAATCTCCTTCTAGCTCTTGATATTAAAATGGACGTGCTCTTGAACTTAGGAATGAAGGCTCTCAAGAAATATTGAAGATTTTTAGCATTACACATAGAATGAGAGGCTCCTTTACTTTAAATAGACAATGGAAGCTAACGCCAACATTATGCTTAACGACAGAGTTATCAGGTCGTATACGAATGTGCCTGAAACTGCGCAACCGTTGAAGTACAGAACGTTTAAGAACATGGCCTAACGCTCGCGTTGGATCTTTATATCTATCTCGACAATATCCCTTCTCGACGATATACCTTCTAGATGATAACTAAATGCAGACATTAACTGTAACACTGGGCGTTAGCTCTCTTTCTAGTGGATCATCTCCATTCAACATTCTACACATAGGGATATTACATATATAGTTCCTACACACTATAAACACCCGACAAACAAGATCAAATACAATGTGGGATTTGTTATTCTCAAATAAAGATATGCGAAACACATGCTCCCACACCCTACTACCTCCAAATGATTAGTCCGTCTGTACATAAGCATATAGTCTTTGGTACCTTGAAGATACCTCTTCACTTTCTTTGCAGCTTTCCAATGGTCCATACCTAGATTACTTTGATATCGTCCTAACATTCTCACAACATAAGCGATGTCAGGTCTAGTGCAGAGCTGAGCATACATCAAACTTCCAATAGCATAAGCGTAAGGAATATTATTAATTTGTTCCCTTTCAAAATCATTCTTAGGGCAATGGTTCAAATGGAATTTATCACCCTTTACAATAGGTACTATACTTAGTGTGCAATGATTCTTCATCCAAAATACCTCTAAAACTTTATTAATATATGTTTCTTGAGAGAGACGAAATACTCAGGTCTGTCTCTATGTATATTAACTCCAATGGCATAAGATGCTTCACCCATATCCTCCGTGTCAAAACTTTTAGAGAAAAATTGTTTCACCTCATATATCAACCTTTTATCATTTGTTGTAAGTAAAATATCATCTACAAATAGTACGAGAAATCAAATCCTACTCCCACTAACCTTTTGGTATATACATTGATCCATGACATTTTCTACAAATCCAAAGGAAGAAATAATGTCATGAAATTTTAAATACCACTTGCGAGAGGCATATTTTAATCCGTATATAGACTTCTTTAGTTTGCATAGCAAATGCTCACCACTATTAGAGATAAATCCTTCTAGTTGTTTCATGTAAACCATTTCATCTAGATCACCATTAAGAAACGTTCTTTTCACATCCATTTGATGTAACTCCATATCAAAATGTACTATTAATGCTAATATAATATGAAGATAATAATTCTTAGATACAGTAGAAAAGGTCTCTGTGTAATTGACTCCTTCCCTTTGAGTAAATCCTTTAGCAATAAGTCTGGCTTTATATCGTTCAATGTTTCCCAATGAATCTTTCTTAGTCTTCTTTATATCATTCAGCTAATAGCCTTCACACCATTGGGCAACTCATCCAAATACCAGACTTCATTATAGGCCATTGAATTCAACTCTTCTAACATAGAATCATACCAAAATTTTGATTTATCATCATTCATTGCATTTGAAATGGTTTCAGGATCATTCTCAGCTTTAATTTTATAGTCAGATTCTTCTAGATATACAATATAGTCACTAGAAATTGTTGATGTTGGGAACAACCCTTGCGACCAGAATAAAGCTCTATATGAACTCCATTGATGAAGACATTTTTGATGTTATCATTTCAGGTCCCCCAACTCCAGTCAGACAAGATGCCAGTGGATCTGCAACATAGGAAGTTGTCCCAGGAAATGAGTGGACAAATATTAAGAAGAAGCAGAAGGCATGTGATGCCAAGGCAATGAATATTCTGTTCTCCACAATGTAAGATGACATTTTCCAGAAAGTTGATGATTGCCAATTAGCAAAAGAGATCTAGAAATCTCTTTCCAGAATAGTAGAAGGGAGTTCTGATTAAAGAAAGGACAGAAAGCCCCTTCTCATATCCCAATATGAGAATTTTCAAAAGGAAGCTGAGGAAAGTGTTGTTGAGATGCATGACAGATTCAACATTATTATTAATGAGCTAAACATTCTGGACAAGAAGATATCCTTATCAGAGATCAATGATAAAATCCTCATGTGCTTCCCAAGATCATGTGACTCAAGGATCTGGGCCATCAGAGAGTCCAGATTCCATAGAGAGATCTCTTCTAATGCTTTGCTAGGAATGCTCAAATCTCATGAGATGCTACTGAAGAGCATGGCTGAAATAGAGGCTAAGAAGACAACCTTAACTCCCATCCAAAGGAGTATTGCCTTGAAGGTTGTTGAAGGAGAGTCCTCCACTCCTGAAGATGAGATCTTCATTCTCTTAGCAAGTAGATTCGAAAAGTGGGTCAAGATAGAAGACTCAAGAAGAAAAGAGAGGAGCTCAAAACCCAGATTTGATAAGACTCCAAAGAAGGAAGTGATCTGCTTCTCCTGCAATAATCCAGGGCACATAGCCCCTGAGTGTCCACAAGAACAAAGGGACACGATCAGCAGCAAAGATGAGTAGAAGGAGAAATCTTTCAGGAAGAAAGACAAGAAGAAATGTAAAGGTTTCATTGCTGAAACCTAGAGTGACTCTGAAGTAGAGTTAAGTTCCTCATCATCAGAAAGTGATGAAGATGCTGCTAAAGCTGACTGCCTGATGGCATTGGATGTCTCCATAGATGATGAAGGATACCAGGTAAGTATTTTTGACAATTTTGATTTTGAACCAGAAGACTTTAAAACTTGCTTTAAAGAAATTTGCAATGATTACCTTAAAATACAAAAAGAATTACAAACAGATAGGGAAGAATTAGAAAAGTTCAAGAAAGATGAGTTATATTCAATAAATAAGGATTTGAGAAATGAAAATCAGGATAAGGAAATAGAATTGATTGAAATAAGAAATGAAAATCTAAAACTAAAAGAAGTGTTAACAAAGGCAAAAGCCATTGATGACTCTCTCAATCGGAGGAGTCAAAAGCTCAAAGATATTACACAAAATCTCTTTATGAGATTTATGCACCTAGGTGTAGGAGCACACCCATGCACTAGCACAAAAGTCCCTAGTAGACCTGCCTGGAAAAATCCAGTTAGATTTGTTAGACCTAGTGACAATCAAACAAATGAGAGGAGTGTAGTATTTAAGGATCAGGATAATAATAATCCTGATAAAATAACTATATTTAATAGAGTAAATCCAAACAATGAAAAGAAATATCTAGGAAAGAGTAATTCAGAGAAATTTACCAACAACAATCAAAAGGCTAAAGTCAAAAGTAGAATAATTAGACATTCTACCGATCAATTATATCTTGATACATTTTATACATATTTCCAACACCAAGATAATAAATCTAGGTTTAATAAACCCATTCTCTGACATCCAAAAGGATATCATGAAAGACCATTCTACTCTTTCATATCTCCTTATAATGGTAAAAGCAAAGGGCCCAGGGTAACCTGGGTACCCTCTACTGTTTGAGCTACTTGTGCAGGATAAGGTAGGATCCTTCCTAAGAGATAATGGAGGGGGGAAGCAAGAACTAAGGCCTTAATAAAGAACTAAATCCAACAAAGGGAGTGATTTATTCTCTGAATCCCCTTGTTATTTTCTTTGGTTCATGAAAATAATAGTATAAATACTATTTTCAATAAAAATCATTGCTGGAAAAAATAACAAGAACTTTCGAAGAAAATAGATCTGTTTATTCAGAGTTGCATCGAATAGAATTCAACATACCATCTAATTCTACTTGACGTCTGAATTGAAAGCAATCTGCAGTAGATAATTTGAATAGCATTCGACTCGACGTCGACTTCATATCGATGCATCCTTGAATTTAATACTTGCTCGTCAAATTTGACGGTGCGTCGAGTTCTAATTGACGCAACATCGACATGACAAGAGCGCGCAGTTTCACTTCTAGAAGAAGCTTCGACACATTTTGGCGCGCTGACTATTAATCTTTGTCGATGGTGCTTCGAATAAAACCCTAAGTTTCGACGAATAGTATTCTTTTAAGCAACATAGGCGTCTAATTCATTACGCTTTCAAATTCTCTCTTTCTCTCTCCCGTGCTCTCCTTCTCTCCGTCTCTCTCTGGTATTCTAGTTTTCTTTCTCTCTCTCTATCTTCTCTTTGTTGGTACATCACTACGGAATCAATGGCTCCTCCTAAGATAAACTCTGGTTTCAATGTTGATATGGACTCCTTCAACGCAGCATCTGATAACTTCAAAGACATTCTCGGCTTATTTCATAATGCTGGATTGACAATGGTGATCTCAACAAGGTGCAAAATATATGATGTTGAGTTGACAGAGTTGAAGGACAACATTCACATAGGAGATGATGGATCTCTCAATGGGATAATCTCAGGAACTGATATTAATATTACAGATGAAATGTTATCTCACACCTTTGACTTACCAACAGGTGATGAGTCTGATGAACTGACAGGGGAAGAAATCAGTAAGGAATTATAGATAATGCAGTTTAGAAAGGAGAAGGCCATCAATCTAAAGAAGAATGACGTGTCTAAAGAATATAGATTCTTAGCATATATTATAGTAAAAGTGTTGTTATGCAAGATTTCAGCACATGATGATATACCCAAGCAGGAACTTCAAATAATGGGATGTTTTGTCCTCAACAAGAAAATTAACTGGGGGAGGTGTCTTCTAAAATTGATCAGCCATAAATACTCGCTTAAGGAGAATGCTTATATGAGAATAATGAGCCAAGTTTTGTTCCATCAATATCCAAATGTATGCAAGTCAAAAGGAGTGTATATTCCTGCAAGAAAGAGAATGAACATTGGAATCTTCTCCAAGTGGACCAGGCAAATTCTAAGGCCTGGTTAGGCAGTTCCCTCTCCACCTCCTTCTCCAAACCCTCAGTATAATTAGTTAATACTACAAGATCCTCCAAGGGATAACAATACAGCACAGGACATTCCAGCAGCCCAACAAGATAACATCCTAGATAATACTACTGCTCAAGATTTCCAGTCCATCCCATTGGCTACAGCTCCAGAACCTACACCACAGATTTCCCTCCAACCACAAAAACAACAACCATTTATCACCACTCCAACAGAAAATCCTACAAACATCCATTCTTTTGATGACAGATCTCCTATACCACAAAATGACATAATTATAGAGGATAACCAAGAACAATTATCTATCACCCTTACCAAATCTTCTCTTGATGTTGAACAAGCAATTTCCAAAGTAGTAGAACTGGCCACAAGTAAACTTGCTGACTTGCTGGCCACTCAAGCCAGAAAGTTTAATAGGAAGAACTCACAGATGGAGAGTGGACTGAAGGAATCAAAAGAGTCTCTTCTGGCCCTCAAAGCATTTATGTCCTCCTCTATGGTATCTACAGAATTCTTAACCTCCCTAGTCAGTAAGGTTCAGAAGGGGGAGAAATTTCATGAGGAGGAAGTGATTGGTCAAGAAAAATAGGATGGCCGGGAGAAGGACAAGATTGTTGATGCTTCTGATCATAAAAGCCCTAACAAGCTGATTGTATTTCAAACAACAATTCCAGATGCCCTCTTAGGAGATGCACAAATCCAGGGGAAGCCTCTTGCAAATCATCAAGAAAATCTTGCACTACATCAGGAGGAGCTTCATGCAGTAACTCAGGGGGAGATACCTGCATCAAACTAGGGGGAGCTTGGGGAGATGCTGGTATCAACCCAGGGGGAGCCCTTAGAAGAAGATCAACTCTTAGATCAAGTATCAAAGATTACTAAGGAGGCTGTTTGGGCTATTGAAAAGAATGCACAATCTCAAGGGGAGCCTTCTAAAGAAGATCATACTCTCCAAGAAGCTGGCAGGACTGATGAAGAGGAGAATGAGCCTGTTGTATTTGCTGCAAGAAAGGTGATACCACTTGTCATCTCAAGGAAGAGGAAAAATCCTGACAAAGAATAGTGAAGTCTAGGTATTCAGTAATTGTGAACATTTTACATTATATCATCAGGAGGGCACATCTGTTAAGAACAATATGATTACATGACAATTTATAATATGGTTTGTAATCCCATTCAATAATGAATTTATTGTCTCTGTATAGTTGTTTGTATTTAATTTTATGTTAAAGTATGTTTGAAATCACTTAATCAATTTGTAAAATTTGTTAAGATAAATAGGGGGAGATTGTTGGGAAAAAACCTTGTGATTTATCTAAACAATTATTTAAAGTGATTTCATTAGTTAGGTTATATTACCCACATTGTATAGAAAGGGTAAAATGGTATTAGATGTCCTAGGTTATCAGATTCACCTAGTGCTATAAGACCAGGCCTAACAGAAACACATATTTAGATAAGTTAAGACTTGCATCGAATGGAAGTCGATGCAACTTCGACTAGATGTCGACATAACTCTGACTAAACGTTGAAGTAACTCAATAAGTCTGTCGAAGTATAAGTGAAGTATACGCAACGTCGAAATGATCTCGACGCAGAATACAGATCCTGTCAAAGCTATATCAGATGTCAACACAACTTTGAAATTAACTCAACGAAGAAAGATGAGTCTGTCGAAGCCATATTAGAAGTCAATGCAACTTCAACTTCAATTCGACGCAGAAGACGAAGTTCAAATTCAAGTCTTCAATTCGACGGATACGTCGATAAGAACTCGACATGACATCGATATCTGAGTTCAGCCAGAGCTAAGAAGGAATTCGAAGCTACTTCTGTAAGAACTCAGAGCTGCATCGATATGATGAAAGATGAAGCCGACGCAGTATCGAGTACATTCAGAAATAGAAGTTTTTTGTTGTTCTTTCTAATACCTTTTCAGAAGGTCTACAAAGCTGAAGACTGTTCTCCAATGTCTCGTTTATTGCCAAGAATGCAATGGAGTATTCCAGATATGCAACAAATACATTCTTGGATGTTTATTCAAATCAGATGGACGAGTTGGGAACAAAAATAGATGGAAACATCAATTGTCCAATGAACATTCCTTCTAAGGACAGTCCAAAAGAAGAAACAAATTCAAACTCAAATCATGGAGAATAAAGATGCTGAAAAAGAAAGAAAACAAAACAGAATAACTGACGAAATAGTTTCTGTCTGTTGAGATAAGGCTTCTCCTTCTTCCTCCATCAACCCTAAGACAGAACAAAAGAACAACTCCTCTGCACAGAAAATAATTATAACAACAGTGCTACTTCTTCTTCTACATCACATAGTAGCAAGTCTACAAAAGTGCAGAGAATCGGAATCAAGCATATAACCCTTGCAATCATCACTATCGTAAGCAAGAGTTCCTCATATTTAGATCCTTAGATAAATAGAAGCATCAACATTCAAAGAGAAAGCTTCTGAAGAATTCTTAAGAAGAATTCATTTCTTTTCTTTCATCTCATTCTATAGTTCTCATTCTCCAATTGTAAATGTGTTTTAAGAATCCCTCTTCTAAAGGGTTCAATGATTCTAAGAGTCTCCCTATCAAACGACTCAGTGGTTCTAAGAGTCTACTTATCAAAAGACTCAGTGGTTCCGAGAGTCTCCTTATCAAAAGACTCAGGCATAGTTAGTGCAATCCTACAAAGGAGGCAGAAGAGTGGACTACCCACATTTGGGGGAACCACTATAAAACTTATGTGTCTTCTGCATTGCATTTCTGTGCTATCCCAGTTTACATGTTTTCTGTTTTATATTAACTGTAATTACTTTATTCTATTTTGGCTTTCTTGATTGCATAATTCTTAGTAGTTTTTATTGTGTGTGCATAACTAGGGTACAGAAGATTTTAATCACTATTCACTCCCCCCCCCCCCCCCATCTCTAGAGAATAATTAGAGACACACTGTGCACTTTCAGTTGACTTTCTTTCTCTAGTAAATCTTCTTAATATTGGATTAACATTCCTATAAGAGTATGTTGTTCAACTTTTTGTTCAATAGGCACTGAGAATTGTTGAACATTATGATCTAACAAATCAATGTCAACATATTGTGGAATCTCAATAAGTGGTTCATCAACACCTATTTGAAATATAAGAGTGTTGTGAGCAATGACTAATCTATAACTTGAGGTGCAAGGTTGTGTATCTAAATAATCTTTATCTGGAATTGAATCCCTACAAAGATCTCTCCCATTGATTAAATCATTCTCAAGGAATTTACCATTTCTTGATTCCACAATCCTAGTCATATTAGATGTACAATAAAATTTATATCCCTTAGAGTTTCAACATATCCAATGAAATATCCACTAACAGTCCTTAGGTCTAACTTCTTCCATAGTGGATTGTACACTCTTACTTCTGAAGGGCAACCTCATATGTATACATGTTACAAACCCAATTTCTATCCTTTGAATAACTCAAAAGGCATCTTTGGAACATCCTTGGTTGGAACACAATTTAATATATACACTGTCGTTCTTAAAGCTTCTATCCATAAAGACTTAGGAAGTTTTGAGTAGCTAAGCATGCTCCGCACCATGTCTAGTACTGTTCGGTTCCTTCTTTCTGCTACACCATTCTGGTCGGGGGTACAAGACACAATGTACTGGGCAACTATCCCATTTTTTTGAAGAAACTTCGCAAAAGGACCAGGTGCTTTTCCATCCTTAGTATATCTACCATTTTATTCACCACCTCTATCTGATCTCACAATCATTATTTGTTTATCACATTATTTCTCTAATTCAGCCTTAAAAGATTTAAAAGCGTATAATGCTTCAAAATTATTATGAAGCATGTAGTGTTGGGAACATGATGCGCCATCCTGCTATACCGCTATATGCGAGAGCGAGATTGCGGTCTGAATGGCAGTGAACCGGTCGTTGTCAAGTAATAAATAAAACAGGAATAGATACCTGAGTATCGAATCTCACGCGAAACACGATAGGGTGGATTAATCATTTGAGGAGAGACTTGAGGTTGAAGTCTCTTAAGTCAGGGTTTAACGGTGGGTTTTGGTTTCAGATTACAGCAAACATGGAAAAAAGAAACTTGAAACTATGTGGGTCTCGTACACCGCTTCGCGCCTCCGCGGGACAAAAACCTCCGCTTCGCACATTGCACCAAGAAAATGCTCAGGTCAACCTTTCTCTCAACATTCACCACAACTCTCAAATGGAAAATAACACATACAAGAGGTTGTGCCTCCTAAGCAACTCAAAGGAACATGGAAAACAATAAATCACAGAGATTTGCATATAAGAAAAATCATGTCCACGACCATCATCATAAATATAAGAACACAACCATTCAACTAACAAATGCGCAGAAAATGAAGAGAAGATACAAACAGTGCTCGAGAGTATTCCGTGGATGCGGAGGAAACTCCGGAGGAACACTTCTTTGAAGCTCCGATCATCGGCTGTCATCCGGGGTCCTTAAAGTTGTCACCCTTCTAGCCCATCTTCTCGAGGGAATGCATTGTCCATGTATCCACCTCACAATCCTAGCTTGCGGAGAAAAATTGGAGGCTTGATCTTCACTTCAATGCTCTTGGATGATGGAGAGAGCTTAGGGGATGATTCCTAACCCTTGGAGGGAGAAAAATCGCCCCTAGTGCGTTGACTGCTGAAGGGATTCAGAGGGAAAATCATGGATCCCATCATTCCCATCAAATCCTGTATTTATAGGCAGCAGAATTGAAGAACCCGCATGAGTAGACATACGGCCACTGGTCATGCGCTAAGGAAAGTCCTGTACACGTGCGCCAAGGAACCTATACCAAGAATGTCAGCAAGATAAGTGCGCGAGTAGGCGCACGACCATTGGTCATGCGCTAAGGAATGTCTTCTACTCGTGCACGATGAAACATTCGTCAAGAAGAACTTGTGGGAGTCAAAAACTTTGAGATGAATCGAGGAGATTTTTAAGACACGACCACTGGTCGTGCACGAAGAATTCCACTGATTGTGCGCGAGAAGGGCCAGTACTCGTGCGATCATCTGGAAAATATTGACCAAATAGTATCCATGACCACTGGTCGTGCGCGAAGGATCCACTGATCGTGCATGAAGGAAAATGCACGATTAGTGGCCATTAATGCGAAATGGACAGAAACTCTCCGGAAATCCACACAAGTCTGTACCTGCTTGAAACATAGCAATACCCACCAGAACAACGCATCCACATAGAAATACATTAGGTAAAATAGAAAGAGAAGGAGAGACAATCTCCTTCATGCAAGGAATGACCTAAACTAAGCTCCAAATAGCTAAAACTTGATCAAAAGACTATAAACTACAAAAAGGGATTTTATGCTAAAATTGAATGGAAGATGAGCGATAAGAGAATAAACTGAGATATAAAAGGAGCCTAGAATACTATATGAAATACGCTTGTCAAATACCCCCAGACTTAAATTATTGCTTGTCTCGAGCAATTGACTACCTAAGGGGAGTACGTTATACTAATTATAAATTGAAAATTAAAACAGGAATGTGGACCGAGAAGTCTCGTGCCCAAGGAGGATACAAGTAGAGTAGAAAAATTCACTAAACCTGTTCGAACCAAAAATGTACCAGGTCCAACTTGCTCAAACTAGAGAAGGAGGGGGAAACTATTGGGTGGTCAGTTACTTTGAGTTACAAATAATGGAGTGAGAGAGGAGAAAAAAGAGGTGGCGGAGGTCTCCCGAAAAGGTGTAGCTGAGGTCTCTAGAAGGGAGATGAAGAGGTCACCGCGGTCTCAAAAACTGGAGACTGCTCAAATCACTAGCTGAGTGCTGGAAACCTCCCCAAGATCTTTTAACTGGTACCCCTGCCCCTCTATTTATAGGCGCGAGGTCCTGCCTAAACGAGCAGGTCTAAAATTAATGGGCTGCGAGGATTATGCTGAGATCATTCTTAGACCTCTGAGATCGTCGAGATCGTCTGGACCTACTGGGATCATTCTGAGACCGCTGAGCTCCTCCAGATCGTCTGGACCTGCTGAGATCATCTATACCTGCTGAGATTGTTCTGAGACTGCTGAGATCATCGAGATTGTTTGGACCTGCGGAGATCGTCTGGACCTGCTGAGATTGTCTGGACCTACTAAGATCGTCTGGACCTGCTGAGATCGTCTGGACTTGCTGAGATCATATAGACCTGCTGAGATCGCCATTGAGGAAAATCACCTGAAAAGAGATCGCACAAAAAGGAGACTGCACATGACCAAGACCTTCCCGGGCGAGGTCGCCTAGGAGGGGTGGCCTCCTCTGCGAGGTCGCCTAGGAGGGGCGGCCTCCTCAGCGCAAGGTCGCCCTAGAGGGGCGGCCTCCACTCTGTGAGGTCTCCTAGGATTGGCGGCCTCCTCTGCGAGGTCTCCCAGGAGGGGCGACCTCCTCTGCGAGAGGTTGCCCAGGAAGGGCGGCCTCCTCTATGAGGTTGCCCGAGAGGGGTGGCCTCCTCTCTGTGAGGTCGCCCAGGAGGGCCAACCTCCTAGGGGAGTAGTCGCGCTGGGCGCGACCTCCAAGCGTAGTCGCGCTGAAGCGCAACCTCTACGAGGCGCGAAGGCAAGACCACTTCGGAGATGAGAGACCGCCAGGTCTCGGACCGCCAGCTCAAGGTGATCGCCAATTTCTGGGTAAACAAAACCTAAAATCAAATACAATGCAACGAAACAAATTATTCTAAGGCTATATCCACTCTTTTTCAGAAGAACTAAGTGATCTGTCATACATGTTGTGTAGGGGAAAGCAATGACGCTGAGTGTGGTGTTACAGACTCAAAACTACTTGGGTGGCATTCAAAAAAGCACCCAAATATACCGCAGTTTTTGGCTATCCACCATATCACAAACTTACAACTCTAATTATCTTTAAAACATGGAAAATATGAAAATATGCTCATAAATTTAAGTGCGCAATTGGGTTGGCATTTTAGCTTTGGTGATGAAATGGTGGGGGTGAATTAACAAAATTTGGTGATATGCTCAAAATTGTGTAAACAGGGGTAGTGAATATAGGCAAGGATGTATAGGCTCAAACTATCCAAAAGAAGGCCTAAATCATTTTCATAGAGTTAACCACTATTTAGTGCATATGCTTGAAAGATCGCTAGGGGCGAGTTCTAGACATCGAGATAGGGCACCCCCTCATTGTGAGTCTATAATACGACACTAACGACACTACACACAACTCTACACTAGCGTCGGACTTGATCACGTCTAATGAAGAGTGGATATAAAAACCTACAATAGTAAGTAAAATTAAATTGTATTTAACCTAAGCAAGCGATTAATTCTATTCTATTTCTATATGAGAACATGGGCACTCAACTAGGAGCATTGCATGAGTCTACAGTTCATTACTCGATTTGGATTTTCGCAATTATAAATTAGTATAACCTACACTCCTAAGAAAATTGAACTAAATGAGAGTAACAAAAATTAAAGCCTAATCTAAGCGGATGCAGTGAACACGATGCTTAGAGCGATAAAAAAATGAAAAATTATGAAAACATTGGAGCAAAAATAATTTTTTATAAGAAAAATCGATGCTTTTTGGAATGCATGAAGCGAGTGCTTACACACGTGGGAACGAAACTACCCCCCCCCCCCCCCCCCCCCAGACTTAAATGGAGCATTGCCCTCAAAGCGAGAAAATATCTTAATTAGAAAAGAAGCAAGCTAAAAAAAATGGGAGGAGGAAGAGATTTGTCACCCATGCCCGAGAATGGGGCATTCTGGAAGATGCTAAGTCTGAATTCGGCTCAAATTGTTGCTCCCGGTTCCGGCTTGGTAAATGCAGCTAACCATAAATCTGGGTCCTGCAAAAATTTATAGAAAAAGGAAACATCAACACTGATGAGTACTTTTTGTACTCATCTTTTAGTATGAGTTAAATATATTTTTAATGTGACATTATATAGTTTTTATGCTTTTCTTAATTAAATTATTATCTTTTCAATTTTATAAACTAACTTAAGCCTTTTTGTATTTTTCAGGATTTCTGGGCATTTTGAGCAAAATTGTCAAGTACACGCCCAAGGTCACGGGCGTGACCAAAGGCGTGATAGCCAAAGATGTGTTCCAGACCTGCTTCTGTCACCCTGGGGTCGTTCCATAAAGAATTGCCAAGTACACGCCCTAGGTCACAGGCGTGACCAAGGGCGTGACATCATAGTCAAGTCCAGAACCCCAACACCAGCTGCCAGCACGCCTGCCATGTCATTTAAAGTTACACGCCCTAGGTCACGGGCGTGATCTGGGGGCGTGACCACTGGATATGAGCTGCGTTAAACGAAAACTGAGGAGATCGACGAACTGCTCCGCTGCTGCGTTCGACAAAAACTCAGGAGATCGACGAACTTCTCCACTGCTGCGTTCGATGAAAACTCAGGAGATCGACAAACTGCTCCGCTGCCGCGTTCGACGAAAGCGCTGAGATCGACGAACTGCTCCGCTGTTGCGTTCGACGAATATTCTTGATTTCGATGAATTGCTCCGCTGCTGCGTTCGACGAATACACTAAGATCGATGAATGTTCAACATCGCTCTTTCCCGCCGAAGTTTCCCGCCAGAAGCCGGATTTTAAGATTACACGCCCCAGGTCACGGGCGTGACCTAGGGCATGACACGGCTTAAATGCTCGCATTTACGCCTGATCGCGCCCTCTCCGCCAGCACCGATCATGCCCCTTACACGCCCTTGGTCACGGGCATGACCGAGGGCGTGTAACATCAAAATTCTGCCTATTTAAAGGGAGCTTTTCCAGATGTTTAGGGAAGAATTTTGAGGACAAATTTTAGGACTTAGACTCTTCTTTTCATGTTTTTTTTTCATGTTTTAGTAGTTCTTGTATGTCCTTTTTCTTATTAGCATTTGTAGTTTTCAATTCAATAGTTGTAACATTCAATTCCTGTCCTGTAATTTTTCTTCAGCAATTTAATAACATAGTTCCTTTGTTCTCTCATTTCGCCTCTCTTATTTTATCATGTACTCTTTTATTTTCGTTGTTTCCTCCATCTCTATGAGTAGCTAAATTCTATTAGTACTCGACCAAGATGATCCAAGGGAAATATAATTCATGATTTAAATTCTAGCTTCACTTTCTCTTCCTTAGATCGCTTAAGATTTAACTTTGAATTTTAATTGATTGAGATTATATTTTCGATATATAATTCTCATTTTTGTTTTCGTAGTCTAATAACCAAGAGGTTTTGAATTCGAATCGATCATTTCAAGGATAAAGAGAGTTGAATGCACTCCTCAATTGAGGATGACATAATTCTCCCGGATTGGAGTCAAATCCAATAGAGGGGTTCACTACGATAAAGCGAGTCATAGGGATTTTGATTCTTGAATGAAAGCTCGATTGATCAACCTAAACTCAATTGAGCGTATCCTCGAGAGAGGTATGTTCATAAATCGGGAACCTCCACGGTCAAGTAATTTCTTAAGAGAATTAGAAGTTGTTCTTATTATATTTATTTTCCAAGGTGATACAAGATCGAGTGCTAGCCTTTCTACTCATAGTTTTAATCTTATTTTTATTTCCTTTTTGCAAAACCAACCCTCAAGTTTTAATTGATAAAATTATAGAGACTTTCTTGAAGTAAGAGTACTCAACCGCCTCGAGTCTAATACGACCTTAGTTTTTACGACCTATACTATATTCGATACGGTACACTTGGCGTCATCATTTGCAAGCATAGTTTTGCGCATCAAGTTTTTGGCGCCGTTGCCGGGGACACGGTTGATATTTTGAAAAAAGAAATATTTATTAATTTTATCGTTCTCTTTCTTCTCCCCTTCTCTTTAAAATTTAAAAAAATCTTAAAAAGCATAATCTAAATTCTCGGAAAGGACGCTTTGGGCTTGAATTCCCATCTTAGCCTCTAGTACCTTGCGAGCCCTTCACCGGGCTGACCTTGGGAAGTCTGGGACTAATTTAACCCGCTTTTTCAAAAAATATATAATAAAAATATTTATAAAATTCCATTCATTTGAGTAAAGGTTCCCTTCTTTTTTATTATTATTATGAAAGAATCTGAATTGGCCGTTAAAGTTGCCGAGCTTCGAAACCAACTTTACCTCTTACAAGCCGCGTGAGGACGCTAATTTAGTTGTCATTATTGTGCTGCGCCTCATCAAAGTGAGGAATGTTATTTATATTCATATTCTCAAACTAATTATTATGAAAATAATTATCCTCAATATTATGCAAATAATTTTGATAATAATTTTGATCATAATTTTTCATCTTTTAATGAAAATAATTTTTCAAACTTTGATGAAAATATTTTTTCTAATTTTAATGAGAATAATTTTTCGGCATTTAATATTTGTTCTTCTAGCTCCGAAGTAGATTATTCTTGGTGGCAAGCTCACCCGGATAGCTCTCGGAGCAATGAAGATAAATCTTTAGATCTGAATTCTTATTCTTCATCTTATACTCCGCAATTTTCGTTCTCTAATTTTGGGGAAATTCCGCAGATTCAAATAGATACTTCCCCCCAAAATTTAGGGGAAAATTGTATTTCGTCTAGTGCTTTTTCTAATTTTCACGAGAATAACTTTTCGGCTTCTAATAATTTTTCTTCTAGCCCCGAAGTAGATTATTCTTGGTGGCAAGGTCACCCGAATTGCTATCGGAGCGATGAATATAAATCTTTCGATCCGAATTCTTGTTCATATTCTTTTGCGCCGCAACCTTCGTACTCTAATTTTGGGGAAGGTTCGCTTATTCAAATAGATACTCCCCCCCCCCCCCAAATTTAGAGGAAAATTTTATTTCTTCTAGTATTTTTTCTCCATCTTTGGATTATTTAGTTATGGAGGAACATGTGGTTTCATGTAATCCCATAACTTCTTTTACCAAAGATGAAGAAAATTTACTTTACCAAGAATTTCTTACAGTTATGGGCACCCCGGATGAAATAGAAGAAGAACAAGTTTCTTCCCCTACTTCACCCGGATTTTATTTTCTTTGTTATGAATATTTGCGAATTTCTTCTATCAAACCAAAAATAGATGAAATTTTTGTGTCCGAAAATTTTATTCCGCTTGGTAACGCACTAGATTTTTCAAAAGAAAATTATATTTTAGAAAAGGAACAACCAGAGCTAAATCATATATTTTCGCAAGCACCTCCTACTTGCAAAAAAATTTCTGACTCATTTATTTGTGAGTCTCCTTATTCTAATAATTTTCAGGTTAAGGATGAATCGTTGCCACACCAAATAATCAATGATCCATATGCCGCTCATCATTATTTTTCCAAATCACCTCAGGTATGTATAGGTGATTTGGATTTATATATTAAAATTCAAGGACAAGAGGAGAATCACAAGATAAACGGAGGAGTCGCCGGGCAATGGATGACGACATACTCACCGCAGCATGAATTAGGGGAGTTGCCTGTCCACTCCTCTTTTCCATTTACCTTTTCCTAACACTAACCGTCTAGCTTAGAGACGGTAAAAAGAAAGCGCTCTTGAGAGGCACCCCTTGCTTATCTTTAATTTTATGTATTTTTCTTTTAAAAGTTTATTTTCCAAGTTTTCTTCATACTTAGTTTTAAACATTGGGGACAATGTTTAATTTAGTTGAATATATATATATTTAGTTATATACATTTAGTTACTCATTTATTTGTAGCATTGCTTTCTTTGAATTGCTATTTAGTTGAATATATATATATATATATATATATATATATAAATATAAATATTTTCTATCTAACAAAAATAAAATTTCTTGGAAAGGATGCTTTGGGCTTTAATTCCCATCACAACCTCTAGTACCTTGCGAGCCCTTCACCGGGTTGACCTTGGGAAGTCCAAGAAAAATAAAGAAAAAAGAGAAAAAAAGAATATTTTTAGGCTAAACTTTTATACTTACTTATTTGCAAAATCCTTAGTAGATTTGCTTTTGTATAGTGTCGTAGGGAATTTTTATACTTCATTAGATTTTGAATTTTGGAATAAAATTGTTGACTCATGCAGTGTTCCTAGTTAAGCGCACGTGTTTGTAGAATTCTATGTCAAATTAACTATTCAGCATAGAATTAGAATTATGATTTTCTAACTGCGAGAAAACAATTTTTGTTTTACTCTCACCTTGAATCCGGTAGAATCTGTGAATAAATCAAGTGAGTATGTAGAAGCTTAATGGAGAAATATTACACATTTTGAGTGGAAGGGTATTCTTTCTCGATGGTAGAACTTGCCTCTAGCGATTCTCGAAGCATTTGCATAGGTTTGTCATAGTTTTTAGAAGTGATTTAGGCCATCTTTTGATCGTTTGTGCCTGTTTGCCCACCTTTAAACATTTTTCATTGCTTAAACACTTTGGGCCTTTCCTTATTTCCTTTGCTACCTCCACCTTTCATTTTCACCAAAGCCAAAACATCCACCCCATGATCACACTAAACATTTGAGATTTATTAAAATTTTGCAATGGGTTCAATTGTGAAAATAAGGAAATTGCAACTTTTTATTTGGAGCTACAAAAAAAAGGTGATACAAAAGAAAGGAAAAAAATATGAAAAAGTATTTTGGCCAATTGTGAAAAATAAAGAAAATTATTCATGGCCTTATATTTGAAAAATAAGGGAGTTTTTGTATGTTTTGCTTCATGACAACTCTTCTGCGAGATTTAATTTTTGATAAGTTTACTATCACTTTGGTTTAGTGTGATCCTTAGCCGTCATATCTTATCTCTTTGATTTCCAATCCCAAATCATATACCTAAGCCAAGTGTCACTCCTAATGAAAGCCCATTTGATCTTTAAGCTATGACATTATACTTGTGTACTGGAGAGAGTGCGACCAGGCAAGCCTTTGGCCATCGTCATTGATGGATTTCTTTGGAGGCTATCCCGAAACTCGATTTTGGTTAATATTGATCTTAGAAAACACGCTACCCGCTCCCTGAATAGTATTCGAGAATTTACCGAACTTTCAACTTAAAAGTAAAAGCAGTATGTTAATTCGCATTGCTAAAAATTATAAGCTAATCAATATGATGAATAGGTTTTTCAACTAGGATCTCTACACGTAGGCGTAAGAATTCGCATTTTTATTCCTTGAGTTCAAATTTAGTTTTCTAGTATTTAAATTTTTCTACTCCTATGAAAAGTTGTTTGCTCGGGACTAGCAAACGAGTAAGTATGTGGGTGTTTGATGAGTACTTTTTGTACTCATCTTTTTGTATAAGTTAAATATATTTTTAATATGAAATTATATAGTTTTTATGCTTTTCTTAATTAAATTATTATCTTTTCAATTTTATAAACTAACTTAAGCCTTTTATGTGTTTTTTAGGATTTCTGGGCATTTTGAGCAAAATTGTCAAGTACACGCCCAAGGTCACGGACGTGACCAAGGGCGTGATAGCCAAAGATGTGTTTCAGGACTGCTTTTGTCACCCTAGGGTCATTCCGTGAAGAATTTGCCAAGTATACGCCCCAGGTCACGGGCGTGACCAAGGGCGTGACATCATAGTCACGGCCGGAACCCCACCACCAGCTGCCAGCACGCCTGCCACGTCATTTAAAGTTACACGCCCCAGGTCACGGGCGTGATCTGGGGGCGTGACAACTGGATATGAGCTGCGTTCGATGAAAACTCAGGAGATCGATGAACTGCTCTGTTGCTGCGTTCGACAAAAACTCAGGAGATCGACGAACTGCTCCGCTGCTGCGTTCGACGAAAGCGCTGAGATCGACGAACTGCTCCGTTGTTGCATTCAAAGAATATTCTTGAGTTCGACGAATTGCTCCACTGCTGCGTTCGACGAATATGCTGAGATCGACGAATGTTCAACATCGCTCTTTCCCGACGAAGTTTCCCGCCAGAAGCCAGATTTTAAGATTACACGCCCCAGGTCACGGGCGTAACCTAGGGCGTGACTGTTGGGTTTTCTATACCCCTCGAACGGGATTACATATCACATATGCGCAGCGGAAATAACAAAAACAACCCAAAAAGAGATCAACGGATCTTGCGTTTTCATGATTCAAGAGAATAAGCAAATCGAAATACAAAGTATCTTTGCGGGATTGAGTCAATACTCAACCAAGGTGCTCCAAAGAGAAATCTAAAATCTGAGTTCCAAGAACCGAAATGTGTCGGCTCCTCTACAGCAATCCACACGAACGATGGAGAACCCTAGCTTCTTGTCGTGCAAGAACTAGGTCGGAGAAGGAAGCTTTCGACGTCCCCACGGACTGCTAGATCTGATCCAGGGGAGGCGGCGACCATGACGGCGACTAGAGGCGGCGGATCTCAGCGGACGGGAAGAACGAGAACTTCTCCTGCGGAACCTTTCCGTTCAGTTGTTCTCGTCCAAAATCGCAAAAAGATTAAGTTCTCCGTAAACCTAGAATTGCAAGCCCTTTTATACTAAAACAAAAAAAATCTGGCTATCCGCAGACCAGAATGTTTCTGTCCATATTTACATTCACCGAATTCGACTAATCACTATAACCGAATTCGACTAATCACTATAACCGAATTCGGCGAAACCATTTCGACGAATTCGTCTATATGAATTCGGCTATATAGATTCAGCGAAACCCTTTCGTCGAACTGACCTGATTCGGCTAAACCCTTTAGTCGAATCTGCATTAAATTCGGTTAATCATATTAGTCGAATTTCATTAAGAGAATCAACATAATTCGGTTAATCACATTAGCCGAATTTGACACAATTCGGTTAAACCCTTTATCCGAATTTGTCATGTATAAACCCATTCGTTTAAACTCTTTAAACGATTTCACTTTGAGACATTCTCAAATTAATTCCAAGCAGTCACAGGATTGGTCCTCCACTCATATCCAATATGAGTAAGGCCAACACAATCCTTTCTCCAATTTCTCCAAACGCTTTTATGTGCGACCCTATAGGCTCATAGTGCGTTGGCAGCAAGACTAACTATTGATTGCTTTGAGATCACCTCAGAAACTCCAACAGTCTCCCACTTGATCACAAAGTATCAATAAAAGTCTCACAAACAATGAGCGGCATCTAGCAATTCATCATTGCTACCCAAGCAATAAGAGTTCATAACTCATTAAGCCTGTCATGACCAATGTATCAGTGTTGTCATGTCCCTTTGTCCTTTACATACGGATAGAACTAGAGGCATGGACCGTGTCACCCTCATAATTGTTCAATCCAGCTTCTTGATTCAGAATAGACTGTCGGATAATTGGTGAGCTCAATATCACATATTGACTCTACCAAGCATGGCCATGCATTTCTCAGTCTCATTAAATCAAGGGGCCCATGGATGTAACTCCTGTCATACAGGAGGACAAATCCCATTTCTGCTCACACAAAAACATCCAAATGATTCGTAACATACCCAACAACCACCCTTATCGTCAACCTTTCTCAAGAGAAGACTTTAGATGGCATCAAAGTACGCTCTTCCTCACCTGATGAATGCTATGACTTCAGGTCAAAGGACCACAAACACCATTGTCACTTGAGACCTACTTGTGACACGTTCATATAACAATCCACAAAGTAGTCTCACGGGGGGCCTGTCCAGTACAACTTGTTCTCAACAAGTACCCATATGATGACTTGATATCACAATATCATGACCTGTGAGAACCGGTCATCAGTCAACGCACATGCTAGTCTTATGGTCTCATCCTCACCCTAAATTTCTAGGATGATTCCTCGACCAGGGACTATTTAAGAATGAAGCTTCATTTATACATAGACCCTCACATTCAAGTCACGTACTTGAATTCCTATGGAAGCAAACATTCTAAGGGCATTTATTATGCTAATTAATCTTATCAGACAGATATAAATGACATAATAAAAGAACTTGCCATAAATATAAAATGAAATACATAGTACATATTACAATTCATCCATTGAACAAATAACCAACAAATATGCAATCTACAAAGCTCCCACTAAAGATAATCATTCAGGTATCTAATACCCTTTGATCTAACATGACCATCATGCTTCTTTTTGCGCAAGAGGCTTTGTCAGTGGATCCGCTATATTTTCTTCAGTCGGTACTCTGAATATGCTCACATCTCCTCGATCGACAATTTCTCGAATAAGATGGAAGCGCCGAAGTATGTGCTTGGAGCGCTGATGAGATCTAGGTTCCTTAGCTTGTGCAATTGCACCGTTGTTGTCACAGTAGAGAACTACAGGATCAACAATGCTAGGAACTACATCAAGCTCGCTGATGAATTTCCTAATCCACACAGCCTCCTTCGCTGCATTCGCTGCAGCGATATACTCAGCCTCAGTCGTAGAATCAGCAACTGTCTCTTGCTTGGAACTCTTCCAGCTTACAGCTCCTCCATTAAGGCAAAACACAAAACCTGACTGTGACTTTGAGTCATCTCTGTCAGTCTGGAAGCTTGCATCAGTGTAACCCTTTACCACGAGCTCTTCCTCTCCACCAAACACCAAGAATGTATCCTGAGTCCGTCTCAAGTACTTTAGGATATTCTTGACCGCGATCCAGTGACCATCACCCGGATCAGACTAATACCTTCTATTCATGCGTAAAGCTTATGAGACATCGGGTCGAGTACATAATATTGCATACATGATTGATCCAATTGCCGAAGCATATGAAATCAACTTCATGCGGTCCTTATCTTCCAAAGATTTTGGACACAAGTCCTTAAAGAGACTCACACCATGTGACATGGATAAGAATCCTTTCTTGGACTCAAGCATGTTGAACCGTTTCAACACCTTGTCAATGTATGTACTCTGGGTCAAGCCCAGCAACTTCTTCGATCTATCTCTATAGATCTTAATACCAAGTATATAAGTCGCTTCGCCCAAGTCTTTCATAGAAAAGCACTTCCCTAGGTTGTTCTTAACAACTTGCAGGGTCGGAATGTAATTCCCGATCAACAGTATGTCATCTACATATAATATCAGGAAGACAATAATGCTCCCACTAATCTTCTTGTAAACACAAGGCTCATCTTCGTTCTTGATGAAACCAAACTCTTTGATTTTCTCATCAAAACGTAGATTCCAACTTCGAGAAGCCTGTTTCAATCCATAAATGGATCGATTCAACTTGCATATTTTAGTGGCTTCATCTGGAGATACAAAACCCTCGGGTTGTGTCATATACACTTCCTCAATGAGGTTTCCATTAAGGAAAGCCGTTTTGACGTCCATTTGCCAGATCTCGTAGTCATAATACGCAGCTATAGCAAGTAGAATTCTGATGGACTTGACCATTGCTACAGGGGAAAAGGTCTCATCATAGTCAACACCATGAATTTTCCTGAAACCTTTAGCCACCAGCCGGCCTTTGAATGTCTGTACATTCCCATCCATGTCGGTCTTCTTCTGGAAGACGCACTTGCACCTTATGGGTCGTACCCCTTCAGGTGGTTCTACCAAGGTCCAAACTTGGTTTGTGTACATGGAGTCCATTTCAGATTTCATGACCTCAAGCCACTTCTCGGAGTCAGGTCCATTCATAGCCTCTTGGTCAGTTGCAGGCTCATCATCATGATCCATAAGCAACACATTACCTATTTGAGTCATGAGAAATCCATATCTCTCAGGCTCAAATCTTGGTCTACCAGATCTACGTATGACTTGTGTTTCTTGAGCAGGTTCTCCAGCTACAACTTCTTGTAGTCCTTGCTCAGGTTCCAATTCTGGTTCGTTCATTGTTTGTGGCTCTTGAATTTCTTCAAGTTCTACCTTTGCAGTCTTTCTGGATAAGAACTCTTTCTCCAAAAAGACACCAGTCCTTGCGACAAACACTTTGCCCTCAGACGGTAAGTAGAAGTAGTATCCTTTGGTTTCCCTAGGATACCCTACGAGATAACATTTATCCGATTTGGGTTTCAGCTTGTCATGCATTTGACGTCACACGTATGCCTCACAGCCCCAAATCTTGATGAACGACATACTAGGACGCTTCCTAGTACATATCTCATATGGTGTCTTTAGAACCATTTTCGTTGGAACTCAATTTAGTGTGAAAGCAACAGTCTCTAAAGCAAAACTCCAAAAGGAAACGGGCAAATCTGCATGACTCGTCATCGACCGCACCATGTCTAACAAGGTACGATTCCTCCTCTCTGAAACACCATTATGCTGAGGTGTTCCAGGCGGAGTGAGCTGTGATACAATACCACACTCTTTCAGATGATCATGAAACTCATGACTCAGATATTCACCACCTCGATCAGATCGGAGTGCTTTTATCCTTTTTCCCATTTGGTTCTCCACTTCATTTTTAAACACTTTGAACTTTTCAAAGGACTCAGATTTGTTCTTCATAAGAAACACGTATCCGTATCTATTGAAATCATCAGTAAATGTAACGAAGTAGTAGAACCCACCTCTAGCCATAGAACTCATGGGTCCGCATACATGACTATGTATTATACCCAAGAGATCATTAGCCCTCTCATTACAACTAGTGAAAGGAGCGTTCGTCATCTTACCCAACAAACACGACTCGCATCTCTCAAATGATTCATAATCAAATGAGTCCAGTAGTCCATCATTATGGAGCTTGGATATGCGTTTCTCGTTTATATGGCCTAAACGACAATGCCAAAGGTACGTAGGATTCAAATCATTTGTTTTTAGTCTTTTAGTATTTTCTATGTTATAGATCGGATGGTCTAAGTTCAAAACATATAAACCATTAAACATTTGGGCTATGCCATAACAAACATCATTCTTATAAATAGAACAACAATTGTTCTTAATTACGAAAGAAAAACCAATCATGTCCAAACATGAAATAGAAATAATGTTTCTAGTTATGGCCGAAACATAATAACAATTATCTAGTTCTATTACAAGCCCTGTGGGCAAAGAAAGACAGTAAACACCAACGGCGACGGCAACAACTCTTGCTTCATTCCCGAGGCGCAGGTCTACCTCCCCTTTACCCAGCATTCTTCTCCTTCTCAGTTCCTGCACATTTATACAAATGTGAGAACCACATCCGGTATCCAATACCCAGGATGAAGGAGCAGAAAGGTTAATTTCTATAACGAATATACCTGAAGTGGAAGTCATACTTCCTTTCTTCTTCTGCAGATCTTCTAGATACTGAGGACAGTTCCTCCTCCAGTGCCCTGCCTTACCACAATGGTGGCACTTCCCTTCCTTAGCCAATCCTTTCTTTTCAGTGCTGAAGACATGGGATCAAGATGTGACTTAGGACCTACCTTAGTCTTCTTGGTTCCCTTGACCTTTCCCTTGCCTTTATGCACCATCAGTATGGGGCTAGCAGGCTTAGTCTTCTTCATGTTGATCTCGGCAATTCTTAACATGCCTAGGAGCTCGGGCAGTGTCTTATCAATTTCATTCATATTGTAATTTAAGACAAACTGCTCGTAACTGTCCGGCAACGATTGCAGGATCAGATCTGTGGCCAACTCTTGGCTCAAAGGAAACCCCAGTCTTTCAAGGCTCTCTATATACCCAATCATCTTGAGTACGTGAGTTCCTACTGGGTCTCGAGCTCCCATCTTACACTGAAATAAAGCCCTGGATATATCAAACCTCTCTTGGCGAGCTTGCCCTTGAAACATTTTCTTCAGGTGCTCAACCATCTCATAACAACTCATGTTCTCATGTTGCTTCTGAAGCTCAGAGTTCATAGTCGCGAGCATAAGAGAATTAGAAGTTGTTCTTATTATATTTATTTTCCAAGGTGATTCAAGATCGAGTGCTAGCCTTTCTACTCATCGTTTTAATCTTATTTTTATTTCCTTTTTGCAAAACCAGCCCTCAAGTTTTAATTGATAAAATAATAGAGACTTTCTTGAAGTAAGAGTACTCAACCGCCTCGAGTCTAATACGACCTTTGTTTTTACAACCTATACTACATTCGATATGGTACACTTGGCGTCATCGTTTGCAAGCATGGTTTTGCGCATCAAATACAAATAGAGAGAAATTTTAATAAAACTAAAAGTAAATAAGGGATAACAATGGGGTGCCTCCCAAGAGCGCTTTGTTTAATGTCCTTGAGCTGGACCAAATACATGTATTAACAGTTATATATATTATTCCTGCATAAAAGAAAACAACTTAAGTTCCCAATAAATTTTCAAAGTTTGTAATGAGTTCGCGTCGAACCTTAAAACCACAAATGAATCAGCTAAACGACGATTTATAATGTAATTCAGCTTAAAGGGATTTAGATGGCGTAGCACCGGCGCAAAGACACATTGTGCGCGAAGAAACATTCATCGAGAAGAACTGGTGGGAGGAAAAAATGTCTAGATGAATTGAGGAGATTTTTAAGACACGACCACTGGTCATGCACGAAGAAATCCACTGATCGTGCATGAAGGAGGGCCAGTACTCATGCGATCCTCTGTAAAATTTTGACTAAATAGTGCGCACGACCACTAGTCATGCGTGAAGGATCCACTGATCGCGCGTGAAGAAAAACACACGATCAGTGGCCAATGATGCGAAATGGGCCGAAACACTCCGAAAATCCACACAAGTCAGTACATGCATGAAACATAGCCAAACCCACCAGAACAATGCATCAACATAGAAAAACATAATGTAAAATTGAAAGAGAAGGAGAGACAATCTCCTTCATGCTAGGAATAACCTAAACTAAGCTCCAAATAGCTAAAATTTGCTCAAAAGACTATAAACTACAAACAGGGATTTTATGCCTAAAATTGAACGGAAGATGCGTGATAAGAGAAGAAACTTTGCTATTAAAGGAGCCTAGAATACTATATGAAATACGCTCATTAGAACACTCCCACAATGTTCTAGATTTCCAGAAGTCCCTAAGTCATTGATATGTACATTTTGTATTTGATATCTATTTGATGTTCATTGAGCAGGTAGGGACATAATATATCTCAAATATAATTGTTGGAGATCAAGCAAAATGTTTGTTATATATCGTCGTATATATAACACTCACACGATAATATCATCTTGATCACTCGCAGAAGGCAGTAGAAGAAGTTAGTCAAAAATTGACGTGATAATAAGAGGAACACGATAATATAACCGTGTTTACAAGGTACACACAACGATATCATTGTGAGAACTCAAAGAGTCTACTAAGGCATATATCATCGTGTTAACAAGACACAAACGACGATATCATTTTGAGAACTCAAAGAAATTATGCTAAGGCATATATCGCCATGTCAATAAGGTACACATGATGATATCGTTGAGATAACTCAAAGAAAGTCTGCTAAGGCTTATATCGATGTGTCAACAAGTTACACACGATGATATCGTGGTGAAGACTCAAGAAATTCAGCTAAGGCAAATATCATCGTGACAACAAGGTGCGCAGGTTGATATCATCGTGAAGACTTATGAAAATCCAGTTAAGGCATTTATTGTCATGACAACAAGGTCCACACGATGTTATCGTCGCATGAACTAAAGAAAGGCCTGCTAACTCATTTATCATTGTGTCAACTATCTTCATACGACGATATCATCTTGTTAAGCTCAGAAGGCAGTATTTCAACTTAACAAAGATGACAGAGAAAATTGTCAAATTAATAACTTCTGAAAAGTGCTTTGACATCAATTTTCTAAGGTTTCAACCGTTTGATGGCTCAGAGCTATAAAAGCATAAGAGAGGGTCATCAAACCCTAACGGCTTGGAAATATTATGCCCTGGTATTATTTGAAAACCTTGACGGCTAAAAGGCAATAGAATAATAAAAGCAAGTCTTTTCAATGAAAGAAAGAAGAAGAAGCAAAGATTCAAAAAAAAGCTTTCACTATTGAGAGAAAGAAGACTTCTTCATACAAGAAAGCTCAGTACTGATCCTGGTCAGAAGGCTCATCTATTGAAGTTCCAGTGTTGTTGCTAAAGAGAAGGCTTTCTATTCAGGAAGACCTAAGAAGACTCAAGTTGCTTTAAGCAATATCTTTCTGAGTGTATTCATTATAAACCTTCTTCTAATCACTTATTTTAAGATATCCTTGAGACCTGACTTGTAGGGCCGTGCTGACAGTCTGAGTGTATGGCTTGTGAGAAGCCCTGAGTTGTAGGACTTTGCTAAAAGTCTTAGGTATGGTCTGTGAAGACCTGAGCTGTAGGATTTCTGAGGAAATCTGAGTTGTAGGATTTTTGAGAAAATCTGAGTTGTAAGATCCTTGCTGGGGATTTGAGTTGTATGATTGCTTGCACTCTGAGGTAGGGTTGTTATTAGCACTTGAGGTAGGATTACAGGAGGGAATCTGAGGTAGGGGGCTTGCTGAGTTCCTGAGCTATAAAATCTAATAAATCTGAGTTTTTGGAGGAGTTGGCCGAGTCTAGCATACTGCTAGATAGGTAAAGGGGGACAGTGGAGTACCCATACTGGGGAACCACTATACAACTTTGTGCTTTCTGTGGTGTGTTGTTTGTTTGTGTTATTTTAAGGTAAATTAGTCTTAAATCTCAAAAAGACTAAAACATTTTAAAACACCTATTCACCCCCCCTCTAGGTTATTAGACCACACCCTAGACTTTCATGTAGGATTACATGTAACGTGAGTAATCATCTATAAAAGCAATGGAATATTTTTGACCATATGTGTCCATATCTAGGCAACATATTTCTGTATGTATGATCTCCAATATGTTATTTCTCCTCTTGGCACCTTTCATCGACTTATTCAGCTGCTTTCCTTTGATGCAGTCAACACAAGTCCTTTAATATGTAAGATTTAAATTTCTAAGTATCATTTACTAATCTTTTGATTCTTTCCATGGAGATATGTCCTAATCTCCGATGCCACAACACAGAGGATTCTTCATTCATAAAATTTCTTTTAATTCTCGCATTATTGTGAACATTCATTACAATATTATAGTCATCATTTTGTAAATTAATTCTAAAAAGACCATCAGACAGAATATAATTTCCAATAATTTCAGATTTATAATATAAACTGAAGGATAAATATGAGAATGTAAAGGGGTACCTAAAGCTATAAGTCTTGACACCAAAATCAAATTTCTAGAGAAACTAGGAATACAAAAGATCTTTTAAAGATACAAAAGATATCCACTATTAAAAACTAGTCTACATGTTCTAATAGCCTCCACATGCGAGCGCTTCTTATTTCCTGAATAGATACACTATTCAATTCCCAATGGTTTCCTATGGCTTAGAAAACCCTGCAAGAAATTTGAAATGTGGATTGTTAATCCAGAATCAATCCACCAAGAGTTATTACTTATATCTACCATATTAGATTCATAGTAAACACAAGAGAGTATATTACCTTTCTTTTCAAAATAGGTTTTGAACTTAGTGCAATCCTTCTTCGTGTGTCCTTTCTTTTAGTAGAAAAAAGACTTCGATTTCTTTATATGTCGGCTTTAAGTTGAATAAAAACCTTTGCTTTATTCTTGCCTTGATCTTTAAACTTTCTATGTGTTGTCAAATGAGGACCTTCTCTCATTTCCATATTGAGTCTTTCTTTCTCTTGAACACACAAGGACATGAGTTTATTAATAGACCATTTCTTGTTATGTGTATTATAAGAGACCTTGAAAGTCCCATAACATTGAGGTAGTGTGTTTAGGATGTAATACACAAGAAAAGATTCAGATATATCCACTTCCAAGTTCTTTAGCAGAGTAACAATATCTCTCATCTTCATGATGTGCTCGCGCACACCTCTAGTTTGGTGAGTTTTAGAGATGAAAATTTCATGATTAAGGTCATGACATGAGCTTTTGCTGATGACTCAAATTATTCATCATTTGCCTTTAGTAAAGTTGTAACATTGATATGATGTTCAACTGAACCATGAATACTAGCAGAAAGTTTGTTCTTAATAAACAGCACACTGAGGCGGTTAGACCTCTCCCACTATTCATAAAGAGCAACACGCGTCGTAGTGCTAGCATTAGTTACCGTAGGTGGTTCATCATCGTTATAGCAGAGTCAATGTCCATCCACCATAACTAAAGGAGAACATTCCAAATTTTATAATTATCACCTCCTAATTCAGGAACATCATTTTTCAAATCAGAAGTACTAACGCATTGAATAACTTCAAAAATAAATAAATACACATGCTTACTCTTCAATAAAAACTACAAAACTATATATACAACTTACAAATGTAAATTATATCATAAATCGAATGACATAAAATTTATCTGTGGGCTAAATTTTAATTCAAAGTGGATTTATGTTTGGAGACTTAATGATAAAATCATCAAATTATGTCAAATTTTAATTCCCGTGGGTAAATTAAAAAAGTTATATTTGATATTTATCCGAACCAATTATATTAAATATAACAAAATTCTTATGGGATAAAATTATTATACTAATTTAATTTATTACAATTATATCTCCCGATTTAAATGTGATTCAAATTAATTATAATACTTAATGTATAATTTTAATATAATTGAGTTGCTTAGGCGAAACCCAATTAATCAAAATCATACTGATCACCGAGATATTAAACTTAAAATTTTATGCATAAAAATATTGTAATATTAATGACATAAAATTATTGGATAAAATGAAAATTATCCAAAACATAAAATAATATGTCCAATTGGAGAAATTATATTATAATCGACATCCAAATATTGTTCTTTATAATAGTTCACATGCGACATAAAAATGTAGACAAAGAGAGCTATTGTTGAATCAACGCTCAAAAATTGAACGACGAGATCATTTCTAATCGGCACGTAAAATATGATGAATGAGTATGAGTGACTCTCTAACTAGTGCCTCAAAATTATAATATACGACAATATTTATAAAATGTTTCTTTATTATATATAAAATGCATATATTCATTTAATACAAATGACTAAATAAATTAATAATATTTATTTTTAAATAAAAAAGAGGTAATTGGATCGTGCATGCATGGCAGTTAATGCAAGTTACCCACCACTGATCCACGATCCATTAACCATGCAAACTTATAGCACCGATCAAACCGATGGAAGATGGCCTCGTCTTTGTTATGCCTTTGGCAACCTTAGGCCCTCTTCCTGCCCCTGAAAAATCTATTTGGCCTCAGACAGAGCTATCTTGCCAGAACAACGCCGAAGGACCACCATAAAATGGTTTACGTGATGTTATTCATGATTGGTATGAGGAAAATGCTACAAACTTATTCCAACATTGAAGATCACCGGGGAAAACAAATTTGACATAATTTACGCATACGAACATGAATTCAACGTCGGATTTTACATCAAGACAAAGATTAATAACTCGCTCTGATACCAAATGTTAGACAAAAATCTACGCAAACGATGACTTTAAACGCATAGTATGCAGAATAAAACTTAAGGAGGTAGAATATGATCAAACCTCCGACCATTGATGCTTTCTCCGAGTGGAGCACCGACTTGAGTAACGATCTTCTAAGCCCTCGAGCACTCCCTCTAGATGGTGTATGATGAATGAGTGGTTGAACTTAAGGACTAAGTACTCCTCCATAGGTATTTATAGATGTGTTGTCATCAATCACAACCACTCAATGGATTGTTACCACTAATGAGTAGTTTTCAGTTAAGTGGGTAGTTATCCACAAAATTGATAATTATTGGTCATTCATTTTAATTGAGAAGTTATTGACCATAACTTAAATGGGCAGTTATTCCTATCATGGGAAGTTATTGACCATATTAATTAAAATAATTTCGAAATTAATTAATTATTTTAACATTATAATTTCAGAATTAATTAGATAACATTAATTAAAATAAATTATTTTAGTAGTCTTAGCACATTTCTTGTCAAAACAACCAAATATGTTAATATGTTTCAAGCCATACAATGATGTAACTCCATAATCACATTATCAAACCGGTTGTTAAGCTCTTATTGTTGTAGAACAACAATTTTTAAGATTGCTTGCCCGGAAGTCCGCGACCTCTCTTTTCTGGTCAGAATGGTCAGTTCCAGCGGTCTCAATTTTGGCAGACCGCCCAGACTGAATGTCCCTTCTCCAGCAATTTTCCCAAGTCACAGGAGGACAAGCTCCAGGGAGATCGCCAGACCACACGGTATGAGGTTTTCCTTCCTTTTTTATTAGCACCCATATCTCTGCCCCATTTCTCCTATACCCTGGGCTGCCCTTAATTTTTTGATCTGCCCGGTTGGGCAGCCTCCGCGTCTATTAATATAGGGGTAGGGTTACCAGAAAAAAGGACTTTTGTTTTGGGCCTCCAGCTTGCAACTTGTGCAAGCAGTCTTGGTTTTTATCGCTTTTCTACCTCTCCCCCTTACAAATTTTAGGGCCCCTCTTGTAACCTCCTATGAAATCGATCGAAACAGCTTTTTTCTGTCAGAGATCTCCTGTCTGACATCCTCTATCCCAAGTAACCTGCACTCCACGATCTTCCCCCATCACTTCTAAGTGTGAGTTTTGGAGGTACAAATTTTGTGCCAACAGAATGAACACGCGACCTTCAGATAGGAGTGTCCCGACGAAGTCAGCGGACAATCATGATGTCAAATCGCGATATTCAATCCGATCAGTTCATCGGCAGTCTCCCTTCGTCGGGTGGCGCGAACTCCTTGGAGGCCATTGGGCTTCGTGCTGAGCTTCGTCTCGAGCAAGCTCCTAAATAGGCCGTCGAGATTCGGCAGGAGACCGCCTGGCAGTTTGAAGCAATGAATCATATCCTATCATAACTTTCCTAGAGGGTACTTCCTAGGGCCGATCAGGTCGCGACCCCTGACAATCTGGCAGGCGGCCACGCTTTTGACCGCGCAACCTCTCAGCCTGCTGCTCCCCTGTAGTCTCATGGGGAGGAGTTTGCTGCTCGCCAAGCTTTCTTTAGGGGAGCAGCTCAGGGATCTCCAGCTAGGGTCGTGAATTTCAAGGAGGATTGTTGGGAAAAGCCCCTTGTGATTTATCTAAATAAATAATATAAAAGTAATTTCTTCAGTTAGGATGTTTTACCCACATTGTATAGAAAGGGTCATTTGGTCATTAGATGCCCTAGGATATCATACTCTCATTAGAGTGTCAAGACCAGGTCAAAATGAGCACAAATTTAGTTGAGTTAAAACTTGTGTCGAATAAAAGTCATCGCAACTTCGACTAGAAGTGGATGCAACTCTGACTGAAAGTCGAAGTAACTCAGACTGCTTGTCGAAGTATTAATTGCAGTGGACGCAATGTTGAAATGAACTCGACGTAGAAGGAAGAGCCTTTCTAAGCCATCTTAGAAGTTGACGTAACTTCGATTTCAATTCGACGCAGAAGATGAAGTTCTAGTCCAAGTCTTTAACTCGACGAATACGTCGATAAGAACTCGAGGCAATGTTGACATTTGAGTTCACTTAAAGCTGAGAAGGATTTCGAAGCTGCTTCTATAAGAACTTAGAGGTGCGTCAATATGAAGAATAATGAATTCGACGCAGCATCAAATATAGACAAAAATATTATATTTTCTACTATCCTTTCTGATGCTTTTCCAGAATATCTGCAAAGCTGAAATCTATTCTTTAATGACTCATTTATTGAAAAGAATGGAATGGAGTATTCTAGAGAAACAACAAAGATATTCTTGGAAGTTATTCAAATCAAACTTGACGGGTGAGAACAGAAATAGAAGGAAACATTTATTATCCAATGGACATTCCTTCTAAGTTCAGACCAGAAGAAGAAAGAAATTTAAACACTAATGGTCAGAGAATAAGTATGATGATGAGGAGACACTGAGATAACAATTTAGTAATTTCTTTCTGTCTTCGTCTTCTTCCTCAAGTTATCTCAGACAAGAAAAGAAGAACTTCTTTGAACAAAAATACAAGGCTACTGCTTCTACTTCTACATCTCACAGCAGCTAGCCAATAAGAGTATAGAGATCAACATGATCACAAGCAATTAACCCTTGACTTCTTCTCTATCACTATCAAGGTTTCATCATATACAGATCCTGAAGAACACCAAAACATAGCATCCAGTGTGATAGCTGCTATAGGATTCATACTGTAGAATCCCAGTCTTTTTCTTCTTTCTTACTTCTCTGTTCTTATTCTTTAATTATAAGACAGTCATAAGAATCCCTCTCCAAAGGATTCAATTGGTTCTAAGAGTCTCCATAGCTAAAGACTCAGTAGTTCTAAGAGTCTCCTTATCAAAAGACTCAGTGAGTGATTCTAAGAGTCTCTTTATCAAAAGACTTAATGCTGGTTTTGAGAGTCTCCTTATCAAAATACTCAGGCACTTATATTGCAATCCTACCAAGGTGGTAATAGAGTGGACTAACCACATTTTGGTGAACCACGATAAAAATTTTGTGTCTTCTGCGTTTCTTTTCTGTACTATCCCAGTTAACTGTTTTCAGTTTTTCTATGATTACTTTATTCTGTATTGGTGTAGATAATTGCATAGTACTTAGTAGTTTTTATTGTGTGTGCATATTAGGATAAAAGTTTTACAACTCTATTCCCACCTTTAGAGAATACTCAGAGGCCACACTGTGCACTTTCAATTGGTATCAGAGGTAGGTTGATCATAAAAAGGCCAACACCTTGATCAAAAGATCTCCTCTCATAATGTTCTGTATTCAAAAACTATTTTAAGAAAATGATTTCTAAGGACTATGCATCAACAAGACCAACAGTGTGCAACTTAAATAAGTTTACACTTTGGAAGGCCAGAATAAAGCTCTATATGATCTCTATTGATGATGACATCATTGATGTCATTATTTTAGGTCCCTCAGCACCATACCCAAACAAAGTCAGTGGATGTAACGATCCAGGCCCGCAAACACGAGAGCCAGTTGTTGAAACCAATTTCTCAGCCTCTTGTGGAGCTCGGGTCCCTCACCAAAATGATGGGCAGCTAGCCCTTACTGATCCCTCGGAGAAGGTAGACTGAAGACTAGGAAAATGACTAAGACCTTAGTCACAACGAGGAGGTCCCTTCACTAACCCGGAAGATCATTGAGCGCTTCCCCTCCCAAGCCAAAGCTGAGACTCGGGCACCTTGGAGAGCTCTGGAAATGCTAGCCAAGGAGAACCTGAGGAGAGAGAAGCTGAAGTGAAGTCCTCTCCAAAGGTGCCCTTTAGCTCTTATTTATAGGTTTTCTGATCTGGCCTGCAAATAGCAGGATCCTGCCTTTTGATTTTACTATCCGCACCCCAAACGGGTCTACTAACAGCCAAACTCCGCTGTTTGGAGAGGCTAAAGGCAGACCACCAAGGGTAAAAGGGTAATTTGGCCCTATCAACTTATGGGTAAAGAACTGCGAGAACATTACTGCTGAAGCTCTCGCGGGCCTTCTCGCGAGTCCTGCTCGCGATGCCTCTCCTAGACGATCACCCTGCGAGGACCTCGCTGGCCCATTCTGGCGGTATCTGCCGAGGTCCGGTCTAGCGACCCTTCCTGCGAGACCGCCTCTTAACTTCGTCGAGCTCAACACACATTTTGTCGAACGTAGGGAACTTCGCCGATCACAGATGAGCTCGACGAATGCAGAACGTTAAACTGTTCGCTTACCGCTGATATGGGCGGTTCGTCGACCGCTGAGATGCTGATTGAAGCAAGCCGTTCGTCAAACTTGGGAAACAATTCGCGAACACAGAATTGAGCTCACCTGGCGCTGAGGCCCGGTCATGCGAGCCTACCTGCGAGACCGCCTCTTGACTTTGTCGCGCACTGAGCACATTTCACTTTACACCTCTTTACCGAACATAGGTCTCTTCTGCCAGCGGTTTGCGAGGCATTGGTTTGCCAGCCCTCGCTTGGCCCAGTCTTTTGAAGATATCTGCCGAGATCAGGATCTCGTGACTCCTCTTGGGAGACCATCCCTTTAGCTTTAATAAGCTTAGAACACTTCGTCGGCTTCTGATGATTTCGACGAACAGGGTGACCTCGATGACCGCAAGTGAGCTCGATGACACGGAAAAGTTCGTCGAATGCGGGACTCCTTTCGTCGAGCTCAGAAAGCTTCCTCAAACTTCCTGCAAGCGTTCATCTCGCCGACCCTTCTCGCTCGCCTCTCAGCGAGCCTTCCGGGAGAGACCTCTCCAAGGCCCCTCGCGCGAGGTCTTTGGCCCTATGGTCTTCCTCTCTTATTACTTCCTTCATCCTATTGCCTTCTTAAACCGTGCCTCCTCGCATGGCGAATATGGGGGTTGTACACAATCCCCGCTCTTCGCGAGGCTATTTAGGCTCGCGAAGAAACATCCAACCCCTGGTATTCGCCAGCCCCTTGATGATCTGTCAGGAATCTTTGGTAGGGCCCACCCCGAGGGCTATAAATATCGTCCCGAGTCCTCAGTGGCGAGCGCCGTCACTTCCTTTTCTTTCTTTTTGTCCCATACTGTAGCTGCCAGGAGATGCCGCTTTCCGAAGAAGCTGAGGCTCTCCTGAGGGATGTGAGAGCCGGCGGGCTACCCTCAACGACCAGGGTCCCCGCGTGGATGAATCGGCCGCCTCCTGCTCAGTCGCCGAAGACTAAGAAGGCGAAGGCGGCTTGCCGAACCGGGGATGGCTCCGTGCTGCTGGACTCTTCCCCGGATAACCGTCCCCACGAGAAGGTATGAGCTATCCCTCTATCTTAAGTCAATAAGTTTGCCTGTGATTCATACCTACTCGCAGGATGCTTTGTCGAACGAGGACATTGGCGAACCTGCTGGTGGGTCTCGCAAAAGTCCGCCAGCGGATACAAACCTTGCTGGGAAAAATGTTGCAGGTACGCCCTTAATCTCGCATGTCAGCCCTCCTTTTGTTAACTATCTGACCTTCATTCCCTGCTTCTTGCAGTCTCGCCCCGGAAGTCCCCGGCTCGCCAGGCATTGCGGCCTCTGTCTCCGCCTCCTCCTGACAAAACTATAGATAGGCTAGGGTTCCAACTCCTAACGAGCGAGGAGACTGGCGGCTCTGTACCGCCAAAGATCCCTCCGACCAACAGCGTAGCCTACCCTCCTGGCCTGGGTAAATCTCTCTACCCCCACTATGGTAACGTCTTCCTGGGCCGCCCTGAGACTTCTCGCCCCCTCTGGGTAAGCATTCCGACAACCCCTGCCCTGCGCGAACTCAAGCACGCTATCTAACCTTTTCGTAATATTTCGCAAAGAATTCTGAGAATCCGCCTACCGATTCCGAGTTGGGCGACGATGAGATGTCCCCCCTCAATGACCAAGTGGAAGAATTCTTAGGGGATCTACGAGATCTTGAGACGATGAAACAATGAGCCGCAGAGTTGCTTAGGAAACATGGTCGGATGCTGATGGACCTCAACCTGCAAGCGAGACGGGACAGAGAGGCCGCCGAGGATAGGCTTGCTGTCTTGATGGAAGAGTGTGCGAGGCTACCCGCGAGACAATGTGATCATGATGAGAACGTCACGACGCCGGAGGTGCATATAGCTAGGATGAGGGATTACGCCTTCCTCATGGACCGAGAGGGCCGTGCGACCGAGGATTACTACAATTCTAGGGTGACTCCGCGGTCCGGGTCGCGGGGTGGGGGTAGGTGGAAGTGGTTGCCCCATGATTCTCGCTAACTTCTACGTTGTCGCGAACTCTTATTACCTGTTAATGAGTGCCGCTCTTGTGGACAATATCGCAATGGCTTGCAACTCGTATATTGGCTTTATCTCGTCTGATAATAATTATTACTAGCTTTTTATTAGTTTTCGCTCACTGCTAACATGTCCGTTTCATTTTCATGCTATGTTGTGCTCGTGGGGAGCCTCCGTTCTCGCGAAATGTATCTCGTGGCGCCCCCCCCCCCCCCCCCCCTTATGCCATTATGTTTGTTTGTGATGTTCTCGCAAAGATGTTGTTTGTACTAACCTCACAGGCCTTTCTCGCCTGCGGTCGTGATGTGATGTTTTGGCTAACCGCGCTCACCAGTGCTTGGGCTTCTTCCCGCCATTTTACTTTTGCTATAAATAGGCTGTCATAGCTGAGTCAACCACTGCATTTACTGTCAACCTTCTTCCTCCTCTGCTTCAGAGCTCTCGCTCCTTCCCGTTCTCGTCCTATTTCCTTTCTCGCAGGTTTTTGAAATGGGTGGTGATGCTAACGAGTCGGAGGGTCGGTGAAAGATTGCTAAGGCATTCGCCGAGCATGACTTCTATCATTGCAACCTGACAGACGAGGAATACTTCACTGCGGTTGCCGACTACGTCACCCCACCATTCGCGTCGCGCCGTCCTAGCGAGAACGACGTGATCAACGCGCCACTTGTCGACGAGCTGGCCATCCCCACCGCTCATTTCGCGGTCGGCTTGCGTCTCCCCTTGTGGCCGGAAATTCGCCAGGTAATTATCATTCTCGCTCATTTCTTATTCTCTACAGGTCAAGTCTCGCTCATTATATGAACTAATCCTGGTTTTCTTGTTGCTCGCCAGGTGCTCAAGCATTACGGCGTTGTTCCGGGTCAGCTTACCCCTAATGCCATGGCGGTGGTTACAGCTTTCGCATGCTACCTGCGCGAGGAGAGCATCAAGTTCAGCCTTCCGGTTTTTCAAAAGCTGTTCTCCTTCCGCGCCTATAAGGACGAGACCGCCTACTTCGTGGGCTCGGGTCCTAAAGTTGTCGAGACCGTCAACAAGGCCCACTTCTGGGCCCAGAAGTTCCTCCTCATCAAGGGGAACTTCGGAAATATCCCGATCTCGCCAGTCCAACACGGCGAGACCACCTACCGCCCACTGCCCTCGGTGGCCATGACGCCGTCCTTTATTAGTTCTTCTGCAAGAAGAACTTTGAGGGTGTTCATCTCCGCCGCAACCTCGACTCGCTGCTCCCAGTGCTCGCTAGGGAAGGTAAAGACCTCACTCAATAACTCCTGCTATTTCCAAGTAACTCCGTATTTATTGTAATTCCAACACTTTTTAGGCGAGCGAGATCTCCCCCTCCATCCCCCCTACGCGAGCAATCAGGAGACCGACGCTACCCTTGCTCTCGTGACCATGGGGGTGGATGCTTGCCGAGATGCCATCCCGACAGGTGAGCCATCCTCTCGCAAGAGATCGGGGGCTTCTAGCAATCATGGCCTTCCCCCAAAATCTCCGCCGAAGAAAATGAATAAGAAGAGCCGGGTCTCGCTTGCCTCTTCGAAGGGCAAGGAGCCTCGCGAGGCCGCATTTGATGAGTTTGACCTTACCGGCCTCTCCGCGGGAGGTGAGGACGACGAGCCCAGCCAGGAGGCTGCCAGAACCTCCGCTCCGCCCATCCCCGTCAACCACTATAACTTCGGTCTCGGCCAGAGACGCCGGGATGAGACCGGCGAACTCTTTGTGAACTGGAAGCCAGAGATGACCGGGCGGACATATCCACCATCCTCCCTACCTGGGTGGAGAAGGCGACCGTCAGCGGTCATGCTTTTGATTTCTCATTTGTCCTCTACAGACGCGAGGACGCGGGGGCTTACAAAGACGAAACTGCGAGGACTCTCTCTTTCGAGAGCGCGAGGTCTCAGTTGCGCTCCGCCGAGCTCGCCCACATGACGGGGAGGCGCTGCTTGCAACTGGAGTTTCAGAATGTGGAGCTCGCGAGGGCCTATCAGGGGCTTCTTGCCGAGAACGCGCAGCTGAAGGAGAAGCTGCTCGCCGTAGAGGGCAGTGTGGTGAGTTACCTAGACCTCGTCACCCTCCTCTCCTTCGGCCATTTCGCTCCCTTAATTTATCTTACTTACAGGATGTCGAAGCCGCCGGAAGATCCGACGCTCGCATCCAGGACCTGGAGGGCGAGGTGGCCGGTCTAAAAGCTCTAAATTGCGAGCTCGCCCATGCCGTCGTTCCCCCTAAACCCCGCCGCCTGAAGGAAGAGCGGCGAGTGCGAGACGAGGAAATCTGCGAGGAGCCCACCGAGTTGGCTCGCTATATCTTCCAGATGATGAAGGCAGCCGGCCTCCTAGCCGCCGACGCGGCTGACATGACTATGGAAGACATCATCCCAGAGCTCTTCATCCCGGGCCCGCCAGTGAAGAGTAAAGATGACTAGGAAGGGTTCGCGAGTGATCCCTGATACTTGTAATTTTTGGTTTTACTTCTTGTTTCATTTTGGGCTGGCGAGATCGCCGCTTCATGTAAATCAAACTGTGAAATGCATAGATGCGTGTTTTTGGCCTTGTACTGTGCTCGCCCTTTCAGCTATATTGTTTCTCTTGTTGATATGTTGTTCTTGCTTACCTCGATATTCATCTTCGCAAAGGTTATTCTCGCGATGTTCGTTCTCGCATATTATGTTATCGAATAGATAGACATAGGACGTTTTTGCCTGCTCTGGCCTTTCGCCATTTTCCTTGGGATTATCACCCTTTAGGTATGCATTTTACTCTAGGTTCCGCAAGGTACTTTCCTTCTCGGCGAGAGCTCTTCTCCCACCCTGGGCCGGCGACCTCTCCGCCGAGCACCGGGTACCCCGAAGTGTTTGGGATAGTTCTCGCCGCCCCTATACTATCACGCGAAATCATTCTTCTCGCCGAGCGAGAGGGCCCTGGTCAGCGCCGAAGACTTGCCAATCTGAGGCTCACCAACCTGCCCTTATGAAAAACTCATCTCTGTGCTAGCCTCTCCAGAGATCAACCAGAAACTCCCCGTCTAGTGAGAGCCCGAGAGCGGAATCGATCTGGGGCATTCCAGCATCAATACTTGTCACCTTGCCAGCCTCTCCAGAGATCAACCTGAAACCCCCCATCTATTGAGAGCCCGGGAGAGGAATCGATCTAGGGCATTCCAGCATCAATACTTGTCACCTTGCCAGCCTCTCCAGAGATCAACCTGAAACCCCCAGTCTAGTGAAAGACCGGGAGCGGAATCAATCTGGGGCATTTCAGCATCAAAACTTGTCACCTTGCCAGCCTCTCCAGAGATCAACCTGAAACCCCCCGTCTAGTGAGAGCCCGGGAGCGGAATCGATCTGGGGCATTCCAGCATAAACACTTGTCACCTTGCCAGCCTCTCCAAATATCAACCTGAAACCCCCCGTCTAGTGAGAGCCCGGGAGCAGAATCGATCTGGGGCATTCCAGCATCAATACTTGTCACCTTGCCAGCCTCTCCAGAGATCAACCTGAAACCCCCCGTCTAGAGAGAGCCCGAGAGCAGAATTGATCTGGGGCATTCCAGCATCAACACTTGTCACCTTGCTTTCCCTCGCATAACAGTTACATCTATCAAGTGAAGAAGTAAAATATTCAACTAATATCATAATAAAACTTTCAAGGGTAGAATCGCTTCAAATCGTCTCCACTTCTGGCTCGGCCGAGAGGTACCCCTTCCACATCTCGGAGGTGATACCCCCCGACTTGAGCACTTTGCTTACAATGTATGGATTACCTACCACGGCCCCTCTCCCGGCCGCGTCGACCTTCTTCAGGACCAGATCTCCTTTCTGAAAGTGCTTTACTCGGATGTGCTTGTCAAAATATCGAGTCATTCGTCACTTGATTTCTCCCTGCCTGATGGTGGCCTGGTCCCGGAGTTCCTCCACCAGGTCCAAGGATAGCCTTTGTTCCTCATCATTAGCCACTAGCCACTCTTCGTCCCCTTCACCTGCGGCGATTACCCTGGGGGTCTTTACTTCGAACTCTATGGGAAGGACTGCTTCGGACCCATGAGAAAGTTTGAACGGGGTCTCTCCGGTGGCGGTGTTTGGAGTAGTCCTTAGGGCCCAGAGAATGGATGATAGCTGCTCTACCCAGTTCCCCCGGAGGTTTTCCACCTTCTTCTTTAGTAGGTTGACGATTAATTTGTTTGCCGCCTCCACCTGGCCGTTGCTTCTTGGGTGGTGAACCGATGCGAACCTGAGATCGATGCCAAGCTGGGTGAAGAAGCTAACAAATTCCTCGCTAGCACATTATGGCCCGTTGTCTGTCACTATAGCCAGGGGGAGGCCGTGCCTGCAAATTATTTCTCCCCACACAAAATTCTTTACAACTTGAGATGTTACCTTGGAGAGCGCCTTCACTTCTACCCATTTGGAGAAGTAATCGATCATGACCAGTAAGAACCTTCTTTGGCCACAAGCTTGAGGGAAAGGGCCAACTAGGTCCAACCCCCATATGGTAAAAGGCCAGGGAGCCGTGATGGTCCGGAGCCTCTGGTCTGGGAGGAGTTGGAGTGGAGCATAGATCTGGCACTTTGAACATCTTCTTGCGTACTCCGCCACATCTTTGCTGAGGGTGGGACAGAAGTAGCCTTGTCTCAACACCCTCCCCTCTAGGGTTCGGCTCCCTGAGTGACTACCACACTCCCCGGAGTGAATTTCTTCAAGGACTTTCGGGACCTCCTCCTCGGAAATACAACGGGCCAGGAGCCCCGAGAGAGTCTTCCTATATATCCCTCCAACATGCAAGGAATAATAAGCTGACTTATACCTGAAGCATCGTCTGTCTATGTTTCCTTCAGGGAACTTCCCTGATGATAGGAAGGTGATGAATGGACCCATCCACGAGACCCTCTGATCCACCTCCATCAATTCTCCTTCCTCGATGGTGGGTCTGAAGAGTTCCGAAACTGTTCCCCCTGCTCGGGGACCAACTTGGCCAAGAGGTCTGCGGGGGTGCTCTCTTCTCTTGGCACGTGCTTAACGGAGAAAGTGCGGAAATGCCCGATGGAGGGTCCTTCGCTTCAAACTCTCCCCTGACTTGGCATGCTACCACCATGGAGTCCGTCGAGACCTCCACATTTTGCACTCCCAATTCCCGAGCTAACTGCAGGCCTGCTATCATCCCCTCGTACTCTGCTTGGTTGTTGGTAAGCGGGAAGTGGATGTTCAAAGCTTGCTCGATCTTGGTCCCTTAGGGGCTCACCAAGATGATCCCCCCTCCATAGGAGTGCTTTACTGACGCACCATCCACCAACAGCTTCCATGCCACTGAGGGGGGAGATTCATGCTCCCCTACTTCGGTAGTGTAGTCAGCCATGAAGTGCCACCGCTTGGGCCTTGATCGACGCCCTGGGCACGAACGTAACATTGAACTCACTCAGCTCCACGGACCACTTTGCCAATCTTCCCGAGTGCTCCACCCCTTCCATGACTTTGCGAAGTGGGTGATCTGTCACTACCTTGATCGAATGTGCCTAAAATTAAGGTCGGAGCCTCCGAGCCGCCACTACCAATGCGAAGGCCAACTTTTCCAAAATCTGGTACCAGAGCTCCGCCTTCCTCAGCACTCGGCTGATGTAGTAGATGGGGAACTGTTTTCTCCCTTCTTCCTGGATCAGTACTGAGCTTACTGCCTCGGACCCTACCCCCAGGTATAGGGATAGGTCCTCTCCCGGTCTCGGCCCTTGGAGTAGAGGAGTTTGAGTGAGTTGTCCTTTCAAATCCTGGAAGGCTCCCTCACACTCCGAGGTCCATTCGAATTTCTTGTTTCTCCTTAACAGCTTGAAAAAGGGGGCACACTTGTCTCCCGCCTTGGAGAGGAACCTACTGAGTCCGGCCAGCTTTCCAGTGAGGCTCTAAACCTCCTTCGGGTTCCTGGGCGATCCCAACTCCATTATTTCTTTGACCTTATTCGGGTTTGGCTCCACCCCTGCCGGGGTGAGCAGGTGACATAGGAATTTCCCTCAGCTAGCCCCGAAGACACACTTCAAGAGGTTGAGCTTCATCTTATAATTCCGTAAAGTCTTAAAGGTTTCCTCAATGTCTCGGGGGTGGGCTTCGAGGTCCCGACTCTTTACCATTAGATCATCGATGTAGACTTCCAGGTTTCTCCCCTTTTGTTCTCGGAAGACCCTGTCCATCATTCTTTGGTATGTGGCACCTTCATTATTGAGCCCAAAGTGTTGGAACCTTAGCTTTTGATTTGAGTTAGGATCCATCCTTTTGGTTAATAAGTCATCTAATAACTTAGATCAATTAAGAAATCTAAGTAAACATAAATTAAATATGATGCGATCATATCGGAGAATATACTTAAGCATATAATATAAAGTTCTCTGCGCTCGACGAATGACTAACGACGCTCGACAAATAGCCAGACAGCCAGCGCTCGACAAATCCTCATCAGAACAGCGTTCGACAAATGGTGAAATGCGCTCGACGAATTCAGTCATAGAAATCTCAGTGGCCAGACATTCTCTGAACGGCGCTCGACAAACACAACTCAACCATCTCAGTGGTCTACGAATTCTAAGATAGAGATAATCGCTCAGCACATCAGACGGCGAGCTCAAACAGTCATTTGCCGAACTGGGATCGACGAATCTCTTTCTGAATTATTTTAATATCCTTTTCACTGTCTTTTAACTATTCATCTTAGCCGTTGCAGATCAATCAATACCATTAGCCATTGCAAATGCTTTAATGAAAAGAAACGGCAGGTTATCCTCTCGAGGAGTCAAAGCATTGATGGAGACCACAGCTCTTTCCTTCTTCCCAAGAGAAGAATTCAAAATAAGAGAAAAGGTTCTCAGATTATAAAAGGACAGTTACAGAGAAAGCAAAGAGAGAGGACAGAACACCTGACAGAAATAATGAGGAAACTCATTTTTTGTTCTTCATTGCTAACATCTTCCTGCAGATTCAAAACATCCTGAGACACAAATCACAATTACTTGCTCAGGATCATCACTGCAAGAGAAGGAAGAAGTAGTTAAAAGGAGAGGCTATATCCACAAGCTGTCATCAACTCTAATCAGACAGGGGGAGCTTTCTTCAACATCACATTCAGATCCATTCAACTCCAAATCAGGATCTTCACGAGTCTTCTTATACAGAGAAGAACAATATAACTTCTGTTTTTCATTTTTACTTTCTTACCCCATCCTGTACAGGGTTATAACTCCCTTCAAAAGTTAATCCCAGTGACAGGGCACCTTAGCAAAAACCTGCAGTTTGGTTAGAGCACCTTATCAACAGCTCACCTGGTGTGAGGGCACCTTATCAACAACCTCCTAGTGGATTCCTACTAGTGGGTAGAAGAGTAGATGTACCCAGTTGAGGGGAACTACTATATATTTTGTGTCATCTGGTTTTGTTTGTTTTTACTTTACTTTTATTACTGTTGTGCTGTGATTTTTCTTATGCACTGTTAGTGCTTGATTTTATTGCTCACCCAGCATACATATCTATATATATAGCATTACTTTAAAGAAAAACGAAGATAAATAAGAACTAGACCCTCCTTTCAATTGGTATCAAAGCAGGTTGATTTGTCACACAGGTTAATACCTGAAATCACAATGATCACCTAGTTCTTAAATCTGTTTTTAAAAGTTTTTCAAAAATGACACAAGACCTCTTATTTTCAGATCCACTTGTTTGTAATCTAGATAGATTTACTTTATGGCAAGTTAGAATTAAGATATATGCAAATGCCACAGATGAAGAAACTTACAAATCTATTTTGACAGGACCTCCCCTCATATCATCAAAGGCAGTTACACATGCATCACCTAGTTCCACGGGTCTCAAATCTCCTTCGAGAGCAATGAAAGGGCCTGCTTATGTTGGCGCTGATATATCCTCTTCAAAGAAAACTGCCGAAATAAAATGTGAACCTTCTCCCATCTCTTCAACTAACTATATTTTTGATGCAGAACCATCAACAAATCTAAGTGAAGAAGAACAAGAAGAAGAACTTAGAGCTAGAGATTTCTGCATGATGGCCATATATGGTGGCTCATCTCAAATTCCAGATGCAGAAATCGAATCGGAAAAGCTTGAGGTAACTGAGGTAACTCCAACTTATAATTTTACCTCTACTCAAGATAAAAATAATTATAAATTAACTTTTACAGATATAATAAAACATAACATAGAAATTAAGGAGTTAATAAACAGAAATCATTTAACTCCTGAAATTAATAAACTAAAAGAAAATTTAAAAATATCAGAAGAAATCTTCCTGAAAAACAAATTTGAAAACTCTTCTAAAGAAAAAGAAATTAATCATGATCAACAAAAACCTTCAAATTTATATTTTAATGAAATAAAAAGGCTAATATATTTCAAATGCTAAACCTTTCAACTCTAGTAAAATTTAAAGAAACTTACTAATTAATTATTAATAAGTTTCTCACCATTAAACTCCATCCCAATTTAAACAGCAAATCTAAAATTTACATGGATTGTTTCCATTATAAAAAAAATGTTAAGACAACTTTGTATTCTTACAGACTTCTCCAAGTCAGTTTGAGCATTCTACTGTAGCTGCATTGATCAGAAATGATCATAGCACTGAGTGTGAGTCTCTTCTGATAAAGGGATTCTATGAGAAAGAAGATGTCTGGCAATATTTTTATAATCTAAAACATTCCTTAGAATTCATTAACAGATGTAGCAACTCATATATTAAAATCCTTCTAGAATAATAAAATTAACCAAGTGAGAGAGAAAATGAGAAGCTCAAACCCCAAATAAGATTTAATCTCTCTAAATATTGCTGCAATTGAAAATTTTAACTTCAAGAAATAAGCTGCTGCAATTGAAAATTTTAAAAGCTGTTTAGACTAAAATGAGATTACCAGTCCACTAGTTTTGATCTGGATTAAGGATCCCAACTCAAATAGGTGGAGATTGTTCGAACCTAAGCTTTTGATTTGAGTTAGGATCCATCCTTTTTGTTAATAAGTCATCCAATAACTTAGATAAATTAAGAAATCTAAGTAAACATAAATTAAATATGATGCGATCGAATCGGAGAATATACTTAAGCATATAATATAAAAGTTCTCTGCGCTCGACGAATGACTAACGGCGCTCGACAAATAGCCAGACAGCCAGCGCTCGACAAATCCTCATCAGAACAGCATTCGACAAATGGCGAAATGCGATCGACGAATTCAGTCAGAGAAATCTCAGCGGCCATTGATGAGTCCTGATCATATACACATTTATGGGCTCATCCGGGCCGTTATTTAGTCATTTCTCCGCACTTTAGCCTTGTTATAGCTTATATTTGATAATCCATGCTAGGTGCACATCTAGGCCCACTTTGGTGTGATTTTCGTGCTTTTTGTCATTAGTAGTATTCATGTGCTGTTAAGTGCCACTTTCAGTGGCTGGATCTGTGGTTGTGCTGGAATAGGAGTCGTGCAAGTGTTCCCGGTGCAATTCTGCACAGGAACACTGCGCACGATCGTCGGTTCTATTGCGCACGACCACTGGTCGTGCGCCACTGATCGTGTGTACTTAACCCTTTTTCACAAGTTCTGTTTGGTGCAGTGCGCACGACCACAAACGCCAGTGCGCACGACCACCGGTCGTGCGCCACTGCTCGTGCGCACTTATCATTAAAATTCTGAGTTCTGTTTGCTGTATTGCGCACGACCATCAACGATAGTGCGCACGACCACCGGTCGTGCACCACTGGTCGTGCGAACATTTTATTCTATAAATTTCGTATCTTGCAGGTTCCACCCAGGCAGTGCGCACGATCGCAGAATTCCAGTGCGCATGACCACTGGTCTTGCGCCAATGATCGTGCGCAGTATTTAATCCAGCGCCTATTTAAACTCCTGTTGCGATTTTTAGGGTATTATCACTTGCGGGAGCGGAGTTCCTGTTCCGTACGCCATCGACCTCCACCGTGGGACACCTCCACTTCATCTTCTATGCAAGGGGAAGCCTCCTCCATCCATTCCAAGACTTCCTCCATTGTCCGTGAGTGTTCTCCATCGTCCGCAAGCCTCCAAGCAACCATTCTCTCATTCCGCCCGGTGAGAAGAAGAAGGAACCTGAAGTCGAAGACGACGGAGCTACGTAGGGAGATCGTGACAGCTCTCTACGCCGGAAGCATAGTCCGCCCGAGTCCGGAGGTAGCCCGACAACCTACCATTCCGGCCGTGAACGGCCGCTAGTCTTCACCATTGGTTATTTCTTTCCTCTTTCCTCCATTGTACTCGTTGAACCGTGTAAACTCGAATATTATGAGGATGTTTGCTGAAATGAATGTTTCCTTGTTGTTCTTCATGGTTTGCTTGTGATTCACTCCGTTCTCACTCACTCACTCGCACACGCACGCAAGGTGTTTGTCCCGTGTTAGCAAGAGCTAACGACGGTTGTGAAGAGGTGTTTACGACCCTCACCCTTTCGCGCTAGAACACACTCCATTCCGCCTCACGAAGCACGGCATCGCAGCCGTTGCATCCATCTCACCTTGCGAAGCGGTGTTTTCGACCCGCATCTCTTTTTGTTGTTGTTAAGATTAGGAAACCCAACCAAGAACCCCCCTTTTTCATGTGTGTCTTGCTTGTGTAACAAGAGTCACGCTACGCATTTCGTTCACCCATCCTGCATTCCTCAAGAGACCGACATTTGGGGAGTCCACTCTCCACATTTATTACTTGACAGCGACCGGTGCACTTGCCGACACGCATCAAGTTTTTGGCGCCGTTGCCGGGGAATGCAGGCGTGTTTCGTCTTGTGTTGTGACTTTCGTTATACGAGCAGTTGTTTTTGATTTTCTGTGTTTTTCTTTTTGTTTGTGACAGTGCATGCAGAGACAAACCGCAGGGGAGCTAGTACCCTTCGATCCTGAGATTGAACGGACCGCTCGCGCACGAAGGCGCGCGGCTGCCGTACAAGCGGCAATGGGTGATCAGGTAGACCCAAATGATGGTGACGCAAGAGCGCCCGGCGTGGGGCAACATCAGCCTGGAGACGAGCAGGAGGCGGTCAGGCCTCGGCCCCGCACGATGAGAGACTACAGCACTCCAACTGCTGGGAGTGTGTATCCAGGTTTTGGGCCCAATATTATGAATAATCAGTTTGAGATCAAGCCAGCGATCTTAAACATCATCCGGAACAATGCTCAGTTCTCGGGGTTGGCCAGCGAAGATCCGCATCTGCATCTGGCAGAGTTTTCTGATATTTGCGGAACCTTCCGCTACGCGGGGATTGCTGATGACACGGTCAAGCTGAGACTGTTCCCCTTTTCCCTCCGCGACAAAGCAAAGGTGTGGCTCCACTCCATTCCGCCCGGGACTGCTGCAACTTGGGATGCCCTCGCATCCAAGTTCCTTGCTAAATTCCATCCTGTGGATAAGATCGTGAGCTTGCGGCGGGAGATCGCCACATTTCGCCAACTTGACCAAGAGACCCTTGCTGAAGCATGGGAGCGCCTCAACGATCTCCTTCGTCGTTGCCCTGGCCACGAGCTCCAATCATGGAATGTGGTTGAATTGTTCTACTTCGCGATCGAGCCCAACTATCGGGCAATGATCGATGCTGCGGCGGGTGGTACCTTGATGAACCACACTCCTGAAGAAGCCATTCGGATTCTGCGCGACACTGCCTCCCACAGTACATTCTGGACTGCAGGGAGAAACGCTCCAAGATGCGGCCGAGGTATTTTCATGGTCGACTCTCTCCCCTCTCCATCCGCGACTGCTGCTGTCATTACCTGCGAGGGATGTGGAGGCGGAGGCCACCACGCATATGAGTGTTCGGGGAACAACGTGGCAGGTGACTTCGCACACTTGAACTTGAACAAATCTGTTAATTATGTAGGAAATCATCCTAGGGGGCGCCTTTCAATAATGCTTATAATCCGGGAGCGAGAAGTCACCCGAACTTCTCGTGGAATCTAAACACACCTGGCCAACGATGGGCACCGGGGCAGCATCAAAACGATGCTTACGCCTCCGGGAGCCAACCGAGGCCACCACACCCGGACTATAATCAAGCACCCCCTACTCAAAAAAAGAGTAGTCTAGAAGAGATGATGGAGAAATTCATGCAAGTAGCTAATTCGAATATGGTAAATCAAACTGCATCCATGCGAAACCTGGAAACGCAGTTGGGCCAATTGGCCCAAGTGCTAACCGAGCGATCGCAGGGGACCCTTCCCAGCAACACGGAGAAGAACCCAATTGATCAAGGGAAGAGTCTTGGGGATGTGGTAGAGGTTGAACCGAGTGAGCTGGTAATTTCTTGTGCCATCAATATGGTTGAAACAAAAGCTTTATGCGATTCCGGTTCCTCCCGCAACGTCATTGCACTGCAAGATGTTGCGAAATTACAACTTGAGATGAACACGGAGGAAAGGAAATCGCTTATTCTCGCTAACGGCACTATTATCCAATCTGAGGGGGAAGTGAGAAATGTGGAAGTAATAGTTGAGGGGACGACTGTGGTCGCGGACTTTCAGGTGTTGGGCCCCCAGGAAAATCAATCCATTCCTATCTTGGGCATGCCGTTCTTGAAAGAGAGCGGCGCCACCCTTGACTTTGCTACGGTGTGTGTTCTCCTACCGAACAAGGCGCTGCAGCCCACTCGCCTCGAAGCTATAGCTGACACATCCACTCCTCCCCCTCTCGTTATTTCGGATGAATTTCTAAGCTGTGCAGGAAAGAAACATGATCAAGAAACAAGTGAAGGAGGAAAGGAGGAGCTCCAGTCGGATGAGGAAGAAGAGGTTGACTTCCGGAAAGAGTTCGATTCCGAGACGGAGGAGGACTGCAATTCGGGAAACGTTGACGTGAATGTAGTTCGGGATGAGGATTATTTATCTCCCTGTGTTGAATCTTGTAATAAACAATCTAAGCGTTCCATCTCCTGGGCCGATCCGGTAGTCACCACGATGCCGGAAGTGACGCCACCCGCCACTAAGGCGGAAAATTCTGAAAACTTTCAACGGTGGCAGTCTCCGACTGTCACCAAACTTAAAAAGGAAAAACTTCTGCACGACGCTCGTGCTGCCGCTCTTCGTGGCAAGATGGCAGAGGTTAGGGGAGCATTGGGTAATACCAGTGCTGGCCCTAAAGCCTTCACCTCCCGCCTACGTGCTACGGGAGAAGCGCACCATAAGAGCGCTTTTAGCTGATTTGTGTTCAGTTGATGTGGTGAACTGCTTCTGAATATTTCTCTTTTAATTCTTGCACTCTTTAAACACTGCTAATACAGGTATTTGGTCCAGCTTAAGGACGTTAAATGAAAGCGCTACTGGGAGACAACCCAGATTTCCTGATTTCGTATTTCTCCTTATCTAACTTCTTTTAGTTCAGCTTTTGCATTTGCTTGTGTTGTTTTGAGTTTGTGCTTGCAGGTTTTGTGTTCGATGGTGCGGATGCTGCGGACTATTCCTGTTCATAAACGCCAATCGTCTGGTATGCTCATTTCTGAGCATGGGGTAACGCTTCCTCCCCTCTTTTAGCTTCAAATTTCTAGATAAATTGTTTAGCTTAAGTCTGGGGGAGCGGTTGTTGTTATCCACTGTGCACAAGTTGCACCGCATACTAGAAGGTTGATTCTTATTTATCTTATCATTATCGTTGTTTTCCATGTTTCACACACCATTTCACCCACTTGAGTGCGCGCTTATCTTTTTGTTGTTGTTCCATTGTAAACTATCTTGGTTGGAATATGAAATAGGTTGTTAACGTAAGAATTATTATTTGGAGTGCGATGTTGACTCATGTAGTGTTCTAGTCACTTCGCATGTTATGGTAGAATTTGAGTAGAACTAGATTTTCTCTATGCATCTAATTTATGTTTAGTATTTCTGCGTAGATTTAGATTTGTTATACTCAATTGGTGAATTTGAATGAAATTGACGATAACCCGGTGTTGTGTGTGTGCGATTACTAGTCGTGTGTTGCTCGAGTCGGGAGGAAGGTTTACCTTTCTCGTGGGCTAAGAACTTGCCCCAAGCGACTCTCGAAGCATGGGTGAGAGAGACTTGTCGAGTTAAACATGATGTAGGCCACCCTTTGGCTAGTTTGAGCTTTGTTATTCCATGTCCATTTCGTTCACCGTTGCAAGCCAAATTCGTGCCTACCAATCCTTTGTTCAGCTCCTCTTCATCAACCAAAGCCTGAAGCCTATCCTACACCCGCAACCAAATTGTTTTTGACTGCGCTTATAAGTCTCAACTTGTGTGGTGTGTGGAATCATTGTGTCATGAAAGGAAAATAAAGTCTATCTGCTGATTTTGAACCAACCGGAGGATATATAAAGGAAGTAAAAGATGTTAAAAGAAAAAAAAAAGAGAGTATTTTGAAAAAAATCCTTCCGAGCTAAATAGAAAATCTGTTGGTATTTGTGAAGTAGGCCGTGTGCACACCTGGTTTTCATGATAAGTCTGGGGGTGTGTCACACGAGCATAGTTGTTGGTCTTGCGTGGTGCAGCGTTCCGTTAGCTCACTTGGGTTGCGTAGCCGCCGTGTTTAACTTTGAATATCATACCGTAACCTAAACCCCGTTTTAATCCTATAAGCCCTACTAATTTGATTTGCAAGTTTGCTAGCGCCGTGGAGAGAGTGTGACCGGGCAAGCGTATGGTTCACGACGTTGATGGATTTCAGCGGAGTTATTCCTAAGCCCCGATCTTTTGCAACACCCGCCTCAGTGTCTCGTCACTTTCATACCGGGCATGATCATCAAATTCTTCATAACTCACCAATTGAGTACATCTAAATCTTTAATTACGCTTTAATACTCTTGTAAATTAGTTAGCATAGTTAGAATCTCCTTCTACTAAATTCTCTACTTGCATGCGTATGTTACTTCGCACCGTACTCCTTTGTGTAATTCTCTATGTTAATTATCGTTTTCACGCTCCGCCGGATTCGTTTGCTCGGGACGCGCAAACAGTTAAGTCTGGGGGTGTGATGAGTCCTGATCATATACACATTTATGGACTCATCCGGGCCGTTATTTAGTCATTTCTCCGCACTTTAGCCTTGTTATAGCTTATATTTGATAATCCATGCTAGGTGCACATCTAGGCCCACTTTGGTGTGATTTTCGTGCTTTTGTCATTAGTAGTATTCATGTGTTGTTAAGTGCCACTTTCAGTGGCTGGATCTATGGTTGTGCTGGAATAGGAGTCGTGCAAGTGTTCCCGGTGCAATTCTGCACAGGAACACTGCGCACGATCGCCGGTTCTATTGCGCACGACCACTGGTCGTGCGCCACTGATCGTGTGCAATTAACCCTTTTTCACAAGTTCTGTTTGGTGCAGTGCGCATGACCACAAATGCCAGTGCGCACGACCACCGGTCGTGCGCCACTGCTCGTGCGCACTTATCATTAAAATTCTGAGTTCTGTTTGTTGTATTGCGCACGACCATCAACGATAGTGCGCACGACCACCGGTCGTGCGCCACTGGTCGTGCGAACATTTTATTCTATAAATTTCGTATCTTGCAGGTTCCACCCAGGCAGTGCGCACGATCGCAGAATTCCAGTGCGCACGACCACTGGTCGTGCGCCAATGATCGTGCGCAGTATTTAATCCAGCGCCTATTTAAACGCCTGTTGCGATTTTTAGGGTATTATCACTTGCGGGAGCGGAGTTCCTGTTCCGTACGCCGTCGACCTCCACCGTGGGACGCCTCCACTTCATCTTCTACGCAAGGGGAAGCCTCCTCCATCCATTCCAAGACTTCCTCCATTGTCCGTGAGTGTTCTCCATCGTCCGCAAGCCTCCAAGCAACCATTCTCTCATTCCGCCCGGTGAGAAGAAGAAGGAACTGAAGTCAAAGACGACGGAGCTACGTAGTGAGATCGTGACAGCTCTCTACGCCGGAAGCATAGTCCGCCCGAGTCCGGAGGTAGCCCGACAACCTACCATTCCGGCCGTGAACGGCCGCTAGTCTTCACCATTGGTTATTTCTTTCCTCTTTCCTCCATTGTACTCGTTGAACCGTGTAAACTCGAATATTATGAGGATGTTTGTTGAAATGAATGTTTCCTTGTTGTTCTTCATGGTTTGCTTGTGATTCACTCCGTTCTCACTCACTCACTCGCACACGCACGCAAGCTGTTTGTCCCTTGTTAGCAAGAGCTAACGACGGTTGTGAAGAGGTGTTTACGACCCTCACCCTTTCGCGCTAGAACACACTCCATTCCGCCTCACGAAGCACGGCATCGCGGCCGTTGCATCCATCTCACCTTGCGAAGCGGTGTTTTCGACCCGCATCTCTTTTTGTTGTTGTTAAGATTAGGAAACCAAACCAAGAACCCCCCTTTTTCATGTGTGTCTTGCTTGTGTAACAAGAGTCACGCTACGCGTTTCGTTCACCCATCCTGCATTCCTCAAGAGACCGATATTCGGGGAGTCCACTCTCCACATTTATTACTTGACAGCGACCGGTGCACTTGCCGACACGCATCAGCCATACATTCTCTGAACGACGCTCGACAAACAAAACTCAACCATCTCAGCGGTCTACGAATTCTAAGATAGAGATAATCGCTCAGCACATCAGACGATGAGCTCAAACAGTCATTTGCCGAGCTGGGATCGACGAATCTCTTTCTGAATTATTTTAATATCCTTTTCACTGTCTTTTAACTATTCATCTTAGCCGTTGTAGATCAATCAATATCATTAGCCGTTGCAAATGCTTTAAAGAAAAGAAACTGCAGGTTATCCTCTCGAGGAGTCAAAGCATTGATGGAGACCTCAGCTCTTTCCTTCTTCCCAAGAGAAGAATTCAAAATAAGAGAAACGGTTCTCAGATTATAAAAGGACAGTTACAGAGAAAGCAAAGAGAGAGGATAGAACACCCGACAGAAATAAAGAGGAAACTCATTTTTTGTTCTTCATTGCTAACATCTTCCTGTAGATTCAAAACATCCTGAGACACAAATCACAATTACATGCTCAGGATCATCAGTGCAAGAGAAGGAAGAAGTAGTTAAAAGGAGAGGCTCTATCCACAAGCTGTCATCAACTATAATCAGATAGGAGGAGCTTTCTTCAACATCACATTAAGATCCATTCAACTCCAAATCAGGATCTTCATGAGTCTTCTTATACAGAGAAGAACAATATAACTTCTGTTTTTCATTTTTACTTTCTTACCACATCCTGTACAGGGTTATAACTCCCTTCAAAAGTTAATCCGGTGATAGGGCACCTTAGCAAAAAGCTGCAGTTTGGTTAAAGCACCTTATCAACAGCTCACCTGGTGTGAGGGCACCTTATCAACAACCTCCTAGTGGATTCCTACCAGTGGGTAGAAGAGTAGATGTACCAGTTGAGGGGAACTACTATATATTTTGTGTCATCTGGTTTTGTTTGTTTTTACTTTACTTTTATTACTGCTGTGCTGTGATTTTTCTTATGCGCTGTTAGTGCTTGATTTTATTCCTCACCCAGCATTCATATATATATATATATATATATATATAACATTTCTTTAAAGAAAAACTTAAACAAGATCTTTTAATAAGATAAATAAGAACTAGACCCTCCTTTCACAAAGGGCATCATCTTATAACAATAACACCCATCCCCCGTGATGAAGGAGACATCCTTGTTGTCCAGGGGATGCATGCAAATCTGATGATAACCTGAAAAAGCATCTAGAAAAGACATTATAAGGAAACCGACGGCTGAGTCAACCAACGTGTCGATTCTAGGAAAAGGGTAGCAATCATTGGGGCATGATTTATTAAGCAAGGAAAAGTCGATACACATTCTCCACTTACCTCCCCCCTTCTTCACCATGACCACGTTAGAGACCCAGCCTGGATACTAGATCTCTGATACAAACCCTGCCTGAATGAGCTTACCCACCTCCTCTCGGATGGGACCTTCCAGCTTGTCTGCTATGGCCCTCCTCTTTTGACGGATGGGACGGATGCCGGGGTTGAGATTGAGGTGGTGGCAAGCCACATCCGCATCGATCCCGGGCATCTCCGCGACGCTCCAAGCGAAGACATCCATGTTCTCCTGAATGCATGCTAGGATCTGCTTCTGCTCCTCCAGGCCGAGGTCCCCGCTGATCCTGACTTTCTCCACCACACCGGCTCGGGTGGTGACTTCGAGCTCCACGACCTCCTCCACGGTCTCCAACCGGGACTGTTCTCCCCATTCTCCATCCTTCTCTTAGCCACTAGCGAGTGCTTCGACGTCACCCTCCTTTCATTCTTGCCCAACCACCATCAATTCTTCTGCCCCCCCTCCAAGGGCCTGACCCTCTACCTCTTCTTCCTCCATCGGCTCTTCTGACCTCTGCTCCATCTCCTCCTTCCGACCCTCTCCTCCAAGCCTTTCCGGCTCACCCACCTCCTGTTCCCATCTCTTGGCCTCTCCCATCTAAGAGATGGTGTTGACTGCCGTCACGTAGCATTGCCTTGCTACCTTCGGGTCTCCTCTGATTCGGACTTGGACTCCTCCGTCATTGAACTTAAGGCACTGGTGGAATGTGGAGGGGACATAGCGGAAAGCGCTGATGAGCGGCCGTCCGAAGATGGCACTATAGCTGCTGGGAGCATCCACTATGACAAAGCGGCAGTTCCTGGACTGCCCCCCAAGACCACATGGAGTCCTACTCCCCCTTCTACTTCTTTTCATTCTGTTGCGCAAATCTTAGCACACCGCTATAGGCGGTAGAAAGACTGCGGCACGAAACGACAGTGTACCGATCGTTCAAGTAATATAAAATGTGGGAGTGAATCCCCAAGTATCGATCTCGAAGGAACACAGTAAGGTGGAGTTAATTATTGAGGAAGGACTTGAGATTGAAGTCCTTAAGTCGGATGGGTTGCGGAAACGAGGGGTTTTGGTTTGTGGAAATAAAGAGAAAATACTACAACTACTCCTATGCAATGCCGCTATGCAATGCTTCGCTTGGCGGGATGGAGACTAGGCAGGCCTTGAGCGCGCTGCTTCGAAAGGGCGGATGGACGAGTAGGCAAATGAAATCGAACTGTGCAGGCCTTGAGCGCGCTGCTTCGTTAGGCGAATGGATTACACGGGCCGCTATGCCACGCTTCGCTAGGCGTATGGGCAAGTAGGCATGCAGAGTGAGGGTCACAAGCACCTCGTCGACAAGCACGCCACTAGCAATTGCTAGTGCGGCACACAGACGTGACAGCGGAATGGAAATGGACGTCTACGCACCTCATACACACATATAGATAAAAAGATGCATTCACATAGACATGAAATACTTTATAAAATAATATCTATAGTGCTCATCATCAAATAATGAAAGATCTAGCTATTACAACACAAAATACAAAGAGAGAGAGCAAGTAAGAAATCGACCGAATCCGAAGTCTCGTTGAGGGTTCACGGTTGGAATCGCTGGGTTGTCAATCCGCGTCCAAGCTCGGTCCTCGACTGCGTCCGGGGTAGAGATGGCTGTCACTACCCTCCAATGGCCCGTCTTCTTCGTCTCACGATCCGGTAGCACCACCTAGCTTCCTTCTCTCTAAATAATGGCGGATGAAGAGCTGGATCCTTCTCCTTGAAGCTCAAGGATGATGGAGGAGACCTAGGGACAAGCACTGATGGAGTGGTGATACGTTTTTTAATTTGTGATTGCTCTCTCTCTTTGAAAGAGAGAAGAAAGAGAAGAAAGCACTTTCTTTCTTTTCGATTCAACCTTGGGCGGACGTTTTCGAAGAGTCCCGCGAGTAATTCTACTTTGAGAAATTACCAGTTATCCTATCGAAGGATAGAAGTAACGGACTTTTTCTCTTTCGAAATATCGAGGATTACTCCTCGGCCGCGTCCTTTGAAGGCTAAATGAAAAGATTGAAAAAGGGCTTTATGTTGAAATTAAAATTGAAAGCTTTTTGAAAATATTGTTGCAACAATTTTTTGAGTAGTTGCAACAATTCTTTAAGAGCGTTTTAAAACTTCTTTTACCTTGAGCTAGTTGCAACAACCAAAGAGGTGTTGCAACAAATTTTTTTAGTGTTTCTTTTAAAAGAGAGTTTAAAAAAGTGCTTTAGAGAGAAAGCTTTGGGGTTTATGTAATTATCCGGACTAAAATCAATAAAGGCAAGTGGACCTTATCGATAGTAGTATAGGATATTTCTTTTGAAATATCAAGGTCGTATTTTTCCAAGGTCGTATCGATTATTTCTACTTCTTAGGAACGCGCTATTATTTTATCGAGAAGAGTTTGAAATTGATTTTTATGATTTTATAGAAAAGCTAGTGACGAAAATGATAACTATCGCGGGCTTGGTGTGCGTTTAGCAAAAACCAAGAAAAGCGATGAAAAGAAAAAGAACGAAAACGTTAATTTAAAAAGTAGTTTTGCTTAGAATTTTTTTAGGGTTTTATAAAACGATAATGATAACTACGGCGATAATAAGCGATTGAGCGGGTAGCGGAATTAAGCAAAAAGCAAATATATAAAAAATAAAAGACGCACTAATTGAAAACTCACGCACTCTACGGACTTAAAATAAAGCTGTAAATTGCAGAAATTGAAGAAATGCGATCCCTACCCAAATAGGTAGAGGGGAAATAAATGCGTGAGCAAGTCCTATCCAAACGGATAGGCGGGAAATAAATGCGTGAGCAAGTCCTATCCAAACGGATAGGCGGGAAATAAATGCGTGACGGAAATGGAAACTATTCGATTACAAAAAAAAGGTGCAAACTTTATACTCATACACACACCCACTCTACGTTAATGAAATCTAATTAAAATAAAACAAATCTAAACTCATACACTCACACACACAACAATAATGAAACTAAGTTAAAAAGAAAAGAAAATCTATTCTCATACACTCACACACACTAATAAAAAAATGAAAATAAAAATAACAACATTTTACTCTCATACACACACACACACTTACAAAAAAGCAAAAAGAAAGTAAAAAGAACAAATGAAAACAAAACAAAACAAAAAACTAATTAACCTCCTACACTCACACACACTAATATGAAATCATCTAAAAATTACAACAAAACTAAAAACATCAAGATTACTCTCATACACACACACACCCAAATTAAAATGGACAAAACTAATTGAAATAACAAAATCTAAATTAAAAGGAAAAAAACAAAAAGAGAACACACACACACTTTCACAAGAACAAAGTGAGAGTTACAAAAAACAAGCAAATTTTATTTCATTTTCATCATAAAAAGGGTTACAAAACATGAGAGAGAAAGAGTGCAAAAAATTACCTAAACACAAAAACTAGGAAAGCAGCAAGATTGGATCAAAATGTCAAGAACAAGTCTCAAAATTTTGAACCCTTAGACTCAACTGAATCTGGCTATTTATAGGAAAATTTTTGGAATTACACGCCCTCGGACATGGGCGTGTCTGAGGGCATGACACGGCTTGGCGTGCGAATAGCCAGAACAGCTGGATCCAGGCAGGCATCTGGAAGGCTTGACCGGCGACTTGGAAGTACACGGGTGTGACCATCGTACACGGCCTAGGTCATGGGCGTGACCTCGGTCGGCTGGCTGGAGCTTGAACTGGGCGTGACACCTGGCGTGTCCTTTGTTCTTCTGGAAGGAATTGAGGGTCACGGGCGTGTCTGAAATGTCACGGCCGTGACTTTCACTTTTTGGATGAAATGCTTCAAGTGGCTGGAATCTGGGATGGATATCCAACACGGGCGTGACCAAGTACACGGCCTCGGTCACGGGCGTGACCGAGGGCGTGACTTGATGTTTGAGGTGGAAAAAGAACAGAGAAGAAAATGTTAGGGATTAGTGAACACGCCCTTGGACACGGGCGTGACCTAGGGCGTGACTTAACAAAATTACAGAAACTTTACAAAATGAAAATAAAACTAAGTTAAAAACAAAAATAACAAAAACAAACATTTTATTCATTAATTTACATATATTATTTACAAATCTAATTAAAATTATACTAAAAATTATATAGAAAAATGCATATATTTACTATTCATCAAGTGGTGGAAGGGGTACGGAGCTGGGATGTCCTTTGCGGCGGAAAAGGCGGAACAAGTACGATCTTTTTAGCTAGGGCAGAGAACTGCGCTTTTATAGAAAACAGTCAGAAAATTGGTCACGCACGGTCGAACGCACGACCGTGCATAGATCATGCGATATTAAGTATGAAGACTTGCGCAGGAAGATGACCTGGAGCGCCCGTGCGATTTACTCACACACGGGTAGATCCGCCCGTGCGTCAAAACGCACGGGTAAACTCGGAAAGGGGAGAAATGAAGCCAAACAGGCGGAATGTGCGATTCCTTCACGCACGGGCGCTGCCCGTGCGCAGAGACGCACGACTAACGATGGATCATCAGTTTCCTTCTCAGCAAAGGGCGCACGACCGAACCGATCGTGCATCAAGGTACAACGCACGACCGTGCGATATGCACAGATCAGAACTCAGACTGAAACTGATGAAATGTCCACCTGCATTGCACTAACAGGGCTGGGAATACACTTCCAGTACAGTAAATAAAGCACAAAAAGAGTGAGGAGCACGTTGTGCTTACCCTCAACACTAAAACAAGCAAACACACACCACAACAGGCCTAAATATGCACTAGCAAGGAATAGTAAATATGAACAAAACATGCCTAAAGTGAGGTGCAAATACAAGAAATACGGCCCAGATGAGTCCAAAAGTGTGTATATAATTGGGACTCATCACTTTCTCCGGAGAATCCAAACAACGGACTGTCCGAGGCCAACACCCTTCGCACCTCCACCTCCATTCCATCAAACGCCTTTTTGAATATGTCATTGACCAAACTCCCGTTATCCACCAGGATTCGGGAAACGGTGAAATTCTCGATCGCTGTCTGAATGACCAACGCATCGCAGAATGGGTCCTCATAACCTAGCATGTCCTTCTGGGTGAAGGAAATCTTCTCTGTCGGGGGCGGGGATAGGGATGTCGAAGCCACGCTACGACGGTAGATAGTATGGAGGCCCGCCTTCCGGGTTGCCTCAATCCCTACCCCCCCCCCCCCCCCCCCCCCCCCCCATGGATCACTCTAATTCTCACTCGGGACCCCAAATTGGCTCGGTCCTCGCACCTTTCCTCCTCCTCCTAAGGCTCAACCTCCTCAATCCTCACCGATTGCTGCTATCACGGCACGGGCACTCAGGCCCTTTTTGTCTCCAGGAACTCTGGGCAGGTGGTCGTCGCGTGACCTTCCTCATCGTGGAAGTCACAGTACGGCAGCGTCACCTCTCCCGTCTCGGCCTCCGCCATTTTCCTTCTTCTTCTTCCTGCTTCCGCTTTTTCTCTCGCCTCTTCTCTCCTTCCTCTTCCTCCCCTTCCCCACCTAAATGCCATGGCTTGCTGGGGTGGAGGAGGCATCGGCCTCGGACCCTGCCTCCATCCCAGCTGATGGGGTCTTCTTTGACCCCCATTGAAGTTACCCATCCCCGTGGCGTAACCCCTTCCCTGGCCTTGCATTCCTCCGCCATGATGCCTCCACTCCCCCTCCGGGGCCCTGGGCTCTTCCCTTCTCCTCACCTCTTGCTGCCTGACCTCCAGCTCGCTGAGCCTTGCTAGCTTCTTGGTGAGTTTCGGGTTGGCCTCCTCACTCTCAATTTCCTCCTCCACCCTCTCCATCAGCTCCTCGTAGGAGATGGGGGCCTTCCTCTTCAGAGCAATTTTGAAGAAACTTTCCCTCAGCCCGACCGTGAAGGCGAGCTGGAGTGCAAACCCAGGCATCTCCTGAGTGAGCAGCACTTCTTCCTGGAACCGATCCGCATAGCGAGCCAACGACTCATTGGGTTCCTGCTTCACTTTGAAGAGAGACTCGGCGTCCTTCTTCCTCTTTTTTGAAGTTGAGAATCGCAGCAAGAAACTTCGGCGCAAATCTTCAAAGGCGTAGATCGACCCTGTAGGGAGCTGATGGATCCAGTCCCTGGACTTTTATTTAAGGGTGACGGCGAAGAGCCGACACTTGAAAGCATCTGACATCGGCCTGATAGAGATTGAGTCCTCAAAAGACTGGAGATGTTGGACAGGGTCATCCCTGCCGTTGTAGCACACCCTGTCCCACTCTCTGAACCCTGCCGGGACAGGTGCAGAAAGTACTAACTCGCTGATGGCGCGACCCCGCCACCACTTTCTGATGATGACCCGGTTGCCGAAGCGCAACACTACAAGGACTTGAGGCGCCGTGAAGATGCTAACGGAAACCGAAGCTACAACCTCCGCCCGCGGCGTACCAAACCCGCTTGAAGATTTCTATTTATTTTATATCTTTTATTTCATATTTGTGGATATAAAATTATTTCATGTCTTGGAAATAATTTTATATTCATTTTTGCTCTTGCTTATTTTCATTTCCTAATTTTGAACAATGGTGTGCGTTTAGCCGTTTTGATGGTGGATTAGGTAGCCATCATGATTTGATGTATTTTGTAAACTCCTATTTAAAGGAGGCTTGATGAGAGTAAAGGGGACATTGAAGAACAAAAAAACCAAACCCTATTTCCCCTTGGAAATTTCGGCCACAAGGAGAAGCCTCCTTGCTCCCCTCCATCCTCTTCGGTGCGACTCCGGCGAGACTTCCGCGGTGCGACTCCAAGGAACAAAGGGTGCTACTCCATTCGGTGCGACGCCGGTGGAACTGTGGAGAGAGAGATTTTCCCACATCTATCTTGAGTGCATACATGTTCTTGGTTGGGTAACCTCTCCCCTTTCTAGTGATTCTTCTACGCTTTATTTTGTGGAGGTTTTGTCGAATCATTTTATCCACGATCTTAATTTTCTCGCTTGCAAGATCTGAAATATAAGTGTTGTTATTGAACCTCTTGTTATTCGGATCGGGTAGATCCGTTGCGGGAGCGAAACTTGGCCTAGCCTTGGTTTGCCCTCCAAGATTGGCGCACTTGGCATTAACAAGGGAGTTAATCTCTGATGAGTCCCTATTATATATATATTTTCGGACTCACTTAGGCTAGTTTTCTTGCTTTTATGCTTCAATTTTGTTCATATTTCCCTTATTCATGCTTTTTATTGTAGTACATAGTATGGCTGTTTTTGTGTGCAATTGCGCACTCTGTTGTTGGGGGTAAGCACTGTGTGCTCCCCATTGTATCCTCTTTATCTCTGTGCTGCTGGTAGTACTTTCCCAGCTTGTGTCTCTTGTATGCAGGTGACCTGATCGTCCCGTTCTCCCCAAAGTAATTTCTATGCATATCGCACGGTCGTGCGTTTCCTTGACGCACGGTCGGTGGCGGTCGTGCGTTTGTGTCTGGGCATAAAACAGAGCGCCGGAGTTTACTCGTGCATTTTGACGCACGGGCAGATTCGCCCGTGGGAGAGTAAAACGCACGGTCGACCTGTGTCTTGATGATTTCAGAGCGTCGGAATTTACCCGTGCGTTTGAACGCACGCGCGGTGTGGGTCGTGCGTGAGCAAAATGTACGGGCGATGGCCTTCTTCCCCTGCACGCCTGCTGAACTTAAGTATCGCACGGTCCACGCACGGTCGTGCGTTCGACCGTGCGTGACCAAATTTCTAACATTTTCCTATAAAAGCTGCAGATTCGACCTAAATTCAGAGAGTTCCGTACGCATTGTACAGCTGCACTGATTTCGCCATCTCCACCAGGGTTTTGTCCCTTTGGCCTCCTCCTTCATCCTAGAGCTTCAAGGGAGATATAGCCACCATTTCCTTCAAGCAAGAGAAAGTTTGCAACCTCCACCGGATCGTGAGACGAAGAAGACGGGTCCATTGGAGAGTAGTGACAACTCTCTCTACCCCGGACGCAGTTGCTGACCGAGCTTGGATGCGGACTGACAACCCAGCGATTCCAACCGTGAATCTCCAACGAGCCTTCGGATTCGGTCGATTTCTTGCCTTGTTCTTCTCTTATTGAAGTGTATATGTGTAGATCTTTGTATTTTGATGAAGTAGAGCACTTAAACTAGTTTGTATTTATATATATTTCATGTCTATGTGAAATGCTTTGTGGTTTATGTTGCTTGAGGTGCGCCCCATTCCATCCTCCATCCCGTCATCACGTTCATCTCCGCACTAGCAATATCTAGTGGCGTGCTTGTCGAAGAGGTGCTTACGACCCTCACTCTGTTTGCCTACTCGTCCATCCGCCCTTGCGACGCAGTGCGCTCAAAGCCTGCCTAGTCTCCATCCCGCCAAGCGAAGCATTGCATAGCGGCATTGCATAGGAGTAGTGTAATATTTTCTCTTTATTTTCTACACACCAAATCCCCCGTTCCGCATCCATCCGACGTAAAGGACTTCAATCTCAAGTCCTTCCTCGAACGTTAACTCCACCTTACTGTGTTCCTTGAGAGATTCGATACTCGGGGATTACTCCTCGTTTTATATTACTTGAACGATCGGTACACTGCCGTTTCGTGCCGCAGTCTTACTACCGCTTTTAGCGGTGTGCTAAGATTTGCGCATCAAGTTTTTGGCGCCGTTGCCGGGGAACACAGTCGTGTGAGTTTTCTGGAGAGGGAGAATCTGCGATTTAAGCCCTTTTCATTTGTAAATTGCATCTTTTATTTTATTTCAGTTCTTCTTATTTTATTTTCCTGTTTTTATTAGGTTGCTTAGTAATTTATTGTTAGGTGTAGTATTTTGCACAATAGTGTTTTCTGTTTGAATCATTTTATCTTCACACCATGTGGTCATCATTTAATATTTGTTGCCGTTTTTGTGGAGATATCTCTCATGCTAGTGATAGATGTCCCAAGGGAGATAGTAGCCCTAGCACTCCCAGCCCAGCATATGGAGCACCGACTTCGTCTGGTACTCCATATGGTGCGCAAAAGTCTTATGGATATTCTGCCACACCTTTACCGTCAATCTTCTTTTCGGCTTCAGCACCTGCTGTGCCAAAGAAGCCTGTAAGGCAGTGCTTGTTTTGTCAGAGCACAGATCATGCTTTGAAGGATTGTGCTGATTATCTTCGCTAATTGGACGAGGATGACGAGCCGGATATCCGGATCGTCCTGACTCCTACTTCTGGCAGCACACCTTCAACATCTGGTTATGTGGCCATATTACCTTCATCTTATGAAGGGTATGATGTGGACACGGTCACCAGATGTGCGACTGATCTGGGCACTGACATGACCGAGCCCATCACCCTTGTACATCCATTGCCTAGCGTAGATTTGATTCTTTGTGAGGAACCAGTGCTTGACTTTTATCCAAGCACTACACCTCCCCCTATTGTGCATACTACTTTAATCGTCTCTGACGACATTGTTGAGGATGTGTCGCAGGATGAGGCTGGCAATCTAAGTGTGCCTGCTCCTATGGAGGAGGACAACCTTCTAGGTGAAGAGGAGCTTTCCTCAGCACTGGAGGAGGAAGTTCTTAGCTTGGCCACTGTCAATCCCACCGAATCTTATGGCATTGATGACAATGACAACATTATTTTACATTCCCAACCTGATGGGAGTAAGTCCGGGACCACTCCCCCGCCTGATTTTTATTTATGTTCTTCTTCTCTTTTATTTCTTGACCCCCCTTCTGCTATATCTGAGCTTGTGTAGGTTGAGTCTCCACAGGTACATCAGGAGGACTTGGAGCTTCCAGCTCAGGTCAATGATGATAGCATCCTCATGTGCGAGGAGGTTGATCCCTCCTCCAATGAGGAAGCTCCACCATTGATCTCTTTCGCCTGCTACCTTCCTGGAGATGACACCTTGCTAGGCAAGGATTTATTTTGTGGCGAGATGAGTGAGGACCAGGCCTCCTCCTCTTCTAACTTCCTATTCCCGCTACCTGTGTTCAGCAGGTATCGTTATTTAGGTAGAGGAATAACTGTTTTATCGCCGTATCGGTACCCGCTACCGACACGCATATTAGAACAGCTGCCTGTTCACTTTTCTTTTCATAGGCCCATTAGCTAGAACTGTACAAAAGCCAAATAAGTCGTGCGGGGAGGACAATAACCCCAGTAGTTATCTTAATTTTTCTTGTCTTTTAATTTATCCCCTGCAAAAACTAGCTTATTTTGTGCTATTTTAGTTTTCGAGTGTGGATACCACCATTTGCAGGTATTTTCTATTTGTGAAGGCGGTGGTCGTGATTCTTCAAAGAGCTTCACTACAGGCTTCCAGAATGCTTACTTGCTGAGCATTGGGTACCCTCGTCCCCTAAAACTTTGTTTTAGAATATCTTAATACATAGTTTAAGTTTGGGGGAGACCTGTTTGTGTACCCACTCACGTGCACAGTTATTTAGCATGCTAGAAGCTTCTTTATCTAAGAATCATTTTTGTTCATTTTGTCTGCACACTTAGCACCCACTTGAGCGTGTACTTTACCTTTAGCGAGTCACGAGTATAACTCATCCCTTTGTGCATATGAGAAAATGTTTGTGCTAGCTTTTAAATTATGTAGTGGAATAAAATGTTGGCTCCGGTGTTTCTAGTCAAGTACTCATGCAAGTATAGTAATTCATGTAGATTAGATTTCTCCTTATACTATTAGCTTTATGCATTTTTATTAGTATAAATATTGTTTACTATACTCAAATGATGAATCCGGTGTGAATCAAACGGTAGCGTAGGGATGTGTGTAGACGTTTGCTAGATTCGTATTGCTCGAGTAGGGAGAAAGGAGAATCTTTCTCGGTGGCTAGAACTTGCCCCAAGCGATTCTCGAAGCATTGACATAAGATAGTTTGAGTGCGTGAGAATGACGTAGGCCATCATTTTGGCCAGGTTGAGCTTTGTGTACCATTCCTATCATTTATTCCTTGCTAGCCCATTTTGTGCCTACCCCTTCATTTGATTCAGCTCCACATATTTTTCACCAAAGCCTAAAAGCCCAACCTAGTTGCACAACCAAAACCGAGCTTAAATTTGATTATTATTTTCATGTTGGGGTGTGACTGTGTTGCTTATTATGTGAAGTTGTGGTTATGTTAATTAGAAAATATGCTGAAAAAAAGAAAGAAAATAAAAGAAGAATGAAGAAGAAAAAGAAAAGAAAAAAGAAAAAAAAAGAGAAAAATGATTTTAATGAAAAATCTTTGTATTAATTTATGATTGGGAGTAGGGAGTGCACACACCTATGTTGCAATAGTCCAAGTCTGGGGGTGTGATGCACTTGTATGCTTATACCTGTGCGGGTATCTTTACTTAAACCTCATGTTGGGTTAGGTGTGCTTTGCCTCCAGGCTTACCTTTGTTTACCTCACCGTAACCCAAGCCCCATTCAAAACCGGAAAGTCCTATTGACTCACGCCTTGATCCAATCTAGCGTCGTGGAGAGAATGTGACCAGGAAAGCCTATGGTCACCGACACCGATGGATTTCGGTGGAGTTTTTTTTGCACCCCGATCTTTGGCAATGCTCACCTCAGCGTTCATTTTACTTTCTCCATATGCGTGACCGGATGATTCACCGTAATTCTCATTTTGAGTAAAAGTAACAATTATTTATGTTTTTAAAATTCATAAACTCTGTGTATACTTAGAAATCTTCTCTAGTTTTCTTATACGAACATGAGCATGCGACTTCGCATGGTATTCCATTTTGTAATTTTTAGTTAGCTATTTCATATTCCCGCTTGCATAGGAATTGTTTGCTCGGGACGCGCAAACAGGTAAGTCTGGGGGTGTGATGAGTCCCTATTATATATATATTTTCGGACTCATTTAGGCTAGTTTGCTTGCTTTTATGCTTCAGTTTTGTTCATATTTCCCTTATTCATTCTTTTTATTATAGTACATAGTATGCCTGTTTTTGTGTGCAATTGCACACTTTGTTGTTGGGGGTAAGCACTGCGTGCTCCCCATTGTATCCTCTTTATCTCTGTGCTGCTGGTAGTACTTTCCCAGCTTGTGTCTTTTGTATGCAGGTGACCTGATCGTCCTGTTCTCCCCAAAGTAATTTCTGTGCATATCGCACGGTCGTGCGTTTCCTTGACGCACGGTCAGTGGCGATCGTGCGTTTGTGTCTGGGCAGAAAATGGAGCGTCGGAGTTTACTCGTGCGTTTTGACGCACGGGCAGATTCGCCCGTGCGAGAGTAAAACGCGCGGTCGACCTGTGTCTTGATGATTTCAGAGCGTCGGAATTTACCCGTGCGTTTGAACGCACGGGTGGTGTGGGTCATGCGTGAGCAAAATGCACGGGCGCTGGCCTCCTTCCCCTGCACGCCTGCTGAACTTAAGTATCGCACGGTCCACGCACGGTCGTGCGTTCGACCGTGCGTGACCAAATTTCTAACATTTTCCTATAAAAGCTGCAGATTCGACCTAAATTCAGAGAGTTCCGTACGCATTGTACAGCTGCACCGATTTCGCCATCTCCACCAAGGTTTCGTCCCTTTGGCCTCCTCCTTCATCCTAGAGCTTCAAGGGAGATATAGCCACCATTTCCTTCAAGCAAGAGGAAGTTTGCAACCTCCACCGGATCGTGAGATGAAGAAGACGGGTCCATTGGAGAGTAGTGACAACTCTCTCTACCCCGGACGCAGTTGCTGACCGAGCTTGGATGCGGACTGACAACCCAACGATTCCAACCGTGAATCTCCAACGAGCCTTCGGATTCGGTCGATTTCTTGCCTTGTTCTTCTCTTATTGAAGTGTATATGTGTAGATCTTTGTATTTTGATGAAGTAGAGCACTTAAACTAGTTTGTATTTATATATATTTCATGTCTATGTGAAATGCTTTGTGGTTTATGTTGCTTGAGGTGCGCCCCATTCCATCCTCCATCCCGCCATCACGTTCATCGCCGCACTAGCAATATCTAGTGGTGTGCTTGTCGAAGAGGTGCTTACGACCCTCACTCTGTTTGCCTACTCGTCCATCCGCCGTTGCAACGCAGTGCGCTCAAAGCCTGCCTAGTCTCTATCCCGCCAAGCGAAGCATTGCATAGCGGCATTGCATAGGAGTAGTGTAATATTTTCTCTTTATTTTCTACAAACCAAATCCCCCGTTCCGCATCCATCCGACGTAAAGGACTTCAATCTCAAGTCCTTCCTCGAACGTTAACTCCACCTTACTGTGTTCCTTGAGAGATTCGATACTCGGGGATTACTCCTCGTTTTATATTACTTGAACGATCGGTACACTGCCGTTTCGTGCCGCAGTCTTACTACCGCCTTTAGCGGTGTGCTAAGATTTGCGCATCAAGTTTTTAGCGCCGTTGCCGGGGAACACAGTCGTGTGAGTTTTCTGGAGAGGGAGAATCTGCGATTTAAGCCCTTTTCATTTGTAAATTGCATCTTTTATTTTATTTCATTTCTTCTTATTTTATTTTCCTGTTTTTATTAGGTTGCTTAGTAATTTATTGTTAGGTGTAGTATTTTGCACAATAGTGTTTTCTGTTTGAATCATTTTATCTTCACACCATGTGGTCATCATTTAATATTCGTTGCCGTTTTTGTGGAGATATCTCTCATGCTAGTGATAGATGTCCCAAGGGAGATAGTAGCCCTAGCACTCCCAGCCCAGCATATGGAGCACTTACTTCGTCTGGTACTCCATATGGTGCGCAGAAGTCTTATGGCTATTCTGCCATGCCTTTACCGTCAATCTTCTTTTCGGCTTCAGCACCTGCTGTGCCAAACAAGCCTGTAAGGCAGTGCTTGTTTTGTCAGAGCACAGATCATGCTTTGAAGGATTGTGCTGATTATCTTCGCCAATTGGACGAGGATGACGAGCCAGATATCCGGATCGTCCCGACTCCTACTTCTGGCAGCACACCTTCAACATCTGGTTATGTGGCCATATTACCTTCATCTTATGAAGGGTATGATGTGGACACGGTCACCAGATGTGCGACTGATCTGGGCACTGACATGACCGAGCCCATCACCCTTGTACATCCATTGCCTAGCGTCGATTTGATTCTTTGTGAGGAACCAGTGCTTGACTTTTATCCAAGCACTACACCTCCCCCTATTGTGCATACTACTATACTCGTCTCTGACGACATTGTTAAGGATGTGTCGCAGGATGAGGCTGGCATTCTAAGTGTGCCTGCTCCTATGGAGGAGGACAACCTTCTAGGTGAAGAGGAGCTTTCCTCAGCACTGGTGGAGGAAGTTCTTAGCTTGGCCACTGTCGATCCCACCGAATCTTGTGGCATTGATGACAATGCCAACATTATTTTACATTCCCAACCTGATGGGAGTAAGTCCGGGACCACTCCCCCGCCTGATTTTTATTTATGTTCTTCTTCTCTTTTATTTCTTGACCCCCCTTCTGCTATATCTGAGCCTGTGTAGGTTGAGTCTCCACAGGTACATCAGGAGGACTTGGATCTTCCAGCTCAGGTCAATGATGATAGCATCCTCATGTGCGAGGAGGTTGATCCCTCCTCCAATGAGGAAGCTCCACCATTGATCTCTTTCTCCTGCTACCTTCCTGGAGATGACACCTTGCTAGGCAAGGATTTATTTTGTGGTGAGATGAGTGAGGACCAGGCCTCCTCCTCTTCTTACTTCCTATTCCCGCTACCTGTGTTCAGCAGGTATCGTTATTTAGGTAGAGGAATAACTGTTTTATCGCCGTATCGGTACCCGCTACCGACACGCATATTAGAACAGTTGCCTGTTCACTTTTCTTTTCATAGGCCCATTAGCTAGAACTATACAAAAGCCAAATAAGTCGTGCGGGGAGGACAATAACCCCAGTAGTTATCTTAATTTTTCTTGTCTTTTAATTTATCCCCTGCAAAAACTAGCTTATTTTGTGCTATTTTAGTTTTCGAGTGTGGATACCACCATTTGCAGGTATTTTCTATTTGTGAAGGCGGTGGTCGTGATTCTTCGAAGAGCTTCACTACAGGCTTCCAGAATGCTTACTTGCTGAGCATTGGGTACCCTCGTCCCCTAAAACTTTGTTTTAGAATATCTTCATACATAGTTTAAGTTTGGGGGAGACCTGTTTGTGTACCCACTCACGTGCACAGTTATTTAGCATGCTAGAAGCTTCTTTATCTAAGAATCATTTTTGTTCATTTTGTCTGCACACTTAGCACCCACTTGAGCGTGTACTTTACCTTTAGCGAGTCACGAGTATAACTCATCCCTTTGTGCATATGAGAAAATGTTTGTGCTAGCTTTTAAATTATGTAGTGGAATAAAATGTTGGCTCCGCTGTTTCTAGTCAAGTACTCATGCAAGTATAGTAATTCATGTAGATTAGATTTCTCCTTATACTATTAGCTTTATGCATTTTTATTAGTATAAATTTTGTTTACTATACTCAAATGATGAATCCGGTGTGAATCAAACGGTAGCGTAGGGATGCGTGTAGACGTTTGCTAGATTCGTATTGCTCGAGTAGGGAGAAAGGAGAATCTTTCTCGGTGGCTAGAACTTGCCCCAAGCGATTCTCGAAGCATTGACATAAGATAGTTTGAGTGCGTGAGAATGACGTAGGCCATTATTTTGGCCAGGTTAAGCTTTGTGTACCATTCCTATCATTTATTCCTTGCTAGCCCATTTTGTGCCTACCCCTTCATTTGATTCAGCTCCACATATTTTTCACCAAAGCCTAAAAGCCCAACCTAGTTGCACAACCAAAACCGAGCTTAAATTTGATTATTATTTTCATGTTGGGGTGTGACTGTGTTGCTTATTATGTGAAGTTGTGGTTATGTTAATTAGAAAATATGCTGAAAAAAAGAAAGAAAATAAAAGAAGAATGAAGAAGAAAAAAAAAAGAGAAAAATGATTTTAATGAAAAATCTTTGTATAAATTTATGATTGGCAGTAGGGAGTGCACACACCTATGTTGCAATAGTCCAAGTCTGGGGGTGTGATGCACTTGTATGCTTATAGCTGTGCGGGTATCTTTACTTAAACCTCATGTTGGGTTAGGTGTGCTTTGCCTCCAGGCTTACCTTTGCTTACCTCACCGTAACCCAAGCCCCATTCAAAACCGGAAAGTCCTATTGACTCACGCCTTGAGCCAATCTAGCGTCGTGGAGAGAATGTGACCAGGCAAGCCTATGGTCACCGACACCGATGGATTTCGGTGGAGTTTTTTTTGCACCCCGATCTTTGGCAATGCTCACCTCAGCGTTCATTTTACTTTCTCCATATGCGTGACCGGATGATTCACGTTAATTCTCATTTTTAGTAAAAGTAACAATTATTTATGTTTTTAAAATTCATAAACTCTGTGTATACTTAGAAATCTTCTCTAGTTTTCTTATACGAACATGAGCATGCGACTTCGCATGGTATTCCATTTTGTAATTTTTAGTTAGCTATTTCATATTCCCGCTTGCGTAGGAATTGTTTGATCGGGACGCGCAAACAGGTAAGTCTGGGGGTGTGATGAGTCCCTATTATATATATATATTTTCGGACTCATTTAGGCTAGTTTGCTTGCTTTTATGCTTCAGTTTTGTTCATATTTCCCTTATTCATTCTTTTTATTATAGTACACAGTATGCCTGTTTTTGTGTGCAATTGCGCACTTTGTTGTTGGGGATAAGCACTGCGTGCTCCCCATTGTATCCTCTTTATCTCTGTGCTGCTGGTAGTACTTTCCCAGCTTGTGTCTTTTGTATGCAGGTGACCTGATCGTCCCGTTCTCCCAAAAGTAATTTCTGTGCATATCGCACGGTCGTGCGTTTCCTTGACGCACGGTCGGTGGCGGTCGTGCGTTTGTGTCTGGGCAGAAAACGGAGCGTCGGAGTTTACTCGTGCGTTTTGACGCACGGGCAGATTCGCCCGTGCGAGAGTAAAACGCGCGGTCGACCTGTGTCTTGATGATTTCAGAGCGTCAGAATTTACCCGTGTGTTTGAACGCATGGGCGGTGTGGGTCGTACGTGAGCAAAACGCATGGGAACTGGCCTTCTTCCCCTGCACGCCTGCTGAGCTTAAGTATCGCACGGTCCACGCACGGTCGTGCGTTCAACCGTGCGTGACCAAATTTCTAACATTTTCCTATAAAAGCTGCATATTCGACCTAAAACGAGAGAGTTCCGTACGCATTGTACAGCTGCGCCGATTTCGTCATCTCCACCAGGGTTTCGTCCCTTTGGCCTCCTCCTTCATCCTAGAGCTTCAAGGGAGATCTAGCCACCATTTCCTTCAAGCAAGATGAAGTTTGCAACCTCCACCGGATCGTGAGACGAAGAAGACTGGTCCATTGGAGAGTAGTGATAGCTATCTCTACCCCGGACGCAGTTGCTGACCGAGCTTGGACGCGGACTGACAACCCAGTGATTCCAACCGTGAATCTCCAATGAGCCTTCGGATTCGGTCGATTTCTTGCCTTGTTCTTCTCTTATTGAAGTGTATATGTGTAGATCTTTGTATTTTGATGAAGTAGAGCACTTAAACTAGTTTGTATTTATATATATTTCATGTTTATGTGAAATGCTTTGTGGTTTATGTTGCTTGAGGTGCGCCCCATTCCATCCTCTATCCCGCCATCACGTTCGTCGCCGCACTAGCAATTGCTAGTGGCGTGCTTGTCGAAGAGGTGCTTACGACCCTCACTCTGTTTGCCTACTCGTCCATCCGCCCTTGCGACGCAGTGCGCTCAAGGCCTGCCTAGTCTCCATCCCGCCAAGCAAAACATTGCATAGCGGCATTGCATAGGAGTAGTGTAATATTTTCTCTTTATTTTCCACAAACCAAATCCCCCGTTCCGCATCCATCCGACGTAAAGGACTTCAATCTCAAGTCCTTCCTCGAACGTTAACTCCACCTTACTGTGTTCCTTGAGAGATTCGATACTCTGGGATTACTCCTCGTTTTATATTACTTGAACGATTGGTACACTACCGTTTCGTGCCGCAGTCTTACTACCACCTTTAGCGGTGTGCTAAGATTTGCGCATCAATCTCAACTAAAGCTTTATCGCCGCTTGAATGTTCACCGCCGCTCCAAGAAAATTGCTGCTGCAGTTTGAAATGAATTGATTGATAGAATAGATGCTTGTGTAGGTGTGGTGAGTTATGTGCTTGTTGGAGAGGTAGGTCTTAAGGACGTTGTATCGAGTTCGGCTTACGGTGAGTTGAGGGCTTGTTTGAGAGGTAGGTCCAAAGGACGTTGTATCGAGTCCCGTATAATTTTATCCATCGGATTTGGGAGCCAACCGACCCCTTTTCATTTGCTTTTGGTCGGAGCCCTCCTATGTTGTTTTAATTTCTGTGATGAATGTTTTTCCGTTAACGTAACGCCCACGTGTCTCGTTCATCCGTACATCACTCGCAGAAGGGATTTCCCCCTTCGACCATCCTTTCTCGCTCCACACGCCCCCGAGCTCTCTCGCCAGACTCGGGCTCGCGGAGACTGCGCTCGCGAGAATGGTGTTTGCCTGGACCACTCCAACAGTCGCTACATCCTCCGGGCGTGCGGTCTCCTGCGCCGTGCTCGCCGGCACAGAGCTCACCGGCACAGAGCTCGCTGGGCTGGCGAACAGCACTCACCCCTCCAGGTCTTAGATTGAACCTCAGGCGATTTCCTTTCCGACCCTTCACCCCGGGGCGTTCTCGCCAACCGCTGTTGGGGGAACGGTCGCCTGAGGTGCTGGGGTCACAAACTCACTCCGCAGTGCCGCGACCGTGAGCCCGAAGGTGTCAAGCACCTCCCTCCTGAAATCTGCGAACATCCTCGGCGTCACCACCTGCGGTGACTCGCTGAACTCCTCGCCTTGATCCTCGCCTCCTGTCATATCTGCTCCTTGGAACTTTCTTGGACCAGCCACGCTCCACGCTCACCACACCAAAATGTTGAAACCGATTTCTTGGCCTCTTGTGGAGCTCGGGGCCCTCACCGAAATGAGGTGCAGCTATCCCTTATTGATCCCTCGGAGAAGGTAGACTGAAGACTAGGAAAATGACTAAGACCTTAGTCACAGCGAGGAGGTCCCTCAACTAACCCGGAAGATCGTTGAGCGCTTCCCCTCCCAAGCCAAAGCTGAGACTCGGGCACCTTGGAGAGCTCTAGAAATGCAAGCCAAGGAGAACCTGAGGAGAGAGAAGCTGAAGTGAAGTCCTCTCCAAAGGTGCCCTTTAGGTCTTATTTATAGGTTTTCTAATCTGGCCTGCAAATAGCAGGATCCCGACTTTTGATTTTACTATCCGCACCCCAAATGGGTCTGCTAACATCCAAATTCCGCTGTTTGGAGAGGCTAAAGGCAGACCACCAAGGGTAAAAGGGTAATTTGGCCCTATCAACTTATGGGCAAAGAACAGCGAGAACATTACTGTTGAAGCCCTCGCGGGCCTTCTCGCGAGTCCTGCTCGCGATGCCTTTCCTAGGCGATCGCCCTGCGAGGACCTCGCTGGCCCATTCTGGCGGTATCTACCGAGGTCCGGTCTCGCGACCTTCCTGCGAGACCGCCTCTTTACTTCGTCGAGCTCAACACACATTTCGTCGAACGCAGGGCACTTCGCCGATCACAGACGAGCTTTGTTTTACTTCTTTACCTGTGCTGTGTTTTTTATTTTGCACTTTAACTGTTTGGCTTTATTACTCAATCAGAAAACAGCACACTATATATATATTTATATATATATAATCTATTTTGGAAGTAAAAGTTCAACAAGAGTTTTAAACAGATAAATAAGAACTCTAAAACTCACTTTCAAAGTCCAAGTCTTCAACTCGACGGATACGTCGATAAGAACTCGACGTAACATCGACATCTTAGTTCACACAAAGATGAAAAGGATTTCAATGTTGCTTCTATAAGAACTCAGAGGTGCATCGATATGAAGAATAGTGAAATCGACGCAGCGTCGAATACAGACATAAATAGTATGTTACTACTGTCCTTTCTGATGCTTTTCTAGAAGATCTAAAAAGCTGAAATCTACTCTCTTACGACTCATTTATTACCAAGAACGGAATGGAGTATTCCAGAGAAACAGCAAAGACATTCTTTTAAGTTATTCAAATTAGACTTAACGGGTCAAGAACAGAAATAGAAGGAAACATTTACTGTCCAATTCAAACACTAATGGTGAGAGAATAAGTATGCTGAGGAGGAGACACAGAGATAACAATTTAGTAATTCCTTTCTATCTTCGTCTTTGATGCGCGTTCGGCAAGTGCACCGGTCGCTGTCAAGTAATAATTATGGGAATAGTTTCCCCGTATGTCGATCTCTTGAGGAATGCAGGATGTGGTGAATGAATTGCGTTGTGAGCCAATTGTTACACGAGCGAAGAAAGTAAGAACAAAGGGGTGTTGTGATTGGTGTCCTAAGCTATCGCAGAAATAAGAGAAATGCGGGTCGAAAGCACCGCTTGGCAAAGTGGGGGTGAGTGTAGCGGCCGCAATGCCGCGCTTCGGTAAGCGGGTGAAATGGTCACAGAGTGGGGTTTTGCGAGGGTCGTATTCACCTCTTCGCCAACATCACCACTTGCAATTGCTAGATGGCTTCACACGCAAACAACTCAGAATATCACAACGAAAAGCAAAGCGATTCTCACAACCATAGCATCATTGCACATGAACATCACACAAAGGATCTATAACAATAGACTAGCAAGAGTTCATTACAACAACACTAAAATAAGCACAAGCTCAAGGTTTAGAAAGGACCCAACAGAAGATGTCACCGAATCCTGGGTTCTCAACCGGAATGAGAGGTTGTCGGTCTATCTCTGGGCTCGGCCCTCAGATGGTGTGCGGACTCGAAGGAGGCTGTCACTTCTCCAGCGATCTTCAGCACTCCTATTTCCTCCAAGACGAAGAATGCTTGAACTCGTGGTGGAGAAAGCTTGCAAATGATCCCGGATGGAAGTATGGTGGAGGAGATCACCGAATGTGGTCTCTTATGGTGGAAGGGTGAAAATGGCGGGCTTCCCTGGCTTTTCCCATAAGAGGGATCGTCCTCCCAGAATCCTCCCTTAATGCTGCAGATTTCTTGCTTTAAATACTAAACAGGTGGAATTTTAGTCATGCACGGGCAAACGCACGGTCATGCATTGCCCGTGTGTTATTAAACGATTAAACTTGACTTGAAGTAGAAGCAGAAGTGCCCGTGCGTCTTACTCACGCACGGGCAAATCTGCCCATGCGTAAGAACGCACGGACAAACTCAGAATAGCTAAAACCAAGAAGAAACAGGTGATCGTGCATTTTACTCACGCACGGGCAAACCGTCCGTGCAATAAAATGCACGACCAATGTTAGATCACCAGATTCCTTCCCAGATGAGAGCGCACGATCGCATCCGACCGTGCGTCAAGAAAATGCACGACCGTGCGTAATACATAGTCATGATTTCTGGAGAACGGGGTGAATCAACCACCTGCGAGCAAAGCACACCAGCTGGGAATCCACCTCCAGCACCAATCAAACACAGAAAATGGATTGGGGAGCACCATGTGCCTACCCCCAATAACAAGGAGCGCAAATGCACACCAAAACAGGCCTAAGAGTGCACTTAGCATGGAATAATGAATATGAATGAAAACATGCCTAACGTGTAGTGCATAGACTCGATAATCGGCCCAGATGAACCCACAAATGTGTATTTAAATGAGACTCATCACACCCCCAGACTTAACCATTTGCACGTCTCGGGCAAACTACTCAGCTCTCCTGTCAGAACAATTGCGTGTTAGAGTGAGTTTGAGCGGTATAGACCCATGCGAAGTCGCATGCTCACGTGCGCAGAAGTACGTTAGAATAGAATTTAACTCAAGATTATATTTAACTATTTCCAGAATAGTAATTTTAAATCTAGTTTACTTGGATGGTGAATCCCGATGAGTCTTTCGGTCGAGCACAAGGTAAAATAGCGAGACTAATGAGTAGAGTATTACTCGGATCAAAGCTCGGGACAATCTCCCAAGAAATCCATCAAAGTCGGTGTCCATAGGCTTGCACATTCGCACTCTCTCTACTGCATGAGATGACTCATATCTAAAATTAATAGGACTTATAGGTTAGGATCTGGCTTAGGTTTAGTTCAGGTTAGATAAGTAGAAGAACGAAGGGTATCGCACACAACATAGCCTGAATACTCAAGAGTGTAAAATCACCAAAATAACAAATTAAAGAACTACACAACACCCCAGACTACAAATGGACACTAGGTGTGTGCTAAGCCGATCATACATTGTTTTTGTCGAGAGAATGTATTTGAAAGTTCTTTTCGCACAAATATTTTTTTTCTCTGCTCGACAGTAAATCTTTTGTAGGCGCAACATAAACTTCTCCTATAGCTATTTCAAAGCTATCAAACAACTCAGAGATAACAACAAATGAAGGATATATAAATTTCTTTCAACTCATTTGTTGGTGCGAGAATAGGTTTGGTCGTATGGCTTTGGTGACATTTAAGTGGAGCTAAGCAAGGAGGAAAGGTCGGCTCAAGTGGGCTTGCAAAGGTGATTACATTGGTTAGGATTTCAAAAGCGCAAACAGATCAAGAGACGGCCTATATCACGCTTTATAACGAGCTATTCAACGCAATCGTTTCAAGAGTCGCCTAGTGCAAGTTCTAGCCACCGAGAATGGTTATCCTTCCTTCCGACCCTAGTAATAAGCTACTACTAATCCTGATACACTTGACCCTATGCTACCGTTGGATTCACCGGATTCACCACTAAAGTAACATAAATTGCAGCTACTATAATATAAATAATTAAATTATAACTTTGAATTTTATTCTACTCTAATTGAATTTCTAGGCATGACGGGAGCACTCGACTAGAGCACTACTCGATTCGACATTTTTCTCCACTGCTCACTCCTACAATAACAGTCCAATTCTTATGAGCGGGGAACCTCGCAGCAATACCCAATAAGCACGTGTGATCTAGTACGTGTGAACTAGGTGCAAATGTGTGCAACAAAATTAAAAATCCTAACTCAGCACATTCTACATGCTATGCAGAGTGTGTGCACGTGCATAAACGATCTCTCCCACAGACTTGATCAAAACCCTATAAAATAGAGAATTCAAGAAAAAGGATACAAGGGTAGAGTGGACCTATGCTCACGAATAAGCATGCCAGAAGTGCGGCATTTGTTACTTGAGTTTAGGTTCAAAGGGTCTGTCAAGGATGCCGCCATACCTGCAGAATGACATCTACACACATGTAGAAACAAAAGCAAAACTGCCGGCAGGAATATTCATCAAGAAAAGAGTTATGCGACATTGACACACAAAACAACAATGATAGAATGATATATCATAAAAACAAAAGATGTCCTGAACCACACCCTAGGGACGATGCCCTAGCAGAATAATGTCAGAAATAAGATCAGATTAAAGTACATCACAAGATAATTTAAAGCAAAAAGAACTAACTAAAAGAAGACGCAACACCATGGAAGCCGCAACGGAACGACCACTGAGGAGATGACGGGGGAGACTGCAAAGGAGGGGGAGGAGTACGCATCCGCCTAGATCTCAAAACAAAAACCCAGGCAGGGGCAACAGGAGGCTCGACTCCCAAATGAGTGCCAATCCGCAAAGAAAGCTCGTACTGCATGGCCATAGCATCCTACATGCATACAAAACTGTCGTAAAAGTCAGGATACTGGTGCTCAATGCTTTGTCATGGGGCATTCCATTGAGCAACAGGAGATGCCGAATGGGGGACATCAGGGGGCTGCCTACTCATCCCAGCCGAAGTGCTAGGCCCGACACCATCGGATTGAACGGCAGCTCCACACGTCCAGTACCGGCCTCACGGATTTGGTAGCACTAATTGTCTCCAACCTGCACCTTCTTGATCAGTTTGAACGCTACCATCATGGACACAGAAATGTGATAACCTTTGGAGGTAGCAGTCATGGGCGGAAGCGTATCCCAGATGCCGAGCCCTTTTGCAATTCGAGTGATAAAATGTGAGCCTCCAATCGCCTTCAGTGGGAGATACGTGGCTTGACGAAGAAGATACTAGGCGAGCACTCGCCTGAGATGGAGAGGCACGCCCTGGGGCATGCTGTATAGGTAGAGGAGATCCTGCCAGCCTGCTACATTCTGGCTCATGGCGCGGGCATTGATGCTACATTCTGGCTCCACCGTGGAGAAACAAGCTCACAGCCTTCTTGACACCCATGGAGCTTCACTCAAGAGCTATGGAAGGGAACAAAGAGAAGTGAAAGAGGAAACGGAAGAGAAGATGGAGAGGGGAGGAAAAAACGCGCAAGGGGGAGAGGTTTTTTGCGAATCGCACTACTGAAGGGTTTAGGGCCAGCGTGCGATTCAATCGGGGAAGAAGCTAATTTTATAAAAATAAAAATCGCACGAGCAATCCAATCGTGCGATTGAAAAAATCTACCCAAAATGACCTGATTTTTCGTGATTTGAATGAAATGGGAGGAACAAGGCACGCACTCCAAAATGTACGAGAAGAACGGAGAAAATTCTCACAAGCAAAAGATAAAATCTCGCGAATTCCAAATAACAAAGACAGTTTAGTAAGATGATAAAGTTAAATTAACTACTCCTACACCTAGATTACTACTGGGTTTTCTGTCATCCCAGCACGACTTATTGGGCACTAATCACAACTCTAGCTAATTGGCCTATGAAAATCGAAGTGAACAGGCAACTTGTTAATTATTCGTGTCGGTAGCGGGTACCGATACGGCGAAAAAAACGTTACCCCCATACCTGAGTAAATATACCTGCACTGAACGTTTAGCAGGGGTAAGAAGTATGAGGAAAACGTCTCAATGTCTGTCTTCATGCGCAGCTGATTTATTCTATCGTCGGTTTGCATAGCGGGACCGACAACTTCCTGAACCAAATGCACTGCGGATTTCTGCGATGAATCGAATGCGAGCGCAGAATAAAGAAACAAATCAGAAGAATGACAAAAAGAAATCTCATCTGAGGGGATGATCCCGACTTCATCTCCCGACAAACTGATGATATCATCGAAGATTTCACTAGACTCAACAGCGCACGCAATGGCCTCCTCTATAACTTGGACTTCCTCACACTGGACCGAAATGGTTGTTTTAGCACAATCGAGACTGTCCTCCTCCATGAGAGTGAGCATGACACTATGCAGGTCTGCAACATCCTGCAAATTGACCTCAATGACAATCTCAGAAATAGATGTAGATTCGTGTGTAGAGGGAGAAGACGTGCTTCTTAAGAGTTCGGGCTCACTCTCCACACAAGGGCACAAATCCATGCAAAGTGGTACGTGAACCAAAGAGGTATGGGGGGTCGCATCAAAAATAGAGTCATGAGGGACACTAATGGACAAGTCGATTCCAGGGACTTCAAGCAGTGAAGGTGGAAGGGACACATAACCAGAGGAAGGAGTTGTGTTCGCTGAATTCGAGGATGGGACGATCTGGATATCCGGCTCATCGTCATCTGCCAATTTGCGAAGATAATCCGCACGGTCCTTCAAGGCATGTTCTCTACTTTTGCAAAATAAACACTGCTTTACCGGCTTTGCCGGCACCCAAGGTGCGATAGCCGCGTAATAGTGCGACAACGGAGGCGCAGTAGAGGAGCCAAAAGATTTATGGGCTCCGTACGGTTTCTGAATAACACAATACTCTTTGGGACACCTATCACTAGCGTGGGATGTGTCCCCACACCAAAGACATCAGATATTCAACTGTGCCCACATGATACAGAAGAAGAAAATAGCATGATAAAGAATAAATTAAAAAGGAATAAAATACTCAATCGCAATTAATCGATTCACAACCAAAATCTCATCCCGCCTGCCTCCCCGGCAAAGGTGCCAATAACTTGATGCGCGTTCGGCAAGTGCACCGGTCGCTGTCAAGTAATAATTATGGGAATAGTTTCCCCGAATGTCGATCTCTTGAGGAATGCAGGATGTGGTGAATGAATTGCATTGTGAGCCAATTGTTACACGAGCGAAGAAAGTAAGAACAAAGGGGTGTTGTGATTGGTGTCCTAAGCTATCGCAGAAATAAGAGAAATGCGGGTCGAAAGAACCGCTTTGCAAAGTGGGGGTGAGTGCAGCGTCCGCGATGCCGCGCTTCGGTAAGCGGGTGAAATGGTCACAGAGCGGGGTTTTGCGGGGGTCGTATTCACCTCTTCGCCAACATCACCACTAGCAATTGCTAGATGGCTTCACACGCAAACAACTCAGAATATCACAACGAAAAGCAAAGCGATTCTCACAACCATATATAGCATCATTGCACATGAACATCACACAAAGGATCTATAACAATAGACTAGCAAGAGTTCATTACAACAACACTAAAATAAGCACAAGCTCAAGGTTTAGAAAGTACCCAACAAAAGATGTCACCGAATCCTGGGTTCTCGGCCAGAATGAGAGGTTGTCGATCTCTCTCCGGGATCGGCCCTCAGATGGTGTGCGGACACGAAGGAGGGTGTCACTTCTCCAGCAATCTTCAGCGCTTCTATGGCCTCCAAGATGAAGAATGCTTGAACTCGTGGTGGAGAAAGCTTGCAAATGATCTCGGATGGAAGTATGGTGGAGGAGATCACCGGATGTGGTTGTTGAGAATATTGCCCTCAATATTACCTTGATTTGAGGAGGAATCACTCTCAATGCAATGGACATATTGTATTTAACAAAGCTATACTTGTGTAAGATGTACAGCCACAGGTGACATAAAAGGAAGGGCCAAACATGGCCTTAGATAAGAAGACATCATCTACAAGGAGATGAAGATCTGTCTCAGCATAACCGCTGAGATGATAGGTCAGAACCGCTGAGACGAGAAGCCATCTCAGCGGATCCACTGGAGCAACCGCTGAGAAGGGGACTGGAGCTGCAGCTGAGACTGGAAGCTGTCTCAGCCCAACCGCCGAGACTGGATGCCGTCTCAGCCCAACCGCTGAGACAGATCCAAATGTGCTGATGGGATCTGCTTTTGGCGCAAATGACATTTGAGAGGGAAAAGCAAGTCCAATCAGCCTCATACTGTGTCAGGAGGATTGATATAGCCGTTGAAGCCTTCTGGGGGTATAAAAGAAGATGTTAGGGCACATCAAGGAGTACTGTTCTATTGAGAAGCTTTTGCTACACGCCACAATCGAGCATTCACGATTCTGCCAGTTGAAGTCGTTCTCTGCAGCTGAAGTTAATCTTCTAAGGGAGATTTGTTAGCTCTTCCTGTACAAACTCAAGAAGGGCAAGTTGATCTTCTGAGTTGCTGAAGGAGAAGATCAAGGGGATACAAATCTGAAGTTATTGTTTTCAGATCTGAAGAAAGGATCCAGAAGACCTAAGAGTAAATCCTTTTGTCTTTTGTATCTAACTCAAACACTATTACATCTTTGTAAGGCATTGTTGCCTGAGTAAAAGGCTGTTGAGCCTGTGTGTAAAGCTGTGTTGACAGCTTGAGTGGTAGGACTTCTTGATAGGTCTGAGGTAGGAAATCTGTGGGATTTCTGAGTGGCAGGAGTTCATAACTCTGAGCTGTAGGGCTGTTGAGCCTGAGGAGTAGGGCTGTTGAGCCTGAGGTGTAGGGCTATTGAGACTGAGGTGTAGGGCTGCTGAGCCTGAGTGTAGGGCTGCTGTGCCTGAGGTAGGATCACTCTTGATCTGAGAAGTTCTGAGGAACTTGTGGTGTAAGCTCAAGGACCCGAGATTGGAGTTTGTGGCCTTGTCTAACTCATTGTTAGAAAGGTGAAGGGGGAAAGAGGACTACTCAAGACACCCTGTCTTGAGGAACCTCTATACATCCTTGTGTGTTTTCTGTGCTTGTGTTTTCTGCAGCTAGAAACATTAGGTTTAAACAAAGAAAATAAGTAGAACCTATTCACCCCCCCCCCCCCCCCCCCTCTAGGTATTATTGACTACACCTATATAAACTATCAAGTGGTATCAGAGGGAGGTTGATAAAAAAGACTTAACAGTCTGATCAGATCTTATACAGGAGTAGTCAAATCTGAAATCTAATGGCCAACAGTGCAATGAAGAAGGAGTTGGGGTCAATGAAGTTGCCCATATGCTCCAAAGAAAACTTTGGGATATGGAAGCAAAGGGTAAGGCTATTTATGGAAGCATCAGACCCAAGGATCATTTTGACTGTCAAAAATGGTCCTTATACCTTTGAGAAAGTCTCCACTATTGACCCTACCAGAAAAGTACTTAAGGTATTTTCTGAACTGACCAATGATGAGATAGCAGTGTACACTATGGACAAGAGAGCCCAAAACATAATAGTAAATGCCATTGATGACACTACATTTCAAAACTTGGTACACTGCCAAACTACCAAGGAAATGTGGGACACATTGGTTGTCTATATGGAGGGAACAGCTAAAGTAAGGGATGATAGAAAGTCCATCCTCAATTAGGAGTATGAAGCCTTCAGACAGCTGGGCCAGGAGAATATCTCCATGTGCTATGAAAGGTTCTTTAGGATTGTAAATGAACTATGAACCTATGGAAGGGTGTTCACAGATTATGAACTCAATGATAAGTTCCTTAGATCTCTAACTAGAGAATGGGACACTAAAATCTGTGCAATCAGGTGAGGGGCAAGACTTGGAGAAACCCCCACCCATACACTGTTTGGGAAACTGCTCTCATATGAGATGCAACTTTCTGCAAGAAAGGAGGAGGACTCTTCCTCCAGGGCTCACACAAGGGAGAGATCTGTTGCTCTCAAAGCTGAAAGCTCTAAGAAGAATAAGGCTAGAGTGTAGTCACCTCCAAGGAAGGCTGCTGAATCTGAGAAATCTGAGAGCAATAAATCTGACAGCTCCTCTTCTGATGAGGAGTTTGCTGCCTTCACAAGGCAGTTCAAGAAGATGATCAAGAGGAAACAATGGAAGAACAAACCTTCATCCTCTTCTCATCCCAAGAAGGATCATTACAGATCTGAGAGGCAACATCCCAAAGGGGACAGGTATGACTCTAAAACTAGTAAACATGTTTCAACTAACATAATTTGTTATTGTTGTAGTAAGCCTGGACATGTCATTGCTGACTGTCCAGTCAAGAGAAAAGAAAGAGGTGACAAGAAGCCTCATCACCAGAAGGAGAGGAAGGGAGAAAAATCCTTCCTATATAAGAAAAGCAAGAGCTGGAGTGAGTCTGAATCTTCATCTTCAGATTCAGATGGTGAGGAGGAAGCCTACTTGGGGCTGTTTGCAGATAAGGAGGAAGAAGACTATCCTGCTACCAGGATAGGAATCAGGCCCCCTCTATCACATTCAGATAGTGATAAAGAGGAGGATGAGGTCACTCTTGATGACCATGGGCTGATGGCTATAACTGAAAATGAGGACAACCACAACAATTCAGAACATGAGCAGGTATTAATACACTGCATTTCTTCTTCTTCTGATTATGAAACACGTCCAGAATCTGAATCTCCTCCATCTAAAGTTGGAGGTGAATCATATTCTGAGGAGGATGTCAATCAATTGATTGATGAATATGGTGCACTCCTGGAAGCTCTAGAAAGGAGAAAAAAGCTAGCCAAGAGGCAAGCCCAAGAAATTGCTTCCCTAAAGCAATCAAAATCTGAGTGCATTCAGCATGTTACCCAGCTAGCTCTAATGAGCAAGGAGATTGGCAAGCTAAGGGGAAAGTCAATCATCCATATGGGCACCATAAGCCACAAGAACAAGATCATTAAGGATCTTGAGGAAAAGCTTCTCAAGGAGAGGATGCTGGTGGCTAAGTTCTCCAAGCGCAAGACAGTGCTGCCTATTATTGACACCTTCAACTCCCATGACATGAGAGGTGTTGGTTTCAACAAAGAGGAAGCTACTAGCAACACTAAGGGAAAGGTCAAGGACTCAAAAGAATCTAAGACCTCCTTTGTGAAGGTCTTGATTCCCTCAAACAAGTATGACCAAGAAAGTATTCATGGTCACTTACTTAATGGAAGTTCCTATAACTTGAGCAAGAATGCTCACAGCTATGGAAATAGAAAGGGCATGGGATTGAGTGAAATTAAAGCTCCACATGAGGAAATACAAATGGTCCAACCTGGACCATTTGTGATTGGTGTCTCAGCACCTTCAGTCAAGAACATGGAAGCAAGCTCTTCCAAATCTGCTTCAGCAAAAAGCAAGACTGCTGTCAATTCTATTGACAAGACCTGCTGCCTAGTGTCTGATTCCATCAGATCTTGTATGACTGCCAAGTCAATACAAACTGAGGCCATCAGAATAAAAGAGCAGCAAGACTATCCACAGATTATCCTTCAGTCAGATTATTGCTGAAAGAAAAAAGAAGAATGCTGATATCCCTTCTGCTGAACATGTACAAAGTGCTGTACCAATTCAAAAAACTGTTCAGAAAAGGAGATATAATATTCATGATTGTTGGTGCTGTGGCAAGGTGGGACACTTTATAATTGATTGTTGGCACAACTCCAAGGTGCCAAAGGCAAGGACTGATCCTCAAGCCAAACCAGCCCTCTCTAGGATATTCCTTATGATGTAAACATGAACCTAGGACCCAAAGTCAGTTGGGGCCCTAAGGTACACTAAATTTTATGTTGCAGGTTAGTTCAAGTACCAGTCTCAACCAAATATGTTACTTGGACAGTGGGTGCTCAAGGCACATGACAGTAAGTAAGGCTCTTCTAAAGGATTACCATCCAGTGAAGAATGGACCCAAAGTTATATTTTGTGGATCTGAAAAGGTAGTCACCAAAGGATATGGTATGATTTCCAATGGCATAGTCTCAATCACAAGGGTAGCTTATGTTGAAGGGTTGCAACACAACCTTGTAAGCATAAGCCAACTATGTGACTTAGGCTATGTCATTGAATTCCACAATGACAAGTGCTTGATCAAAAAGTCTAATGACTTGGAGACCATTCTCTCAGGCACTAGGAGTGGAAATGTTTATTGCTTAGACTTCATTTGCCATTATTCTATCTCCTCTGTGTGTCTTGTAGCTAATGAAAGTGAGTCACTTTGTGTCCAATGGCACAAGAGACTTGCCCACATTAACTATAAGACAATGTATAGATTATTTTCTAAAGACCTTGTTAGAAATAGTCCTAAACTAAAATGTGTTAAAAGTGGTCCCTGTCATGCTTGCCAAATGGGTAAGCAAACTAGGGACACCTTTAAAAGTACTGGCTCCAAGGATACTGGAAGGTGTTTATACCTATTGCACATGGACTTGTTTGGTCCTTTGCCAATTCAGAGCTTAGGTGGGAAGTTGTATACATTGGTAATTGTAGATGATCATTCAAAGTATACATGGGTATTCTTCCTTAAGAAGAAGTCAGATACCTTACATGTCTTTATAAATTATGTCAAGGCCATTCAGAATGTCCTACTATGTAATGTGGTCAGGATTAGAACTGACCATGGTACAGAATTTCAATCTGAAGCCATGACAAAATTTTGTCAAGAATTTGGTATCACCCAAGAGTTCTCCTCCCCAAGGACTCCACAGCAAAATGGTGTGGCTGAGAGGTGGAATAGGACCTTGATAGAAGCTGGGAGAACATTACTTAGTGACTCCTCACTCCCAGAATACTTCTGGGCTGAGGCAGTCAATACAGCCTGTTATGTTCTTAATAGAGCCTCCATCAATAAGGTCCTTGGGAAAACCCCTTATGAGATTCTGAAAGGCAAACAACCTACAATTTCCTACTTTAGGATCTTTGGTTGCAAATGCTACATTTTAAATAATGGAAAATCTCAGCTAACAAAGTTTGCAGAAAAATGCAATGTGGGAGTTCTTGTTGGGTATAGCTCACATAGTAGAGCTTATAGAGTTTATAACAAGAAAACCCATGTTGTAGAAGAATCTATGCATGTTATATTTGATGAGACCAGCCTTCTCTACAAAGAATGGTCTAGTTCTTCTATTCTGACAGGAAATGAAGAAGGGATGCATGAGCTGACTGTCCAAGATAACCCAGCAGCAGCAACACACAAACAGCTGCTGCAATTCCTGATGAAGAAGAGGTACACGATGAAGTCATAGCTGAACCAATGGAACAAACACAGCCACCAGAGGACCCTCTTCCTGCTGCTGCAAGGCACCTGAGAGATCATCCAAGAGAGCTAATAATTAGGGATCATACCCAAGGCATATTGACAAGAAGCAGAGCTCATAATGAAGCACTATTCTTGAGCTTCCTCTCTCAAATGGAGCCCAAAAAGTTTGAAGAGGCCAATAAAGACACATTCTGGATTGAAGCAATGCAAGAAGAGCTCCTACAATTCAAGAGATGCAAAGTATGGAAGCTGGTCCCAAGACCTCAGGGACACAATGTGATTGAGACTAAATGGGTATATAGGAACAAGCTTGATGAGAATGGTACAATCATCAAGAACAAGGCCAGATTGGTAGCCAAAGGATACATGCAAGAGGAAGGTATAGACTTTGATCAAACCTTTGTACCAGTTGCAAGGTTGGAAGCAATTAGGCTATTCCTGACCTATGCTGCCCACAAGGGGTTCAAAGTCTACCAGATGGATGTCAAATCAGCATTTCTAAATGGAGACTTGAAGGAAGAGGTATATGTTGAACAACCCTCAGGTTTTGTGTAGCCAACCCTAACATCTCATGTTTATCTTCTTAGGAAAGCACTATATGGTCTCAAGCAAGCTCCAAGAGCTTGGTATGAGACTTTGTCCAACTTTCTCCTCAAGAACAAGTTCATGAGGGGAAAGATTGATAGCACATTGTTTCTTAGGGAAACAAGGGGCAAGTGTCTCTTAGTCCAAATCTATGTTGATGACATAATCTTTGGGTCTACTGATGACAACCTCTGCAAGTGATTTGCCAATCTAATGCAGGGGGAGTTTGAAATGAGCAGTATGGGTGAGCTCAAATATTTCCTTGGGCTCCAAGTGAAACAGTCTGATGATGGAATATTCATCTCCCAGACCAAGTACACTAATGAGCTCATCAAGAAATTTGGGATGGAATCAGCCTCCACCATGAGAACACCCATGGGGTCTAATGTATCATTAGACAAGGATGAAAAGGGAAAGGCCTTTGATGAGTCCATGTACATATGTATCATTGGATCCCTATTGTACTTGACTGCTAGTAGGCCAGACATTATGTAAGCTACATGTGTTTGTGCTAGGTATCAAGCCTGTCCTAAGGAAACTCACTACACCTCTGTGAAGAGGATATTGAGATACCTTAAGGGCAGCTTGCATCTTGGCCTTTGGTACCCTAAGAATAATGACTTTGAACTAACAGGCTTTTCAGATGCAGATTTTGTAGGTTGCAAGGAAGACAGGAAGAGTACAAGTGGTACTTGTCAATTCCTAGGGAGAAGATTGATATCTTGGAGCAGCAAGAAACAAACCAGTGTGGCAATATCCACAGCTGAGTCTGAGTATATTACTGCAGGTAGCTGTTGTGCACAACTCCTTTGGACACAGCATCAGTTGGAGGATTACAACCTCAAGGTAAGGGAATCTCCTTTGTATTGTGATTCATCCAGTGCTATATCTATTGCTAAAAATCCCGTCTCTCATAGCAGGACTAAGCACATAGAGCTTAGATATCATTTTATAAGAGAACATGTAGACTGTAAAGACATCTGTCTTGAATTTGTCCCCACTGACAAACAAGTAGCTGATATCTTTACAAAGCCACTAGATGAATCTAAATTCAATGCTTTCAAAATTGATCTTGGCATGCTTAGTATAGAATAGACCTAAATGTATGAGTAATAGCTGTCACTATTGTTGATTATGAATGGTGAATTATCAAACTAAACACTACAACTTAGTGACATGACTAGGACCCATCTTAAGCCAGAATATCTACATTAGGTCTAAACCCTATGATCAACTAAAATGCAGGAGTATGTTCAGCTGAATCAACTGAGAAAAATCCCAGTTGAACCGCTGAGATGAGGAAACTGTCCCAGCAGTTGACAGTTCACTGTCCCAGCTGAACCGCTGCGACGAGCAAACTGTCTCAGCGGTTGACACTTTACTATCCCAGCGACCTAGGTCTTCGTCTCAGCTGAACCGCTGAGACGGGGTATGTTCAATATAACATCTGTTAATTAACCCAGAAATCCTTGAAACAATAAGGTAATTAAGTCTAAAAACCTAGGGTTAATAAAATCGAAACTAAAAATCTATAAATAGACACACTGTAACCTAAAACAAACCACAAAGCCAAACCCTTAGCCATCGAGATGATTCATCTTCTCTCCCGTCTTAGCGCATCGATTCTCTGCTTCCACGGTGCCAAAAAGCTTGAAAGATCTCCTGGAGGGCTATGAAATAGTAAGAAATGGATTCTCTCATGCCTCTGAAGAAATACGACAAGTGATTCATCTAATGGAAGCTCAAGGTCTAGAGCACATGCTGTCTGAACCATGCTGTATTCTCAAAGCTGAAGTTCTGGAATGGTTCAACCATGTCAAACTGTCTCCATCCAAAACCATCCTGATGTCCAAGATAGGAAGTGAGAAGATAAAGATTACTGCTAAAAGGTTGGAGAAGGGGCTAAAATTAACTCCCTGCAGTAAAACTGAAGAGGAAGGGATATCTGAAAAGGACAAGCAGACTGCCCTAAAGTGGACATGATACAGTGAAAGTAAGACCAGTTGTCTAAGAAGGAAGTTCTTCAATCAACAGAGGAAGTTGTTGTCTAATATTGTGGGCAAAGCTATCCTATGCAAGCCTGGTTCACATGACACTGTCTCACAGTTCATGTTTGAATTTATGATAAGGATAATTCTGTCCAAGAGAACCTCATTGGGAGAAGTTATCTTTCAAAGGATAAAGGAATCTCTACAAGCCCCCAATATGGGAAGAATACTATCTCTGTACCTACATAATAATTATTCAGAGACCTTTGCAAACTCCAAGGGTTCAAATCTCCATTACCTCAAAAGAATGGACATTAAGACTCTAGATAGATTCTCCAGAGTGCTCCCTATGAGCCAGCCAACTGTGGCAAAGGAAAAGAAGAAAGAAGTATCCCAGCAGAAATCAAATTCATCCTCAAAGTAAGCTGGATCTAAAAATGAAGATAGTCATGGGTCTGATCATAGATTTGCCAGCAACCCAATGAACATTGATAATGAAGAGGTCCCCAGAACAAATGAGGAGCCCCAAGGAAGTGTTGTGCCCAATCCTGAGCCAACCCAGATGAATGATAATCCAGCTGTTCATAATGATGAAGATGAATTTCCCAACTCACCTATCCATGGTAATTTAGGATTTCAGTTAGGCCTCTTTTCTCTATCAATAGTATAGTCTAGGTGTCTAATTCATCAATCATTTTTCAGGTGACCTTAGACAAAATTCTATTCCTAAGGATGCCCCAAGTGAGGGGGAGCATAGCCCTGCCTATGAAGGAGGAGGTGGGTATGCTAGTGGGGGAGAACATCAACAGGAATTGGTATCACCCAATGCCCCATCTGAGGGGGAGCAGATCCCTGCTAATGAGAGAGCTGATGCTCAGAGTGGAGCTGAAGAGATGGTTGAAAAGGAATTACCCCAGCAAAGGACAGTTGCAGCTCTGGACACATCTGACCTAATAAACTCAATACAAATAATGATTGAGGGTCAGATGTTGTCTATGAAAAAGATTGTTGCTGAGAAGATCCAGGATGTATCTACCAAGATAAGGAATGAATTGCATACAACAAGAGCTGCATTGACTTAGGAGATTCAGGCCAGTGAGCAGATAATGGACTCAAGAGTCGCTGAAGTGAGAACTGAGCTCAATGCCCAGGTCAATGATGTCAAAACTGCATCAGATCATATCCTTCTGCAGATGACAAGATGGTTTGAAATGACCAAAAATAATGTTGCTGCCCAGCACACAGTTCTGAAGAATATTGCAGACCATCAAGGGGATTCCACAAAGGACATCACATATGTAAAGAATCATCTTTACAAAAATGAGAATGTCTGGGAAAAAGCTGTTGCCAGAATGGCACAAGTGGTCAACACATCAAGCAGCCAAGTGAAGTCCCACATTGACAAGGCAAAGGAATATATTTTGGATGATGTGGACAGCTCCTTACAAACTCTCTCTCAATACATATTGGATCAATACTCTGAAATGGAGAAGAAGATAGTGGAACATATCAAAGAAGGAGAAGATTCTCAATCTGCATGCTAAACTGAAAGGAGCTCACATACAACTGTATAACAACATGGAGTTCTCCCACAAACTAATACGTTCAATCAAGAAGAAGCCAGCAAGCAAATGGTGGAAGTGGTCAACAATGCTTCCAGTGCTATTCAAGAAAATATCCTTACCATGGCCAGAAAGGTCACTGATAATCAATGGGACTCAAGCTTAAAAGTGCTGCAAGGAACAAGAATTGCTTTGATTCTGCCAATCTTGAACCCTAGCAGAAATGAAGACTTTGACTTCCAAAGTCAATCAAATCTGATTGCTGATGAGAGAGCAGCAAAGAGGAGAAGGGTAGAAGGTATTCAAACTGCTGAAGAATATATGGATCAGAAGACAATGGAAAGATTAGAGGATCCACTCCATGAAGATGACAATCTGGAGTTGGACACAATTGTTGTCAATACCTGGGTGAGCCATGGAAATCCAATGAAAGACATTGACCATGTCTACTCAGCTGCTGAGTGGATCAAACACCTTGAAAGGGAATCTTTAAGGGAAAGGATTCTCAAAGAAAATATAGTAAGAAGGGAAACTCCTTTAAGGATTCCCCCAAGATATCTTCCCAAGCCATTTCTGTACTTCAAAGTAAAGGAGAAGATCAAGGCTGCTGCTGAAGCTAAGAAAAGAAAATCTACAGATGGAGAAAGCTCTTCCAAGGGTCAATCTTAGAAAAACCAGCCTGGACATTTTGTTTTGGATTGAATGTACAACTATAAGTTGAATTTTCTTCTATATATCTTTACTGAACATTTAATGTGAAATGAAATTTCATATTCTGATCATAATATTGTGTTTGTTACTATTGATATATGTACTATGTATCTATTATCTCTAGTATTCAGTAGCTTAAATGGAATGTTCAGATTGAAATGGATTAGCTATTATAGAAAATAGTTCTTCAATTGAGGGGGAGTAAATTCCCAGCTCAGGTTGAAGGGAAGTTGGCAAATGCTCAGACTATATAGGTTAGCCTACAGATTGATCCAAAAGGATCTATAAATGTTATCTCTCTATACATAGCAAGTTAAGGGGGGAGATAGTAAGTTAAGGTTGAGAAAGCCAGAAAGGGGGAGATAGGTCCAGTACCAATGCTGGAGAAAGGGGGAGAAAAGGCCAGTGCAAATGCTTATGCTTAGGGTGTTAGGTCCTATGCTTCACAGTTTCTTTTTCTGTGATAAGATTTTTATTGTTAATGGACCTTAGCATTGAGGATGTTATTCCTTCTTCAAATAGGGGGAGATTGTTGGGAATATTGCCCTCAATATTACCTTGATTTGAAGAGGCATCACTCTCAATGCTAAGGACATATTGTATTTAACAAAGCTATACTTGTGTAAGATATACAGGCACAGGAGACTCAAAAGGAAGGGACAAACATGGCCTTAGATAAGAATACATCATCTACAACGAGATGAAGATCTGTCTCAGCATAACCGCTAAGACGATAGGTCAGAACCGCTGAGACGAGGAGCCGTCTCAGCGGATCCACTGGAGCAACCGCTGAGAAGGGGACTGGAGCTGCCGCTGAGAATGGAAGCTGTCTCAGCCCAACCGCTGAGACTGGATGCCGTCTCAGCCCAACCGCTGAGACAGATCCAAATGTGCTGACGGGATCTGCTTTTGGCGCAAATGACATTTGAGAGGGAAAAGCAAGTCCAATCAGCCCCATACTGTGTCAGGAGGATTGATATAGCCGTTGAAGCCTTCTGGGGGTATAAAAGAAGATGTTAGGGCACATCAAGGAGTACTGTTCTATTGAGAAGCTTTTGTTACACGCCGCAATCGAGCATTCAGGATTCAGCCAGTTGAAGTCATTCTCTACAGCTGAAGTTAATCTTCTAAGTGAGATTAGTTAGCTCTTCCTGTACAAACTCAAGAAGGGCAAGTTGATCTTCTGCTTTGCTGAAGGAGAAGAACAAGGGGATACAAATCTGAAGCTATTGTTTTCAGATCTGAAGAAAGGATCCAGAATACCTAAGAGTAAATCCTTTTGTCTTTTGTATCTAACTCAAACTCTATTACATCTTTGTAAGGCATTGTTGCCTGAGTAAAAGACTGTTGATCATGTGCGTAAAGCTGTGTTGACAGCTTGAGTGGTAGGACTTCTTGATAGGTCTGAGGTAGGAAATCTGTGGGATTTCTGAGTGGTAGGAGTTCATAATTCTGAGGTGTAGGGCTGTTGAGCCTGAGGAGTAGGGATGGTGAGCCTGAGGTGTAGGGCTGTTGAGCCTGAGGTGTAGGGCTGCTGAGCCTGAGTGTAGGGCTGCTGTGCCTGAGGTAGGATCACTCTTGATCTGAGAAGTTCTGAGGAACTTGTGGTGTAAGCTCAAGGAGCCGAGATTGGAGTTTGTGGCCTTGTCTAACTCATTGTTAGAAAGGTGAAGGGGGAAAGAGGACTACTCAAGACACCCTGTCTTGAGGAACCTCTATGCATCCTTGTGTGTTTTCTGTGCTTGTGTTTTCTGCAGCTAGAAACATTAGGTTTGAACAATGAAAATAAGTAGAACCTATTCACCCCCCCCCCCTCTAGGTATTATTGACTACACCTATATAAACTATCAGTGGTCTCCTATGGTGGAAGGGTGAAAATGGCGGGCTTCCCTGGCTTTTCCCACGAGAGGGATCGTCCTCCCGGAATCCTCCGTTAATGCTGCAGATTTCCTTCTTTAAATACTAAACAGGCGGAATTTTAGTCACGCACGGGCGAACGTACGGTCGTGCGTTACCCGTGCATTATTAAACGATTAAACTTGACTTGAAGAAGAAGCAGAAGCGCCCGTGCGTCTTACTCACGCACGGGTGAATCCGCCCGTGCGTAAGAACGCACGGACAAACCTAGAATAGCTAAAACTAAGAAGAAACAGGCGATCGTGCATTTTACTCACGCACGGGCAAACCGTTAGTGCGATAAAATGCACGACCAAAGTTAGATCGCCGGATTCCTTCCCAGATGAGAGCGCACGATCGCATCCGACCCTGCGTCAAGAAAACGCACGACCGTGCGTTATACACAGTCATGATTTCTGGAGAACGGGGTGATTCAACCACCTGTAAGCAAAGCAAACCAGCTGGGAATCCACCTCCAGCACCAATCAAACACAGAAAAAGGATTGGGGAGAACCATGTGCCTACCCCCAATGACAAGGAGCGCAAATGCACACCAAAACGGGCCTAAGAGTGCACTTAGCATGGAATAATGAGTATGAATGAAAACATGCCTAAAGTGTAGTGCATAGACTCGATAATCGGCCCAGATGAACCCATAAATGTGTAAATAAATGAGAATCATCAGTCTTCTTCATCAAGTTCTCTCAGACAAGAAAACAAGAACTTCTCTGTACAGAAATATAAGGCTTCTGCTTCTTCTTCTACATCTCACAGCAGCAAGCCAACAAGTGTACAGAGATTAACAGTATCTCAAGCATTTAACCCGTGCATTTTTTCTATCACTAGCAAGGGGTAATCATGTACAGATCCTGAAGAACACCAAAACATAGCATCTATTGTTATAGCTGTTATAGGATTCATACTACAGAATCCCAGTCTTCATTTTTTTTCTTACTTCTCTGTTCTAAATCTGTAATTGTAAGAGAGTCCTAAGAATCACTCTCCAGAGGATTAAGTTGGTTCTAAGTGTCTCCTTAGCAAAAGATTCGGTGGTTCTAAGAGTCTCCTTATCAAAAGACTTAGTGAGTGGTTCTAAGAGTCTCCTTATCAAAAGACTCAGTGAGTGGTTCTAAGATTCTCCTTTTCAAAAGACTCAGTGTTGGTTCTAAGAGTCTCCTTATCAAACTACTAAGGAACTTATATTTCAATCCTATGAAGGTGGTAGAAGAGTGGACTTCCCACATTTTGGGGACCACAACAAAATTCCGTTTCTTCTGTGTTGCTTTTCTATGCTGTCCCAGTTTACAATTTTCAATTTTTCTGTGATTACTTTATTATATATTGGTGTTGATGATTGTATAGTACTTAGTAGTTTTTATTGTGTGTGCATATTAGGATAAAAGTTTTAAGCCATCTATTCACCCCCCTCTAGAGAATACTCGGAGGACACACTGTGCACTTTCAAGGATTATGCCAATCCTCAAGATCCTGATGCTGCCCCTCCCGCTCCTTCGGGTGATTTTAAAGTGGAGGAGCGTTCCCCTTTTTCTGATAGAATTTGTTGTGAGCCAACTCCCCATGGCTTTAGAGAGCTAAGATTGCCAATGTTCACCAGAGAGAGCGATCCTAGATATCAACTTTAGGCTTTCGAGTCTGCAGTCGCTCTGAGGACTCTCTCAGATGTGAGTAAGTGTAAGTTGTTAATCACCTCTTTAGATGGGCGGGCAAGAGAGTGGTTTTATAAACTACCTCCCCAGTCCATCTCTTGCTTCACCGTCCTGAGGCAAGAACTTCATTTGAGGTTTGCCACCCCAAAGAATAGGAATAGTGGTCCTGATGCACTCTTCAAGATCAAACAAGGTGAAAGCGAAACTCTAGCTCACTTTGTTGATCATTTTTAGAGATAAATCCTTGGGATTAGGGATATAGATCCCTCACTGTATATGGTATCCCTGATGAATGGCCTACGGGAAGGACCTCTCAAGTTTGAGGTCACCACCAAGGAGATAAGATCTTATCAAGAGCTAATCAGCATCGTGAATAGGTTCATAGAAGGGGAGATCAGCAACCCCAAATCTGTTTCCAATCTAATATGCAAATCCATCCAGAATGGCTCCGCAGGTTTTCCTCCAGCCCCTCCATCAGCGAAGCCTTCGCGGTAAGAGTTCCAACCTCCGACCTAGAGAGGAAGGAACTTCCACCATTACCGTCCATACCAAGGACACCAGTAGTTTCATCCCCAAGTGCCTCTGCTACCAGCTCCAATCATTCTAGCACCGCAGCCAACACCTGTCCCTCAAATTCATTTTGTTCAGCCATCTCTCCTACCCTCCTCTTAACCATCCTTTAATGACTCTCAAAAGTCATTCACCGAGCTCAATGTTTAAATGAGCGAGGTAGTTCAGGTCCTCCAGAAGCATCCTTTTTATAATAGGCTTGCTCCCATGCAGTACGAGCCGAAGTCCAAAAATCTCTCTCTCTCTCTCTCTCTCTACTGCGAGCATCATTGAGAGAGAGGTCATTTAACCGAGAACTGCAGAGCTCTCTGAATGTTGGTAGAGATGCTTGTTAAAGAGAGAAAGCTGCAGGAGCTTGTGCAGAAGTGTGATCCTTCCAAATATTAAACCTCCAAGTGCAAGGAGGTAGAAGAAGTCCACTGGGAATGTGAAGAAGTTGATGACGTTGGCCCCCCTTGGCAGTATTGGTTATTCCAGCGAGTGCATGGATGCAAACGATGCGGGAGCTCTATTCCATCTCTTTTATATCCACGGGGGTGCAGGCTTAGAGTCCTCAAGGAATGCTAGTCTCACAAGAGTCTACAGATCAGAGGTCGCTACAACCTCATCTTCTTCTGCAGTCTGAGGGACAGTTACCTTCAGGAAAGAGGATCTTCCTCCAACTTCCAACACCTTCAACGATGCAGTCGTTATTAAAGCGGTAATTAAAAATTATACAGTGGAGAATAACTTGATCGACACTGTAAGCTCCGTCAACCTTCTCTTCAAGCCAGCCTTCGAAGCCCTAAAGATTGGAAAGACTCTCCTTTCCACTGAAAGGCCCCTCTATGGCTTCTATGGGGAGAAGAGGGAGGTAGAACGGAATGTCACCCTCTGGTGACCCTTGTAGGAATAATCAAGCTTGTCAAATTCATAGTCATTCAAGCTCCGAGTAGCTACAATGCAATCTTCGGAAGACTGATTCAAAATGAATATCACGCGGTGGTTTCTACCGAACAACTAGCAGTAAAGTTTGCAATGAATGGTAAGTAGTATCAGATCAGGAGCGATCCAAAGAAAGCTTGGGAATGCTATGACAAGTCAGTCAATGTGACAGAATCCTTTCCTCCTCAGGTAGCTGAGACCTCTTTAGCTCCTCAAGTCCCCAATCCAGCTGAAGTCGCAGAAGAGGTCGCTGAAGAAGAAGCTAGAGATGAAGATTGCTTGGAACCTTCCCAAGCAACTCAATCCATGCCAATCAGCAAATGAGATGAGAGCAAGAGCTTTCCATCAATGCTGAGCCACATAAAGATGATTAGAGTCAACTCATGTCCTGCCTTCTAAAGAACCTGGATGTATTCGCCTGGTCAGCAGATGACATGCAAGGAGTTGATCCAGATGTCGCTTTCCACCACCTCAACATAGATCCAAATTTTACTTCAATCAAGCAAAAGAAGAGGGAGGTTGCAGTGACTTTAGCTAAGCCCATCTAGGAGGAGGTGGAAAAGCTCCTCAAGGCCAAGTTCATTCAAGAGATTCAATACCCAGATTTGGTGTCGAACGTTGTAATGGTAAAAAAGGCCGGTGGGAAATGGCGTATGTGTGTGGACTTTACTAAACTTAATAAAGCATGCCCTAAATATTGTTACCCCTTGTCTCGAATAGACTCTTTAGTTGATTCCGCGGTTGGGTATTCTTGCATGAGTTTCTTAGATGCATTCTCCAGCTATCACCAAATTAGAATGCATAAGCCAGATATCCCTTACGCCTCATTCATCACGAATGACAGTTGCTTCTGCTACCTCGTAATGCCTTTTGGGCTAAATAATGTTGGTGCTACCTATCAAAAATGATGGACATCATTTTTAGAACTCAAAGGGGATACAATTTAGAGGTTTAGGTCAATGACCTTCAAATAAAATGCAAAATCTTCTCAACTCACCTTGGCGATCTAAATGAAACATTTGCAACCCTCCAGACCTTCACTATGAGGTTGAACCCGTTGAAATGTGTCTTCAGAGCTAGCAAAGGGAAGTTTCTCGGCCATCTCCTCACCTCAGAGAGGTTGGAACCGAATCTTGATAAGGTGAAGGCTATCCTAGACATGTTACCTCCCAAATCATCTAAGGAAGTTCAGCAGCTAGGTGGAAGCATGGCATGCCTGAGTTGTTTTATCTCTCGCTCAAGGGATAAGAGCGCTCCTTTCTTCAAGACTCTCCGTGGAGTAGCTAAGTTTGAATGTACAAAGGAGTGTGATGATGCTTTCAACCAACTCAAGAAATAGCTAATATCAACTCCTTTACTCCAAAGCCCAAACGAAGGAGAAGAGATTTTCTTGTATTTTGAAGTTGACTCTGATGCCATCAGCTCCGTGTTAGTTAGGGAAGAAAGAAGAGGCAATTCCCAGTCTATTATGTGAGTAAAATCTTGAAGGTTGCAGAAACCCGGTATCCAATCCTTGAGAAGCTGTCCTTAATGCTCGTGGCCTTCCCACGAAGGCTAAGACCTTATTTTCAAGCTCATTTTTATTCAGGTTGTCATCAATCTCCTATTAAAAAGTGTGCTGGAGAAGCCAGAACACTCAGGTAGATTGTCCAAGTGGGCAATAGAGCTCAGCGAGTTTGATATATCTTATATTCCCAGAGTAGCAATCAAGGCCCAGGTGCTAGCAGATTTCATGATTGATGCAAAGGAGGCTAGCCTATAAAAGTGGTTGGAACACCTCTTGCTTGGATAATTTTCGTCGATGGAGCTTCAGGGAGAAATTCATCTAGAGCTGGAGTTATTTTAATCAACCCAAATGGGGTCAGATTAGATTAAGCTCTAAAGTTCTACTTTCCAACAACGAAAAATCAAGTGGAGTATGAAGCCTTACTCGCTGGTCTTAGATTTTCAAGAGAGCTAGGTATTGAAGATTTCCAGGTTAAAATTGATTCCCTAGTAATCGCATCTCAAGTGAATGGAACCTTCTAGATGAGATATCACAATTTGAAGCAATACCAAGCTCTGGTAAAGAATGAGATAGGCAAATTTAAGAGCTTCACTATCCAACATATTCTAAGAGAAGAGAATGTGGAAGCTGATGAGTTAGCCAAGTTTGGTCTCCTTTTAGGAGGAACCACTTCGGAATTGTTCCACACGGCTATTGAAGAAGGACATATTATGTAGATAGATCAACGTCCATCTTGGATGGATCCCTTCATCCTCTACCTCTCAACTAGAGAGCTTCATTTGACGGTGAAAGATAAGAAAAGATTTAAACTTAAAGCAGCTTATTACTATCTTTTTTAAGGGGTGCTTTACAGGAAGACTTTTCTCTCAACCTTGGCAAGGTGTGTCTCTGAGGAAGAAATTCCAATTGTTCTTTGAGAAGTTCATTCAGGAGAGTGCAGCAGTCACTCGGGAGCTAGAACTTTACAAAAAAGAATTCTAAGGAAAGCTTACTTCTGGCATCAAATAAGGAAGGATGCAGAGAAGTTCGCCAAGAAATGTGTTCAATGCCAGAAATTTGCTCCTCTTTATCATCCACCGGCTCAACAGCTCAAGTCAATAGCAACTCTATGGTCAATTGCGGTTTGGGAGATGGATCTAATTCATCCTTTTGCCTTTGTCTAGTGGACAGCGTAAGTTTATTCTGGTAATGATCGACTACTTCAGCAAGTGGATTGAGCAAAATACATTGGCAAAAACCACTACCCAAGTCGTAAGGAATTTTATCTGGGGATAGTATGCAGACAATTCCTATGGCAATTATCACAGATAATGGTCCTCAATTCAACAATTCTAGCCTTATAAACTTCTATGACCATATCAGCATTGAGTTACGGTTTGCTTCTATGCATCATCCTAAGAGTACCGACCAGGTAGAAGCTGCCAATAAACTAAAAATCAATCTCTTGAAGAAAAAAGTGGAGAACCTTGGAGGAAATTGGGCAGAATAATTACCTTCGATTTTATGGGCTTTGAGGACGACCCCAACCTCAGGTAATAGAGAGACTCCTTTCAAACTATCTCATGGCTCCGAAGCTCTTATTCCAGTTGAGTTTGAAGTAAGAAGTCCGAGGGTATTACTAAATTAGCAGAATTATGATAGTTGGATGGAAGGAAATGATGAAGAGCTAAAATGCAGTATCGACCTCATTAAAGAGCTGAGAGATACAACAACAATCAGGCAAGAGGAGGTAAAGAGTAGAATGGCCAAATATTTTGACAATAATGTTAGAGTTAAAGAGTTCGTTGTCGATGATCTTGTCCTCGAGAAGGTTGACGCAGCAGCAAGATCTGGTTCAGTTGGAATGCTCAATCCAAATTGGGCAGGGCCATTTGTTATCAAAGAAGTGCTCAAAAATGGTGCATATCGTCTCCAAACTTATGAAGGGGAAGAACTATCACATACTTGGAGTGGTCACGATCTCAAGTGTTTTTTTTCTTGAAAGCTTGTACTTGTTATTTCTTTCTTTCCTTTTGTTTGCAAGCATTATGCTGATATGGTTGTAACCTTATGTTGTGCATATATGATGAATAGAATATGACTTTGGTTTTTGCAAAACCTTTATGTGATGGATTAGAATTAGGCGGGCGTTTTTGAGGAGTTTCGCAAGTACTCCTACTTCAAGGAACTAACCGTTATCCTATTGAAAGATAGAAGTAACAATCTTTCCTTATTTCGAAATATCAACGATTATGCCCCAGCTATGACGCCGAATTTTATTGATTTTTAAAAAGAAAAGGAGAGTTTTGCAAGTTTTGGGTTTGAAATGCTTTTGTTTAATTAATCCAAACTAATCTTCGATAAAGACAAGTATACCTTATCGTGTATAGTACAAGATATTTTGGTTTAGAAAATATCGAGGTCCTATATTTCCGCGGATCCTGTTGATTATTCTTATTTATAAGGAATGAACTATTATTTTATCAGAATAAGCTTTGATTTGATTTATACTATTTAGAGAGCGATAATATAAGAAAATACATGTTAATATTTTAAGCGGATATAAGTGTGTTTAACAATGCAAATTAAAAGACATATAAAATGCAGAAATAGTATCCGTCCCAACCATCTTAATCAAGCGCTAAGAAGTACTTAGCCTCTCATCCGGGATAGGGGTGGTAATAAGAACTTGAAATAAAGCTAAGTTACAAAAACGAAAATACTATCTCATACACACACGCACTCTACTTAAATGAAGGAAAGCGTAAAAATTAATCTCATACACTCACACACTCTACAAAAATGAAAGAAAGCATAAAAATTAATCTCATACACTCACACACTCTGACATAATGAAAAGAAGATCCAAATGAGAAAAAGAATCTATTTTATTTTCAAAATAATCATTACAACTAGACTAGAAAAGTGAAAATTACAAAAGAACTAATACTTAAATGCATAAAAAAACTCACATTCACTCAAAATAATTCAACAAAAGTTAAAACACTCTCAAAATCTTGATGGAAATGCTTCAGCTGAGCCCCTCTATTTATAGGGAAAATTTTAAAATTACACGCCCTGGGTCACGAGCTTGACAGAGGCATGACTTCTGTTCCTGCTGGGAAGATAGGCTCAGCTACACTCTGAAAGCATTTGACCAGGAAAATGGCTGCACACGGGCATGACTTGAGGTGTCACGGGTGTGACTTTGGGAGGAAAATGTCAGATTCAATTGGGGCGTGGCGGCTTGCGTGTTTGCTTACTTCTGGAAGGATTTGATGGGTCACGACCTTTATCACAGGCGTGTCATTTCAAAAATTGATGGGATGGGGAGCCGATCGATGGGTCGTGGAGCCCATCGACGGGACGGAAGGTCAATCGACGGGATGGGAGGTCGATCGACGGGAGGTGAAGTTAATCGAGAAGTACACGGGTGTGACCATGGAAATCGACAGGATTGTAAGCTGGTCGACGGGACACCAAGCCGATCGGCGGGATGGGATGCTGATCGATGCTGAGAAGGCTGGAAATTGGAATTTTAAGATTACACGCCCTTGGTCACGGGTGTGGCCGAGGGCGTGACCTAACAAAAAATGCCAAAATTACTGAAAATTTGAAAAAGCTAAGTTAGTAAGAAAAATAATAAAATAAGTAATTTATTCATTAATTTACATAAAATATTTACAATATTACTTAAGTTTATAAAAGAAACTATACTAAAAATGCGTATATTTTAATACTTATCAAATACCCCTAAGCTTAAGCTTGTTAATCTAGAGCAAAAGTAAGAGAGATCCATACAGGATTAACAAAAGTTCTAATTTTTGGCTATCGTTTAATTTAATCATAAGAGACTGAAAATAAAAAACCGGAGTATAAAGAGTTAAGTCCAAAATTATGCAAATGATTTAAGTAGAGAGAAATGTCTTAGCCAAAAGACTTCTTGATTAACAAAATAGCAAACAAAATTGTAATCATTAGTTAACGAGATTTGATCGAAATTATAAGAACCATTGTTTTAAAGAAATGCGAAGGAAATAATACAAGTTAATAATTATGCTCTCAAATGATTTTTTGAATTATAACTAGATACAATAAATTGGCTAAAGGAAAGGGGGTAAATAGCTTTGGCAAAAAGAAGAGTACTTGAATTAGGGATGATGGATTTTATCCTACCACCCCTACTTTTTAGGTTCTTAGGTGCCAACAGTGGTTTACGTTGGAATTTTGTTTTCTTGGGTGCCTATGTTTACAGAATGAATTCTTATTCCCATTGACATAAGATCTTTTTTCTTCTTCTATTTTTCATGCCAAGCTAAATGGGTGCATACAAGGGGTTTTCAAGAGAAAGTCCAGAATAATAAAAAAAAGGTTTGAGAGAAACCTTAGTAAATTTAATATTCCTAGATTCCTAAAGGCATAAAGTAGAGATAATTAAGGTCTAAGGTTGTTTTACTAACATAATACGCATGCCTCTATTTTAGATGAATTAGAAGTAGTGCATGAAAATAAAGCCTCTATTTAAATTAGAAACATAAGATATTCTTTAAAACTTAACCCCGAAAATTTAAATCTATCAATCTTAGATAAACGAACGAATAACAAAACTAGGTATTATGAAAAGCCACAAATAGATATTCTCGAAACTAAATGCTTTAAGAATAAAGGTAAAGTAGGGGGTTTATTATATTTTTGGAATTTTCTAAGTTTGGTACTATGAAATAAACTATTTTTTAATTTTTTAAAATTTTTTGGTTTTGCAAATTTTTTTGAAATTTCCAAGTTTATATTTTTGTTTTTGGGTTTTTTTATATTTCTAATTTAAAAAAAAGGTATAAAATAAGAAATAAAATGCAGAAAAAATTAAAAGGGAAAAGGGCACATACCTTATTTGGAGACAGGGTGACTGCAAGAACACCTACAAAACACGTTTAAATAAAACTATACAAAATAAAAATAATTGTTTTTGTGAAGTTTTTATGTTTTATTGATTTTATTGATTTATTGTTCGTTTTCTTTTCAAGGATTATAAGAAAAAGAGAAATATTTTTGTGGTTTTAATTAGTTTTGGTGTTCCCGAGGTCTACCCGGTGAAGGTGTTGGGGAAATGATTTATCTTAACCACTAGAAATGAGTAGAAAATGAATTCTCATAATGAAAAATTAGTTTAAGTAAATATGCGTCGAATAGTAATCGACGCAACGTCGAAGTGAAGTCGACGTACCTATCAAAATGAGTCGAAGTAACTCTAAACAGAGTTCGACGTAACTGTAATCGACGTAACTCTGATTTCTAATCAACGCACGTCGATTTCTATGACATTCAAAAACGCGCCAGATCTCCTTCCTTTCTTTCTGTAGATCTGAAATTATGGAATTGTATTATTCTCTTATAGCCGTTCAGAATTAAATCTTTCCTTCTAATTGATTCCTGGCTAATTTGATTAAGATTATTACAGATGTTATTTGAAAATTGAATGACTTCTTTCCTTCTACAGAAATATTAATTATGGAAGATTTCTCTCTTACCATTTCTCTGGAAGCTAATTGATTATTCTCCTATAGAAATATCTTTGAATAAACAGAGCTATAAATACACAAGGAGGTCGGCAAAGAAAAAGCACAAGTGATCCACTCCATTTTTGAAAAAGAGGAAAAGCTCCCAAGAGAAAAGAAAGAGAAAATTGAGAAAAGTGAAAGAGTGCTGCAGCAAGAAAAAGCCTTCTTCTTCTTCTTCTTCTTCTTCTTCCTTCTGAAGTCATACAGCTGCAAATTTCTGAAAGCTCTCACTGAAAGAGAGAAAGGCCTACAATCTCCTTCTCACTATAGAAGAGAGATTACATTCACTATACTTGTGCTTCTAATCTTCTTGCTAGGAAGAAGATTCCTTCTTGCATAAATTGTTTCTTATTCTTCTTCTTCTTCTTATTCTTATTTCAATTTCAATAGTGTAAAAGAGTTTTAAGAATCTCTCTTCAAAAGATTCAGTTGTAGTGGTTCTAAGTGTCTCCTTATCAAAAGACTCAGACTGGTTCTAAGAGTCTCCTTATCAAAAGACTCAGTACAAGATAGTGAATTCCTACCAAGGGGGTAGAAGAGTGCACTACCCAAAGTTTGGGGAACCACTATATTTCTGTGTGTTGTACTGTGATTTTCTTTTTGCTATTTGCTTAATTCTGGCTGGTGTGTGGGAAGCTTAAAACTGTGAATATTATATATATATATTTTTGTTAACTTTGCACAAAATATTTTTTAATCTCTATTCACCCCCCCCCCCCCCCCCCCCCCGTCTAGAGAATTCTAGTGAGGTTAACTGTGCACTTTCAATTGGTATCAGAGCTAGGTTGATCAAAAAGGGGTAACTCCTTGATCAAAAAGATCCTACCTCATATATATATATTTCTAAAATTTTTTTATGGCACAAATCAAAGATTATGCTTCCACCAGACCACCAATGTGCAATCTTGAAAAGTTTGCACTTTGGAAAACAAGAATTAGGATCTATATGAATTCTATTGATGAAGAAATGTTTAATGTTATTTTGACAGGTCCTCCCAAGCCTTATTGAATGGACTCAAGTGGTAAAGTGACTCAAACACTTGTCCCAAGGGCTGAGTGGACAGATGATGAGAAGAAGGCAAGAGCATGTGATGCGAATGCTGTGAACATTCTTGTCTTAACCCTCTCAGATGAAATCTTTCAAAAGTTTGTTGACTGTGAATCAGCCAAAGAAATCTGGGAGGCTCTTACAAAGATAGTAGAAGGAAGTGCTGATGAAAGGAAAGATAGGAAGGCTCTATTGATCTCCCAATATAAGAACTTTCAAAAGAAAAATGAAGAAATCATATCTGAGATGTATGACAGATTCAGTCTGATTATCAATCAATTAAGGAACTTGGATAGAGAGATCTCTCTCACAGAGATCAATGACAAATTATTAATGAGTCTCCCAAGTTCATGGGACTCAAGAATATGGGCAATAAGAGATACTAGAGGACAAAAGGAAATCTCAACAGATGCCTTCTTAGGAAAACTCAAATCCTATGAGCAACTACTGAAAACCAGAGAAGAGAAGGAAAGAAGGGAAAACACTCCAACCTCCTCAAAAGATATAAACATTGCATTAAAAGCAACAGAAGAAGAAACCCCTGTTATTGAAGAAGAATTATTCAGCCTCCTGGCCAGAAGATTCAAGAAATGGGTCAGGACAGATGGGTCTAAAAGGAGAGAGTCAAAACCAAGGTATGATAAGACTCCTACCAAAGAAATTATTTGCTACTCCTGCAGGAAAACTGGACATATTGCTCCAGAATGTCCAGAAAATGCTGAGAAAAAGAAAGATCTCAAGACAAAGGGAAAGAAGAAAGAAAGAGGCTTCATTGCAGAAGCTTGGAGTGAAACAGATTCTGAAGACAACACTTCATCTAAAAGTGACAATGAGGAGTCTAAGCAAGAAGACCTATGCTTAATGGCTCTTGGAAGCTCAGAAAAAGAATGTGTTGCTGAATCATGGAGTGAAACAGGATCAGAAGGAAGCATCTCTTCTGAAGATAAAAAAGAAAATTCAACAACAAAAGCAAATAACCTTATTCTCATAGAGGAATCTGAGGATAAGGATGAGGTAAGCATTTTTGATGAAATAGATTTTCTATGTGATGATTTCAAAAATGATTTTAAAGGATTCTGTTTAGATCAACTAAAAGCTAAACAAGATATTAAGGATCTAAAAGAACAAATTAATATGAGAAATATAGAGGATACAGGTTCAAAAACTTATGAACTAAGGACTAAAATCTATAAAATAGAAAAGGAAATAGAAAGTGCTAAAATAGAAAATCAACTCCTTAGGAATAAGGTATCCCAGGCAAAAGCTTTTGAAGAATCAATAAAAGTCAGAAGCCAAACACTTAATGAAATCACTGAAAAACAAACAGTAAGATCTAAGAATCTAGGACTAGGGGCTGATCCTTCAACCAGTTCAATATCATCTTCCAAACCTGCTTAGATGAGCCCTGTTAAATTTACTAAACCCATCAAATCAACAAACTTAGAAGAAGACTCACAAAACAAAGAAGACTTCACCTCCAAGGAGATGAACCATTTTGATGAATCATCATCATACCATTCAGAAGAAGAAGCACAAACTCATTCTGAGAAGGCAACTGGCCAAAAGAAACAACTCATTAAGAAACAAAAGAAAAAGGGAAAAATAAAATATGTAAAAACACTATTGCGTCGACTTCATATCGACGCATGAGTGATAGTATGTCGAACTCTACTCGACGCAATCTCTCAGAAACTTCGACCTCAAATCGACGCATGAATAAAATTGCGTCGACTTATAATCGACGCAACTACTTCCATGCATCGATTCCAGATCGACGCAATCTAGAGGAAGCGCCGAATATAAATCGACGCAACTCTCAACATACGTCGAATACCTATCAACGCATAAAACCTCAGAGTAACATAAAATTAGGACATATCTATCCTTCAAAAATTTTCTATCTTAACCCCCATTTAGGACCCATTCATCCTAATCTAAACTTCCATCCTAATCAACAATTTTATCCTAATCAACACTCAAATTACCATAATCTAAAAACAAACAGGTGTTATATCTGTAATAAAACTGGCGACATTGCCAAACAATGTTGGCACAATCAATCTAATTATGTATAAAATTAGTCCAAAGCTGTCTTAGAAAACCATAGGATTAGGAAGTAATAATCTCTCAAGAAAAACCTAGAATTAAAAAAAAAAAATTAAAGTCACGTCGATTCCTTGATCGACGCATCGTCTATAACTAAAACTGTTAAATATAATCGACGCATACATCAAACTGGAAACCCTAGCATCTCAATACTGAAACATGCGTCAAGTTCCATTCGACGTAACGTCGACTTCACGAAAATGAGCGGCAATACGAAATTATTTTCCATCCCATCTACTGTAGTACCGAATAAACCTCGAGTTGTGTCTCGTTTTGACGCTTCACTTGACTCAAATACACTCTTCAGTTAGGTATCTACACGCTCTCGGATCTCTCATTCCTCTCAGTCCAGTCATCTTTTCCTCTATCTCTCTGACCAAAATGGCACCCAAGATCAATTCTGGTTTCGACATTGATCTTGATTCCTTCAAAGCCGCCGCCAAAAACTACAAAAGCATTATAGCTATTTTTACTGAAGCCAGTCTGAATAAACTCATCTCGACAAGATGCAGACTCGTGGAAGTAGAACTTACTGAGTTGATTAATAATGCACAAATATCTGAACATGGAGAGATTGCAGGAACAATCCATGAAACACCTGTTTAAATCTCAACATAAAATCTTAGGGACACCTTTGACCTACCATCAGGTACATACCAACACCATCCTTGTTCAAACCCAAAAAGAAAAAAGGAAATTAACTAAATCTCCACCATCATTCCTTTATCAGGTGGTGAACCTGTGGAACTCACCCCTGAAGAAACTAGAAATTTGTTAACCACCATGAGATTCTCCAAAGATAGAGCAATCAACTTGAAGAAAATAGATTTCTCTGATGAATACAGGCTCCTGGCAGACATAGTAAGAAAAATACTACTATGCAAATTCTCTGCCCATGATGCAGTGCCCAAGCAGCAACTGAACATAATGGGGGCCCTTGTGCTGAAAAAGAAGATTGACTGGGCCAATTACTTGCTAAATATGATAGGCTACAAATATTCTCATAAGGAGAATGCCTTTATGAGGATAATGAGACAAGTACTCAGACACTCCTATCCTGACCTATGTAGGTCAAAAGATATTCCCATTCCCCCTGACAAAAGAATATCCATAGCACTCTTCTCCAAATGGGACAGGCGGATCCCAAAGCCTGGATCCCAACCTGAAAGACCCTCTTCACCACCTGCTTCTCCTCCTCCTATGGACTCATCTGTTCAACCCACCTCTATTCCTCCTCCTCCTCCTCCATCAAACACACCTCACCTTCTTACCACAACCACTAATCTCAGTAATACAGTCATCTCTCCACCTTCATCCCCTCCACCATTATCTCCTCCACCAACACAACCTGAACCATCCTCATCCACACAAGCACTCCTTCTCCAGTGCATTCAACATGCAACCCATAAATTTCAGGCCATGCTTGATGGGCACTGCTCCCAACTTCACTCCTCCATCATGCACATGCAAACCCAAATCGATGGGGTCAATGCCTCTGTGCAAAGCTTGAAGTCCTCTATCTCTTCATCTAGGGTCACTAAGTTTTTCTTAACCTCCTTACCTAATAAGGTCAAGAAGGGGGAGAAGTTAGATTAAGAACAGCTCTCCAGTCACAAATCTCACTCACGCAAATCCCCTCCAACATCAAAATCTGGTAGTCCTGCTCTTCTTAAGACCATTGGAAATGAAAAAGTACCTGAGCTACATACTAATGAACATATAACAGATGTACTTCTTATAGAAAGAGAAGCTGAACCACAAGTAGTTGTATATTAAAGGGAGGCAAGTAAAGTAGAAAAAGATGTTGAAAAGGAAGCTGTTGAAACAGCAAGAGAATTGAAGGATCCTTCAACTCAGGGGGAGCCAGATGATGATATGGCTGAAGCTAATTCTAAAACTGAAAAAGAAACTGAGAAGGAAGCTCAGGGTTAGGGGGAGCTAAATAAAGATACCATCATAACTAATGTAGAAGTTGAAAAAGAAAAAGAAAAAGAAAAAGAACTGAAGGAACCCTCAACTCAGGGGGAGCAGACTGCTTTGAATCAGGGGGAGCTGAATGAACATCTTGCTACTGAAGAGCATGAAGAGGAAGGGCAACTCACCCCTATAAGAAGACCTGATTTCCCTTTAGTATTCTCTAGGAAGAGAAAAACTCATCCTATTCCTCCTAAGTAACTTTTTCCAAACAGCATAAGTAGTTTACAATTTTGATCCTAATTCTCTGAAAATGATTTTGTATGTGAATATACATGTCTTTCCTTTCTTCTGATTTCCTAATATATCTCTTTCCTATAAATATGCTTTGATGTGTTGATTAAAGCTGATAAAATTTCTCTCTGATCAAGGTTAAGATAAATAGGGGGAGATGATGCGATAATTCGGCAAGTGCACCGGTCGCGCAAGTAATAATAATGGGGAAAATCCCCGAGTGTCGGTCTCTTGAGGAACACAGTAAGGTGGAGTTAGGTTTCGAGGAAGGACTTGAGATTGAAGTCCTTAAATCGGATGGAATGCGGGGGAGTTGGGTTGGCTTTTGGAAAATAAACTAAAAGCTATCAACTACTCCTATGCAATGTCGCTATGCAATGCTTCGCTTGGCGGGATGGAGACTAGGCAGGCCTTGAGCGCGCTGCATCGAAAGGGCGGATGGACGAGTAGGCAAGCGGAATCGAACTGTGCAGGCCTTGAGCGCACTGCTTCGTTAGGCGGGATGGAATACGGGCCGCGATGCCACGCTTCGGTAAGAGGATGGACGAGTAGGCTAGCGGAGTGAGGGTCGCAAGCACCTCTTCGACAAGCACGCCACTAGCAATTGCTAGTGCGGCACACGAACGTGACGGTGGAATGGAAATGGACGGCGGCGCACCTCAAGCAACTCAAATAGATAAATTACACAAACACATAGACATGAAATATATATGTAAATATAACTAATTCAAGTGCCACTTCATCATAATAATGAGATCTAAAACATATACACATCAATAAGAGAAGAATAAGGCAAGAAATCGACCGAATCCGAAGTCTCGTTGTAGATTCACGGTTGGAATCGCCGGGTTGTCAATCCGCGTCCAAGCTCGGTCCGCAACTACGTCCGGGGTAGAGAGAGCTGTCACGACTCTGCAATGGACCCGTCTTCTTCGTGTCACGATCCGGTAGAGGTTGCAAACTTCCTCTTGCTCGATGGAGATGGCGGCTAGATCTCCCTTTGAAGCTCTTGGATGAAGGAGGAGGCCGAGAGGAAACTTCGGCTCAAGATTGGCGTGAAGAACAAGCCCGGAGCACCTCCAGATGGTGGGCGGCGGTGGAGGGGCGAAGTCGGGCGAAACTGGAGCAGAAAATGGCAGAAAACAGCGAGCGATCTGACCTAAATCGCGAGCAGCGGAATTTATAGGCGCTGGAATTAAACAGTGCGCACGGTCATTGGCGCACGACCACTGGTCGTGCGCACTAGAATTCGGTGATCGTGCGCTCTGCCTGGACGGAGCCTGCAAAGACAGAAATTATAAAATAACATGTTCGCACGACCAGTGGCGCACGACCGGTGGTCGTGCGCACTATCGTAGGTGGTCGTGCGCACTGGTTGAAACAGAACTCATGAAATTGATGCTAAGTGCGCACGAACAGTGGCGGACGACCGGTGGTCGTGCGCACAATCGTAGATGGTCGTGCGCACTGCACCAAACAGAACTCATGAAAAAGGATTAAGTGCACACGATCAGTGGCGCACGACCAGTGGTCGTGCGCAATAGAACCGGTGATCGTGCGCAGTGTTCCTGTGCACGATCACCGGGAACACCTGCATGACTCCTAATCCAGCACAACCACGAATCTAGCCACTGAAAGTGGCACCTAACAGTACATGAAAACTAATGATGTAGATAAATAAGAGATAACACCAAAACGGGCCTAGAAGTGCACATAGCAAGTGATAACAAATATAAGCTAAAACAAGGCTAAAGTGCAGTGGAATGACTAGATAAACGGCCCAGATGAGTCCATATATGTGTATATAATCGGGACTCATCACACCCCCAGACTTACCTGTTTGCGCGTCCCGAGCAAACAAATTCAATGCGAATGGGGAAAGAAAAGTAGATGGCTTAAAACTACAATACAGAGTACCATGCGAAGTCGCATGCTCGCGTGCATAAGAAGAATAGTAGAGAAGATTTCTGATTATATAAACAGTTTATATATTTCTAAAAGAGTAAAAGATTTTACAACTACTCAAAATGGTGAACAACGGTGAATCATTCGGTCATGCATACGGAGAAAGTAAACTAAGCGCTGAGACGAGCATTGCTCAAGATCGGGATGCGGGAAAAACTCCACTGAAATCCATCAGTGTCGGTGACCATAAGCTTGCCCGGTCACATTCTCTCCACGGCACTGGTTTGACTCAAATGCGTGAATCAATAGGACTTTAGGTTTTAAATGGGGCTTGGGTTTAGGTGAGGTTAAACAAAGATAAAAACGATGGCTCAAGCACTAAACCCAAATGAGCTAATGCAGGAAACTATCCTCATTCACCACACAAACACGCGGGTACACAACACCCCCAGACTTGGACTTAACAACATGGGTGCGTGCACCGCCTACTCCCAAACATAAATCTCAAACAGATTTTTTTCTTAATCAAACTTTTCATTCTTCTTTTTCTTTTCAAATCTTTCTCTTCTTTTCTTTTTCTTCTTTTCTTTTTCTTTCTTTAACAATTTCAGCAAATTTTTAAAGATGCACAACCACATTTTCACAATGTACTACCACAATCAACACCACCAATTTGAAATTTAAATAAAATGCTTGCTTTTTGGGTGTGCGACTAGGATTGGAGTTTAGGCTTTGGTGAACAATAGTGGGGCTGAACCAAAAGAATGGGGTAGGCACAACTGGGCTAGCGAAGAAATAGCGGTAGGGATAGGCACAAAGGCTCAACCGGGCCAAAATGATGGCCTATATCACATTCACACAATTGACTAACTGTATACCCATGCTTCAAGAATCGCTTGGGGTAAGTTCTAGCCACCGAGAAAGATTCTCCTTTCTCCCGACTCAAGCAATACGAATCTAGCGATCGTTTACACACATCCCTATGCTACCGTTTGATTCCACCGAATTCACCATTTGAGTAGAGTAAACAACATTTACACTAATAAGAAAAATATAAAACCATAAGTATAAAGAGAAGTCTACTCTACACAAATTTCTATGCAACCGAGCACTCGACTAGGAGCACTACTAGAGTCAACATTTTACTCTGCTACATAGTCCTAAGCCATCACCTAGATTTTCCCACATAAGCAGAAGAATTAAATTCACTACAGAGCTTGCATACAAATGAGTACGCGCTCAAGTGGGTGCTGTGGTGTGCAAAGAAAATAAACAAAACATGTTAAATGAAATCTTCCAGCATGCAGTGCAATAGTGCACGTGAGCGGGTAAACAAAACTACTCTCCCCCAGACTTAAACTAAGCAATCCACAAAATATATGACATGAAAATCAGAAAAGGCTAGGGAAAGAGAGTACCCAGTGCTCAGAAATGAGCACACCAGAAGATTGGCGTGTAAGCTAAGACAAAACTGCAGCATCCACCATCCAGAAAAAGATACCTGCAGGGGTCAGCTCCGCAAAAACAAAAGAATAATGACAAACTAAAATAAACTACAGCTAACTAAACATGATTAGAAGAAATAAAAATGCAGAAAAGAAAGATAACTACTGGGGTTATTGTCATCCCAGCACGACTTATTCTAAATTAAAACGGTTCTAGCTAACGGGCCTATGAAAAAGAAAATGCACAGGTAACTGTTCTAATATGCGCATCGGTAGCGGGTACCGATACGGAGACAGAGCAGTCACCCCTCTACCTAAATATAAATACCTGCTCCTCACAGGTAGAGGGTAGAGAATGTAAGAAAAGGAGGAGGCCTGGTCCTCACTCATCTCAAAAAACACATCCTTGCCTATCAAGGTATCGTCACCAGGGAGGCAGCAGGAGGAAAAGGCAATGAGTGGAGCTTCCTCAACGGAGGGGGAATAAACCTCCTCACATATGAGGATACACTCATCATTGACTTGAGCATCATGCTCCAAGTCCTCCTGATGTACCTGTGAAGACTCAACCTGCACAGGCTCAGATGAAGAAAGGGGATCAAGAAATAAAGAAGACGAAGAACATAAATAAACATCAATCGGGGGAGTGATCCCGATCTCACTCCCATTAGGTTGGGTAAGTAAAATAATGTTTGCATTGTCATCAATGCTATAAGGTTCGGCGGGATCAACAGTGGCCATGCCTAAGATTTGGACTTCCTCCACCGGTGCTGAGGAAAACTCCTCCGCACCTAGAAGGTTGTCCTCCTCCATAGGAGTAGGCATAATACTAAGATCAACCGCCTCCTCTTGTGACACATCATCGACAATGTCGTCAGAGACGAATGTAGTATGCACAACAGGGGGAAGAATAGTGCTCGGATAAAAGTCGAGCACCGATTCCTCACAAAGAATCGAATCCACTAGAGGTGGTGGATGCACATGGAGAATAGGCTCAGCAATGTCGGTGCATAGATCAGCCGCACATCCAGTGACCGTATCCATGCCATTCCCTTCAAGATGTGAAGGTGACAAAGACACATAACCGGATGTTGAAGGTGTGCCGCCAGAGTTAGGAGTTGGGACGATCCGGATATCCGGCTCGTCATCCTCGTCCAATTGGCGAAGATACTCGGCACAGTCCTTCAAGACATGATCAGTGCTCCGACAAAACCAGCACTGCCTTGCGGGACTCTTTGGCACAGCGGGGGCTGAAGCCGAAAAGAAGTAAGACGATAAAGGCTCAGCAGAGTAGCCATAAGACTTACGTGCACCATATGAAGTATCAGACGAAGTCGGTGCTCCATATGCTGGGCTATAAGAATTATGCCTACTATTCTCCGTAGGGCATTCATCACTAGAGTGGGAGGTAGCTCCACACCAACGGCAACAGAAATTAAGATGTGCCCACATAGTGCGAAGATAAAACGATTCAAATAAAAAAACACTATTGTGCGAAATACCACACCTAACAAAAATTACTAAAGCAACCTAATTAAAACAGGAAAATGGAATAAAAATGAAATAAAACAAAAAAAATGCAATTACAAAAGGAAGGGCTTCTCTCTCAGGTTTTCCCTCTCCAGAAAACTCACACGACTGTGTTCCCCGGCAACGGCGCCAAAAACTTGATGCGATAATTCGGCAAGTGCACCGGTCGCGCAAGTAATAATAATGGGGAAAATCCCCGTGTGTCGGTCTCTTGAGGAACACAGTAAGGTGGAGTTAGGTTTCGAGGAAGGACTTGAGATTGAAGTCCTTAAATCGGATGGAATGCGGGGGAGTTGGGTTGGCTTTTGGAAAATAAACTAAAAGCTATCAACTACTCCTATGCAATACCGCTATGGAATGCTTCGCTTGGCGGGATGGAGACTAGGCAGGCCTTGAGCGCGCTGCGTCGAAAGGGCGGATGGACGAGTAGGCAAGCAGAATCGAACTGTGCAGGCCTTGAGCGCACTGCTTCGTTAGGCGGGATGGAATACGGGCCGCGATGCCACGCTTCGGTAAGCGGATGGACGAGTAGGCTAGCGGAGTGAGGGTCGCAAGCACCTCTTCGACAAGCACGCCACTAGCAATTGCTAGTACGGCACACGAACGTGACGGCGGAATGGAAATGGACGGCGGCGCACCTCAAGCAACTCAAATAGATAAATTACACAAACACATAGACATGAAATATATATGTAAATATAACTAATTCAAGTGCCACTTCATCATAATAATGAGATCTAAAACATATACACATCAATAAGAGAAGAATAAGGCAAGAAATCGACCGAATCCGAAGTCTCATTGTAGATTCACAGTTGGAATCGCCGGGTTGTCAATCCGCGTCCAAGCTCGGTCCGCAACTACGTCCGGGGTAGAGAGAGCTGTCACGACTCTCCAATGGACCCGTCTTCTTCGTGTCACGATCCGGTAGAGGTTGCAAACTTCCTCTTGCTCGATGGAGATGGCGGCTAGATCTCCCTTTGAAGCTCTTGGATGAAGGAGGAGGCCGAGAGGAAACTTCGGCTCAAGATTGGCGTGAAGAACAAGCCCGGAGCACCTCCAGATGGTGGGCGGCGGTGGAGGGGCGAAGTCGGGCGAAACTGGAGCAGAAAACGGCGGAAAACAGCGAGCGATCTGACCTAAATCGCGAGCAGCGGAATTTATAGGCGCTGTAATTAAACAGTGCGCACGGTCATTGGCGCACGACCACTGGTCGTGCGCACTAGAATTTGGTGATCGTGCGCTCTGCCTGGACGGAGCCTGCAAAGACAGAAATTATAAAATAACATGTTCGCACGACCAGTGGCGCACGACCGGTGGTCGTGCGCACTATCGTAGGTGGTCGTGCGCACTGGTTGAAACAGAACTCATGAAATTGATGCTAAGTGCGCACGAACAGTGGCGCACGACCGGTGGTCGTGCGCACAATCATAGATGGTCGTGCGCACTACACCAAACAGAACTCATGAAAAAGGATTAAGTGCACACGATCAGTGGCGCACGACCAGTGGTCGTGCGCAATAGAACCGGTGATCGTGCGCAGTGTTCCTGTGCAGAATTGCACCGGGAACACCTGCACGACTCCTAATCCAGCACAACCACGAATCTAGCCACTGAAAGTGGCACCTAACAGTACATGAAAACTAATGATGTAGATAAACAAGAGATAACACCAAAACGGGCCTAGAAGTGCACATAGCAAGTGATAACAAATATAAGCTAAAACAAGGCTAAAGTGCAGTGGAATGACTAGATAAACGGCCCAGATGAGTCCATATATGTGTATATAATCGGGACTCATCAGGAGATTGTTGGGGAAATGATTTATCTTAACCCCTAGAAATGAGTAGAAAACGAATTCTCAGAATGAAAAATTAGTTTAAGTAAATATGCGTCGAATAGTAATCGACGCAACGTCGAAGTGAAGTCGACGTACCTCTCAAAATGAGTCGAAGTAACTCTAAACAGAATTCGACGTAACCGTAATCGACGTAACTCTTATTTCTAATCGACGCACGTCAATTTCTATGACATTCAAAAATGCCAAGATCTCTTTCCTTTCTTTTTGTAGATCTGAAATTATGGAATTGTATTATTCTCTTATAGCCGTTCAGAATTAAATCTTTCATTCTAATTGATTCTTGGCTAATTTGATTAAGATTATTATGGATGTTATTTGAAAATTGAATGACTTCTTTCCTTCTACAGAAATATTAATTATGGAAGATTTCTCTCTTACCATTTCTATGAAAGCTAATTGATTATTCTCCAATAGCAATATTTTTGAATAAACAGAGCTATAAATACACAAGGAGGTCGGCAAAGAAAAAGCACAAGTGATCCACTCCATTTTTGAAAAAGGGGAAAAGCTCCCAAGAGAAAAGAAAGAGAAAATTGAGAAAAGTGAAAGAGTGCTGCAGCAAGAAAAAACCTTCTTCTTCTTCTTCTTCTTCTTCCTTCTGAAGTCATACTGCTGCAAATTTCTGAAATCTCTCACTGAAAGAGAGAAAGGCCTACAATCTCCTTCCCACTATAGAAGAGAGATTACATTCACTATACTTGTGCTTCTAATCTTCTTGCTAGGAAGAAGATTCCTTCTTGCATAAATTGTTTCTTATTCTTCTTCTTCTTATTATTCATATTTCAATTTCAATAGTGTAAAAGAGTTTTAAGAATCTCTCTTCAAAAGATTCAGCTGTAGTGGTTCTAAGAGTCTCCTTATCAAAAGACTCAGTACAAGATAGTGAATTCCTACCAAGGGGGTAGAAGAGTGGACTACCCAAAGTTTGGGGAACCACTATATTTCTTTGTGTTGTGCTGTGATTTTCTTGTTGCTATTTGCTTAATTCTTGTTGGTGTGTGGGAAGCTTAAAACTGTGAATATTATATATATATATATATATATATATTTATATATTTTTTTTTTTAACTTTGCACAAAATATTTTTAAATCTCTATTCACCCCCCCCCCCTCTAGAGAATTCTAGTGAGGTTAACTGTGCACTTTCAGAAGAGTTCGCACGGTACTAGGAGATATGATGAGATGAATCCCAAATCTCCTTCTCAGAAAATAAGTTACAACATTTTGGTTTGCTTTTTAGGGGGAGAAAAATGAAGATTAGGTTAAGGTAAGGTAAAATTTTAAAAAAAAATGTTGTTGAAAATTTTGGGGTTTTTAAAAATTTTTTTGGTGTCTTCTAAGTTATTTACTTAAAAAATAGTTTCGAAGTTATTTATTTTCAAAAAAATTGTTTTTTTTGGAAGAACAGAAAAACACCCTCATACTTAAAACCTAACATTGTCCCCAATGTTGTGATTTTAAGTATGAAGAAGGGAAATAAAAGCTGTTTGTACAAAAAAAGGAAACTCGTTAAAAAATGGAGCATAATAAGAAAGTAGATAAATATGGGGTGCCTCCCACGAGCGCTTTGTTTATCGTTGCGTAGCTTGACTGATTTTACATTAAGTTTTTTAATGGTTGGGAAGGGGTATAGATTCGAGTTATCGCCCATTGGATCGACCACAATATAAAGTTTTAGATGGTAACTGTTGACTTTAAATTCGCCTTTATCGGGGTGGGAGATAAGAACGGTCTAATACGGCCAAACCTCTTTGACTTCAAAGTGGCCGGACCATCGGAATTTGAGCTTACCCAAAAAAAGGCGAAGGTGTGAATTAACTGAAGGACAAGATCGCCCAGCGTAAATGATTTTGGAAATTTAATTTTTTGATCGTGGTAGAACTTAGAGAGCTCCTTATAAAATTAATTACTCTCATATGTATTTGCACGTCATTCATCGAGTTCGTTTAATTCGAATTTCTGACTTTCAGAGGCTATGTTCGAATCGAGGTTTAAATGTTTTAAAGCCCAAAAAGTTCGATGCTCTAAATCTACGGGTAAATGCCACGCCTTGCTGTAGACTAATTGATATGGCGTACAAACGATGGCGGTCTTGTACGCTGTACGATACGCCCATAATGCGTCGTCTAGTTTTAATGACCAATCTTTCCTATTTAATGAAACGGTATTTCTAAAATGTGCTTAATCTCTCGATTAACTACCTCTACTTGGCCGCTTGTTTGGGAGTGATAGGCGGTGGCGAGCTTATGCGTGATGCCATATTTAGATAAGATTGTTTAAAACTGGGCGTTGTAGAAGTGCGTACCCCTATTAATCACTATCGCGCGAGGCGTACCGAAGCGAGAAAATAATTGTTTTAGAAATTTGATGACGACTCTCACATCGTTGGTGGGGAGAGCTTGCACTTCCGCCCACCAAGATACGTAGTTGACCACCACTAGAATGTAGGGATTAGTATAAGAGGGAGGTAGGGAGCCTACGAAGTCTATGCCCCATAGATCGAAGAACTCGCATTCTAAATAAAAATTTTGGGGCATCTCGTCGCGACGAGAGATGTTACCAGACCGCTGGCAACTATCACACTTACTCACATAATTGTGAGCATCTTTAAAGAGAGTGGGCCAATAAAATCCTGCCTCTAGCGCTTTCCGCGCGGTCCGGTTGGCTTGATAATTCCCCCCGGCCGGCCCTTCATGGCAGTGTCGCAAAATTTGCGCACCCTCCTCGCTTGAAACACATCTCCGCACTACTTGGTCTGCGCAGATGCGAAAGAGAAATGTGTCCTCCCAAAATTAATTCTTCAAATCAGAAAAGAAATTATTCTTTTGGTATTTTGAAAAGACTTTTGGAAGGAACTGCGCTAATAGATAGTTGGCACAATCTGCGAACCAAGGGATAGGAGAAGTTTTGTTTAAATTATTAATAATTAATATGAGCTCTTCGGGAAATCTATCGTTGATGTTGGGCTCGACGAGCGCTTCCGCGACGGGGCATTCTAAACGACAGAGGTAGTCGGCGGCTAAATTTTCATCCCCCTGGCCTTCTTGTCCCAGATCTTTAAATCAAATTCCTGTAAAAGGAGGATCCATCGAAGTAAGCGTGGCTTGGCATCTACTTTGGCCAAAAAATATTTGAGGGCGGAGTGGTCAGTAAAAATGATTATTTTTGAAAGTGTTACGTACGACCTGAACTTATCGAAGGCAAAGACGATGGCAAGAAGTTCCTTTTTCGTCGTTGTGTAGTTAGCATGTGCGTCTGTGAGCATGCGAGAAGCATAATAGATTGGATGAAAATATTTATTAATGCGTTGGCCTAGTACGACTCCTACCCCGATATCGCTCGCATCGCACATTATTTCAAACGGAAGGGACCAATCTGGCGCCACCATAATGGGAGAATTGATAAGTTGTTTTTTTATAAAATCAAATGCCTCTATGCAGGAGGTATCGAAAATAAATGGGGAATCCTTCTCCAGGAGGTCGGTTAGCGATTTTGTAATTTTAGAAAAGTCTTAAATAAACCACCGGTAGAAACCCGTGTGGCCTTGAAAAAATCAAATAGATTTTACGTTTGTGGGTGCGGGAAGTTGTTCAATTATTGCAACTTTGGCCTTATCGACCTCCATTCCCTTGGAAGAAGTCGTATGGCCGAGGACTAAACCCTCTCGGACCATAAGTTGCATTTCTCTCAGTTTAAAACTAAATTCGTCTCTTCACATTGCTGGAGAACTCTATCTAAATTTTGTAAGCAGTTTTTAAAAGAGTTTCCGAAAATGGAGAAGTCATCCGTAAAGAATTCCATGATATCTTCTACGAGCTCGCCAAATATTGCCAGTATACATCGTTGTAATATAGCTGGTGCATTGCAGAGGCCAAATGACATCCTTCGATATGCGAAGGTGCCAAAGGGGAAAGTCAAAGTTGTTTTCTCTTGGTCTTCAGGGGAAATAGGGATTTGGAAAAACCCCGAGAGACCATCGAGAAAACAATAAAAAGGATGACCTGAAAGATGCTCCAGGATTTGATCGATGAACGGTAGCGGTAAGTGGTCTTTTTTGGTCGCATCATTTAATTTTCGGTAGTCGATGCACACCCTCCAACCCGTAATAGTACGAGTTGGGATTAATTCATTATTCTTGTTTGCCACGACCGTTATACCGCACTTTTTGGGGACGACTTTTACGGGGCTTACGCATGTACTGTCGGATATAGGATAGATAATTCTCGCGTCAAGGAGTTTAATAATCTCAGTCTTAATGACATCCCACATATTTGGGTTAAGTCGTCATTGAGGCTGGATGGTTCTGCGGGGGTTATCTTCAAGAAAAATTTTGTGGGTGCAGGATGAGTGGTTTATTCCCCTAATATCTGAAATTTGCCATGCAATTGCATGGCGGTTGTTGGAACCGGGATTCGGCCCAATGAGGGGTTTGGAGCCCAAAGATGGGTGCAACTCGCGCTTACTGATCCCGTGGAGTAACCTGACCGAAGACCTAGAACTGAGACCCTTAGCGACAGTGTGGAGGTCCTACCACACGCCCAGAAGATCGTAGAGCACTTCCCCTCCTAAGCCAAGAACTATAGCCGAGCACATTGGAGAGCTTTGAGAATGCTAACCAAAGATGACCTAAGGAGAGAGAAGCCAAAAAGAAGTCCTCTCCAAAGGTGCCCTTAGGGTCTTATCTGGTCTGCTAATAGCGGGCTTCCGCCTTTTGGTTTTACTAAGCGCACCCCAATTTGGCCTGCTAACAGCCAAACTCTGCTGTTCAGAGGGTTTAACTATAGGCCACCTGGGGTAGAGGGGTAATTTCCCTTCATTAGCCCCTGGGCAAGTGGCCTGTGAGAACCTCATTCGCGAGAGTTCCCGTGAGTCTCCTCGCGAATACCACTCGCGCACCCTCTCTAGGCGAGTTGCCTGTAGAGGCCCTGCTCACCTTCCTTCTAGCGACAACCACCAAGGCCAGGTCTCGCATTCTCCCCCGCGAGATCGCCATGGCTCGCACTACTGGTTCTCACAACTCCTCAGTGACGAGTTTACCATTTCCAGCTTAATTCGCACATTTTTTGGTTTTTCCTTCTCGGGCGAACATGGGGTTATACACAATCCCCGCTCTTTGCGAGATTAATCTAAGCTCGTAAAGAATCATCCAACCCCGTGTGTTTGCCGGTGACTGCTGGAGAGTCCGGAATCTTTTCTGTGGGTCCAACCTCTCTGCTATAAAAACCACCCATGTCGGGGTGACACGCACCATCATTCTCTTTTCCTCTTGTTCTACCTTCTCCTACTGTAGCTGCCAGAAAATGCCTCTTTCGGAAGAACTCCAGGCTCGCGTGAGGGCGACCAAGGCGGGCGAGCTCTCTACCATGGCTAACGCTGCCTCCTGGATGACTCTCCAGGCCACTCCTGCACCCAAGATGAAGAAGGCGAAGCCGGTACGCCTACTCCCAAGGGGGGGGGGGGGGGGGGGGGGGGGGGGGGACGAGGTCGTACTGCTGGACTCCTCTCCTGAAAATAGGCCCACCAAAAAGGTAAAAAACTATTCTTCTTGCTTAACTCATCATTTGGTTTCTCTAAACCTCACCTGACCAAAGGACCTGCCCCATACCGATAAGGGTGCGGGCGAAGACTTAACCGGATCTCGCCCCGATCCTCCGGCGAAGACTATTCTCGCTAACGGAAAAGCTGCTGGTAAGTGACCCGCTCTCACATGCCAAGATTAACATTCTGACTGACGGATTTTTTGCTTTCTCGCTTCTTACAGCCTCCCCCCACGCAACCCCAGGTCGTCCAAACTCGCGACCTCAGATGTTGATCCCCCCTGACACAACCATTATCACCACATGGTTCAATCTCCTGAGGGGGGAAGGCTCCGGTTGCTTGATGAGTCCCATTTATATATACATTTATGGGCTCATGTGGGCCGTATTTCTAGTCTTTGCATTACACTTAGGCATGTTTTTATTCATATTTGTTATTCCCTGCTAAGTGCACTTTTAGGCCCGTTGTGGTGTGCATTTGTGCATGTTAGTGTTGGGGGTAAGTATAGCGTGCTTCTCACTCTTTTTTTGCTTTATTTCCTGTGCTGGAAGGGTATTCCCAGCTTTGTTGTGGCTAATGCAGGTGGACGTTTCATCAATTTTATCCTTAGTTCATATCTGTGCATATCGCATGGTCATGCGTTATGTTGGAGCACGGTCGGTTGTGGTCGTGCGCCCTTTGCTGAGGAGGAAATTAATGGTCTGTCATTGATCGTGCGTCTCTGCGCACGGGCAGTGCCCGTGCGTGAAGGAATCGCACGATCAACATGTTTAGCCTTGTTTTATGCTTTTCTGAATTTACCCGTGCATTTTGACACACGGGCGGATTTGCCCGTGCGTGAGTAAATCGCACGGGCGCTCCAGGTCGTCTTTCTGAGTTGTTCTCTATTATTAATATCGCACGGTCTACGCACGGTCGTGCGTTCGACCATGCGTGACCATTTTTCTAATCCTTTTCTATAAAAGCGCAGTTCGCCCTAGTACGAAGGATCGTACATTTTTTCCTCTTTTTCCGCCGCAAAAGGAGTTCTAGCTCCGTACTCCTCTACCTTTCCATGAGGGCTTGGCCCTAGGCCTCCTCCATCATCCTCAAGCTCCAAGGAGAAGGATCTTGCTCTTCATCCACCATCATCCAAAAAGAAGGAAGCTTGGTTGTGCTGCTGATTCGTGACACGAAGAAGACAGGCCATTGGAGGGTAGTGACAGCCTTCTCTACCCCGGACGCAGTTGAGGACTGATCTTGGACGCGGATTGACAACCCAACGATTCCAACCGTGAACCCTCAACAAGACTTCGGATTCGGTCGATTCCTCACTTTCCCCTTCTTTGTATTTTGTGATGTAATTGTTAGATCCATTGTATTTAGATGATGAACACTATAGACCTTGCTTTATAAAGTTATTTCATGTCTATGTGAATGTATCTTTTTGTTTATATGTGTGTATGAGGTGCGCCACCATCCATTTCCCATTCCGCCATTACGTTCGTGTGCCGCACTAGCAATTGCTAGTGGTGTGCTTGTCGAAGAGGTGCTTGCGACCCTCATTCCACTTGCCTACTCGTCCATCAACCCTTTCGAAGCAGCGCGCTCAAGGCCTGCCTAGTCTCCATCCCGCCAAGCGAAGCATTGCATAGCGGCATTGCATAGGAGTAGTTGTAGTATTTTCTCTTTATTTTCTCAAACCAAAACCCCCCGTTTCCGCAACCCATCCGACTTAAGGACTTCAATCTCAAGTCCTTTCTCAATAGTAAACTCCACCTTACTGTGTTCCTTCGATATCGATACTTGGGGATTCACTCCCACATTTTATATTACTTGGACGATCGGTATACTGCCGTTTCGTGTTGCATTCTTGCTACCTCCTATAGCGGTGTGCTAAGATTTGCGCATCAAGTTTTTGGCGCCGTTGCCGGGGAACACGGTCGTGTGATTTTTCAGGAGAGGGAGAATCTGAGATTAAAGCCCTTCCATTTGTGTATTGCATTCTTTTGCTTTATTTCTTCTTAGTCTGTTTTTCCTATTTTTATTAGGTTGCTTAGTAAATTTTTGTTGGGTGTATTATTTTGCACAATAGCGTGTTTATTTTGAATCTTTTCATCTTCACACTATGTGGGCTTCGTTTAATATTCGTTGCCGCTTTTGTGGAGATATATCTCATGCTAGTGATAGATGTCCAAAGGGAGATAGTAACCCTAGCACTCAACGCCCAGTACATGGAGCACCGAATTCGTCTGGTACTCCATATGTTGTGCGTAAGTCCTACGACTACTCGTCCGCTCCGCACATGCCCTTTTCACATTCATCTCCGGTTCAATTTGAGCCGAAGAAAAATGAAAAACAGTGCTTGTTTTGTCGGAGCATGGATCATGCCTTGAAGAATTGTGCTGCATTCCTTCTCCAAATGGACGAGGATGACGAGCCGGATATCCGGGTCGTCCCGACTCCTACTTCTGGCAGCACACCTTCAACATCTGGTTATGTGCCCATTTCACCTTCAAGTTTTGAAGGGGATGATGTGGACACAATCATCAGATGTGTGTCTGATCTAGACTCTGACATTTCGGAGCCCATCTCCCCTGTACATATATCACCGTGCATAGATTCGATTCTTTGTGAGGAATCGGTGCTTGACTTTTTTCCAAGCCCTATTCCTCCCCCTATTGTGCATTATATTACATTTATTTCTGATAACATTGTTGAAGATGCGTCTCTAGAGGAGGAGGGCGATCTTTGTGTTGTGCCTATTCCTATGGAGGAGGACAACCTTCTAGGTGAAGAGGATTTTTCCTCAGCACCGGTGGAGGAAGTCCAATTCCTGGGGAAGGTCACCATTGATCCCACCGAACCTTGCAACATTGTCAACAATGCCGACATTATTTTACTTCCCCAATCTAATGGGAGTGATACCGGGACCACTCCCCCGATTTTTTATTGTTTATGTCATTCTTCCCTTTTATTTCTTGATCCCCCTTCCCTTTCCGAGCCTATGCAGTTTGATCCTTCATAGGTTATGCAGGAGGTGGTGCAAATTGCACCATTCAGTGTCGCGCACATCTTCTTGTGTGAGGAGGTTAATTCCCCCTCCACAGAGGATATGCCATGTACTGTATTCCCCTTCTGCTGCCTCCCTGAAGATGACACCTTGCTAGGCAAGGAAATTTATTTTGGTGAAAGTAGAGTGGAGGACTCTCCCTCCACCTCTTTCTTTCTCTCTCCTCTACCTGTATCTAGCAGGTATTATTATTTAGGTAGAGGAGTAGTGGTTCTATCACCGTATCGGTTCCCGCTACCGACACGGAAATTAGAACAGTTGCCTGTCCACTTCTCTTTCCATACTCCCATTAGCTATGACCCTCGCCTTTCTGAATAAGTCATGCTGGGATGACAATAACCATAGTAGTTATCTTACTTTTTCTTCTCTTTTATTTTATCGCCTACTCTAACTAGTTAGTTAGATTTTATTTTAGTTGGCTTTTGTGGAGACAACCACTTGCAGGTATTTTCTATTTGTGAAGGCGGTGGTTGTAATTCATCGTAGAGCTTCACTCCAGGCTTCCAGCATGCTTACTTGTTGAGCATTGTGTACCCTCTTCCCCTAACTTTGTTTTAGAATATCTTAATGCATAGTTTAAGTCTGGGGAGACCTTTTTGTGTACCCACTCACGTGCACATTTATTTAGCATGCTAGAAGTTTTTATCTAGATTATTTTATTCATTTTGTCTGCACACAAAGCACCCACTTGAGAGCGCAATCACTTGTATGTGTGTTTCCGTTCATGCTTATTTTGGTTGCAATGTGAAATAGGATGCTAGCTTAGGAATTGCAAATCGGAGTGCGATGTTGACTCTTGTAGTGCTCTAGTCGCATCCGCATGCTTCCATAGAAATGTGAGTGAAATTAGATTATCTCTATGCGGCTAATTTACAATTAGTATTCTTGCGGAGTCTTTGATTTATTTTACTCATTTGGTGAATGTGACTGAAATTTGCGGTAGCACGGTGTTGTGTGTAAGCGAGCGCTAGTTGTGTGTTGCTCGAGTCGGGAGGAAGGATTACCTTTCTCGAGGGCTAAGAACTTGCCCCAAGTGACTCTCGAAGCATGGGTGCGAACGATTTGCAAGTTGAGCGTGACATAGGCCATCTTTTTGGCAAGCTTGAGCTATGTTCTACCTTTCCTATGCACTAACCATTGCTAGCCTATTTTGTGCCTACCCGATCTTTTGGTTCAGCTCCACCATACTTCACCAAAGCCTAAAAGTTAATTCTATTGTCGCAACCAAAAATTAAGCTAAAAGCATTTATGAATTGTAATTTTCCAATGCGGTGCGGTGATGCGAAACTTCAATGTTGATGTGGAAGTTTAAAGAAAAAAGTCTATGTGCTGAGATATGTGCTAATTGATTTGGGGATAAAAAGAAAAGAAAAAGAAAAAGAAAAAAATATGTATATTTATCCCTAGCGCTTTAATTGAAGCATTTATTGTTATTGATTGTTGTAGGCCGTGTGCACAACCGGTTTCAAAGTCATGTCTGGGGGTGTGTTACACGTGTGTTATTGTGGGTGCTATGATTGAGCACTTTTGTCAGCTCTTTTGGGTTGTGTTTAGCCATCGCGTTTATCTTTGTATTCCAAACCGTAACCTAAGCCTCGTGTATACCTAAAGCTCTATTGATTCATCTTATGAATTCACTAGCACTGTGGAGAGAGTGTAACCCAGCACGATCGCACAAATTCTTCATGATTCACCATCTGAGTACAAATAAATCTCTATTTACGCATTTATACAATTGTAAATTAGTTAGTATAGTTAGAATCTTCTTTTACAGAATTTTTATTTGCATGGGTATGATACTTCGCATCTTACTCTTTCTTTGCAATTCTCTATGCCAACTACCATTTTCATACTCCACCGGATTTGTTTGCTCGGGACGCACAAACAGGTAAGTCTCGGGGTGTGATGAGTCCCATTTATATATACATTTATGGGCTCATCTGGGCCGTATTTCTAGTCTTTGCACTACACTTAGGCATGTTTTTTTCATATTTGTTATTCCCTGCTAAGTGCACTTTTAGGCCCGTTGTGGTGTGCATTTGTGCGTGTGAGTGTTGGCGGTAAGCACAGCATGCTCCTCACTCTCTTTTTGCTTTATTTCCTGTCCTGGAAGGGTATTCCCAGCTTTGTTGTGGCTAATGCAGGTGGACGTTTCATCAATTTTATCCTGAGTTCATATCTGTGCATATCGCACGGTCGTGCGCCCTTTGCTGAGGAGGAAATTGATGGTCTGTCGTTGATCGTGCGTCTCTGCGCACGAGCAGTGCCCTTACATGAAGGAAACGCACGATCAACCTATTTAGCCTTGTTTTGACGCACGGGCTCTGAATTTACCCGTGCGTTTTGACGCACGGGCGGATTTGCCTGTGCGTGAGTAAATCGCACGGGCGCTCCAGGTCGTCTTCCTGCGCTGTTCTCTATTATTAATATCGCACGGTCTACGCACGGTGGTGCATTCGACCGTGTGTGACCATTTTTCTAATCCTTTTCTATAAAAGCGCAGTTTGCCCTAGTACGAAGGATCGTACATTTTTTCCCGCTTTTTCCCCCCGTAAAAGGAGTTCCAGCTCCGTACTCCTCCACCTTTCCATGAGGGATTGTCCCTTGGCCTCCTCCTTCATCCTCAAGCTCCAAGGAGAAGGATCTAGCTCTTCATCCACCATCATCGAAAAAGAAGGAAGCTTGGTTGTGCGGCTGATTTGTGACACGAAGAAGACGGGCCATTGGAGTGTAGTGACAGCCTTCTCTACCCCGGATGCAGTTGAGGACTGAGCTTGGATGCGGATTGACAACCCAGCGATTCCAACCGTGAACCCTCGGCAAGACTTCTGATTCGGTCGATTCCTCACTTTCCCCTTCTTTGTATTTTGTGTTATAATTGTAAGATCCTTTGTATTTAGATGATGAACACTATATACCTTACTTTATAAAGTTATTTCATGTCTATATGAATGTATCTTTTTGTTTATATGTGTGTATGAGGTGCGCCGCCATCCATTTCCCATTCCGCCGTAACGTTTGTGTGCCACACTAGCAATTTCTAGTGGCATGCTTGTCGAAGAGGTGCTTGCGCCCTCATTCTGATTTCCTACTTGTCCATCCACCCTTTCAAAGCAGCGCGCTCAAGGCCTGCCTAGTCTCCATCCCGCCAAGCGAGGCATTGCATAATGACATTGCATAGGAGTAGTTGTAGTATTTTCTCTTTATTTCCACAAACCAAAACCCCCGTTTCCGCAACCCATCCGACTTAAGGACTTCAATCTCAAGCCCTTCCACAATAGTAAACTCCACCTTACTGTGTTCCTTCGAGATCGATACTTGGGGATTCACTCCCATATTTTATATTACTTGAACGATCGGTACACTCCCGTTTCGTGCCGCAGTATTGCTACCGCCTATAGTGGTGTGCTAAGATTTGCGCATCATTGCTCGCGACCGGCCCCAACCACTCCTGCCGACGACGCCACACACCGCACTGGTCTAGGGAAGTCCGTCTCACTTCCCTTTACAACCCTTTTTTAGGGTTGGCCTAATACCTCTCGCCCGCCTCCCGATAAGGATTCTACCGCTTAAGAGGGACTATTCCCCGCGGCACTAAGAGAAGGTTTTGCTAACTTCTAATGCCGCTTAGATTTGCTCGAAGGTGATTCTGAGACCCTCCCCACTGACTCCGACTTTGGGGAGGAATAGATGCCGCCCCTTCCTCTGCCAGAGTAGATGGATGATTTCCTGGGTGCCCCGCGAGACCCCGAGGCTATTAAGAGGCGAACCTCAGAGTTGTTTCAGAAGCAAGGGTGAATGTTGCAGGACCTTCACCTCCAAGCGAAGAGGGACAAAGAGGTTGCCGAGGAGCGGCACACCGCCTTTCTGGATGAGTTTGCATGGCTCCGCGCCGAGATGCCGTAAGATCTTGGCGAGACGACCACTTCTCATGGGACACACCTCACGCGAGTTGAAGATTATGCTCGCTTAATTCAGCGCAAGGCTCGCGCCGCCAACACATATCACTACCCTAGGATTCTGCCGCGGTCAGGAGTGCGAGGTCGTGGTAGGTGGAAATGGATACACTACTAGCCCTCCCTCGCACTCTTCTACCCGGCGAGCTCCCCCACGATGCATAATACTTTGTTTAACCTTGTTGGACAATTTCACAGTTTTCCCCTTTTATTAACTATTACTCGCCCACTGCTGCGGCCCTCGCGCACTTATTATTTGTCTATGCAATAATTTCTAGTGATGCTCGCTCTATCTCTTACTTTCGCTTTCTTTCTGGTTATTCTCGCATTAAAATTTCGTTTATACTAACCTCGCAGGTGGGTCTCGCTTGCTAATATATCTGGGGTTGCCTTGTGCTCTCGCATGCAACTATACACGGGGTTTTGCCTAACTGCACCCCCCGTCACCTCGACTTACTTCCCATGCTTTTCATTTCTTATAAATAGGTCCCAGCGCTGAACTCACCTACCGCATTTAACGCTAGCCCTTCTTCTTCCTCTACCTGCGAGACCTCGCATTCTCTTCCTCACGCCTTCTGCTCTCTTTTTATCGCTGGTTATAACAATGGTGGGAGACACTAGCGAGGCTGAGGGTCGATTAAAGTGCGCTTGGTCCTTTACCGACCACACCTTCTTCAAAAGCAACTTGTCCGAGGAAGAATACCTCGCCGCAGTTGCCGATTTCATACCACCGAGATTATCCGTTCGCTGCCCTAGCACAGACGATGTGATCAACGTTCCCATGCGAGATGAGGTCGCCATCCCTACCGCCCACTTCGGGGTTGGCCTGAGCCTGCCCTTATGTCCGGAGGTTCGCCAGGTACTAGCTGATCTCACTTACTTTCCTACTTTGCCAAAATTGAAATTCTCGCTCGCCTTCGTCAAGACCTCGCCGTTTTGCTCTCCAGGTGCTCAAACACTTCAGCGTGATACTAGGTCAGTTGACCCCCAACGCTGTGGCGGTCATCATCGCGTTCGCATGCTATACGAGAGAAGAGTGAATTGAGTTTAGCTTGTCGGTCTTACGGAAGCTATTCTCCTTCAGGGCCTACAAGGAGGGAACCGCCTACTTCGTGGGCTCGGGGCTAAAGATCGTCGAGACCATCAACAAGAGTCACTACTGGGCTCAGAAAGTCCTCTTCGTCAAAGGGAACTTCGACAACATTCCGTTCTCGTCCGTTCAGCATGGCAAAAGCACCTATCGCCCCCAGCTCTCGGCGGCCAAGACGCCGCCTTGTTCCAGTTCTTCAATAAGAAGAATTTCGAGGTGGCCCATCTCTACCGAAACCTCGACTCACTCCTACCTGTGCTCCCTGGGGAAGGTATGTATCGCGTTTGTTCACCTATTTCCTCTTAAGGCTTTTGCCAAATATTTCTAACCGTTAGACCATTACAGGTGAGCGAGACCTGCCCATCCAGCCCCCTTATGCGAACAGCCGGTCAGTTCCTACTGACCTCGCTCTCACAAAAATGGGAGCGGAAGCCTGCCGCGAGACCTCCCGCCGTACTGCCCCACCTACCAGGAATAGTGATGAATCTTCTGGCCAAAAGGATCCCTCCTTGTAGCCCTCGCTGAAGAAGAACAAGAAGAATCTCCCCCCCTATGAGAAGGGAAAGGGGCATGCCGAGGCCTCCACGAGCGAGATCTTACCGGCTGACTTCCCCGAGGGAAGGGAGTACAGCGAGCCAGTCAAAAAAGTCGCATGGATCCCCTCCTTACCAGTGCCGATAAACCACTGGAACTTTGGTCTCGGCCAAAGGCATAAGGACGAGGCCGACGAATACTTGTTATACTGGAATCCGGAAGTCAACAAGGCCACCATCTCCACCCTCCTCCCCTCTTGGGTGGAGCAGCCAACGGTCAACAAGCAGGTGTTCTCGCTCTCCTTCGGAATTTATGGTTGCGAGGACGCCTCGGTCTTCAAGGCTGAGACTATGAGGACCCTGGTGTACGAGAGTGCGCAGGCCCAACTGCTCTCTGGAGCTCGCCCACATGACGGGCCGGCGCTGCCTTCAGATGGAGTGCCATAACGAGGAGCTCGCCTACACCTACAAAGATTCTGCTTTCGAGATCACGAGTCTAAAGGAGAGGCTGCTTGCCTCTGACGAGCTTCTCCCAGGCTATCAGGATGGAGTGGTAAGTCTTCGAGCTCTCGCTCCCGTCCTTTTCTAACAACGCTTCTTTGGCTTAACTACTTTCTTTACAGGATTCCGAGACCGCCCGGGATCTTCGCGCTCGCATCTTCAGCCTGGAGAATGAGGTCGCCGGGTTGAAAGCTTATAACCAAGAGCTGATCTGCGCTGCCATCCCCCATCTCCTCGGCATCTGAAGAAAGACCAACGAGCCAGGGAGGAAGAATGTCGAGTGGCCTCCATCACCACGGCGCAGTATATCTTTCGAGCCATGTAGGGAGCCGGTCTGCTGTCCGCCGAGGCGGCCGATCTGATGATCGAGGATGTGGTCCCAGTGATGTTCACGCAAGCCCCGCCTCTTGGAGACAATGAGGACGAGCCATCCGTCGGCGAATCTTAAAAAGGACTTGTATTTAAATTTTTTTGTATTTTTGGCTGGCGAGATCGCTGCGACATTGTAACTGACTAGTGAAAAAGAAATGAAAATTTTTTGCCCACATGTTCACTGTGTTCTCGTTTTCTATGTATGCTAGTTTTTCTCACATTTATATTGCTTTACGCCTTCGCCATTGCATTCGCCGTGCTCGTGCACGCATACCGCATAGTCGCCCAGCTTAGGCTTAGAACGCGTACTCACTGTTGGAACATGGTCTTCTGCATCTCCTAGGTTTGAGAATAACAAATCCTATGTGTATTTGATCTTGTGTGTTTAAGTGTGCAGGATAACAAAGTCCACATTACTCAAGGATTACATAAGAAGGTTGCCCCCAAATTTGAGCCATCAAATCCAAAACACCTACTAGCGCTGGCGGTAGTACTAGCACAGGCGCTAGCTGCCGTTCGACGAACTGTTAGCGGCGCTCGACGAAATGCTCATAACGGCGTTCGACAAAAATTTCGTTCGACAAACTCCTAGCGGCGTTCGACGAATTCTCGTTCGACGAAATTTTCGCTCGACAAACTCTTAGCGGCGTTCGACGAATTTCCGTTCGACAAAATATTGGCTTAAAGCGCAATTGCCGGGAGAACTTATAGAAGGAGATAGCGCCAAGCGATATCCGATAGCACAGGCGATAGAGAGGAGCACAATTGGCAAGGGAAAATTGTTTCCTCCGATTGAAGATTTTGTCGCGCAGAATATGTCCTAATATAGTATAGCGGGGGGCGGCAGCACTAGCGCAGGCGCTGGCGCTAAGTCTATAAAAAGGACATCTTGTCTCTGACTTCCTAATCCTTTAGAGATCCATAATTCCAGAGCATCGTGCCACAGCATAGAGAGGAAGGTTCAGAGAGATACTCCCACAAATCCAGAAAGACTAAAGGAGATCCGTGGAGAAGATTTCAACACACATCATCATCGTGATGAAACACCACATCGACTACGATCATACTCTGCGTCTTCGTCTACTTCTCCAAGAGATCTACATAGAGGGAGTTTTTATATTATTGTCTTTTTATTTCACATCTTTTCTTGTAATCGTGTAGTAAATTTGCCTCTTGTTGGCGACTAGGTCTGGGTAGGACTTAGGGCTGAAATTCGCCTCGTGTTGGCGACTAGGTCTCGGGTGTAGGTCTAGGGGGTGATCGAGGCCATATCCGGGGAAGGGTTGTCTAGAGCGGCTTGAGGCCGTATCCGGGGAAGGATCGACTAAAGCCAACCGGTTCGTGGGGATACAAGTCGGTATAGAAAATAAAAAGAGTCTTTCTATTAGCTTTGATTTCTAGCTTCAATAAGAGATCAAGTTTTGTAATCATGCTTCTCAAGTTAATAAAATCATGTCTTTACTTTTAATTCACTTGATTTGTCTTGATCTTCTCTAGTTTAATAATCAAAGTTTTTTCAAAGTTATTCAAAATATATTTAAAGTTTTTAAAACCCTTATTCACCCCCCCCCCCCTCTAAGGGCGCCTACTAATCCAACAAGTGGTATCAGAGCCAGGTTATTCCAAATCGGCTTAACAACCGAGAATAATGGCGTCTCATGATCTCGCTTCTACTAGTGGGGTAAATTTTTATGAAGAAGAAAAATCGCCTAAACCACCTTTATTAGAAGGGAGAAATTATAAAGGGTGGAAATTATTAATGGAAAGATTTATTAAAAGTTTAGATATCAATGCATGGGATATATCAATAGTTAAACCAGCGAATGAATCAAATAAACAAGAGCGTCACCTAAATGCAAAAGCTATGCATTATATTTTTTGTGCTTTATCTCAAGATATTTTTAAATTAATATATTGTTTTTCCAGTGCATACAATGTATGGAAATTTCTTGAAGAAATGTATGATTCTCCTTCTACAGGTATGGAACAATCGCAAGAACCGGAGAATATGAAAGCTTGCACAAGTCTTCAAGAATGCTCCTCTCATGACGGATCAATGTAGCACACATTAAATGGAAAAGTAGAAGAACTACTGTCTTCAGAAGAGGAGTGCCAAAAAGATGTAAAAGAAATGATATGCTCAAATCGTTCCTCTCCCAAAAGCAATGTATGCAAATCAAATCCCATTTTCTATACTTCTATTTCTACATTACAATTGCTTCAAACTACAAAGCGCAAAATTAAGAAATTAAAAAATGCTAATAAACATTTGCGCTTAGAAAATAAAAATTTAAAGGCAAAAATTAATGAACAATCAAATTCAAATTTATCTAGTTCTATCCATGGTTCCTTAGTTGAAAACACTACACCTTGTATGGAATTTGATGACTTAAAAGAAAAATGCAAGGAACTTGAAAAGGAACTTCTTTTGATAAAAGAACAAAATAAAAAATTATGTTTAGAAAATTCATCTTTGGAAAATGATTGTGCTAAGTGTAAAGAATATAAAATTGAAATTAAAGAGATGGTTGAAACATTTGATGAATATAGAAATAACTATCAAGATCATATAGATTCAATTGTTTCCACTCTTAAAAATAGCACAATCGCTTATAATAAAGCTAGACATAATTTAAAGATTAAAAATGATGAATTAAAATAAAAAATCAACTTGCTTATGAAAATTGTAAATACAAATTCACAATATCAAACTATATCTAAAAACAAGTTGAATATGAATATGAACATCTTACCTATGTTTAAAAATGGGAGTAAGGAGCATAAAGGATTTGTAAATCAAAATCAAAATCACCTTAATTGACAAAATCATGTTTCTCCCAACCTAAAATTAAATGCAAACAAATTTCCTTCAAATTATAAATTCAAAAACCTTTTTGATCCAAATGTTCAAGTAAATGATTATGGAAATTTAAAAACTAAAAAAAATGTTAAACCAAGATTTGAATGGAGACCCAAAGTTAAAGATGAAACACAAACTCCATTCAAATGGGCTCAATCACTTCCATCTCCTCAAAAGCATACACGATGTATTTGGGTACCCAAAAGGAACCGTCACACCCAGTCCTCTTTGGATACCTAAATCTCTTATTCATTAGGTATCATCAATTGCATGAAGTAGAATCCTTTCAAAATGAAATATACAAAGTTCTACTTCATTATATGCTTTCATGTCTTTTATTTTTTCTTGTTTTCTTATTTCTTTTGAACTATCATGTCATGGCCATCCTATACAGTATTAAAAATATGATTTTATCTCATAAAAGCTTAATATGTTTATTCAAAATCATATTTTATTTTGATGACCTATCTTTTATTCTCATATTCATTATCTATAAATATCATTTATCATTCATATAAATCAAATTCTAAATTTGCTATAAGATATTTTAAAATTAAATCAAGTCATTAGGCTATTAAGCTTTTTAGCCTTCACCAATAAGTGGTTTAGAGAAATAACATAATCTACAAGAAAGGTCAAGATCTAAATAAAAGCTCAACTTTCAATATGGTTATCTTTGTTCACAACAAAAGATTATATTGTGTTCACTCCTTGATGTCAAACATGATCTAAACCATCACTATTGTTCACCTATCAAAAATCACACATATATATATATATTCAAAATTCTTAATTAAAAGAAAATCAATAAAATGTATTGAAAGAATTTATCTTCATAATTTATTGATGTATGTTGCTAAAATTCTCTAAAATCATATATCATAACTCACATCAAATATCTTCTAAAAACAACTATTTCTATCACATCCATATGAATTATATGATGATAATTGATATTATAATTGTTTTACCATGGTTGGTGTATTATGTGTGTATTGTGATTTATTTCTAGTCTAGACCTTTGAATCATCTTGATATCAAATCAAAGAGAATCGTCACTCCATTCTAGGTCTATAGGTTGAAACACTATCAAACCTTGGTATAACATTAATCTCAAACTTATCATACTAACAATGTCGCCTAAAGAATATTTGTGTCTATGTTAGGCTTTATATGTTTACCAAGACATACATGTTGGGTATTCTCATCTAGGTCTTATCCACGGTATTCCTGTGTATGAACATTATGGTTAATCACTAAAATCATGCATATTTGATTTGTTCATTCATGTCATCTCATGCAAAGTTTAGTTGGTAAAGTCATATACAAAATCGCTAATGTTTAATGAAATTTGCACTATCTAGACATTTCCTAAAAATCTGAAATTTCAGCATGAAACAACTATTATGACACTTAATCAAGATCAACAATTCAAATTTTAAAAATCATCAAAAATTGGGTACTGTTTCCCGCGCTAGCGCTAGCGCCGGCGCTAGTGCGCCTATGTGTTTTTCTGTATTTTTAAAATTTTGAACAATCCCTATAAATATATTAATCTATGTGTACTATTCATTTCTGTAATTTTGCTTTTATTACTTTATGAAAAATCAAATACAAAAATACAAAAGCCAAATTACAAAAAAAATTATATGTTTTGCCTTTGTGTTTTTTGTCATTTGTTTAAATTCTATTTCTAAAAGCAAAAATCAAATACAAAAATATAAAACAAAAAATTATCAAAAAATTGTTATTTTTGAACTTAACTTTTTACTTGTATCTTGCGAAAGGGTGATTTGGGCTATCATCCCATCATATCACCTAGTACCAGGGGAACCTCTCACAAGGTAGTCCTCGGGAAGTCCAAGATCAATTTTATGAGTTCAAACTTTAAATAAAAATTATTCTTCAAAAATATCAAAAATATTGTATGGACTTCATTGAAAATCAAGCATGAATTAATCTATTATATAGAACTTCTGTAATGTTGCAATTTATCTTTTCAAACTACTTTGAACATTGCATTCATCATGCTTTGATATATCTATTAATATGTGCATCAATTATATTGTAAAAGTTGTGTAGAACTAAGCTTAGCATGCCTCTAAGTATGAGAAAATGTTTTATGTTTGATAATGATTGCTATTCATTCACATATTTTGGCATTGTCTACTTATGTGTTTAATCTAAGAATGCTTGTGTATGTTTTGTAATAGTACAATGAATTAAAATTGCACAAGTATCTTACATACACTACTTTTATTTGCACTTTTTAAAAGTTATGAAAGTGGTTATCTTTTTCATAAATTATATTGGTTTGCATAACAAGTGTATTCGGAGAACTTTGTACAAAACAAAAATCATAAAATAAAGTGACAAAGATATCTCCACCAAGCACTAATTGAACCTTCTGATAAGTCTTAATAAGCGTTGTGAGGTTGAGCACCTTGGAAAGAATAGTAAAGTATCTTGTGCAAACCAAATATTTCTTTCAAAATAAAAACCACTTACTCTTAAGTACACCGGATCACTAGTCTCAACATTAAAAGTAAAATAGGTGATCCCCCAAGCACTACTTTGCACCCAGATAAGTCTTAATGAGCATTGTGTGTGCAAAGCACCTTGGTAGTTATACATTTTTTGTGCATTGAAGTTTGCGGAAGTAAAATTATTTGTGTTTTATTGTGCTCTTACTTTACATATTACTTGTATTCTTGATTAAAACATTTGTTTACTCTACTCAAAAATACACTTATGTGCACATCATTATCTTCCATAACACTTCTTCTCATGAGTATTGGATCCTAATGCTAATTCTATACTACTCTTTACTTATGAAATGCACTAGATAACCTAGCATGCTTTCTACAATGTTTGGTATGTTTTGAAATTATGAATTAAAGTAACATTGTAGTAATCTCTTTTTCTTAACATTATTTCATGCTTGGTTACTATCAAACATAAAGATTTTAATTGAAAAATGATTTACAAAAACATCTTCTTTATGAAATTTAACTTATATATCTTTTTATGGATCATCATTACAATAAGATGTTTCTTGTATTTCTATAAGTCTTCTGCATCATCACCATATATTTCTACCTTGCGCTTTCATGCTTATATCAAAGTCTTAAATACCAAAATTCCTTTCTTTCAACAAATGGTAGACTTGCTTGGTAGAATTTATATTGGTTATTCTAACACAAATATTGTAATGCTAAAACACTGATTTATTAATGGATTTCAAATTAGCTCTGGAACTTTTCTTTAAGAATTCAAATATTAAAACCCATTGGCTATGAAATTATAGTTTGATTTAAAATGCTTAATGTTTCCAATAATTATTATCCATGACTTCATTTCTCACCATTGCGGGGGCGTAGGGGTGTAAACATTAGATAACCTTTATCTCTAGTCATGTCTTGTCCTTAACCGGGGAGGGTTCCAGTGGGGCCTTGCGAGGCACAGGGGGAAAGAGTGCTAGGTTGAGTTGTGTCTAGTGTTTGCATATGGGACTAAAACCCCAACCTACGGCATGTATGCAGCTCCTCATGCCCATCCTTCACTTAGTACGGGGCTAGGGTGTAGACATATTGCCTGGGTTATTTAGTTACTTAGAAATCATTACATTTTGTTTATGCTACAAACTCTGATTTATGAAAATGTTGTAATACTCAAACTCTGATCTATTTAAATGAAAAGTATTCTAAAACTCCTTATCATTTCCTTCTCTACAAGCTCGATCATGCTTTTATATTATTATCAATTTTTAAGTGGTGTCTCCTTACCCGCTTTTACTAATAACAAAAGGTGGAGAACTAACATGATAAATATAATCTGCTATCAAAATATAATGCTTAATTAAGATGATAGCTTACATATTAGGGGAGCATTCACTTAGGGGGGAATGTATTTAGGGGGAGCAATTCTAAATGCTAAAATCGTAAATTATCCTAAGTCATCACTCTCTCACACACACAAGTATGTTTCTTCATGCTTATATATCAAATCTCTGATTTATCATAAATGGATTTGTTTTTATCAAAAGGAGGAGTTTGTTGGAACATGGTCTTCCGCATCTCCTAGGTTTGAGAATAAAACATCCTATGTGTATTTGATCTTGTGTGTTTAAGTGTGCAGGATAACAAAGTCCACATGACTCAAGGATTACATAAGAAGGTTGCCCCCAAAGTTGAGCCATCAAATCCAAAACACCTACTAGCACTGGCGGTAGTACTAGCGCAGGCGCTAGCTGCCGTTCAACGAACTGTTAGCGACACTCGACGAAATGCTCATAACGGCGTTCGACGAATATTTCGTTCGACAAACTCCTAGTGGCGTTCGACGAATTCTCGTTCGACGAAATCTTCGCTCGACAAACTCTTAGCGGCGTTCGACGAATTTCCATTCGACGAAATATTTGCTTAAAGTGCAATTGCCGGGAGATCCTATAGAAGGAGATAGCGCCAAGCGATATCCGATAGCGCAGGCGATAGAGAGGAGCACAGTTGGCAAGGGAAAATTGTTACCTCCGATTGAAGATTCTGCCGCGCAGAATATGTCCTAATATAGTATAGCGGGGGCGGCAGCACTAGCGCAGGCACTAGCGCTAAGTCTATAAAAAGGACATCTTGGCTCCGAATTCCTAATACTATAGAGATCCAGAATTCCATAGCTTCGTGCCACAGCATAGAGAGGAAGGTTCAAAGAGATACTCCCACAAATCCATAAAGACTAAAGGAGATCAGTGGAGAAGATTTCAACACGCATCATCATCATGACAAAAGACCGCATCGACTGCGATCATACTCCGTGTCTTCGTCTACTTCTCCAAGAGATCTACATAGTGGGAGTTTTTATATTATTGTCTTTTTATTTCACATCTTTTCTTGTAATCGCGTAGTAAATTCGCCTCGTGTTGGCGACTAGTTCTGGGTAGGACTTAGGGCTGAAATTCGCCTCGTGTTGGAGACTAGGTCTCGGGTGTAGGTCTAGGGGGTGCTCGAGGCCATATCCGTGGAAGGGTTGGCTAGAGCGGCTTGAGGCCGTATCCGGGGAAGGATCGGCTAAAGCCAACCGGTTCGTGGGGAAACAAGTCGGTATAGAAAACAAAAAGAGTCTTTCTATTAGCTTTGATTTCTAGCTTCGATAAGAGATCAAGTTTTGTAATCATGCTTCTCAAGTTAATAAAATCATGTCTTTACTTTTACTTCACTTGATTTGTCTTGATCTTCTCTAGTTTAATAATCAAAGCTTTTTCAGAGTTATTCAAAATATATCTAAATTTCATAAAACCCTTATTCACCCCCCTCTAAGGGCGCCTACCGATCCAACACTTACCACATTAGTTCCCATCTTTTTTGTCTACTCTAGGGTCGTGATTACCTTAGGATCAGCCCTCCGAATCCCCATTTCGCGAGGGTTGAACATTCCCCCCCCCCCCTTTTTGACTTTGGCGAGCGAGATCCCTATATGATCCCCTGCATTGTCCTTGGCGATTGGAATGATCCTTTTTATACTTTTCCCCTTTATTTTCTACAGAGGACCCCATTCCCCGGGAGGCCTTCTGCACGCGGGATGAGCTCCCCCCCCCCCACCCGCTCTTTCTGGTCGTGCGAGATCACCCCTTCTCGCCGAGCAAGAAGACATTAATCTGGCGCCCTATTAGCCTCTTCGTGAAATCATCCCGACCCACCAGCTAGTGGGAGCCCGGCAGCGGAATCATCTGGGGCCTTCCCGTATTGAAGAACTTGCTACCTTGCCACTCTTTCCAGAGATCAACCTGACCCACCGTCTATGTGAGCCCAGCGGCGAAATCGATCTGGGGCATTCCAGCACCAAAGAACTTGCTACCCTGCTAGTCTCTCCAGAGATCAACCAGGCCCACCATCTATGAGAGCCTGGCTTCGGAATCGATCTGGGGCATTCCAGCACCAAAGAACTTGCTACCTTGTCAGCCTCTCCAGAGATCAACCTGACCCACCATCTATGAGATCCCGGTAGCAGAATCGATCTGGGACATTCTAGCACCCAAGAACATGCTAACTTGCCAGCCTCTCCAGATATCAAACTGACCCAACGTCTATGAGCCTGACAACGGAATCGATCTGGGGCATTCCAGCACCAAAGAACTTGTTACCTTGCCAGCCTCTCTAGAGATCAACCTGACCAATTGTCTATGAGAGCCCGACAGTGGAATCGATCTGGGGCATTTCAGCACCAACGAACTTACTACCTTGCCAGCCTCTCCAGAGATCAACTTGACACACCGTCTATGAGAGCCCGACAGCAGAATCGATCTGGGGCATTCCAGCACTAAAGAACATGCTACCTTGTAAGCATCTACAGAGATCAACCTGACCCATCGTCTATGAGAGCCCAACAGGGAATCGATCTGGGGCATTCCAGCACCAAAGAACTTGTTACCTTGCCAGCCTCTCAAGAGGTCAACCTGACCCACCGTGTATGAGAGCCCGACAGCGGAATCGATCTGGGGCATTCCAGCACCAAAGAACTTGCTACCTTTCCAGGCTCTCCAGAGATCAACCTGACCCACCATCTATGAGAGCCCAGCAGTGGAATCGATCTAGGGCATTCCAGCACCAAAGAACTTGCTACCTTGCCAGCCTCTCTAGAGATCAACCAGACCCACCATCTATGAGAGCCCGGCAGCAGAATCGATCTGGGGCATTCCAGCACCAAAGAACTTGCTACCTTGCCAGCCTTTCCAGAGATCAACCTGACCCACCATCTATGAGAGCCCTGCAGTGAAATCGATCTGGTACACTCCAGCACCAAAGGAATGACGCTTGAGGATTTCTACTTAGAAACAATTTCAAAGTTGATATAAGAAGAGCAGAACTTACAAGTTAATTATAAAAACTTTTATGGATAGAATCATTTCAACTCGTCCCCACTCCTGGCCCAGCCTAGAGGTACCCCTTACACATCCTGGAGGTGATACCCTCCCGACTTGAGCAGTTCACTTACAATGTAAGGCCCCTCCCAATTGGGGTCAAGTTTACCTACCGTGGCTCCTCTCCCAGCCGCGTCGACCTTCTTCGGGACCAAGTCCCCTTTCTCGAACTGTTTTATTTTGATATGCTGGTCAAAGTATCGGGTCATCCGCCTCTTGACCTCCTCCTGCCGAATGGTGGCGAGATCCCGGAGTTCCTCCATCAGGTCCAAGGATAACCTTTGCTTCTCTTCATTCTCCGCCCGCCACTCATCATCACCTTCTCCCGCGGAGACTACCCGGGGGGACTTCACCTCAAACTCGATGGGAAGCACGGCCTCAGATCCATGAGACAGTTTGAAAGGGGTCTCCCTAGTGGTCGTGTTTGGAGTAGTTCTTAGGGCCCAGAGGACCGAGGCCATCTGCTCTACCCAGTTGCCCCTGAGGTTCTCGAACTTCTTATTGAGTAGGTTCACAATTATTTTGTTTGCCGCCTCCACCTGCCCATTGCTCCTCGGATGGTGGACCGAGCAAATCAAAGATCTATTCCAAGCTGAGTGCAGAAGTTGACGAACTCATTGCTGGCAAGCTGCGGCCCATTGTCCGTCACTATGGCCAATGTGAGCCCCTGCCTACAAATTACTTCTCCCCATACAAAATTTCTTACCACTTGGGATGTCTCCTTGGCTAGCGCCTTCACCTCTAGCCACTTGGAGAAGTAGTCTATCATCACTAGCAGGAACCTTCTCTAGCCACTCGCCTGGGGGAAAGGACCAACCAGGTTAGCTCCCATATCGCGAAGGGCCACAGAGCTATGATGGTCCAGAGCCTCTGAGCTGGGAGAAGTTGGAGAGGAGCATAGAGTTGACACTTGGAGCACTTCTTTGTGAACTCCGCCGCACCTTGCTAAGGGTAGGCTAGAAATAACCTTGTCTCAGCACCCTTCCTTCCAATGTCCGGCTCCCCGAGTGGCTGACACACTCCCCTGAGTGGATCTCCTCCAAGACCCTCGGGACCTCCCCCACGGCTACACAACGGGCGAGGAGTCCCGATAGGGTCTTACGATATAGCCCACCTACATGCATGGAGTAATAGGCGGATTTGTACCTGAGCAGTCGCTTGTCCACCTCCCCTCGGGGAACTTCCCCGGCATCAGGAAGGTGATGATGGGACTCATCCACGACTTTTGCTGGTCTATCTCTAATGAGTCCCATTTATATACACATTTATGGACTCATCTGGGCCGTATTTCTATTCGATGGATCACACTTTAGGCATGTTTACGATCATATTTGTTATTCCCTGTTAGGTGCACTCTTAGGCCCGTTTCAGTGTGCATTTGCGCTCCTTGTTATTGGGAGTAAGCACATGGTGCTCCCCAATCCTTTTTCTGTGTTTATTTGGTGCTGGAGGTGTATTCCCAGCTGGTATGTCTTACGTGTAGGTGGCCGGATCGTCCCGTTTTCCCCCAAAATCTATGTCTGTGCATATCGCACGGTTGTGCGTTTCCTTGACGCACAGATGGTGGCGATCGTGCTTCTGTATCTGGGCAGAAAATGGACAATCTGAGTTTAGTCGTGCATTTTTACGCACGGGTAGATTTGCCTGTGCGTGAGTAAAATGCACGATCGACCTGTTCCCTCCTGTTTTAAGTCATTCTGAATTTACCCGTGCGTTTTGATGCACGGGCAGATTTGCCCGTGCGTGAGTAAAATGGACGGGCGGCGCAGCGTCTCCCTCAAGTCAGAATTTATCATTTAATAACGCACGGTTCACGCACGATCGTGCGTTCGACCGTGCGTGACCATTTTTCTGCCTGTTTTGTATAAAATGCAGGATAAGCCGCAGTCAACGGGAGCTCGAGAGGGGAGCGGGAAATCAGGTCCTTCCCGCCGTTTATGAGGTCTGAAGGCTTCTCCTTCACCTCCACCACCAAGGAGACCATTTTTCCGGCGATTTCCACCACCATTCTTCCATCCGGGAGCATTTGCAAGCATTCTCCACCAAGTGTTTAAGCATTCCTCATCGTGGGAAGCCATAGAAGTGTTGAAGGTCGTTGGAGCGGTGACAGGGTCCATCGTATCCGCACACCATCTGAGGGCTGAGCCCGGAGAGAGCCCGATGTTTGCCCAGAAAACCGCTTCTCGGGTTGGACCATTAGCAGACCGCTCGAACTCCTGGGTCAGGCCGCTGGGTCCCGGGATCAGCGGTTCCCAGTTCAAAAAAAAGCCAGGCCGGGCGGCCTGGTGTCATTTCCGGATCGCCCCCAAAGGGAGAAGATCGTCAAGAGCTAAGGCAAAAAGTTCATCCGCAGTCTCAGCTAGAAGGCCGCGCGGGTTGTCCTATAGAAACTCGAGGTTCCAGCCCCGAAGAACAGGCCGGGGCTCCAGATCAAAGGCTATCCAAGTTACCTCGTGAAGATCGGCTAAGTCATGACCAGAAGGCAGACCGCAGCCTCAATCTCCAAACCGCGCGGTCTGCATTATTGACTTGGTCCCGGTGTCCTCAGCCTCGAGCAAGACAGGTCGGAAGAGCAAGCCGCTAAGCCGCGCGGCTTCTTTCCTTTTTCTTCCTTGTGCATCCCGTCACCGCCTACCCATTTCTCCTGTACCCGGGCAGGTGGTTATTTTATCCCTGCCCATTCGGGCAGGCCCCCAAGCCTATAAATAGGGGGCGGCACTGTTCACAAGACACGCACACTCGAATCGAAGAGCTCGCTTGTCGGAGCTCCGGTCTCGAGTTTCAGGTCTTGCGAACTGTTTGACCGGCCGGCTTCTGCTTTCCTGCACTTGTAACCGCTACTTTTCAATCAAAGGAAAGCCCGTCGCAAGAGTGGCATTTGCCGCGGTGGGCGAAGTCCGGCCTCGACCGCTGCTAGCGGTCTAAATTCTCTAACCAAATAGTAACCGATAATCCGCAGCCCTCGATTTTCTTCGTGAGCGCACTTTTGAATCGAACACCCGACAACCTCTCATTCCGTCCGAGAACCCAAGATGCGGTGACATCTTCCTATTGGACCTCTCTAAACTTGATGCTTGTGTTTTCTTTGTGTTGTTGTAATGAACTATTGATTAGCTTTATGTCATAGACCTTTTATGATGTTTATGTGCAATGATGCGGTGGTGTGAGAATCGCATTTTCCTTGTTGTGATTTTTTTGAGTTCGTTGTGTGTGAATCCCTAGCATTTGCTAGTGGTGATGCTTGGAGAAGAGGTGTGTGCGACCCTCACCCGTCACAGTTACTTTCCGTCCACGTGCCTCCCGAAGCACTGCATCGCGGCCGCTGCATCCATCCCACCTTGTGAAGCAGAGTCTTGACCCGCATCTCTCTTTTCCGCATCAGCTTAGGAACCAAATCACAACCCCCTTTGTTATTACTTAGTTTTCCCTTTAACTAATTTTCGGGCAGAGCAAGTCATACTACCCAACTTGCGGTCCTTTGAGATCGACATTCGGGGAGTTCCTCCCTATTTTATTACTTGAGCGACCGGTGCACTATCGTCGTATCGCAATTCGTGCTTGCTAATTAGTGTTGCTGAAATTGTACATCAAGTTTTTGGCGTCGTTGTCCGGGACTACAAGCATGTATGATTTTTTTTTCTGTGGAAATTTGTTTTAAGGTCTTTTTGTTTTCCTTTTTGTTGATTTTCTTCTTTCGTGTTGAAGAGTGTGTATGCATAGAAGAGATCCTGGTGAGTGCGCATCATTTGACCTTGAAATAGAGCGCACCCTACGAGCGCGTCTCCGTGCTGCTGCCGCCATGGATGTTAACGGAAATCAGGTTGATCCCGGAGTGGGAAATGCACCGGTCGTGGGTCAGGTAGCTGACGAGAATGAAGTGGCTAGGCCACGACCCAGGACCATAAGAGATTACACTATACCCACTGTTGGGAGTGTGTACCCTGGATTCGGCCCGGCTATCACCAACAACAACTTTGAGATAAAGCCGGCCATCCTGAACATGATCCGCAACCAGGCCCAATTCTCTGGGTTAGCCAGTGAAGACCCCCATCTTCACTTGGTTGAATTCGCAGAAATTTGCGGGACATTTCGGTACGCAGGGCTGGCTGACGAGACGGTAAAGCTCAGGTTGTTCCCTTTCTCTCTACGTGACAAGGCAAAGGCGTGGCTCCACACGATACCACCTGGCACAGCTACCACTTGGGACGCTCTGTAAGAAAAATTTCTGGCTAATTTCCATCCTGTCGACAAGGTCGTAAACTTGCGGAGGGAAATTGCAACCTTCCAACAACACGATCAGGAGGCTCTCGCAGAAGCTTGGGAGAGGTTCATGAACCTTCTCTGGAAATGTCCCCATCATGAGCTGCAACCATGGACTATAGTAGAAAATTTTTACTTTGCTATTGAGCCTAACTACAGGGCCATGATTGATGCTGCTGCAGGTGGAACTCTGATGAACCACACCCCAGAAGACTCATTACGGATTGTTCAAGACACTGCCATTCATAGCTCCTTTTGGACTGCTGGAAGAAACGCTCCAAGGAATGCTCGGGGACTCTTTGAGGTGAACACGTCTGGTACACCCGCTGAAAGTACCATGCAACTAAAGAGGCCTACACACCCTTCTGCCTCAGTGATGATGATCTCATGCCAAGGTTGTGGAAGCCCGGGGCATCATGCATATGAGTGCCCCACCGGTGAGCAACCAACTGAAGTTTCTTTTGGTGAAAGCGTCAATTATATTAATGATCAAAATCATGGAGCACCGTTTAATAATGCCCATAACTCGGGCATGAGGATTCATCCAAACTTCTCTTGGAAACAAAACATGTTGGGGAAATGATTTATCTTAACCCCTAGAATTGAGTAGAATATAAATTCTAAGAATGAAAAATTAGGCTAAGTAAATATGCGTCGAATAGTATTCGACGCAACGTCAAAATGTAGTCGACGTTTCTCTCAGAATGAGTCGAAGTAACTCTAAGAAGAATTCGACATAATCTTTGTCGACGTAACTCTGACTTCTAGTCGACGCATTTAATAAAGTCGACGCATATTAGTCGACGCACCTTCCTTATTCTCCTCTCGACGTCCAGCCAAGATGAAATCGACGCTTACGTCGAATAGTAATCGACGCACGTCGATTTCTATGTCAAATTCAAATTCACGCCGGATCTCTTTCCTTCTTTCTAAAGATCTGATTTTTATGGAATGATATTATTCTTTTATAGCCGTTCTGAATCAGTCTTTCCTTCTATTTGATTCTTGGCTAATTTGATTAAGTTTATTATGGATATTATTTGAAATAAAAAAGATCTCTTTCCTTCTACAGAAATATTGATTATGGAAACTTTTAACTCTTTCTAATTCTCTGTCTGCTAATTGATTATTCTCCTTTAGCAATATCTTTTTAAACAGAGCTATAAATAAGAAGGAGGTCGGCAGAGAACATCATTGAGTGATCCACCATATACATTTGAAAAAGAGGAAAAGCTCCCAAGAGAAAAGAGAGAAAAATTGAGAAAAGAGATAGTGTGCTGCAGCAAAGAAAAAGCCTTCATCTTCTCCTCCTTATGAAGCCATTCTGCTGCAAATTCTGAAATCTCTCACAAAAGAGAGAAAAGCTTACAATCTCCTTCTCACTATAGAAGAGAGATTACTGATGAGTCCAGTTTATATAGTGATTTCCGGACTCATCTGGGCTAGGTTTCATGCACTTGCACTTCACTTTAGGCCCATATTTAATTCTATTTGATCACGTTGCCCATTTCATTGCTTAGTGCACATTTATGCCCCATCTTGGTGTGATTTCATGTATTTCTGTGGTCTAGTATTTTTCCTGCAGGCCCTGAGATCGCGTGAACGTTCGGGATGGAGCGGGACAATTTTTGGCCTAAAAAGCCTCTGATCGTGCGCATTCCTTCGCGCACGATCAGGCGCACGACCAGTGGTCGTGCGTTAATTCCCTTCCCTAACAGAACGTCTGCACACGATCACAGGGATTCCTTCGCGCATGACCACTGGTCGTGCGCCCCTGACCGTGCATTATTTTCCATCTTTTTCTCTGCTACAGGTTGACTGCGCACGATCACAGACATTCCTTCGCGCACGACCATTGGTCGTGCGCCACTGACCGTGCGCAGTGTTTATTCTGCTCCTTATTTAAACCGCTGCTCCGCGACATTAGGGATTGAGACCGATTTCCTCCGCCGTTTTCTACGTTTTTTGCAGGGTTTCGCCTCCTTCTTCACCGCCCACCTTAGGGAGGAGCTCCGGGCAAGCTTTCAAAGCCAAATCTTCGTCGGAGCTTCCTCTTGGCCATCTCCTTCATCTAAGAGCTTCAAGAAGGGAGTCAACCTAGCTCTCACATTCAAGATCGGAGCAGCTTGTGTGATCATTCCACCGGTTTGTGACACGAAGAAGACAGGTCCATTGGAGAGTAGTGACAACTCTCTCTACCCCGGACGCAGTCGAGGACCGAGCTTGGACGCGGATTGACAACCCGGCGATTCCTTCTGTGAATCCTCAACAAGACTTCGGAGCCGGTCGATTTCGCACACTCACCTCCTCTTGTTCTTGATAGCTTAGTTAGGTTTCCTTATTTTTGATGAAGTATACTTTTATTTGTTAACATTAGTATGAAATCATGTCTATGTGATTTGAGTAATCTTGTTATATTTTCATTTGAGGTGTGCCTTGTGGTGTGGATTGGTTGTTGTATTGTGCCGCCCTAACAATTGTTAGTGGTGTGCTTTGCGAAGAGGTGCTTGCGACCCTCATTCCGCCGTTCTCTCCACTCCATCTGCTAGCCTACTCTTCCATCCGCCTAGCAAAGCATGGCATAGAGGCCCGTGTAATCCATTCGCCCAACGAAGCAGTGCGCTCAAGGCCTGCACAGTTCGACTCCACTTGCCTACTCGTCCATCCGCCCTTGCGACGCAGCGCGCTCAAGGCCTGCCTAGTCTCCATCCCGCCAAGCGAAGCATTGCATAGCGACATTGCATAGGAGTAGTTGTTGTTGTTTTCTTTTATTTTCCAAAAGCCAAACCAACTCTCCCGCATTCCATCCGACCTTTAGGACTTCGATCTCAAGTCCTTCCTTGAAAGATAACTCCACCTTACTGTGTTCCTTTGAGATCGATACTTGGGGATTCATTCCCATTTTATATTACTTGAACGATCGGTACACTGCCATTTCGTGCCGCAGTCTAGCCACCAACCATAGTGGTGTGCGAGATTTGTGCATCAAGTTTTTGGCGCCGTTGCCGGGGAACACAGATGTGTGAGTTTTCTGCAGAGGGAGAATCTTAGCGAGAAGCCCTTCCCTTTTTATATTGCATTCTTTTGTTTTGTTTCTTCCTATTATGTTTTCCTGTTTTATATTAGGTTGCTTTAGTAATCAGTGTTAGGTGTAGTATTTTGCACAACAATGTCTTTTTTTTGAATCTTATTGTCTTCACATCATGTGGGCTGCATTCAATATTCGTTGCCGTTGGTGTAAAGATATTTCTCATGCTAGTGATAGATGCCGTACGGAAGATGGTGGGCATAATTCTCGTGGCACGGTGTACGGAGCACCATTTTCCTATGGTTCTTCATGCCTTGTGCCCAAGTCTTATGGCCACTCGTCCTCGCCGCATACACCATTTTTATATTCCTCCCCGGCCCCTCAAGGACCAAGGAGTAATATAAAATGGTGCTTGTTCTGTCAAAGCATGGATCACGCCCTGAAGGACTGTGCCGAGTATCTTCGCCAATTGGACGAGGATGATGAGCCGGATATCCGGATCGTCCCGACTCCTACTTCTGGAGGCACGCCTTCAACATCTGGTTATATGTCCGTGTAACCTTCATGCTTTTAAGGGGATGATGTGGACACAGTCACCAGATGCGTGGCTGATCTAGGCTCTGACATGGCCGAGCCTATCTCCCCTGTGCATATATCACCGTGCGTAGATTCGATTCTTTGTGAGGAATCGGTGCTTGACTTTTATTCAAGCATTGCTCCTTCCCCTTTTGTGCATACTACTACGCTCGTCTCTGACGACATTGTTTATGATGTGTCGCAAGACAAGGCTGGCGATCTATGTTTTGTGCCCACTCCTATGGAGGAGGACAACCTTCTAGGTGAAGAGGAGCTTTCCTCAGTACCGGTGGAAGAAGTACAAATCTTAGGCATGGCCACTGTTGATCCCGCCGAACCTTGCAGCATTGATGACAATGCAAACATTATTTTACTTTCCCAATCTAATGGGAGTGAGACCGGAAACATTCCCCCCCTTGATTTTTATTTATGTCATTCTTCTCTTTTATTTCTTGACCCCCCTTCTGCTATAACTGAGCCTGTGCAGGTTGAGTCTCCGCAGGTACATAAGGAGGACTTGGAGCTTCCAGCTCAGGTCAATGATGATACCATCCTCATGTGCGAGGAGGTTGATCCCTCCTCCGATGAGGAAGCTCCAACATTGATCTCTTCCTCCTGCTACCCCTCTGATGACGATACCTTGCTGGGCAAGGATTTTTTATGTGAGATGAGTGAGGACCAGGCCTCCTCCTCTTCTTACATTCTGTTTCCTCTACCTGCGGCTTGTGGGTATTATTGTACAGGTAGAGGGGTAACTGCTCTGTCACCATATCGGTACCCGCTACCGAAACGGATAATGGAACAACTACATGTGCACTTTTCTTTTCATAGGCCTATAAGCTAGAACTGTACAAATGCCAAATAAGTCATGCTGGGATGACAATAACCCCAGTAGTTATCTTACTTTTCTTGCAATTTCAATTTATCCAGTTTGTTTAGTTCGTTGCATTTCTTTTTAGCATTTCTGCTTTCTTTTGTTTTTGTGGAGCTCACCCTTGCAGGTCATCTCCTGGTTGGCGGAAGCTGCTCATTGTCTTGGTTTACACACGTCTTCTGGTATGCTCACTTGCTCAGCATTGGGTACCCTCTTCCCTTAGCTTCATTTTGAATTTCATGGCCATACATTATGTTGTATTATTTAGATTAAGTCTGGGGGAGAGCCGCTATATGTTACCCACTGCACGTGTACATCTCATTTGCTTACTAGAAGTATTTTAGTTTCAGTTATTTAGTATTTTTCATCTTCACACACACCACTACACCCACTTTAGCGCGCACTCGCTTGTTTGTATGCTCCCGTATACTCAATTCTTGGATGTGATGTAGGAAGTGTTGTATTAGCCAAAATAATTGCAAGATGGAGTGGAATGTTGACTCTTGTAGTGCTCTAGTTGAGTACTCGTGTCTTGCATAGGGATTTGAGTAGAATTAGTTTTTATTCATGCTTCTAATTTATAATTAGTAGATTTGCGTAGATTTTAGTTTATTTTACTCAAAATGGTGAATGTGGTTGAATCTAGCGGTAGCATGGTATTGTGTGTAGGCGAACGTGAGGTTCGTGTTTCTTGAGTCAGGAGGAAGGATTACCTTTCTCGAGGGCTAAGAACTTGCCCCAAGCGACTCTCGAAGCATGGGTGCGAATGATTTGCAAGTTGAGCGTGACGTAGGCCATCTTTTTGGCAAGCTTGAGCTTTGTTCTACCTGTCCTATACACTAACCATTGCTATCCCATTTTGTGCCTACCCGATCTTTTGGTTCAGCTCCACCATACTTCACCAAGGCCTAAAAGCTAATCCTATTATCGCAACCAAAAAATTAAGCTAAAAGCATTTATGAATTGTAATTTTTCAATGCGGTGCGGTGATGCGAAACTTCAGTGTTGATGTGGAAGTTTTAGAAATGTCTATGTGCTGAGAATTGTGCTAATTAATTTGGGGATAAAAAGAAAAGAAAAGAAAAAGAAAAAAAAAAAAAAATATATATATATATATATATATATATTTATCCCTAGCGCTTTAATTGAAGCATATTTTGGTATTGATTGTTGTAGGCCGTGTGCACACCCGGTTTCAAAGTCAAGTCTGGGGGTGTGTTACACGTGTATTATTGGGGCTGCTATGACTTAGCACTTTTGTGTGCTCATTTGGGTTGCGATTAGCCTTCACGTTTATCTTTGCATTCCAAACCGTAACCCAAGCCTCATGTATACCTAAAGTCCTATCAATTCGTCTTGTGAGTTCACTAGTGCCGTGGAGAGAGTGTGACCGGGCGAGCATATGGTTCTCGACGTTGATGGATTTCAGCGGAGATAATTCCGAGTTCCGGTCTTGGGTAACATTCACCTGCGCGTCTAGCTTACTTTCATACTACGCGAGACCACGAGATTCACCAACATTCCATTTTTGAGTAAAAATAAAGTCCTTTTTACGCATTTACACTTTTATAAAGTAGCTAGCATATGTAAAAACTTCTTCTAATGAACTTCTATGCACACTAGTAGGAAACTTCGCATTCTATTCCATGTTTGCAATTTTTTTTGGTTAGCTATGCTTTTCCTACTCCGCCGGATATGTTTGCTCAGGACGCACAAACAGGTAAGTCTAGGGTGTGATGAGTCCAGTTTATATAGTGATTTCCGGACTCATCTGGGCTAGGTTTCATGCACTTGCACTTCACTTTAGGCCCATATTTAATTATATTTGATCACGTTGCCCATTTCATTGCTTAGTGCACATTTATGCCCCATCTTGGTGTGATTTCATGTATTTCTATTGTCTAGTATTTTTCCTGCAGGCCCTGGGATCGCGTGAACGTTCGGGATGGAGCGGGGCAATTTTTGGCCTAAAAACCCTCTGATCGTGCGCATTCCTTCGCGCACGATCAGGCGCACGACCAGTGGTCGTGCGTTAATTCCCATCCCTAACAGAGCGTCTGTGCACGATCACAGGGATTCCTTCGCGCACGACCACTGGTCGTGCGCCCCTGACCGTGTGTTATTTTCCATCTTTTTCTCTGCTACAGGTTGACTGCGCACGATCACAGGCATTCCTTCGCGCACGACCATTGGTCGTGCGCCACTAACCGTGCGTAGTGTTTATTCTGCTCCTTATTTAAACTGCTGCTCCGCAAAATTAGGGATTGAGACCGATTTCCTCCGCCGTTTTCCACATTTTTTGCAGGGTTTCGCCTCCTTCACCGCCCACCTTAGGGAGGAGCTCCGGGCAAGCTTTCAACGCCAAATCTTCGCCGGCGCTTCCTCTTGGCCATCTCCTTCATCTAAGAGCTTCAAGAAGGGAGTCAACCTAGCTCTCACATTCAAGATCGGAGCAGCTTGTGTGATCACTGCACCGGTTCGTGACACGAAGAAGACGGGTCCATTGGAGAGTAGTGACAGCTCTCTCTACCCCGGACGCAGTCGAGGACCGAGCTTGGACGCGGATTGACAACCCGGCGATTCCTTCCGTGAATCCTCAACAAGACTTCGGAGCCGGTCGATTTCGCACACTCACCTCCTCTTGCTGTTGATAGCTTAGTTAGGTTTCCTTATTTTTGATGAAGTATAATTTTATTTGTTAACATTAGTATGAAATCATGTCTATGTGATTTGAGTAATCTTGTTATATTTTCATTTGAGGTGTGCCTTGTGGTGTGGATTGGTTGTTGTGTTGTGCCGCCCTAACAATTGTTAGTGGTGTGCTTTGCGAAGAGGTGCTTGCGACCCTCATTCCTCCGTTCTCTCCACTCCATCCGCTAGCCTACTCTTCCATCCGCCTAGCAAAGCGTGGCATAGCGGCCCGTGTAATCCATTCGCCCAACGAAGCAGTGCGCTCAAGGCCTGCACTGTTCGACTCCGCTTGCCTACTCGTCCATCCGCCCTTGCGACGCAGCGCGCTCAAGGCCTGCCTAGTCTCCATCCCGCCAAGCGAAGCATTGCATAGCGGCATTGCATAGGAGTAGTTGTAGTTGTTTTCTTTTATTTTCCAAAAGCCAAACCAAATCTCCCGCATTCCATCCGACCTTTAGGACTTCGATCTCAAGTCCTTCCTTGAAAGTTAACTCCACCTTACTATGTTCCTTTGAGATCGATACTTGGGGATTCATTCCCATTTAATATTACTTGAACGATCGGTACACTGCCGTTTCGTGCCGCAGTCTAGCCACCAACCATAGCGGTGTGAGAGATTTGTGCATCAATTACATTCACTATTCTTGTGCTTATAATCTTCTTGCTAGGAAGAAGATTCTTTCTTGTTTTAATTGTTTCTTCTAATTCTTCTTCTAATTCTTCTTCTCATTCTTATTTCACCTTCAATTGTGTAAAAGAGTTTTTAGAATCTCTCTTCAAAAAATTCAGTTGTACTGGTTCTAAGAGTCTCCTTATCAAAAGACTCAGGCTGGTTCTAAGAGTCTCCTTATCAAAAGAGTCAGTGCAAGATAGTGAATTCCTACCAAGGGGGTAGAAGAGTGGACTACCCAAAGTTTGGGGAACCACTATATTTCTTTGTGTTGTGCTGTGATTTTAATTTTGCTATTTCTTTCTTTATTTACTTAATTCTTGTTGGTGTGTGTGGGAAGCTTAATTCTGTGATTATTACATATATATATATATATATTTGTTAACTTTGCACAAAATTTATTTAAATCTCTATTCACCCCCCTCTAGAGAATTCTAGTGTGGTTAACTGTGCACTTTCAATTGGTATCAGAGATAGGTTGATCTAAAAAGGTTAACTCCTTGATCAAAAAGATCCTACCTCTTATATATATATATATTTCTAAAAATTATTTTTCACATGGCACAAATCAAAGAATATGCTTCCACCAGACCACCAATTTGCAACCTTGAAAAGTTTGCACTTTGGAAAACAAAAATTAGGATCTATATGAATTCTATTGATGAAGATTTGTTCAATGTTATTTTTACAGGTACTCCTAAGCCCTATAGAAAGGACTCAAGTGGTAAAGTGACTCAAACACTTGTCCCAAGGGCTGAGTGGACAGTTGAAGAAAAGAAGGCTGGAACAAGTGATGCAAAAGCTGTAAACATTCTTGTCTCAAACCTCTCAGATGAAATCTTTCAATAGTTTGTTGACTGTGAACCAGCCAAAGATATCTGGGAGGCTCTTACAAATATAGTAGAAGGAAGTGCTGATGAAAGGAAAGATAGAAACGCTCTATTGATCTCCCAATATGAGAACTTTCAAAAGAAGCATGAAGAAAGCATATCTGAGATGTATGACAGATTCAGTTTGATCATCAATCAATTAAGGAGCATGGATAGAGAGATCTCTCACAGAGATCAATGACAAACTGTTAATGAGTCTCCCAAGTTCATGGGACTCAAGAATATGGGCAATAAGAGATACAAGAGGACAAAAGGAAACCTCAACAGATGCCCTCTTAGGAAAACTCAAATCCTATGAGCAACTGCTGAAAACCAGAGAAGAGAAGGAAAGAAGAGGAAGCACTCCAACCTCCTCAAAAGATAGAAACATTGCTTTGAAAGAAACAGAAGAAGAGACCTCTGTCACTGAAGAAGAATTATTCAGCCTCCTGGCCAGAAGATTCAAGAAATGGGTCAGGACAGATGGGTCTAGAAGGAGAGAACCAAAACCAAGGTATGATAAAACTCCTACAAAAGCAATCATTTGTTATTCCTGCAGGAAAACAGGACACATTGCACCAGAATGTCCAGAAAATACTGAGAAAAAGAAAGATCTCAAGAAAAAGGGGAAGGAAAGAGGCTTCATTGCAGAAGCTTGGAGTGAAACAGATTCTGAAGACAGCACCTCATCCAAAAGTGATAATGAAGAGTCTAAGCAAGAAGACCTATGCTTAATGTCTCTTGAAAGCTCAAAGGAAGAACATGGTGCTAAATCATGGAGTGAGACAGAATCAGAAGGAAGCATCACTTTTGAAGATGATAAAGAAAATAGCCTTATTCTCATAGAGGAATCTGAGGATAAGGATGAGGTAAGCATTTTTGATGACATAGATTTTCTGTGTGAGATTTCAAAAATGATTTTAAAGGATTATGTTTAGATCAACTAAAAGCTAAACAAGAAATTAAGAATCTAAAAGAACAAATTAATGTCATTAAAAACTAGAGAAATATAGAGGATACTTGTTCTAAAAATTATGAGTTTAGGGCTAACATCAGAGAAAAAGAAATAGAGAGGGCTAAAATAGAAAATCAGCTCCTTAAGAATAAGGTATCCCAAGTAAAAGCTTTTGAAGAATCAATAAAAATGAGAAGCCAAACACTTAAAGAAATCACAGAAAAACAAACAAGAAGACATAAAAATCTTGGGCTAGGAGCTGATCCCTCAGCTAGTCTAATTCCATCCAACAAACCTGCTTGGATGAGCCCTATTAAATTCACTAAACCTACTAAATCAATAAACCAAGAAGAAGACTCACAAAATAAGGAAGAATACTCGCTCAATGAGATAAACCATTTTGATGAAACATCATACTATGCAGATGAAGACTCTCAAACTACTTCCAAGAAGGCAACTAAGCCAAAAGAAACAACTCATAAAGAAATAAAATCAGAAAAAGGGAAAAATAAAATTTGTGAAAACACAATTGCGTCGACTTCATATCAACGCATGAATGATAGTGCGTCGAATTCTACTCGACGCAATATCTCAGATGCTTCGACCTCAACTCGACGCTTGAATAAAAGTACATCGACTCCCAATCGACGCAACTTCTTACCTGCGACGATTTTAGATCAACACAATCTGGAGAAAGCGCCGAATATAAATCGACGCAACTATCAACATACGTCGAATAGATATCGACGCATAAAAACTCAGAGCAACATAATTACAGGACATGTCTATTCTCCAAAAACTTTCTATCTTAACCCCCATTCAGGACCCATTCATCCTGATCATAATTTTTATCCTAATCAAAACTTCTACCCTAACCAAAATTTCTATCCTAATCAAAATTTCTATCCTAATAAACACCACTATCCCTCTCTAAACTCAAATTCCCATAATCTAAAGATAGTCAGATGTTATATCTACAATAAAACTGGCCACATTGCCAAACCGTGTTGGCATAATCAATCAAATTGTTCATAAAATTAGTCCTAGGGTAACTTAGAAAACTTTAGGATTAGGAAGAAAGAATCCCTCAAGAAAAACCTTGAATCTTCAGACAAAGTAAAAGTCACGTCTATTTCTTAAATCGACGCATGCGTCGATAGGAGACCCTATCTTCTCAAATCAAACTATATCGATCCTTATGTCGAATTCCACTCGACGTAACGCCGACTTCATGAAAAAGAGCGGCAACACTAAAAATTTTTTGGTCGCATCTACTAAAGTACCGAATAAGCCTCAAATTGTGTCTCATTTCGACGTTTCACCTGACTTAAATAAACTCTTCTGTTAGAAATCTGCAAGCTCACTGCATCTTTCATCCTTCTTACCTCTCAGTCCAGCCATCTCTTCCTCTCTCTCACTGACCTAAAATGGCTCCCAAGATAAACTCTGGTTTCGACATTGACCTCGAATCCTTCCAAGCCGCCGAAAATTATAAGAGCATCATAGCTCTCTTCACTGAAGCTGGCCTAGATAAGCTCATCTCCACAAGATGCAAGCTCCTGGAGACAGAACTCACAGAGCTAATGGCTCATGTTCAGATATCTGAATAAGGAGAAATCACTGGAACAATATATGAGACACCTGTCTCAATCTCTGCTGAACACATTAGGAACACCTTTGATCTTTCATCAGGTGCATTCCAATATTATCCTTGTTCAAATCAAATAGGGATAGCAAGTTATTTTCTAAAAGAGTAACTAAATAAATCTCCTTTACCATTCCCTTATCAGGTGATGAACCTGTGGAACTCACCCCTGATGAAATTAAGAATTTACTAATCACATGGAAGTTCTCAAAAGATAGACCAATCCACCTGAAGAAAATAGATTTTTCTGATGAGTATAGGCTACTGGCAGACATAGTAGGAAAAGTACTACTATGTAAGATCTCTGCCCATGATGTAGTGCCCAGGCAGCAACTGAATCTCATGGGGGCCCTTGTGCTGAAGAAGAAAGTAGACTGGGGCAACTGCTTACTCAAAATGATAGGCTACAAATATTCTCACAAAGAGAATGCCTACATGAGGATTATGAGTCAAGTCTGTTGGACATGTATGTCACATCCCTTTGTTTGAGAATAACAAATCACATATTGTATTTGATATTGCTTGTAGTGTGTTTATAGTGTGCAGGAACTATAGGTGCAATACTCCACAGGTATAAAGCAGCTTGGAATAATCTTTTGAAAGGAGCAGCACTAACGCCAGCGCTGGGTCTACCGCCAGCGCTAACGCTACCGCCAAGCGCTCGCTTGAGCTCATGCAGATCATCACACCGCCTACGGTTCCGCAACCGCTCAACACAACCGCTACCGCCAGCGCTATCGCTACCGCAGGCACTATCGCTACCGCCAGTGCTATCTTGAGTTTGTGCACAGCGCCACGCCATCGACAGTTTCGTAACTGTTCTACACGACCGATACCGCCAGCGCTAGCGGCTACCGCAGGCGCTAGCATGGAGTTCTATAAAATGGAGCTTTGCTTCTCGTTTTGGTAAGACCTCCCAGAGACATTACTTGTGCCCATACTCTCGTGCTGCTACCCTGCCGAAACATCATCTCCCACTCAAAGCCAAAGAAGAAATTCTAGAGAAGGAAGCCATCACGCTGCATCCGAAGAACGATCGCTTCGACCTCGCTTGTGCTTCAGCGATCCTTCATCCTCATCTCCAGAAATCTCAAGAAGGAGTTTGCTTGTTATTTACTTCACTTCTTTATTTGTATCTTGTAGTGAAATCGCCTTATTTTTGGCGACTAGGTCCTTGTGCGGCTTAGGAGGAATTCGCCGCGTGAGTTGGCGACTAGGTCTAGGGGATTTGATCTAGGGGGTGCTCGAGGCCATATCCGTGGAAGTATTGGATAGAGCGGCTTGAAGCCTTATCCGGGGAAGGATAGGCTAAAGCCAACCGGTTTGTGGGGATACAAGTCGGTATAGAAAAGGAAAAGAAATTCACTTTTGTACGCCTCCGATTTCTAGCAATATTGAAATCAAATTTTGTAAACACCCTTTTTATATAATGCAATCATGATTATATTTGTGTTTATTTGATTTCTCTCAATTGGCGTAAAATTTCATTATTGCAAAATTGTTATTACTAATTTGTCATCTTATTTCCTATTAATCAAAAACAACTTAGTAATTATCTTAAAAATTATAAAAAGCGTTTTATTCCCTTATTCACCCCCCACCCCCTCTAAGGGCGCCGTAAGATCCAACAAGCGGTATCAGAGGCAGGTTATTCCAAACGGTTTAAAAACCAGGAATAATGGCGTCTTATGATCTCGCTTTTTCTGAGGGTCAGGGAATTAGTAGACCACCTCTATTTACTGGGTCAGATTATAATTACTGGAAAAAATAGGATGCGTTGTTTTCTAATGACCCTAGATATTGAGGTTTGGAACATGGTAGAAGAAGAATACACTCCTCCTACATTTGTAGTTGGAGAGATAACTTTAGACAAACCCAAAGATAAATGGGATGATCCGGATAAACTCAAATGTAAAAATAACGCAAAAGCCATGAATGCTCTATTTTGTGCGTTAGATAGAAATGAATTTAATAGAATTTCTGCTTGTACTACTGCATATGAAATTTGGAATCATTTGGAAGTTACTCATGAAGGTACATCGCAGGTTAAAGATTCCAAGCTTTTCCAACTGGAGTCGGAATATCAAAAATTCTGAATGGATGAAAGCGAAGATGTTGATGGTATGTACACGCGCTTCAACAAGATCGTCAATTCCTCAAAAGCTCTTGGAAAGACATTCTCAAATGGCGACTTGGTCCGTAAGATCCTTCGTTCTCTTCCTCCAAAATTCAACCCGAAGGTGACGGCTATTTCAGAGTCGCACAACTTAAGAACGCTCCAAGTTGAGAGCCTCATTGGGAATCTCAAAACCCATGAGGTAGAACTCAAAATCCAACATGATGAATACAACAAGGAGCCAAAGAAGAAGGCATTGGCATTAAAGTCAAAGAAGGAGTGCCAAGAGGATGAGGATTAAGATGAAGTGAGTCTTTTGGTGAAGAACTTCCGAAAGTTCATGCGCAATCCGGAAAGGAGAAACACCTTTCGAAAATATTTCCAAAAGGGTGAAAGATGGAAAGGGTCATCTTCAAAGAAAGAAAAAGAGAGCGACAATGAGAAGAGAGACCTCCACCGGAATGCTATCATTGTAGGAAGACGGGGCACACTCCGAGCCAGTGCCCAAAGTTCTTGAAGGAGAAGAAAGAAAAATGGCACAAAGGGAAGGAAAAGAAGAATGTACTAAAAGCTAGAACATGGGATGACTCTTCCTCCTCCTCCTCTGAATAATCAAGTGGGTCTTCATCAAGCGAAGATGAGCAAGCAAACATGTGCCTCATGGGACATGAAAATGACGGCGATGACACCAGTGTTCCTAGTGACACTAAGGTAACTCCTCCCACTTATGATGAATTGTAAAATGAATTTCTTGAAACTTGCAAAGCTTTTGATAAAAATATGAAAGATAGTATTTTATTAAATCGTGAAAATGAATCTCTTATTAAAGAAAATCAAAAGCTTTCCAAAAAGGTAATTGTTTTAGAAAAGAGAAAGGTTTCTTGCCAAGAATGTGATCACTCCACAAAATTGGCAAAAGACATTGAAGAGTCACTTTCTAAAGCCCTCTCTCATGCCAAAACTCTTACAAAAGAGAAGGGGGAATTAGAAAGGAAATTAGAAGCCTCTCTTTTGCAAATCAAAAATAATAAAAAAGGTTTTGAAAATAGGTGTGTCATGCTTGTGAAAGAAAACTCTTCACTTAAAGCACAAGTTCATGATCTCACCATGGCCATTAAAAAATTTGGTATAGGCCAAAAATCACTAGAAATGATTCTAGGGTACCAGTGCCATGGATCTGGAAAGTTTGGGCTCGGATATCGAGGAGAGGTCTACCGCCCAGCGCTATCCACTAACGCCGGCGCTAGCACCTCATACCAGAAACCTGAAATTTCTTTTCAAAATGCTTTCCTTCTGCAAATCAAAATTTTTCCAGCAAGAAAATATACCAGAAAAGGGCATCAACCCCCTTTATTTCGTGTGCAAACTGTTATAGGTTAGGTCACACATCTAGTTCTTGCAGGAAAATAAAACAAAATACTTTATAGCAAGTCTGGGTACCTAAGGCTTCCACTTACTCTCTGGGTGGTTCCACTTGGGTATCCAGATCTTTACTCTCATCTTCTTTCTAGATGTGCAGGAAGGCTAAGGATAATGAAGACGTGTGGTACTTGGATTCAGGATGCTCCAAGCATATGACGGGCAATAAATCAAAGTTCCTTAGCCTAGAAAGGAAGAAGGGAGGGATTGTGACTTTTGGCGACAACGGAAAAGGAAGAATCATGGGAATTGGTACAGTTGGTAACGAATCCTTCACTATATCAAATGTTCATTATGTAAAAGGGCTAAAACATAATCTTATTTCAATTAGCCAATTATGTGATAAAGGATTAGATGTTTTATTTGAATCTTCTACTAATCTATGCAAAATATCTAATCCTATTACAAACAATATTTTACTAACTGCACCAAGAATACACAATGTTTATATTGTTTCATTTCGTGATCTTTCAAAATCATCTTTAAAATGTTTTATTACCAAAAATGATGAACTTGATCTTTGGCATAGAAGGCTAGGACATGCTACCACAAAGCTTATTGTAAAACTTGCCAAAAGATATTTAATTAGAGGATTTCCTAGATTAAATGGAAATTTACCTTCACTTTGTTCACCATGTCAAAAAGGTAAAATTACTAGATCCTCTTTCAAAAGTAAAAATGTTATTTCTACTACAAGACCTTTGCAATTAATTCATATGGATCTTTTTGGTCCGGTTAGCACCGCAAGTCTTGGTGGTAGATTATATACATATGTTTTAATAGATGATTTTTCTAGATATTGTTGGACAATATTTCTATCATCCAAATCCAAAGCGTTTTGTAAATTTTCAAAATTATGTACTCGTATTCAAAATGAAAGTGATTTAAAAATTAAATGCATTCGCTCGGATCATGGAGGAGAATTTGAAAATGAAAAATTTACATCTTATTGTGATATGTTAGGCATAAAACCTGAGTTCTCCGCACCACGCACACCACAACAAAATGGTGTTGTAGAAAGAAAGAATAGGACACTTCAAGAGCTTGCACGCACTATGTTATGTGAATATAAATTACCTAAGTCCTTTTGGGCCGAATCTCTAAACACATCATGTTATGTTATAAATATTATCATGCTTCGCCCATCTTTAAATCTCACACCATATGAACTTTATTTTCAAAAGAAGCCTAATGTATCTTACTTTAAAGTTTTTGGTTGTAAATGCTTTATCTTGAATACAAAAGATAGCTTGGGAAAGTTTGATGAAAAATGTGATGAAGGAACATTTCTTGGATACTCATCAACTAGTAAAGCTTATAGAGTTTTTAATAAAAGAACTAGAAAAGTTGAAGAGTCAAATAATGTGAAATTTGATGAGCTTGTTCCTTGTTAGAAAGATTTTCCGCAGGTAAAGAGGATGATCTATTACCTCCTTTGGAGCATGGTGATGAAGAACCTTCCAATGAAGAAGAGGAGGCCAAGAAAGATGAATATGTACCTCCAAGCGTCTTAAAATTCACAAAGGATCATCCACAGGAATTAATAATTGGTGAACCATCCATCGGGGTAAGAACTCGCTCTTCTCTTCATGAATCTTTTTCAAATATTTGTTTTGTTTCCGAAATAGAACGAAAAACCGTTACTACCGCTTTAAATGATGAATTTTGGTTTTTGGCTATGAATGAAGAATTAGAACAATTTGAGCGACATAATGTTTGGAAATTAGTAGAAAGACCATCTAATCACCCGGTTGTAGGAGTAAAATGGATTTTTAAAAATAAATTAGATGGTGAGTCAAGAATATCTAGAAATAAAGCATGCTTAGTAGCACAAGGATATTCTCAAATCGAGGGGATAGATTTTGATGAATCTTTTGCACCCGTTGCTAGATTGGAGTCTATAAGAATTTTTCTAGCATTTGCAAGCTTTAAAAGAATAAAACTATTTCAAATGGATGTGAAAATTGCTTTTCTAAACGGATTTGTAAAAGAAGAAGTTTATGTTGAACAACCCCCCGGTTTTATTAATGAAAAATTTCCAAATCATGTTTATAAACTAGAAAAAGCGCTTTATGGTTTAAAACAAGCGCCCCGTGCATGGTATGAAAGACTTACATCATTTTTTATTGAAGCACGATTATATTATGGGAAGTGCGGATAATACTCTCTTCATTAAGCACAACAATGATGATATAATTATTTTACAAATATATGTTGATGATATTATTTTTGGAACTACTAATGAAGAGATGTATAAAGAAGTTATTTTAGTGATGAAAAATGAATTTGAAATGACTCTAGTAGGAGAACTTTCTTATTTCCTTGGTTTTCAAATATCTCAAAGAATTGATGGTATCTTTGTTTGTCAAACAAAATATGTCCATGATATGCTTAAACGTTTTGGATTTGAAAACCTTAAACATGCTTCTACACCAATGAGTGCGTCACTTAAATTAGGAAAAGATGAATCGGGAATTTCAATTGATCAAACCTTATATAGAGGTATGATAGGATCCCTACTTTATCTTAGTGCAACTAGACCCGATATTATGTTTGCCGTATGCTTATGTGCTAGATTTCAAGCTAATCCAAAAGAATCTCATTTAAAAGCGGTAAAACGAATTTTTAGATATCTCATTTGGTCATCTAGATTAGGATTATGGTACCCGCATAATGATTCATTTACATTGCATGGCTATTCCGATTCGGATTATGCGGGTTGTTCACTTGATAGAAAAAGCACTAGTGGTACTTGTCATTTTCTAGGACCTTCATTAGTTGCATGGTCGAGTAGGAAACAAAATTCGGTTGCACTCTCCACCATAGAGGCCGAATACATTGCATTAGGGAGTTGTTGTGCACAAGCTCTATGGATGAGCCAAACTTTAGAGGACTTTGGTTTTCATCTAAAACTTATTGAATTAACATGTGACAACAAGAGTTCCATTGATCTCACAAATAATTCGGTACACCACTCTAGATCCAAACATATAGATGTGCGTCATCATTTCATAAGGGATCACATTAAAAAGGAAAATGTAAGTATTAGTTTCATTGGCACGGACTCTCAACTTGTTGATATATAAACTAAACCTCTTCCCGATGCAAGGTTTCAAATGTTAAGGTTGGAATTAGGAGTCTTAGACATCTTAGGATGAAAAACATATCAAACGCTAATGTTTTATGCAATTTGAGCAATCAAGACATCTTTGATAATTACAAAACTTCTGCATAAGACTACTCTTAAGACCCCTAACCAATATCAAAAATCAAAAATCGAAAATTTAAAATTCTTGAAAAATCGTGTACTGTTTCCGGCGCTAGCACTAGCGCCGGCGCTAGCACTAGCGCCGGCGCTAGCGTGAGTGTTCATATTTTTTGTTTTTTAAATTTTCTAAAATTCAAGAAAAATATGTTAGTGTATTTGTACTACTTTGATTTGTAGTTCTGACATTTTTTATTTTATTTATTTTATGAAAAATCAACTACAAAAATTCAAAATTCAAAAATTACAAAAATATGTTTTTGTGATTTTCTGTTTTTATTTGATTTAAAATGATAAAACATAAAAAACTGTATGATCTTTATTGCCAATATCAAGCATGTATGAATTCTATTATTTAGAATTATTTACAATGTTAAAACTTATTCCTTCAAATTACTATGAACATTGTTTTGCTTATCATGCTTTGATATATCTATTTAAAGTGCATCAAATATTAAAAAATATGTGTAGAACCGAGCTTAGCATGCCTCTAAGTATGAGTAATTGTTTTATGATTGATAATAATACATTTCACTCACTTATTTTGGTAATCAACATGTGTGTCTAAATATAAAAATGCTTGCTTGTGTATTGTATTTGTACAATGAATTAAAACTTGCATAAGTTTATTGCCTACACTACATTTGAATTGCACTTATGAAATTTAGAAAAGTGGTTAAATTAAAATTTTTGTTTGCAAAACAAGTCTATTCGGAGAATATTGTCTCACAAATGTGAACAAAAAAAAATTATATGTGTAGACAAATATAACTCCACCAAGCACTACTTGAACCTCATGATAAGTCTTCATAAGCATTGTGAGGTTGAGCACCTTGGAAAGAATAGTAAAATGTCTTGTGCAAACTTTGATTATTACACCACTTTGTTAAAAATTATGTGCATTAAAAGTGTGTGAAAGTAATTTACTTGTGTTTTATTGTGCACTTTACTTTGCATATGTCTTGTATTTTGTGATTTAAATCAATTGTTAACATTGCCCAAAATACACTTATGTGCACATAATTATCTTTCATAACACTTCTTCTCATGAGTATTGGATTCTAATGCTTTATCTATACTACTCTTTATATAAAAATGCACTAGATATCCTAGCATGATCTCTACAATGTTTTGGTATTTCTTGAACTTAAAATTAAGTAACATTGTAGTATAATCTCTCATTGATATGTTCATTTCATGCTTGGTATCTTTATGAAAAACTTTGATATTTCAAAAGGTTAAAACATCTTTCAATTTTGAACTAAAACTCATATTTTTACTTATGCTTTTCATGCTTGCAAAAAGATGTTTATTATAATCTTCCGCTTGCTAAAATTCTTATCTTTTTATTTGAAATCTCTTATATAAGCTATGCTTAAACTCTTTATCATTATTTATATTTCGAAAAGCTCGATCATGATATATAAATGCCTCCTTACTACCCTCACCCCCACCTTCTTTTGATAATACCAAAAGGGGGAGATTAATTGAAGAAATCTATATAGGAGAAATATAGATAAATAAGGGGAGACTAATTCATGAAATCTATCATTTAGGGGGAGTAACACATAAATTGCATTTATGTAGGAGGAGCATTAAGGTAGGGGGAGTATGCACATTATCATGCTATTATCATGCTTATCATATACTATAGTTGCACTATCATCTTGCTTATCTTATACTATAAACACTATTGTTGATTTCTGGCTATGTCGATTTGTTATTATCAAAAGGGGGAGATTGTTGGACATGTGTGTCACATCCCTTTGTTTGAGAATAACAAATCACATACTGTATTTGATATTGCTTGTAGTGTGTTTATAGTTTGCATGAACTATAGGTGCAATACTCCACAGGTATAAAGCAGCTTGGAACAATCTTTTGAAAGGAGCAGCACTAACGCCAGCGCTAGCGCTACCGCCAGCGCTAACGCTACCGCCAGGCGCTAGCTTTAGCTCGTGCAGATTGTCACGCCGCCGACGGTTCCGCAACCGCTCAACACGACCGCTACCGCCAGCGCTATCGCTACCGCAGGCGCTATCGCTACCGCCAGCGCTATCTCGAGTTCGTGCACAGCGCCACGCCGCCGACGGTTTCGTAACTGTTCTACACGACCGATACCGCCAGCGCTAGCGCCTACCGCAGGCGCTAGCGTGGAGTTCTATAAAATGGAGCTTTGCTTCTCGTTTTGGTAAGACCTCCCAGAGACATTGCTTGTGCCCATACTCTCGTGCTGCTACCCTGCCGAAACATCATCTCTCACTCGAAGCCAAAGAAGAAATTCTGGAGAAGGAAGCCATCACACTGCATCCGAAGAACGATCGCTTCGACCTCGCTTGTGCTTCAGCGATCCTTCATCCTCATCTCCAGAAATCTCAAGAGGGAGTTTGCTTGTTATTTACTTCACTTCTTTATTTGTATCTTGTAGTGAAATTGCCTTGTTTTTGGCGACTAGGTCCTTGCGCGGCTTAGGGGGAATTCGCCGCGTGAGTTGGCGACTAGGTCTAGGGGATTAGATCTAGGGGGTGCTCGAGGCCATATCCGGGGAAGGATTGGCTAGAGCGGCTTGAGGCCTTATCCGGGGAAGGATAGGCTAAACCCAACCGGTTTGTGGGGATACAAGTCGGTATAGAAAAGGAAAAGAAATTCACTTTTGTACGCCTCTGATTTCTAGCGATATTGAAATCAAATTTTGTAAACACCCTTTTTATATAATGCAACCATGATTATATTTGTGTTTATTTGATTTCTCTCAATTGGCATAAAATTTCATTATTGCAAAATTGTTATTACTAATTTGTCATCTTATTTCCTATTAATCAAAAACAACTTAGTAATTATCTTAAAAATTATAAAAAGTATTTTATTCCCTTATTCACCCCCCTCTAAGGGCGCCGTAAGATCCAACAAAGTCCTCTTCCACTCCTTCCCTGACCTATGCAGGTCAAAAGGAATTCCCATCCCTCCTGGCAAAAGGATGTCCATTGCTCTCTTCTCAAAATGGACCAGCAAATCCCCAAGCTTGGTGCCATTCCTGAAAGGACTCCATCTCCTCCTAACTCTCCTGCTCATCCATCTTCACCTCCTCCTCCTCCTCATACAGACATCTCTTCTGTACCACCATCATCCACACCTTCAAAAATACCAACTCAATCACCTGCTCAACCCTCCTCTATTCCTCCACCTCCTCCATCCAATACACCTCATCAAAATGATACAATCCCCTCTCCACCTTCATCACATACACCTCCACCATTATCTCCTCCTCCTCCATTGTCTCCTCCTCCTCCAACACATCATGAACCATCTCCATCCACTAAAAACCTCATCACCCAATGTATCCAATCAGCAGCCCAAAAATTTCAGGACATGCTGGATGGACACTGCTCTCAAATTCACTCCTCCATCATGCACATGCAAACCCAAATAGATGGGGTCAATGCCTCTGTGCAAAGCCTGAAATCCTCTATCTCTTCATCCAAGGTCACCAAGTCTTTCTTAACCTCCTTGGCTAAGAATGTCAAGAAGGGGGAGAAGTTAGATGAAGAGCAGCACTCCAGCCACAAAACTCCCTCTCACAAAACCCCTCATTTTTCAAAATCTGACAGTTTAGCTCTACTCAAGACCATTGGGAGTGAAGTAGTACCAAAGCTACATACTGAAGAGCAGATATCAGATGTACTGATTATAGCAAGAGAAGCTGCACAACAAGTGTATCTATTGCAAGGGGAGGCAAGTTGAGCAGAGAATGAAGCTGAAGATGAAGCTGAAGCTCAGGGGGAGCCAGATGCTGTTATACCTGAAACTGGAGATGAGAAAGAAACTGAAGAAGAAGTAAAAGGCTCAAAGGAAGTTCCATTTCAGGGGGAGCAACCTGCTGTGATTCAGGGGGAGCTGAGTGAACTACCTGCTACTAAGAAGGAGCAACCCACCTCTCCAAAAACAGTAGTATTCACTAGGAAAAGAAAAACTCCTCCTACCCCTCCTGAATGATGTGTTGAACAATATTGATACAATCTATAATTTTTTTCTTTCCATGCTTAAATACTTATTATGAAGTCTGCTTATATGATTTCTCCCTTCTTCTGATTACTTAGCATATTTCTTCTCTATATAAATGCTTTGCTGTGTTGATTAAAAGCTGATACAATTTCTCTCTAAATAGGGTTAAGACAAATAGGGGGAGATTGCTGGGGAAATGATTTATCTTATCCCCTAAAATTGAGTAGAATATAAATTCTAATAATAAAAAATTAGGCTAAGTAAATATGCGTCGAATAGTATTCGACGCAACGTCGAAATGTAGTCGACGTTTCTCTCAGAATGAGTCGAAGTAACTCTAAGAAGAATTCGACGTAATCTTTGTCGACGTAACTCTGACTTCTAGTCAACGCATTTAATAAAGTCGACGCATCTTAGTCGACGCACCTTCCTTATTCTCCTCACGACGTCCAGCCAGGATGAAATCGACGCTTACGTCGAATAGTAATCGACGCACGTCGATTTTTATGTCAAATTCAAATTCACGCCAGATCTCTTTCCTTCTTTCTAAAGATCTGATTTTTATGGAATGATATTATTCTTTTATAGCCGTTCTGAATCAGTCTTTCCTTCTATTTGATTCTTGGCTAATTTGATTAAGTTTATTATGGATATTATTTGAAATCAAAAAGATCTCTTTCCTTCAACAGAAATATTGATTATGGAAACATTTATCTCTTTCTAATTCTCTGTCTGCTAATTGATTATTCTCTTTTAGCAATATCTTTTTAAATAGAGCAATAAATAAGAAGGAGGTCGGCAGAGAACATCATTGAGTGATCCACCATATACATTTGAAAAAGAGGAAAAGCTCCCAAGAGAAAAGAGAGAAAAATTGAGAAAAGAGATAGTGTGCTGCAGCAAAGAAAAAGCCTTCATCTTCTCCTCCTTCTGAAGCCATTCTGCTGCAAATTCTGAAAGCTCTCACGAAAGAGAGAAAAGCTTACAATCTCCTTCTCACTATAGAAGAGAGATTACATTCACTATTCTTGTGCTTATAATCTTCTTGCTAGGAAGAAGATTCTTTCTTGTTTTAATTGTTTCTTCTAATTCTTCTTCTCATTCTTATTTCACCTTCAATTGTGTAAAAGAGTTTTTAGAATCTCTCTTCAAAAAATTCAGTTGTACTGGTTCTAAGAGTCTCCTTATCAAATCACTCAGGCTGGTTCTAAGAGTCTCCTTATCAAAAGACTCAGTGCAAGATAGTGAATTCCTACCAAGGGGGCAGAAGAGTGGACTACCCAAAGTTTGGGGAACCACTAGATTTCTTTGTGTTGTGCTGTGATTTTCATTTTGCTATTTCTTTCTTTATTTACTTAATTCTTGTTGGTGTGTGTGGGAAGTTTAATTCTGTGATTATTACGCATATATATATTTGTTAACTTTGCACAAAATTTATTTAAATCTCTATTCACCCCGCCCCCACCCCACTAGAGAATTCTAGTGTGGTTAACTGTGCACATTCAAAATGTTCCAGGCCAACGATGGCAAGGAGGCTCGAATCAATTCGATGCTCAAGCCTCTGGTAGCCAACCGCGGCCACCTCAACCGAGTTATAATCAAGGTGCCCTGACTCCTAAGAAGAGCAACCTCGAAGAAATGATGGAGAGGTTTATGCAGGCCGCAAACTCGAATATGGTTAACCAAACTGCATCCATGCGAAGCTTAGAGACGCAATTGGGCCAATTGGCTCAGTTGTTAACCGAGCGTTCGCAAGGGACCCTTCCCAGCAACACAGAAAAAAATCCTATCAATCAAGGGAAGAGTCTTACCGACACAAAAGTGGTTGACCCATGTGAATTAGTAATCACTTGTTCTATTAATAATGTCAAAATTGCTGCCTTATGTGACTCTGGTTCATCCCGCAACCTCCTTGCATTGCATGACGTTGCTAGATTGCAACTCGAAATGAACACGGACGATAGGAAGTCTTTGGTGCTTGCTAATGGGACCATTATTCAGTCGGAGGGAGAAGTGAAAAATATTGAAGTCATGGTCGAGGGGACGGTGGTGGTCGCTGACTTCCAAGTATTGGGACCCCAGGAGAATAAATCTATCCCCATCTTGGGAGTGCCGTTCTTTAAAGAGAGCGCTGCCACTTTGGATTTCTCTGCGGGAAGTGTTATCATCCCTACTTGCCCTAAGATTATGACCGAAACATTATCTCGCTCTCCCCAAATTATTTCTGATAAATCTCTTAGTAATGCAGGAATCAGGGCTGAAATAGTATCGTTGGAGGAAGAAAATAATGAGAAGCAGTCATGCGAAAAAGAAGAAGAAACAGGCTTGCGAAAGGAATGTGACCCAGAGAGGAAGGAGAGCCTTGTTTCTGAACCCGCCAAGCAAAACTTAACTCGGGACAATGTCCCATTTTTATTTAGCAAGAAATCGTGTAATAAACCTTATAAACAGTCTATCTCTTGGGCTGACCCAATTGCCACTGCGGCAACAGAAGTGATGCCACCCATCACCAAGGTGGGAAAATCCAACGACTATCAACGCTGGCGCTCTCCAACCGTGGAGAAGTTGAAACAAGAAAGACGATTGCGTGATGCACGCTCCACTACTTCCAGTTGCAAGATGGAAGGGGCTAGGAAAAAATTGGGTGACACTAATTTTAGCCCTAAAGCCTTCACCTCCAGCCTACAAGCCACTGGAGACGTGCACTACAAAAGCGCGTACAGCTGATGTTCTTCTTCTTGCTGCGATCTGTGTGTGTGAAACTTTTTCCTAAGTTTTCTCCTTTTTGAACAATGCTTAATACAGGTATTTGGTCCACCTTTAAGGACGTTAAACAAAAGGGCTTCTTGGGAGGCAACCCATGGGAACCACCCGGTTCCGCTTGCTTGCTTTAATTTCTATTATGTTATATTTGTTTCTGCTTTGGTGCTAACAATGCAGGTATGGCGACATTTTCTTGGGCGGACCCATTTGTGCTGGCTCTCGCTTGGTGGATGCGGAAGGAGAAAATTTTAAAGAAGGAACCACCGCACTTCTGGCATGCTCTTTTGTGAGCATAGGTCCTCTCTACCCATATCTTCCCTACTCCCAAATTGTCTATTTTATTTCGTTATGATCAAGTCTGGGGGAGAAAGAGAGCTGTGCATGAACACACACGCTGCATAGCATGTTAGAATGTGCTGAGTTAGGATTTATCATTTTGCTGCACACATTGCATACACATGCACCTAGTTCACGCGCGCTTATTGGATATCGCTGCGAGGTTCCCCGCTCATAAGAATTGGATTGTTAGTGTAGGAGTGAGGAGTAGAGAAAAATGTCGACTCGAGTAGTGCTCTAGTCGAGTGCTCCTGTCACGCCTAGAAATTCAATTAGAGTAGAATAAAATTCAATGTTGTAATTGAAGTATTTCTATTATAGTAACTGCAATTTATTTTACTTTAGTTATGAATCCGATGAATCCAACGGTAGCATAGGGTCGAGTGTAGATGTACTAGTAGTAGCTTATTACTAGGGTTGGAAGGAAGGACAACCTTTTTCGGTGGCTAGAACTTGCACTAGGCGACTCTTGAAATGATTGCGTTGAAGTACTCGTTATAAAGTGTGATTTAGGCCATTTCATGATCCGTTTGTGCTTTTGAAATCCTTACCAATGTGATCACCTTTGCAAGCCCACTTGAGCCTACCTTTCTTCCTTGTTTAGCTCCACCAAAATGTCACCAAAGCCATACGGCCAAGCCCATTTTCTCACCAATAAGTGAGCTGACAGAATTTTATATATCTATCATGTTTGGTGTCATCTCTGTGTTGTATGATAACTTTGAAAAAGCTGAAGGAGAAGTTTTTAGTGTGCCTACAAAAGAAATTCTGTTGAGAAAAGAAAAAAAAAAGAGAAAAAGAGGAAAAATTGTTCAAAACGAACTTTCAATTGCATTCTCTCGACAGAGACAAAGTATGATTGGCTTAGCACACACCTAGTGTTCAGTTGAAGTCTGGGGGTTTTGTGTACTTCTTGAAAATGTTGTTTTGGTGATTGTAATTCTCTTGAGTGCTCAGTTATGTTGAATGCGATTCCCATCGTCCTTCTACTAATCTAGCCTAAACTCAACCTAAGCCCAATCCTAACCCATAAGTCCTATTGATTTTAGATACGAGTCATCTCATGCAGTAGAGAGAGTGCGAACGTGTAAGCCTATGGACATCGACTTTGATGGATTTCTTAGGAGTTTGTCCCAAGCTTTGATTCAAGTAAAACTCTACTCATTAGTCACGCTATTTTCCCTTTTGCGCGACCGAAAGATTCACCAGGATTCACCATCCAAGTAAATTAAATTTCAAACTACTGTTTTAGAAATAGTTAAATATAATTTTGAGTTAAATTCTATTCTAATGTATTTCTACGCCCGTGAGCATGCGACTTTGCATGAGTCTCCACCGCTCAATCATACTCTAACATCCAATTGTTCTGATAGGAGAGCGAAGTAGTTTGCCCGGACGTGCAAATGGTTAAGTCTGGGGGTGTGATGAGTCCCATTTATATACACATTTATGGACTCATCTGGGCCGTATTTCTAGACGATGCACCACACTTTAGGCATGTTTACGATCATATTTGTTATTCCATGTTAGGTGCACTCTTAGGCCAGTTTCGGTGTCTATTTGGGATCCTTGTTATTGGTGGTAAGCACATGGTGCTCCCCAATCCTTTTTCTGTGTTTATTTGGTGCTGGAGGTGTATTCCCAGCTGGTATATCTTACGTGCAGGTAGCCGGATCGTCCTGTTTTCAGATAAAATCTATGTCTGTGCATATCGCACGGTCGTGCGTTTCCTTGACGCATGGACGGTGGCGATCGTGCGTCTGTATCTGGGCAGAAAATGGACAATCTGAGTTTAGTCGTGCATTTTTACGCACGGGTGGATTTGACCATGTGTGAGTAAAATGCACGATCGACCTGTTCCCTCCTGTTTTTAGTCATTTTGAATTTACCCGTGCGTTTTGACGCATGGGAGGATTTGCCCGTGCGTGAGTAAAACGCTACGGGCGGCGCAGCGTCTCCCTCAAGTCAGAATTTATCATTTAATAATGCACGGTTCACGCACGATCGTGCGTTCGACCGTGCGTGAGCATTTTTCTACTTGTTTAGTATAAAATGCAGGATAAGCTGCAGTCAATGGGAGGTCGAGAGGGGAGCGAGAAATCAGGTCCTTCCCGCCGTTTCTGAGGTCTGAAGGCTTCTCCTTCACCTCCACCACCAAGGAGACCATTTTTCCGGCAATTTCCACCACCATTCTTCCATCCGGGAGCATTTGCAAGCATTCTCCACCAAGTGTTCAAGCATTCCTCTTCATGGGAAGCCATAGAAGTGTTGTAGGTCGTTGGAGCGGAGACATCCTCCATCGGATCCGCACACCATCTGAGGGCCGAGCGCGGAGAGAGCCCGACAACCTCTCATTCCGGCCGAGAACCCAAGATGCGGTGACATCTTCCTATTGGTCCTCTCTAAACTTGATGCTTGTGTTTTCTTTGTGTTTTTGTAATGAACTATTGATTAGCTTAATGTTATAGACCTTTTATGATGTTCATGTGCAATGATGCGGTGGTGTGACAATCACATTTTCCTTGTTGTGATTTTCTGAGTTCGTTGTGTGTGAAGCCCTAGCAATTGCTAGTGTTGATGCTTGGAGAAGAGGTGTGTGCGAACCTCACCCATCACAGTTACTTTCCGTCCATGCGCCTCCTGAAGCACGACATCGCTGCCGCAGTATCCATGCCACCTTGCGAAGCAGAGTCTTGACCCGCATCTCTCTTTTCCGCTTCAGCTTAGGAACCAAATCACAACCCCCTTTGTTATTACTTAGTTTTCTCTTTAACTAATTTCCGGGCAGAGCAAGTCATACTACCCCACTTGCGGTCCTTTGAGATCGACATTCGGGGAGTTCCTCCCTATTTTATTACTTGAGCGACTGGTGCACTGCTGTCGTATCGCATTTCATGCTTGCTAATTAGCGTTGCTGAAATTGCGCATCAATCTCCATCAGCTCTCCTTCCTCGATAGATGGTCGGAAGAGCTCCGACATCATCCCCTCTGCCCGGGGACTGAACATGGCTAGAAGGTCTGCAGGAGTGCTTTCCTCCCTTGGCACACGATTGATGGAGAAAGTGCGGAACTGCCCAATGACCCCCCTTGGCCTTCTCCAGGTAGCGCTGGAGGGTGGGCTCCTTTGCCTCAAAATCCCCCCTAATCTTGCACGCCACCACCATGGAGTCCGTCGAGACCTCCACGTCATGTACACCTAACTCCCGGGCCAGTCGCATGCCTGCTATCACCGCCTCGTACTCGGCCTGGTTGTTGGTGATTGGGAAATGAATGTTGATGGCCTGCTAAATCCTTGTCCCCTGTGGACTTACCAGGATTACCCCTCCCCTGAAAGAGTGCTTCCCTGATGCCCCATCCACTAACGTCTTCAAAGCCTCTGAGTGGGACGCCTCCTGCTCCTCCAACTCGGTGACATAATCTGCCAGGAAGTCTGCCACCCCCGGCGCCTTATTGATAACCTTGGTACAAACGAGATATCAAACTCGCTCAGCTCCACGGACCACTTGGCTAGCCTTCCCGAGTGCTCTACCCCTTCCATGATGTTGCGAAGGGGGTGGTAGGTTACCACCTTGATTGAATGTGCTTGGAAATAAAGCCCGAGCTTCCGAGCCGATACCACCAAAGCGAAGGCCAACTTCTCTAAGATGGGGTATCGTAGCTCTGCCTTCCTCAGCACTCGGCTGACGTAGTAAATTGGAAGTTTCCTTTTGCCTTCTTCCTGGACTAGCACTGAACTCACTGCCTCGGATCCTACCCCCATATATAAGGATAGGTCCTCCCCCTTCCTTGGCCCCTGAAGTAGGGGAACCTGAGTGAGTTTCCTCTTCAACGCTTGGAAGGCTTCCTCACACTCTGAGGTCCATTTAAATTTTTGATTCCCTCTCAACACCTTGAAGAAGGGTGCACACTTTTCTCCTGCCCGGGGGATGAATCTGCTAAGACCGGCCAACTTCCCTTTGAGACGCTGAACCTCCATGGCGTTTCTTGGCCATCCCAGTTCCATGATGGCCTTGACATTATCCGGGTTAGGCTCCAACCTGGCTGGGGTGAGTACGTGACCTAGGAACTTCCCTCGACTAGCCCTGAAGACACACTTTTGGGGATTCAGTTTCAATTTATACTTCCGCAAAGTCCCAAAGGTCTCTTCGAGGTCCCGGAGGTGGGATCCCAAGTCTCAGCTTTTGACCATGAGGTCATCCACATAGACCTCCAGGTTCCTTCCTTTTTATTCTTGGAAAACCCTGTCCAACATCCGCTGGTATGTTGCCCCTTCATTTTTTTAGCCCAAAGGGCATCATTTAATAGCAGTAGAACCCATCCCCTATGATGAAGGAGACATCCTTGATGTCGGGGGGGGGGGGGGGGTGCATGCGGATCTGATGATAACCTAAAAAAGCATCTAAAAAAGACATTACAGGGAAACCAATGGCTGAAACAACCAGCGCGTCGATTCTAGGCAAGGGGTAGCAATCCTTGCGGCATAATTTATTAAGAAAGTAAAAATCGATACACATCCTCCACTTACCTCCTCCCTTTTTCACCATAACCACGTTGGAGACCCAGCCTGGATACTAGATCTCCGATACAAAACCTTCCTGGAGGAGCTTACCCACCTCCTCTCGAATGGGCCCTTCCAGCTTGTCTGCTATGGCCCTCTTCTTTTGACGGATGGGGCGGGTGCCGGGTGGTGACCTCAAGCTCCACGACCTCATCAACGGCCTCCAGCCGGGACTGCTCCCCACCAATCTTCGTCCCTCTCCTCATCGCAAGCTGGCACTTCGACCTTCTCCTCCCTCCTTCCTTCCCGAACCTCCATCATCTCTTCCGCCCCTTCCTCCCGGGCCTCCATCTCTTCCTTCTCCTTCTCCTCTTCTTCTCTGGGCTTGTTTAAAACTTCTAATAATTCGGAGGTCTCCAAATCACTTAAGGTGGATGAGATAATAACAGGAAGCCTTAAATCTTTTTCGAGGAAAACATATTTCAGATTATCAGAGAGTCATTTCAGTTCGAGGACTAGCGGTTCTTCATAAGATGGTTTGATTTTTAAAACTTCTGAATCGAAGGGTTCGAATGGAGAATCTGTCGACATTTTCTCGAGACAAAATAGACTAGCCAAGTTTTAATCATCTACCGTTAAGGAGAGAAATTCAGAAAGGGATGAACATTCCTCATCAAACGCGGGTTCCATATTAAAACAGGAATCATCGTTCGATAGGGAGTTCTGCATGGAGGCATTAAAGTGCAAAGTAACTTCATCGTCTCTGAACCGAAGGAGGAGTCGACCGTTACTTACAACGATTGACGTGCGTGAGGTTATGAGGAAGGGGCGACCGAGAATGATAGGCACCTCAGTGGCCTCCTCTATGTCCAGGATGACGAAGTCTACCGGAAAGATAAACTTGTCGAACTTGACAAGAACATCCTCCACTACACCTATTAGGTACTTTACCGAGCAATCCCCGAGTTGGATGCTCATCTTTGTCGTGCTCGGGACACCCAAATTGAGTTTTTTGAAAAGGGAAGAGGGCATCAAATTTATGTTGGCGCCCAAGTCGGCTAGAGCGTACTTTATTAACAAATTCCTGAAGAGGCACGGGATGGAGAACCATCCTGGGTCGTTCAGTTTTGGCGGCAATTTATTAAGGAGAACAGCCGAGCATTCCTCGTTAAGGGAAATACGCAAAACATCTTCTAGTTTTTTCTTATTAGAAAGCAACTCTTTAAGATATTTCACATATTTTGGCATTTCGGAGAGTGCGTCATAGAATGGAACATTTATGTGAATTTGTTTTAAAATTTGTAAGAATTGTTTATATTGCTCGTCCTTCCGCTCGTTAATAAGTTTTGAAGGATAAGGAAGAGACGGGCTAAAATTGTTCAGCACAGTCAGAATACTCAGTGATTTATCTATCGAGAGAGAGGGTGGAGAGGTGGGTGTCAAAATATGTACCTTGGGATCAACCCATTTTGGCGAGGTCACCTCCTTGTCGCTGTGAAGGTTTATGGCGTTGGCATTTTCTCTGGGTTCGACTCTGTGTTCCCTGGTAGAGCTCCATATGGACGCTCGAAGACCATTTTTGCAAGCTCTCCAACCTAATTTTCGTAGTTTTTAATCAATCCGGTAATATTCCATATATTTGACTTGGTGGACGCGACGTATTTAGCAAAAACGTCTTCGAGCGGAGAAGGATTTGGAGGAGTAGACTGGAATCCGTGCAGAAATCCTTGTGAAAATCATTGCGGATACACGATTGGGGGCCACTGAGAATTGTTTGGATTTCTCCAGGAGAAGTTTGGGTTGTTCCTCCAACCTGGATTGTAATTATTACTGTAAGGGTTGTTGTTAGGGTTGAAGGGGGGCCAAATTGGGTTCCCTTTGTATTCTATAGTTTCTTCGACAAAATTATTATTATTATTTGGAGCCCAAGCGGGAGTGGAGGAGGAAGCTGTCATCTCTTCCACTTGCTTACTTAACCTCTCGACTTGAGAGGCTAAGTGAGAAGTTGCATCCACTTCATATATTCTAGTTAGTTTGTTAGGGCGCGATCTAGGCGCATTCAATTGATAGGCGGTCATGGTCATTTCTTCGAATAGAGCTTGAGCGGCCTCTAGTGTTTTGTTGTTTAACGTTCCCTAGGCGGCTGCATCAGTCATCTGCCGTGTTGAGAAATTAAAGCTGTTAAAAATTTTAGAGGTCCAGAGTGAAGTAAAAATGCGGAACACTTTACACAATCCACAAGCGTGACAATCAATGACAATGGGAAGATAGAATAGTGCTCTTGTTATTTACTATCTCCTTACAGCTAGAGACATACATGGCAAGACATGATTCATAAGAATCACAGAGGAGAGAAGCACAAGACACAAAAATAAGCCGTCGGCAAATTGCCAAGGCAGTGACCGCCAGACCGCTCGAACAGGCAACCGCACGACTATCCCTGAGACCGCGCGAATAGAGCACAAGACGCTGCTGTCAGACCGCAACCATTGACCGCACAACCCGCTACTTTATTCAACTGCTAAAAAACTGTCTGCACTTCTTGATCGCCTAGACCGCACGGTCTCAAGATCACAGAAGAACCCGCGAACACTTGACGAAGAACTGCTACCTTCTGCAAACCGCAACTTAAGATGGCCCGACCACTTAAGACCGCCTGATCAACTGAGTCTGCTGCACAGTCCAAGAACACATAAACACAGTCTGCACAGACAGACCCCTGCCAAACTGGTTTATTCAAAGCTGGAAAGAAGGGAGAATGTTGACGGTGACTGCTAGCCGCTAACTGTTCCTGCATATGAATGGCTACCCCGACATCCCTATTTATAGGCAAATGAATGGATGTCGTTTCCACCCCAAGGGATACAGTCACCTTCCTTATTGAAGCATGCGGTCTCTAGAAACAGACTGCGCGGTCTCTTCAAGACCTTATTACACTTAAGAAAAACTATCCAAAAAAGACAGCTTGCCAAGACAACCCGGCAGACCGCCCGGTCTCTTGGAAGAACAGACATGAGCATCTGACCGACTAGGAGAAGACATCCAGAACAAGCTCATTCAACCCACAGTACGAGACCGCCTGGTCTAAACCAGAACAAGGATACTTGGGCAAAATAAGCAGACCAAACACAGGTCGCCAACACCAGAGACACGCGACCACACCAGCTAGGTCGCCACACCGAGCTCGCGGATTCCAGAGGTAAACCGCAACACAGGTCACGCAGTCTCTGCGGTCTCCAAGAACAGACCGCCCAGACAGTCTACTTCCACTTCAAAAATTTAACACTCTCCCTTGAAGTGGGAAGTGGAAGTCAGTCCATGTAACCTCCTCAAGCGTGGAACGGTTACTTCGACAATGGCTTTGTAAATATGTCTGCGACATTTTCCTTGCTCTGCACATGATCAACCATAAGAGATCCCTCCAACACCTTATCCCGAAAAAATGATGTTGAATCTCTATGTGCTTGGTTTGCGCATGACAAACTGGATTGTTCACCAGTTTGAGGGCACTCTCATTGTCACCCCAAAACAGAGTAGGACCATGCACCTCCCTATGAATATCCTCCACAAGCCTCCTAAGCCAGATGGCTTCTTGAGCTGCCAAAGTCGAAGCTTTGTACTTTGCTTCCGTGGTAGAGACAGACACACAATCATGCTTCTTGCTGCACCATGATATAGTTGTAGAGCCTATCATAAATACCTATCCAGAAGTCGGTCTTCGATCATCTGAATCTCCTCCAAAATCAACATCCATGTATCCATGCAAGAAAAAGCCTGAGTCCTTCCCATAGAAGAGACCCAAATCATAGGTGGTCTTGACATACTTCAAAATGCTCCTTGTCGGCATCATATGAGGTTTCCGTGGCTCTGCCATATACCAACTCACCTGGCCAACCGCATAAGCAATATCCGGACTCATGATCGTCAAAAATATCAAACTTTTGACCAAAGCCCGGAAAACCAAAGGATCAGAAAGAACCTTCTCCTCATCACGTCGAAGATGAATACCAACCTCCAGTGGAGTAGAGCTGCTCTTCCCCCCTTCCATGACGAATTGCTTCACAATTCATTCTGTATAACAAGCATTCTGCCCTTATTCCTCTCCACTTTGAGTCCAAGGAAATGATGGAGCTCACCCAAGTCCTTCATCTCAAATCTGATAGCTAGATCAGAATGAAACCTAGCTACCTCCACTTCAAAATTCCCCGTGATGATCATATCGTCAATGTATAGCAGCACCAAGACCTGAATCTCCCCCGTCTTCTTTACGAACAAGCTCGAATCAGAACCAGATGCAAAATATCCGCAAAACTAGAGGTATTCTACGATCTTGCCATAGCATGCCCGAGGCGCCTGCTTCAAGCCGTAAAGAGTCTTCTTGATCTTACACACATATCCTGGGTGCTCTTCGGATACATAACCAGGTGGCTGATCCATGAAGATACCCTTGTCAATCTCGCCGTAAAAGAAAGCATTCTTCACGTCGAGTTGCCAAATCCTCCACCCTTGGCAAGCTTCCAATGCGATCACCACCCGAACCGAAGTCATTTTTGCAATGGAGCTGAAGGTTTCTTCATAATCCTCCCCATACTTATGAGAGAAATCTCGAGCTACAAGGTGAGCCTTGTACCGCTCAATGCTACCATTAGCCTTCTTCTTCAGCTTGAAAACCCACTGGCAAGTCACCGGAGTAACACCCTCAACCTTAGGCACCAAGTCCCAAGTCTCATTCTTCCTGAGGGCATCCATCTCTTCATCCATGGCCACTTCCCACTTCCCACTCCTTGATTCCAACAGAATTTTCAAAACAAGATGGCTCTCTCTCATCCAGGGGACCAGCGGAGAAACATGAGACGATGCTCACCAAGTTTCCCCCCGTATATCGATCTGTTGGAATAATGGTCCTTTTGGACCTCCTCGGAGCTTTACTCTGATCCACCTCTTCAGCTACTTGTTCTAAACTAGCTCTCCTCTCAGGTAGACTTGGAGCATCGCTCCCCCTGTGTTGGTAAAAACCCCTTTGATTTAACTTAACAAATTCAATAAAAGTGATTTTATCTCTTAGGATTGAATTACCCAGTGTATAGTGAGGTTAATCTGGTCATTAGATGTCTTAGCATGTCACACTCAACCAAGGGTGTCAAGACCAGATTAAGAGAAGCACAATATGGGCAAAGTGAACATTTGCATCGAATAGAAATCGATGCAACGCCAAGTTATTATCGCGCTACTCTGACTAGAAGTCCAAGTAGTTCAATCTTTTGTCGAAGTAATTCAAGTCGACGTTACGTCAAATAGATATCGATGCAAAGTCCATGGACTTGTCGGAGTACTTGAAGAAGTTGACGTAGCTTCTACTTCAACTCGGCGCAAAAGGAAGTATCTGTTGAAGCAATCTAAAGTCGACGCAACGTCGACTACATCTCGACGCAGATAAAGAAGTTCAGAGCCAAGTGATCAACTCAACGGTTACGTCGATTGGGTATTGACGCAACGTCGTCTAGCAGAGTTCATTCGGAGCAAGAATGAATTCGATGCTGCTCCTACAAAAACTCGAAGGTGTGTCGATAAGAGAGGAAGTAAACTCGACGCTACGTCCAATACAGTCTGAAAAGGGAAACCTTTTCAGCTGTCATTTTTGACCCTCTCTCATGGCCCACCTCTTTCAAGACCGTTCCCCAATAGCTCCTTAATTGCCTCAAATAAAATGAAGAATTAACAGAGGACAGAGAAAAGCATTCTTGGAAATAAGCTCAAATGTTGGTGAACGGGTCGAGAAGCAAAGAAGGAAAGAAAATTTATTGTTCAGGCAAATATACCCTTTCAGGACTTACCTGAAAGGGAAACAAATTCAAATTGAACAGAGGGACAATAAAAAGGCAAGCGAAGAAAGAGAAACACTAGCCATTGCTCACAATTGGTTGCACTGTTCCATTAGGGTCTCCTTCTTCTTCCTCTCTCTTACAGGAACCATAATAGAAGAAAATACAGAGAAGAAATATCTGCTGCTCTTTTTCTCACTAAGAATAGAACAGAACAAGGCTGCTCATCAACACAATCATATAGCAACCAGAGTTCAATCAGAAAGAAGATGGGAGGATCTGACAAACATAACTTCTGCAAATCATCACCATCATAAGTAGAAGTTCATCAAGAGCAGATCTAGTGAAAAGATACAAGAAGCTAAGCTTCATACAACCATCATAAGAATTCTAAAAAATAGAATTCCTACACCATTTCTCTTCCTTCTTTCTCCTTCTAAATCTCCTTATGTAAAAGAGTTTTATTAATCCCTCTTCAAAGGATTCAGTGGTTCAAGATCTCCTTGTCAAAAGATCTGGTGGTTCAAGATCTCCTTATCAAAAGATCTGGTGGTTCATGATCTCCTTGTCAAAAGATCAGTGGTTGTAAGAGTCTCTTTACCAAAAGACTCGGGCACAGTGGTGCATCCCTACCACGTGGTAGAAGAGGGGAGTACCCACATTTTGGGGAACCTCTATAAAAATTATGTGTGTCTTCTGGATTGCTTTTCTGTGCTGTCCCTCAAAGATTAGATTTCATTTATTATTTTTTAATTCATCCCTTAAACTACAGCTATTTTATTCTGAGATATATCTTGGTGAAGCATAATACTTAGGTTTATTGTATTTGCACAACTAGAATAAGAATAATTTTTAAATCTCTATTCACCCCCCCCCCCCCCCCACTCTAGAGGATTCTCATAGGTTCACTGTGCACTTTCAATTGGTATCAGAGGGAGGTTGATCTTTAAGAGGTCAACACCTTGATCATAAAGACCTCCTACTCTTATTTCTTTTCTATAAACATATTTTATAATGAAAATGTGTACTAAGGATTATGCTTCCATAAGACCCCCAGTGTGTAACTTGAATAAGTTCACACTCTGGAAGGCCAGGATAAGGCTTTACATGAATTCAATTGATGAAGACATCTATAATGTTCTTCTCACAGGTCCTCCTGCTCTAGTTAGACAAAAGGAAGGAGAAACCTCAAAAATTGAGGCTATCCCAAGAAAGGAATGGACAGAGGCTGAGAAGAAGGTCAAGGCATCTGATGCCAAGGCCATGAATATTCTGGTGTCAATAATGTCAGATGACATTTTTCATAAGGTTGCTAAATGCCAATCAGCAAAGGAGATCTGGGATTCGCTCACCATAATGGTGGAAGGAAGTGCAGATCAAAGAAAGGACAAAAACTCCCTTCTCATAACCCAGTATGAGAACTTTCAAAAGAAAGATGATGAATCTGTTGCTAATATGTATGACAGATTCAGTCTTATCATTAATGAGCTCAGAGGCTTAGACAAGGAAATATCCTTGACGGAAATTAATGATAAGATTCTCATGTGCTTCTCTAGATCATGGGATTCAAGGATCTAGGCAATCAGAGAATCTAGATGCCACAGAGAGATCTCAACTGAAGCTTTGTAAGGAAAGCTTAAGTCATATGAGATGCTTTTGAGGAACAGGACTTGAGGATGAAGAAAGGGAGACCTCGCAAGCTCCTGTCCAATGGTCCATTGCTCTGAAGGCTACTGAAGGAGAGACCTTTACTCCTGAAGATGAGATGTTCAATCTCCTAGCAAGGAGATTCAATAAATGGTCATAACTGAAGACTCAAGGAGAAGAGAAAGGGACTCAAAGTCCATGTATGATAAAACTCCAAGAAAGGAGATTATTTGCTATACCTGTAGCAAACAAGGGCATATTGCCCCTAAATGCCATTAAGAGCAAAGAGAAAGAAGTAGCAGCAAAGAGAAGAAGAAGAAAAAGAATTCCTTCAGAGGTAAGGACAAGAATAAAGCAAAGGACTTCATTGCTGAAACATAGAGTGATTCTGAAGCAGAATTAGACTACTCATCAGCTGAAAGTGATGATGAAGAAGAGGCAGTGACAGCTTGCATGATGGCTCTTAGAATGTCATCAGATGATGAAGATGAGCAGGTATTAGTTTTTGATGAATTTTGTTGGATCTTACAGCGCCTTAGAGAGGGGGGGGGGTGAATAAGGGTTTTTCATAATTTTAAATCTATATTAAATTTATCAGAGTTTGTGACTGAAGTTTAGTAATATTTTATAAGAAAATATATTTTGATATCTCAGAAAAGATTGTATTGAAGATTCCTTTTTAAACAAGAGAAACACAACTTTTTGTTAACTGTTGCTAACTCCTCGCGTTAAGTGTTAACGTTGGGCGTTAGCTCTCCAGAAAATATTTCTTAGCACAAAAAGATTGCAATAGTGATTTTACTTATGAAATCCTAAAGGAAATACAATTCCATAAAATCGGACATAATTAAAATGATTATTGTATTTCGAAGATAATTACACAAATGTTAATTTTAATACTTTCATGAAAATATAAATTAAAACATTCTTGAAGAGAAAATAAAATCAATTGAATAGAACATTAAAAGACATGATTTTATTTCATAATAAATTGAATACACAAATATCTAATTTCTATAACGCTAGAAATCAAGGCGAAAATATATAAAAACACTTTTTGTTATTTCATCGGTCCTTCTCCTAAGGACCTGTTTGCCATAGCCTATCTTACCCCAGATAAGGCCTCTAGCCACCCCCTAGATCTACCCTCAAGCTAGTCGCCACGCACAAGGCGATGAATTACCCCCTAAGCCGCACAAGGACCTAGTCGCCAATAACTGTGGCAAATTTACCCATGGAATACTTCCCGGAATCTGACGTTCTCCCCGAATGATTTCTCCACACCAAAATACAAAAGGAAATAAAATAAAAGATTACAAGATAAAGTAAGAAAAACTCCGTAAGAAATTCTGAAGGTGAAGACGAAGGTGATGTAGACGTTGGCGTTCTTGAAGCGATCGTCCTTCGTATAGAATATGCGTTGTAGACCTTCTCCTTCAAAATCTTCATTAGATCATCATGTTAGCCCAAGGGAGATTTCTTAAATGCTGTAGATGAGCCTCTCTCAAAAGTATTAGAATTCTGGAATCATCTCACAAAGAATGAGAGGGGCTGCTCTTTAAATAGGCACGGGAGCTAACGCCTGGTGTTAAGAGTTAATGCCAGTGTTAGTGAACGTGCACTGTCGTGGCTGAGATGGTGCAACTATCGGGATTGTGGCAGATTCGTGGACTCAACACGGGCATTAAGAGTCAACGTTGGCGTTGTCTCTGGATTCTCGACGGACTCGTTCTCGACGACATTTCTTCTCGACGGATTCCTTCTCGACAGAAGTTAACGCGGGGCGTTAATAACTAACACGGGGTGTTAGCTCTCTTTCCAGAGAGTCATCTCAATTCAGTATATTATTCATAGGGATGTGTAGCTATATTTCTTATATAACATGCACACTATAAACACACAAAATACAGGATCAAATATAACATGGTATTTGTTATTCTCAAACCAAGAGATGCAGAACATTCGCTCCAACAATCTCCCCCTTTTGTTAATAATAAATACTTGTATGAGAAATTAGTGAACATAAGACCATTTGTGTTTATGGATAAGTGCGGTAATAAAATATGCATGAATAACAGGTTAAAAGCATGATAGATTTGAAAGTGATAATGCATTGCATACTCTTTCTATATCATGTCTTCCTCCTACATAAGTGTTCTCTTATAAATTACTTCCCCTAAATATCTATTTTGACTAGATTTCTCAATTTCTTCTCCCTCTTTGTTATTAGCAAAAGTGGGTAGGGATGAGTGTATATCTACTAAGACTGATTAGGAACCACTTATTGAAGGATTGTCATGATCGAGCATATGATAGTGCATGCACATCCTATATGATTACTCCCCCTACATAAATACTTTCTTTGAGTTTGAAATTATTATAATGTACTCCCCCTAAATATTAGATTTATGTAATTTATTCTCCCCTTTTGCTAGTATCAAAAGAGGGTTTTGGTGAGAGTGTGCATCAAGGAGTAATATGTTCTATGTCGAGAAGAAAAATAGGATGCAATCAAAAGTTTGTTAAATTGTATTTGTTGAGAAAAATATAAGCATGATGTAACATAAAGTAGTAAGCAACATAACTGAATTGATAAAGTAAGTATTCTTATTTTAAGATACCACTTGTTGAAAAGAAAACCACGGTGTTAAAAATAATAGACATGAATGACAATAAGTGGTAAACTTAGCAGAAGAATATAATAAGCACTCTTAAACATAAACATCATTTTAGAAGATAAAATCATATAAAGCATAATGAGTTTTAAATTTGAAAAGTTGATGTTTGAGTTAAAGATTGAAGAGATGCTATTTCATTAAGATAAAATTGCAAGCATGATTTCATAATATCAAGAAAAGATACAAAAACTACAATGTAATAAAATTTGCATTTCAAGTAAGCATAAACATTGTAGCGATCATGCTTTGATATCTAGTGCATTTACTTAAGTTTGTAGAGAATAGTATAAATGAGCATCAGGATCCAATTCTCATGAGTAGAAGTTTTATGAAAGATAATGATGTGAACAAAATATGTTTTGATAAAGTATGCAAGTGAATCAATCAAAAACATATGACTTATATAATGAAATAACAAAACATTAAAATACACAAATACTATTACTTCCATAATATTTCAATGCACATGAATAAATAGTACAACTACCAAGGTGCTCTGCACACACAATGCTTATTAAGACTTATCAGGGTGCAAAGTAGTGCTTGGGGGATCACTTTTATACTTTTAGCATTATTTTTGTTGATCCGGTGTACTAAGAGAAGTGGTATTAAAAATTGTTTGCTACAAGACACTTTACAATTCTTAGGTGGAGTTTTCCTTGTCATCTATTTTTATTTAATTTTGATTTTTATGACCAAGGTCTCTGAATTCACTTATTTTGCAAACATAGTATTTGAATTTGAAACCACATTTCTCTAAAGAATAAGTGCATGAAAGACAAAGAATTGTAATAACCAATTCAATGTTGTGTAGGTAATCTATTTAAGCATTTTAATTACTTATGTTATTACACTATACAATCATGCAAGCATAAAATTGTAAACACATGTAAGTTATCAAAAATAAGTGAGTGAATGAATCATTATCTTTTATAATACATTACTCATACTTAGAGGCATGTTAAGCATTTCTACACATGTTTATCTACAATCAATTTCATTGCACATAACAAGATAATTTTCAAGGCATGACAAATACAAAACAATATTTTTTAAGAAACTTGAAAGTTAAATTAAACATTGTATTTAATCTTTAATTGATATAATTAATCATCCTTGACAATCGCAATGAATAACAATCAGTTTTTATAATTTTAGGAATTTTTATATATATGCACAAAACAATAAACACACATAAAAAAAATTTGTTCTTTGAAATTGTTTTGTAATTTTGTATTTGTTATATATATATATATATTCTCTGGAAAACATAGAAGTCTTTAATAGCCCTTTCAGTAAATGATATTCTATGCCAGAGAAATAAACCCAAAATAATGCATGAGAAAATACTTTTTTTTTGTAAAGAAATAAAATTTTGTTTTAACGGAAATAAAAAGATAGAAAACTTTGTACAAACAGAGAGATAAAAACACACATAAAACATTAAAATAATACCAGAAATTATTCAAAACAAAATCAATTTTGGAGCAAACGAGCTAACGCCAGGCGTTATCTTCTTAACGCCAAGATAGAACTGCAAATTTTGATGTTTTGAAAAACTTTTTTCATAATTCATTTGTATTATAAAGAGACCTTCCTTCAGTTGAAATTTCAGAATATATTGATTAGATTTGAAGGCTCTTTTAGCATGTTTTTTGTGATTTTTCAAATACTTGTGTTTTGTAAAATCATTAAAGCTCAAAATAATAAAATATGCAAACATAAGATGCAATGTTAGAATAAAAACAAATATGAATGATTTGAGTATAAAGAGTGAGATGATGTTAATGCATTGAATATAATATATATATATATATATATATATATAAGATCAAGATACCTTAACTACATGACTACACTCTAGCCCCGTACTAAGTGACAGATGGGCATGAGGAGCTACACACATGTCGTAGGTTGGGGTGTTAATCCCATATGCATACAAAAGATGACACTCAACTTAGTACTCTTTCCCCCCAGTGCCTCGCAAGGCCATACTGGAACCCTCCCCGGTTAAGGACAAGACATGACTTAGAGGTTAGGTCTCTAATGCACACAATCATACGCCCTCGCTATTGTGAGACACATGTCATAGGTTTAATGATTATGGACATACTAAGCATGTAATCCTTAAATATATAAACTATGGTATAATTGCATGATTAGTTTTGGATTTACACTTATATCGAAGATTGCTGATTTTAAATCCATTTAGAAAATTTTTATTCATGCAAATAACTACAAAGGAAATTATGATTTTTAGACTTTTGTAATATAATTTACTTTAGCATTGCAAGATATAACTAGCATGGACATTGATTTCTACCTATGGTAAGTGATGATGCTAGTGTGATGAGTTAGGACAACATGGTGCAAAGCTAAGTAAAGATGGACAAATATATAATTGAGTCGCATGTATTCAAACATAGAGTTTTGAATTTTCATAGACCTAGAATGAAGAGACAATTCTATTTGATTTTATCTTAGGTCTAAATATAAGAAGATATATGCAAACAATAGAGATGCACATCACACACACTAAACAAGATATGACACTATAATACCAATCATAATCATATATTTCATAATTCCTAAGGTTGATAGAATTAGTTGAGTTAAGATAGGTCTTGATAGATCATGAATTATGATATATGAATATAGTGAATTATAACATAGGATATCAATAGATCATGGTGGTGATTGTATGGTTCATATTCATCCTTTTAATATGTAGTGACTGCATGTAAAGTGCATATTATACTACATATATATAAAGGAACAAAAAATTGTTTTGGTTATTTTGAAATGTTTTATAAATTTTCTTTTTGATTTTAATTTGTAGAAATTAGACAAAACAAATACAAGGTATCTGAAAGTAGAAGATAATGATACTTAACATAGTTAAATAATTTTTTAGAAAATAATAATTAGAGAAATCAGAATTTATAAGAAAATATGCTACCGCCAGCGTTAGTGATAACGCCTGGCGTTAGCAACACATGGTTTTTTATTTACAATTTTGAGTTACAATTATTGATTTAAAACACATGATTTTTTATATTATTTGATTCCAATTTTTCTCGATTATGATTTTCAATATAGGGGCTATTATATGCAGCAACGAAAAATAAACAAATATGCAATAAGTTGTGTATTTAATATTTTAGCCTAAGACCCCTAAAAGTCCATTTAAATATATTTTTGAAAGTAATTTCATTAGTCTTGATAATATCATTTAGCAAATTTAGCATTCAATTTATAATGATAATATAAGACATTTATAGGCAATGGATTAAAAAGGATAAAACATATAAAAAGGAAAGATAGATCACTTAAAAAAAATTATGACTTTATATTCAATTTAATTCAATTTGATTTGTTAAACATTAGAATTAAAATGAAAGTAATATCTCATGATATATAAAGTGATCATAGTGTCTTGGCTCAAAAATAAAAAATAAACAAAAGAAAAAGCAATTAAGCATATCATGAAGTAGAATAATGATATTTTATTTTTAATTTATTTCTACTTCATGCAATACAATGATTCCTAGTGAATGAGAGATTTAGGTATCCAAAGGGGACCAAGTGTGATGGTTCCTTTGGGTACCCAATTACAACATGTTGGCTTTTGAGGAGATAGTGATGAATGAGCCTTTACAAGTGGAGTTAGTGTTTCATTTTTTATTTTGGGCCTCCATTCATACATTGGTTGTTTATCTTTTGAATTCATATTATGATTATTTGACATCTTTTTGTGATGATAGTTGTTTGAAAAATAATTTATTTGGGATTTATGTTTATTCAAATTATTTTTCAAAATACATTGATGTTGATAATCATAATGTGTTTTATTATATGGATTCTTTGAGAGTTTATAAGAGTGATGGTCTTTCTTAAGAATTGAATGTTGAAAAAGTGGGTTACAATATGTTTTAAATGATTGGTTCTTATTTTGATGATTTTCATTTCCACTCTTTCTTATAAACTTACTCTTATAACATGAAGTTAAGCTTGTAGACTTTTGATAATTTGATAAACTAGAAATAAAAGATTTTTTATTATATGAAAAATTTTGAATAAACATTTTTAATGATTCTAGTTTATCCTTTAAATTATCATTTTCTTTTATCAATTTTTCATTATTCTATTTTGAAGTTAAAAGACCTTTTTCCAAAACCTTGAGTTCTTCTTTAAAAGTATTATAATCAAAAGAAGGATTAGCATTTTTAATTAAAGAGCATGAAAGAGAATTTGAAACATCAATATAAGATTCTACTTTACCGTTTGCTTTTAAAGTTTTATTTTCTAAACGTAATTTGGAATTAGCATGTTTCAACTTTGAAATTTTACGTTTAGCAAATTTAAGCACACGAAATGTAGAAATAGAATTTGTTACAAAAAGAGAAGATTTAGATTTTCTTACCTTGCTATAGTTTCCGTCTTCTCTTTTGCTTGATGTTTTGCCATCAATTGAGTTCAATATTGTTTCTCTCTTAGATAGATCTTCCTCCAAGCATGAGTCCTCGTCGATTTCTTCTCTTGGATCCATAAGGAATCCCTCTTGTTCATCATCTGAGGATGGAAGACTATAAGAATTCTCAAGAAATTTCCAAACTTGAAAAGCAATAGGAAGCGTATAATTAAGTTTGAAAATATTTTGATCTAGAGCACAATATAGACTATTCATAGATTTGGCATTTAGAAATATTTTAGGTTTATTTAGAATAATTGGGGGCATTTTAATTATAATATTCCAAACTTCAATATCCAAAGTTTTAAGAAATTTTTCCATAAGAGTTTTCCACCCATTATAATTTTCACCCATAAATAAAGGTGGTGATAATCATTTTTCATTTTCATAAAACTTATCCCCTCTAGAAGATGCGAGATCTTGAAGCGCCAATATTCCTAGTTGTGAAGCCGTATTGGAATAACCTACTCTCTAATACCACGCGTTGGATCTTACGGCGCCCTTAGAGGGGTGGGGGGTGAATTAGGGTTTTATGAAATTTTAAATCTTAATTAAATTTATCAGAGTTTGTGACTGAAGTTTAGGAATATTTTATAAGAAAATATATTTTGATATCTCAGAAAAGATTGTATTGAAGATTCCTTTTTAAACAAGAGAAACACAACTTTTTGTTAACTGTTGCTAACGTCTGGCGTTAAGTGTTAACAATAAGCGTTAGCTCTCCAGAAAATATTTCTTAGCACAAAAAGATTGCCACAGTGATTTTACTTATGAAATTTTAAATGAAATACAATTCCAGAAAATCGGAGATAATTAAAACGATTATTTTATTTCAAAGATAATTACACAAATGTTAATTTTAATACTTTGATGAAAATATAAATTAAAACATTCTTGACGAGGAAATAAAATCAATTGAATAGAACATTAAAAGACATGATTTTATTTCATAATAAATTGAATACACAAATATCTGATTTCTATAACGCTAGAAATCAAGGCGAGAATATATAAAAACACTTTTGGTTATTTCACCGGTCCTTCTCCCAAGGACCAGTTGGATATAGCCTATCTTACCCCAGATAAGGCCTCTAGCCACCCCCTAGAACTACCCTCGACTTAGTTGTCACGCACAAGGCGGCAAATTACCCCCTAAGCCACACAAGGACCTAGTCTCCAACAACCACGATGAATTTACCCACGGAATCCTTTACGGAATCTGATGTTCTCCCCGAACGATTTCTCCACACCAAAATACAAAAGGAAATAAAATAAAAGATTACAAGATAAAGTAAGAAAAACTCCCCAGAAATTCTGAAGGTGAAGACGAAGGCGATGTAGACTTTGGCGTTCTTGAAGCGATCGTCCTTCGTACGAAATATGTGTTGTAGACCTTCTCCTTCAAAATCTTCTTTAGATCATCATGTTAGCCCAAGGGAGATCTCTTAATTGCTATAGACGAGCCTCTCTCAAAAGTATTAGAATTCTGGAATCATCTCACATAGAATGAGAGGGGCTGCTCTTTAAATGGGCACGGGAGCTAACGCCTGGCGTTAAGAGTTAACACCAGCGTTAGTGAACGTGCACACTCGTGGCTGAGATCGTGCAACCATCGGGATCATGGCATACTCATGGACTCAACGCGGGCGTTAAGAGTCAACGCTGGCGTTGTCTCTGGCTTCTCGACAGACTCATTCTCGATGACATTTCTTCTCGACGGATTCCTTCTCGACAAAAATATTAACACACACTATAAACACACAAAATATCGTACAACCTGCAAACTATAAACAACTAATGCGGGCATTATCTCTCTTTCCAGAGAGTCATCTCCATTCAGTATACTATTCATAGAGATGTGTAGTTATAGTTCCTGTACAACCTGCACACTATAAACACACAAAATATAGGATCAAATACAACACGGTATTTATTATTCTCAAACCAAGAGATGCGGAACATAGGCTCCAACAAATTTGACTTTAGATCTGATGATTTTAAATCATGCTTTAAAGATTTCTGCATTGAACATCTTAGGGTAGAAAAAGAGTTAAACTCAGCTAAAACTGAATTAGAGAATCTTAAGAAAGATGAAATACTCCTAATAAATCAAAATCTAACTAATGAACTTAATAATAAAGAGTTAGAATTGATTAAGCTAAGAGAGGAAAACACAAATTTAAAAGAAGAGCTAGCAAAGGCAAAGGCCTTTGAGGACTCACTCAATGGGAGGAGTCAGAAGCTCAAGGATATCACAGAAAATCTCTCTATGAGATTTAATCACCTAGGGTTTGGAGGAGAGCCCTCCACTAGCATAGAAACATCTAGGAAACCAACCTGGAAAAATCCTGTGTCATTTGTTAGACCTAGTGAATATCAACCAAGTGAGGAGAGTGCATCATCCAAGGGTAGAGATAACATTCATCCAGATAAGATAGACAAACCAAAAAAAGGCAAATCTGAATAAAAAGGAAAAACCCCTAGGAAAGAGTCATTTAGAGAAGTTAAATAACAACAACCAAAAGGCAAAAACAAAACCTAGGATAATCAAACATTCTGCTGATTTGTTATATTTTGATACATTTTATACTCACTTCAAGTATCAAGATAATAGGTTTGGGAAATCCATTCCTTATCATCCCAAAGGGTATCATGAAAGACCGTTCTATTCTTTCATTGAACCATATAGTGGTAAAAGCAAAGGGCCCAAGGTAACCTGGGTTCCTTCTAATGTTTAAACTACTTATGCAGGGTTAGGTAGGGTGCCACTCTGGAGAAAATTGAGTGAGAAGAAAGATGTAGGTCATGAATAAGGAACAAAATTCATTCAAGGGAGTAATTTCTAACTTGAATCCTGCTTAATATTTATTACATTATATTATGACCTATTTTCAATAAATATAATTACTGGGAAAAACATCAAGAATTTTCTAAAGAAATTGATCTAGTTATTAAGAGGCGCGTAGAATAAAAGTTGATGTACCATCAACTTCTACTCGACGCAAGCGTCAAGAAGCACTCAGAGTAGATAATTCGAATAGAATTCGACGCAGCATCAAGTTCATATTGACGCATGCGTCAACTTTTTAAACGCTGATTAAATTCGGACAGGACTACGTCGACTTAGGGTCTATGAATAGCCTCGAAGCCACGTCGAGTACTAGTCGACACAAAATCGATATATCAGCGTGCGTAGAATTGCTTCTAAGAAGCAATCTCGACACAGCATTGCGCGCTAAATAATATGTATTATTGACGGTGCATCGACCTAAACCCTAAGTTGCGGCGATTTATCTGCTTTTAAGCAATTACTGCGTAGAAATATTTACGTTTTCGAATTCTCTTCCATTCGCTCTCTTGCTCTTCTCTTCTCTAGATGCTTCTTGCATTTGTATTCTCTTCCCTCCTTCTCTCTCGTTCTCTTTGTGTTTGCAGGTACCATTTTTCTGATGGCTCAACCAAAGGTTAATTCTGGATTTGATGTGGACATCGAGTCGTTCAATGCTGCTGCCGAAAGCTTCAAGGCCATTCTTGGTCTATTTCATATTGCTGGTTTGACAAAGCTGATCTCCACAAGATGTAAGGTTCTAGTTATTGAACTTACAGAATTCAAGGATACTGTTTCAGTAGTAGATGGTGGTTATCTCCAAGGGACAATCTCTGGTCAAGACATCAACATATCTAAATAGATACTCTCCCAAACATTTGAACTGCCCACTTGGAAAACCCAGATGAACTGTCAGGAGGGGAGATAAAGAATGTCCTGGAAATAATGTTGTTCAAGAAGGAGAAGCAAATTAATCTTAAAAAGATTGATGTGGCAGAAGAGTGTAGATTTTTGGCTGACATTGTGGGGAAGGTTATGTTGTGTAAAATTTTAGCCCATGATGCTATCCCCAGGCAGCAGTTGCAGATTATGGGAGTAGTAGTTCTGTAGAAGAAGATTAACTGGGGGAGGTGCCTCCTAAAGCTGATTGCTCACAAGTACTCCAATAAGGAGAATGCCTTCATGAGAATCATGAGTGAGGTACTGCTTCACCACTATCCTAGTGTGTGTATGTACAAAGGAGTGCCTATTCATCCTGGGAAGAGGATTAATATTGGGATATTCTCTAAGTGGACCTGGCAAATCTTAAAGCCTGGTCAATCCCCAACCTCACCTCCTCCATCTCCTCCTCCTCAAGAGCCTAAAAGGCACATACCGGGCCCTCCAAGGGATGTTATCCATCCTCCTCACTCTCCACCTCCACTGGACAATGTTCCAAATATCCATCAGGATGATTCTCCAGCCCAACATTCACCTCAACAACAACAACAACAACACCAATCCTCCTCAGCTCCTGAGCCATCTCCTCAATCATCCCATCAACTACCATCCTCTATCATTCCTGGTTATCAACCTGCTCCTCCTCCACCACCATCAGTTCATTTCTCACTGGACTTTTACCATCCTCTCCACCCTATCCAAGAAGAGTTCCCTCCATCATCTTCTGAATTTACTTCTCATACCCCAAATTTGATCTTGATCAAATCATCTCAAAGGCAGTTGGCATTGCCTTTTCCACGTTTGCAAATCAGGTGGCCTCTCAAGCAAGAAGATTTGACAGAAAATACTCTTAAATGGAGGCTAGGTTATTAACTTTTAAAAGAACTCTTCATAGCTTAAAAGATTTTATATCTTCCTCCATGGTCACAAAGGAATTCTTAACCTCACTGGCCAGCAAGGTCAAGATGGGGGAGAACATCTTAGAGGAAGAAAGACATGTTCTTGATATGAGTGGACAGGATAAAAGGGATGCTGATAATGAGTATGCTCCTAACAAAGTGATCACATTTCAGGTTGCACAGACTCAGGGGGAGCTCCCAGGAATGATGAATGTTGAGCAAACTGATGCAGCACAACAGGGGGAGCCTACCCCAGGTGTTCAAAGGAACCTAGATATTGAAATGGCAATAGTGAGCACAACAGTGGCTCAAGGGGAGCCTCAGAATGAAAAAGTGCTAGAGGAGGCTAAGCAGATTGCTCAGAAAGCTGCCCAGGAAGCTAAAATAAATGCACAAAGTCAGGGGGAGCTTCCCAAAGACACTACAGCAGAAAATGATGAACCTTTGCAGATTGCCCCAAGGAAAGTCTCCCCAAAAGTATTTTCAAGAAAAAGAAGAACTCCTAAGAAGGAGCAATGAGGCTCAGGTACTCTGCAAGAAACTATTCTTCCTGAAAAATAGCCCTGGATATCTACATATTGCTTTACATTAGAATGAAATGGTTTGTGAAAAACAATATGTTATTTTCTTATATACCAATGTTGTCTTGTAAGTACTTCATTTTCTTATGTACAGGATGTCTTGTATGCATTTATGTTTATTTATACAAAGAAATATGTAAAATCACATTATTCAATTTGTAAAAAAATTTAAGATAAATAGGTGGAGATTGTTGGGAAAACCCCCTTTGATTTAACTTAACAAATTCACTAAAAGTGATTTTATCTCTTAGGATTGAATTACCCAGTGTATAGTGAGGGTAATCTGGTCATTAGATGTCTTAGCATGTCACACTCAACCTAGGGTGTCAAGACAAGATCAAGAGAAACAAAATATGGGCAAAGTTAACATTTACGTCAAATTGAAATCAACGCAACGTCAAGTTATTGTCGATGCTACTCTGACTAGAAGTCCAAGTAGTCCACCCTTCTGTCGAAGTAATTCAAGTCGATGTTACGTCGAATAGATATCGACGCAAAGGCCATGGACTTGTCGGAGTACTTCAACTCGGCACAGAAGGAAGTATCTGTCGAAGCAATCTAAAGTCGATGCAAAGTCGACTTCATCTCAACGCAGATAATGAATTTCAGAGCCAAGTGATCAACTCAACGGATACGTCGATTGGGTATCGATGCAATGTCGACTAACAGAGTTCAGTCAGAGCAATGATGAATTCGAAGCTGCTCCTATAAGAACTCAAAGGCGCGTCGATAAGAGAGGAAGTGAACTCGACGCTACGTCGAATACAGTCTGAAAAGGGAAACCTTTTCAGCTGTCATTTATAACCCTCTCTCATGGCCCACCTCTTTCAACACCATTCCCCAACGGCTCCTTAATTGCCTCAAATAGAATGAAGAATTAACAGAGGATAGAGAAAAGCTTTCTTGGAAATAAGCTCAAATGTTGGTGAATGGGTGGAGAAGTAAAGAAGGAAAGAAAAATCTATTGTTCAGACAAATATACCCTTTTAGGACTTACCTGAAAGGGAAAAAAAATTCAAATTGAACAGAGGAACAATAAAAAGGCAAGAGAAGAAAGAGATACACAAGGCATTGATCACAATCGGTTGCACTGTTCCATTAGGGTCTCCTTCTTATTCCTCTCTCTTACAGGAACCCTAATAGAAGAAAAAATAGAGAAGAAATATCTATTTTTCTTATTCTCTCTAAGAACAGAATAGAACAAGACTACTCATCAACACAATCATATAGCAGCCAGAGTTCAATCAGAAAGAAGTTAGAAGGATCTGACAAACATAACTTCTGCAAATCATCACCATCATAAGTAGAAGTTCATCAAGAGCAGATCCGATGAAAATATACAAGAAGTTGTTCTTCATACAGCCATCATAAGAATTCTGAAAAAAGAATTCCTACACCATTTATCTTCCTTCTTTCTCCTTCTAAATCTCCTTCTGTAAAAGAGTTTTATTAATCCCTCTTCAAAGGATTCAGTGGTTCAAGATCTCCTTATCAAAAGTTCTGTTGGTTCAAGATCTCCTTATTAAAAGATCTGGTGATTCATGATCTCCTTGTCAAAAGATTAGTGGTTCTAAGAGTCTCTTTACAAAAAGACTCGGGCACAGTGGTGCATACCTACCAGGTGGTAGAAGAGGGGAGTACCCACATTTTGTGGAACTTCTATAAAAAATCTGTGTGTCTTCTGGATTGCTTTTCAGTGCTGCCCCTCATAGATTAGATTTCATTTATTGTTTTTTACTTGATCCCTTAAACTGCAGCTATTTTATCTGAGATATATCTTGGTGAAGCATAATACTTAGGTTTATTATATTTGAACAAATAGAATAAAAATAATTTTTAAATCTCTATTCACCCCCCTCTAAGGGATTCTCAGAGGTTCACTGTGCACTTTCACCCTGCTTCCAGAACCTGAAGCACCTGACCAAGTGCTAGAAGCACCTGGAGAAACATGCAACTCCACCAGAACCTCCTTTGTAGCTCTTACTGGTCCACTATCTATCCTGCTTCCTTGTCGCTCAACAAAAGAGCTACCCTAGTATGACGTAAGCTCATCGAATTCCACATCCCTTAAGACCACAACTCCCCATGACTCTGGATCCATGCATCTCCATACCTTCTTCCGGTCATCATAACCGACGAAAACTAGCTTCCTTGCTTTCGCATCTAGCTTCATTCTGATGGCATATGGAACATGCACGTAGCAGGTAGATCTAAACACTTAAAGGTGTTCAACTGTAGTCTTAATCTTGAACATCAACTCATGAGGGGTCTTCATGTTGATGAGACTGAGAGGCGTCCGATTAATGACATGGGTTGCACAAGACATTTCCTCAGCCCAAAAAGACTTTGGGATAATCTTGGCATGAAGCCAACACTTACAGGTCTCCGTCAGATGATGGATCTTCCGCTCGATAACTCCATTCTATTGTGGAGTGTGAGCACAAGAGAGCTATCATTGGATGCCATGCTTCCTGCAGAAGTTAAAGAACGCTTTGGAGGTAAAATCCCCTCCATTGTAGGTTCTGAACTTCTTCACCCGCAGGTTGAGCCGACCCTCCACTAGCTCCTTGAACTCCACAAACCTCATGAGAGCTTCCGACTTCTCTTTCAAAAAATATAGCCTCCAAGACTGACAGTTGCGGTAGGTCCAAACAGATCACCATGAATACACTCCAATGGTGCTTTACATCTGCTTTCGGATTTGTCAAATGGAAGACATTGAGCCTTACCATATTGACAACCTGCACAAACATGACCTTTGCCGACGGATGAAAAACTAGGCAATCCTCTCACAAGGCCTCTCCCTGCCATAGCTTTCAACTTGTCCATCCCAACATGTCCGAGTCTTTCATGCCAGATAGCAGCGCTATAATTAGTCCTCATCTTATCAACATAGGAACATGTTGTTGGAACCTTAGTTTTGATTTGAGTTAGGATCCACCTTTAGTATCTAAGTTTCAATCATAACATATATTATAACTTAGATTAAATATCCTATTAAGGTAGAAGGCTGAAAAGAAATATACAATAATATAAATAGTATATATATAATAAGAAATATACAATAATATATATAATATACAAAGAAATATATACATATATTTAATATGCAGAAAATAAGAGAAAGAATTAAAAATACATATATTCTCTGCGTTTGACTAACGGCCACCTGCGTTCGACGAACGGCGTCCTGCGGTCGACGAATGGCGTGCATTCTGCGCTCGACGAAATCCAGCTATCTCAGTGCTCGACGAAGTTCACTTATCTCAGCGCTCGACGATCCCGTCTCAGCGGCTCAGCGCTCGACGCCTTTACTCAAGCTCAGCGCTCGACGCATTTATCCAGGCTCAGCAGTCGATGAAATCCTGCGTTCGACGAACTCAAGTCTGCGTTCGACGAACAGCTCAATATTCAGCAGTCGATGATCCAGCCCGTCACAGCGGCCGACAAATCCTTCCGTTCGACGAACCCAAGTCTGCATTTGATGAATATTCAGCAAATGTTCAGGAATAGTGAATTTAATGATCAGGTCGACGAATCAAATGATGAGCACGACAAACTCGAATCTCAGCTCGACGAATTTCTCCCAGTATTATTTTATATCATTTAGCTTGACTAAAATATTATATATATATATATATATATATATATGTTGTCAACTTTATTAAAGCAATATTTATTTTTTCTCTCTATATATATATATATTGCTGATCTGACATTACAGCGTGCAAGCATTTAATATTTTAGCCGTTGGCAAAAGCAATAAATGTTGTAGCCATTGCAGCAAGCTAAGCACGACAAGTTATCTTCTCGAGGATCTGGGAAATGAAAGAGATAATATATCCTTCCTCTTTAGTCGACAAGGATTCAAAGTAGCCGAAAGTTCTCCAGAATATATACAGAGAAAAGTAGCAGGAAGATGTACAGAATACATATTATATTGCTGTACAGATTTATATAGACATAATATATTACATGTTTCTGTACAGGAAAAATAGAAGAAGAAGAAGAAGAAGAAAAAGAAGAGAAAAAGAAGAACAGGGGCAAAAACAGAGAACAACTCTATTACTTTATCTTGTTCTGTTTTTGCTAAACTCTTCTCTTGCAGATCATACATATCCTGAGACACCAAACACTATCAATTGCTCAGGATCAAAACTGCAAGAAGAAGAAAAGAGGATTTGTAATCTAGAGAAGGAGCTCCATCCACAGCTGTCATCTAAACTAAATCAGACAGGGGGAGCCTTCTTCAACATCATCTTCATCAAGAGTCTTCTCAGCAAAAGAGAAGAACACCAAATCTTTTTCTGTTTTCTTTTATTCCTCCCATCTTGTAAAGGGTTAAAATTCCCTTCAAAAGTTTACTCCCGGTGACAGGCCACCTTAGCAAAAACCTGCATCTTGGTTTATAAGCTACTGATCAAAAGCTTATTGGTGAATTTGGCACCTGATCAAACCTCCATTGGTGTGTGGACACCTTATCAAAAACACCTTGGTGTGAGGGCACCTTATCAACAACCTCCAGTGGATTCCTACCAAGGGTGGTAGAAGAGTAGATGTACCCAGTTGAGGGGAACTACTAAATTTCCTTGTGTCATCTGGATTGCTTGGTTTGCTTGTTGTTTTATTTCTTATTTGCTGTGCTATGATATTTATGCTCACTAAGTGTTTGTGTTTATTTCTCAATCAACAAACTCACTTATATATATATATATATATATATATATATCATTTACTTTGAAAGTAAAACCTTAATCAAGAGCCTTTAATAACATATAATAAGAATTAATCTCCTTTTAATTGGTATTAGAGCAGGTTGATTTTTTTCACACAGGCTAACTCCTGAAATCACAAAGATCACTTAGTTCTTATTTTGTTTTTAAAAAGGTTTTTCCAAATGGCACTAGCAGATTTTTCTATTTCAGATCCACCTTTATGTAATTTGGATAGATTTGATTTATGGCAAGTTAGAATCAGATTATATATGAATGCAATAGATGAAAATATTTATAAGTCTGTTTTGACAGGAATTTCATCTTCAATCTCTTCAACATATGATCAAGAAAAGTTGATCAGTGTTGATGCCATGGCCATGAACATATTGGCTAAATCAATGTCTGATGACATTCTTCTTAAAGTGGCTGACTGCACTTCAGCAAGGAGCATCTGGAACTCCCTCTCAAGAATGGTAAATGAACCATCTTCTTCTTCTTCCACTAACATCATTTTTGATGCAAAACCATCTTCAACTCTAACTGAAGAAGAAGACAAGGAAGAACAAAAAGCCAAAGCTTTCTGCATGTTGGCAATTTATGGCTCATATTTCATATCAGATGCTGAATCTGAAAAAGAAAAGGTAAAAGAGGTATCTTCACATTTTATTTCTACCTCTGATTTTAAACCTGTATTCAACTTACCATGTACAGCCTTAATAAATTCTGAAACTGAAATTAGAAAAGAGTTAAAAATAAATAATTTACTTTCTGAATATAACAAACTTAAAGAAGTTTTAAGATTATCAGAACTAAATACTTCCTTAAAAAATAAATTTGAACAAAATTTTAAGGAAAGAGAAATAAAAACCTGTGTAGAAATTACTGAACTTCTTTATGTTAAATCAAAATCTAGAAATCAGTTAACTTATATTTTAATGAAATAAAAATGCCAACTTATTTATATAAGGCAATTTTGTTTTAATTGTTTAATATTTTTTTTTCTCAAATTAAATTAAAACAACAATTATAATGATTCTTTTGAATTTTTATATCTCAAAAAGAAAGTCAAATAGACTTCACTTTCTTACAGATTTTTCTCCTAAAATCATGTTGAGCATTCTACTCAGATTGCATAGATCAGAAATGATCAAATCACTAAGTGTGAGTCTCTTCTGATTAAGGGGATTCTATAAAAAGAAGCTATCAGACTTTGTCTTTCTGATTTTAAAATTCTTAGAATCCATTAACAACTAGCAATTCACATATTAAAATCCTATTTAAATAAAAATTTAGGAAATCAGAATTGCCCAAATATTTTTAATGAAGAAGAAATTATGATAAAATAATCTCTAACCCTTAAGCTTTAAAGACTTTTTATGCTTAGGTATCCTAAACCAAATAGGGGGTGATTGTTAGAACCTAGTCATAATTTGGATTAGGATCCCAACTCAAATAGGGGGAGATTGTTGGAACCTTAGTTTTGATTTGAGTTAGGATCCACCTATAGTATCTAAGTTTCAATCATAATATATATTATAATATAGATTAAATATCCTATTAAGGTAGAAGGCTGAAAAGAAATATACAATAATATAAATAATATATATATAATAAGAAATATACAATAATATATATAATATACTAAGAAATGCATACATTTATTTAATAGGCAGAAAATAAGAGAAAGAATTAAAAATACATATATTCTCTGCGTTCGACGAACGGCCACCTGCGTTCGACGAACGGCGTCCTGCGGCCGACGAATGGCGTGCATTCTGCGCTCGACGAAATCCAGCTATCTCAGCGCTCGATGAAGTTCACCTATCTCAGCGCTCGACGATCCCGTCACAGTGGCTTAGCGCTCGACGCCTTTACTCAAGCTCAGCGCTCGACGCATTTATCGAGGCTCAGCGGTCGACAAAATCCTAGTTCGACGAACTCAAGTCTGCGTTCGATGAACAGCTCAATATTCAGCGTTCGACGATCAAGCCCATCTCAGCGGTCGACGAATCCTTCCGTTCGACGAACCCAAGTCTGCGTTCAATGAATATTCAGTAGATGTTCAGGAACAGTGAATTTAATGATCAGGTCGACAAATCAAATGATGAGCTCGACGAACTCGAAGCTCAGCTCGACGAATTTTGCCTAGTATTATTTTATATCATTTAGGTTGACTAAGATATTATATATATGATTTCAACTTTATTAAAGCAATATTTATTATTTCTATATATATATTGCTGATCTGACATTACAGCGTGCAAGCATTTAATATTATAGCCGTTGGCAAAAGCATTAAATGATGTAGCCATTGCAGCAAGCTAAACACGACAAGTTATCTTCTCGAGGATCTGGGAAATGAAAGAGATAATATATCCTTCCTCTTTGGTCGGCAAGGATTCAAAGTAGCCGAAAGTTCTCCAGAATATATACAGAGAAAAGAAGCAGGAAGATATACATAATACATATTATATTACTGTACAGATTTATATAGACAGAATATATTATATCTTTCTGTACAGGAAAAAGAGAAGAAGAAGAAGAAGAAAAGAAAAAGAAGAACAGGGGCAAAAACAGAGAACAACTCTATTACTTTATCTTGTTCTGTTTTTGCTAAACTCTTCTCTTGTAGATCATACATATCCTGAGACACCAAACACTATCAATTACTCAGGATCAAAACTGCAAGAAGAAGAAAAGAGTATTTGCAATCTAGAGAAGGATCTCCATCCAAAGCTGTCATCTAAACTAAATCAGACAGGGGGAGCCTTCTTCAACATTATCTTCATCAAGAGTCTTCTCAGCAAAAGAGAAGAACACCAAACCTTTTTCTGTTTTCTTTTATTCCCCCCATCTTGTAAAGGGTTAAAACTCCCTTCAAAAGTTTACTCCCGGTGACAGGCCACCTTAGCAAAAACCTGCATCTTGGTTTATAAGCACCTGATCAAAAGCTTATCAGTGAATTGGTCACCTGATCAAACCTCCAATGGTGTGTGGACACCTTACCAAAAACACCTTGGTGTGAGGGCACCTTATCAACAACCTACAGTGGATTCCTACCAAGGGTGTAGAAGAGTAGATGTACCCAGTTGAGGGGAACTACTATATTTTCTTGTGTCATCTGGATTGCTTGGTTTGCTTGTTGTTTTATTTCTTATTTGTTGTGTTGTGATATTTATGCTCACTAAGTGTTTGTGTTTATTTCTCAATCAGCAAACTCACTTATATATATATATATCATTTACTTTGAAAGTAAAAACTTAATCAAGAGCCTTTAATAACATATAATAAGAACTAATCTCCTTTCACATGTTGATAACACAAACAAGTCCTTCACCCTTCCGCTGACATGAGTGACATCAGCCTCCACAGCTGACACATTTCTAAGAAACTTCACTTCTGTTGGACCAAACAGAACATGATAGCCAACATCCACAGCATTGGTCACCGAGAAGAGGTTTTTCTTCATCCCCGGAACATGATAGACACTCTTCAATGTAAGAGTACCTCTATCATCGTTCAAAGAAACTACACCCTCCATCTCTACTGCATGTATAGTATCATCAGCCGTAATGATAACATCATTACCTGTATATGCCTGCAAAGAAAAGAACTTCGACTCATCTCCGGTTAGGTGATGACCACAACCCGAGTCCACAATCCAATAATCCTGATAGTTGATGGAAGCCATAGCCCGAACACACATGCCCATCATGAAAGCTCCATCACCCCATCTATCATCTGTATTGGAACCAGCCTCCTTCTTTCCTGTAGCATGCCCTAACTGAAGATTGACCTTGCAATCACTTTTGAAATGACCAAGCTTGTTGCACCTGAAACATCTCATCCTTCCTTCTTCTTCCCTTCAGACTCAGGAGCATAACTCCTCTATTGTTGACAAGAAGTAGATGGACCATCGTTACCAGATGACTTCTTCTTCTTGTCCCAACGCTTCTTCTTTCCTAAAAAGAGAACCCCATCTTCTCCCCCAGAGACAGAGATCCCCGCCATTTTCTTAGCTAAACACTCTTGCGACGTAAGTAAGTTCTCCAGCTCCAGCAACGATGGCTGATTGGCCCAGCCTTGCACAAAAGTAACAAAGGCCACATACTCCCTCCGCAAGCCGCGAATTATATGCCTCTTCAGCTTTGCTTCTGAGATAGGCTCATTCGGGTCCAAAGCCTATATCTCTGCGCATAGGTTCTTCATTTTCAAGAAGAACGTCGAAATGGACAAGTCTCCCTGAGTTGCTTTCGCCAACTCATTTTCCTAGAACTGTAGCCGAACTACATTCTTCTTATTGAACAATCCATCCAAGGCCGTCCAAATTTCAGCAGCTTACCTACATCTAATGATGTGGTCAAACAACTCCAGAATGATAGCTCGCTTGAGAGTGAACTCATCCTTCACATTTGTTCTCTTCCAAGCCTTTACAAGCTCAGCATTCCCTTCAGCAGGAACAACATCTTGTATTGCTTCTCCTCCAACTACCTCCCATAAGTCCTCGCCAAGAAGATAGCTCTCCATGCACGACTTCCACTTCTTAAAGTTAGTCTGCGTATGGAGCTCAATACCAAGACCTCTAGCATATCCTCCTTCCATTGCTTTCCCACTAATTGACAACCAACTTGCAGATATCTAAGCAGAAGACAACGCATATTACTGCTCAGGAACCTGCTCTAATACCATGTTAAAAAATTTAGAGGTCTGGAGTGAAGTAAAAATGCGGAACACTTCACATAATCCACAAGCGTGACAATCAATGACAATGGGAAGATAGAATAGTGCCCTTGTTATTTACTATCTCTTTACATCTCTAGACATACATGGAGAGACATGATTCATAAGAATCACAGAGGAGAGAAGCACAAGACACAAAAACAAGTCGCCAGCGAACTGCCAAGGAGGAGACCACCAGACCGCTCAAACAGGCAAGTCGTACGGCTATCCCTTAGACCGCGCAAATAGAGCACAAGCTGTTGCTGTCAGACCGCAACCACAGACCACACAACCTGCTGCTTTATTCAACTGCTGAAAACTGTTGATATAGATTTTTGCGATTTTGAAATTAAGCGAAGGTTAAAGATTTTTCTCCAAAACTATATTCGATTTAGGCAATTGTACCTTATCATCTATAGTATAGGATATTTAGGAATATCAAGGTCGTATACCACGGGGCGCCTAGATTACTTCTACTTCGAGGAAAATCACCATTATCTTATCGACAAAAATTTGAGGTTTGTTTTGCTTAACTAAAATTAAAACTAATTGCAAGCTAAATGAAAAGATCAAACATTGCATGAAAGGAAAGAGAAATTGAAATTGCATGAAAGGAAGAAATTACTTAAGGAGAGAAAGAGGACATGAAATAGGAAACTTAATTATATTGAAAACCAAAACGATTACAAGCTTAAAGAGAGATTACAAAGCTAGGAAAGTGAAGGTTACAAGTTTAAGAAAACTAGTACATGAAAATTACATTAAAACATTGCATGAATTGTAAGGGAAGAGAACATGAAAGCCTTAAGAAACATGAACATCAACTTGAAAAACTCACTCTCAGCTCTAACAGCACCTCCCCATCTCCAAAATTCTGAACCCTGGACTCAAGGAGAGCCTCTGAATTTATAGGCAAAAATATCAGATTACACGCCCTCGGTCACGGGCATGACCAAGGGCGTGACTGCACTATTCACATCGGATCTGACAGCGGCGTGGGCTTTCTGGATGGCGCGGCGAAAAGTGGCATGTCACGAGCGTGACATGTTGGGTCACGGCCGTGACTTTGGACGGCTTCATTTAATGCAGCGTGGGCTGTTTACGGCGTGGTGGCAGAGCAGGGATCACACGGGCAAGTCACGACCATGACATGTGAGTCACGGGCGTGACTAGGGTTGACTTCTCGACAACATCTCCACGTCTCAACGGCAGCCAGCTGGAAGATCCTAATATTACACGCCCCTAGTCACGGGCGTGACACTGGGTCACGGGCATGACCGAGGGAGTGACTTGCTGTGGACTAGCTCAATTGGCACGACATCGACCCTAGACTGATCTTTAGGTTACACGCCCTTGGTCACGGGCGTGACTGAGGGCGTGCACTTGTCAATTTCTCCAATTTGTCCCAAAATTCTGCAAAAATTGAAATTAAGCTAAATTAGAAACAGAATTTCAAAATAAACACTTATGACCTAGAAATGACATAAAAAAGGAAAATACAAATTAAATATTTACAAAATTTTCTATTAAAAAGTTATAAAAATACTACTTATCAAATACCCCCATACTTGATGTTTTGCTATTCCAGAGCAAAAGTGTGAGACATAATTTATAAGACATCCTTAAAAAAAATTTAATTTAAAACTAAAATTTCATTTAACCAAAAGTTAAATTAATAGTAAATTCAAGGGGGAGTTAAGTCCTAAATTATGATGATGATTTGAAAAGAGGGAAAAATGTTTAGGCAAGAACTTCTCAAGAAAATTAATTAGTTTGACAAAATTGTAGAAATTATAAAACTAAATTAAATTAAAATTATAAGAACTCTACCTTAAAAGAAACTTAAGGAAAAGTAAATTACTAAACTTTACTCTCTCCATAATTTTCAACTAAAACTAGAACAATGATAATTGGCTAAGGGGCATTTCATAAAATTTGGCATAAGAAGAGATCTTTGATTTGAGGTGATGAATTTTATCCTCTCACCTCTATATTTTTTTCTTTTCTTTTTTTTCTCTTCTAATAACAACCCAAAATGTATATGGTTTAGGAGTAATGAATTTTATCCTCTTACTCCATGCCATATAATCTTTTTAAATATTTTGAGTGCATATGTTTTAGGGAATAATGAATTTTATCATCTTATTCCCATGCAATATGATCTCTTAAACTTCATCATTTTTTTATGCCATGAAAGGGGTAAGGAAGGGGATTAAATCTAGCTAGCTTTAAATTATATTGAGAGCAAATTCTAGTAACATTAAATTTCCTAAGATCTAAAAAACTAGAAGAAAATAAAATTGAAATCTAAAGAGGTTTAGCAAATTCACTACAAAATGAAGCTATTTAAAAATAAAAAGAGAAGTCATGCTAAATAAATTCTCTAATCAATTTAAAATAATAAGATGATTCTTATCAAGAATAACTCAAATTTAAAATTAACAAACTATGATAAGCAAAATTTTAGCCAATTAAAAACTTAAACATGCTTATAAACATTCTCATCTAGATTTCTAATAAATCACAAAAACAACAAATAGGAGAGGTATAAGATTTAAATTTTTTGTATTTTAAGTTTTTTCATATATTTTTTTGAATTTTGATATTATCTTTTTATTTTTATTTTTGATAAGAAATAAACAAAAACATATACTAAAAAGCTAACAATTTTTTTTGTTAATTTTTGGACATCCCGAGGTATACCCCGTGAAGGGTTCTCACGGTACTAGGAGGTGAAATGAGATGAGGTCCCTTTCCAAGATTTAAAATTTTCAATTTTCTAAATTTTTTTGAGTTTTTGGGTTTTACAAGTGCTAAAATAGAAGAAAACATAAGAAAATATTTTTTTTTGAAATTTTTCTAATTTATCAACTATATACAAAGAACTATTTACACCCCCATACTTAAAGTTAAACATTGTCCCCAATGTTTAAAACTAAGTATGAAGTAAAAGAAAATAAAGTGCAAGACAAAACAAAAAGGAAATGCATGATAAAAGAGAAGGAAGAAAGAGAAAGGGCTTCCCTGATTTTTTGAAGTTTGCGCGGGGAAGCGACGACTACCTACAAAATATGTTAAAGAACAAGAGAAAACAATAAAAAGATAACTTTGGGGTGCCTCCCAAAAGCGCTTTGTTTAAGGTCGCGTAGCTTGACCCACTTGCCGATCATATTATAGGTTGAAATACAATCGAATCACTCTTTTCATTAGTTAACTCTCCCGGAAGATATAATTTAAGGCGGTGCCCGTTAACTTTGAAGGTACCTTTTTCTGGGTGGGAAATTAAAATTGTCCCATAGGACCAAACCTCTTTAACAATAAAGGGTCCGGACCATCGGGATTTTAGTTTTCCCGGAAAAAGGTGAATGCGGGAATTATAAAGGAGGACGAGATCACCCAGCGAAAAAGATTTTGGAAATTTTATATGCTTATCGTGATAAAACTTTGTTCGCTCCTTATATAATTTATTTCTCTCATACGCATTCGCTCGCCACTCATCTAATTCGTTCATTTGGAATTTTCTTTGTTCTCCCGCTAGAGTGGAATCGAGGTTTAAAAATTTAAGCACCCAAAATGCGCGTTGTTCTAATTCGACCGGAAGGTGGCAAGCCTTGCCATAAACCATTCGATACGGTGTATAACTGATAGCAGTCTTGTACGCCGTTCGATGGGCTCATTGCGCGTCATCGAGCTTTATTGCCCAATCCTTCCGATTAAAAGAAACTGTTTTTTCTAAAATCCATTTTAATTCTCGATTAATAACTTCGACTTGGCCGCTCATTTGTGGGTGATATGCAGTGGATAATTTGTGCGTGACACCATATTTTAATAAAATTTTTGTAAATTGACTATTGCAAAAATGGGTGCCCCGATCACTCACAATAGCGCGCGGTGTGCCAAATCGAGAAAATAATTTTTGTAAGAAATTAACGACGACTCGCGCATTGTTGGTGGGGAGAGCTTGCGCTTCCGCCCACCTCGATACGTAGTCGACCGCCACTAGAATATATTTATTTGAAAAAGAGGGAGGGAGAGGACCAACAAAATCGATACCCCAAAGGTCGAAAATTTCGCATTCTAAGAAAATGTTTTGGGGCATCTCATCCCGGCGAGAGATGTTCCCTGACCGCTGGCAGCTGTTGCAAGAACTCACAAGGGTGTGAGCATCTCTGAAGAGCGTGTGCCAATAAAAGCCCACCTCCAGCGCCTTCCTCGCGGTTCGGTTCGAATGATAATGACCACCGGTGGGTCCCTCATGACAATGACGTAAAATTTTAATGCCTTCCTCACTTGAAACACATCTTCTCACAACCTGGTCTGCGCTGTTTGCCCGGAAAGTCCGCGATCTAGTCTTTATAGTACAAAATGGCGGTCTCAGCGGTCTTCAGAATTTGTGATCGCCCAGATCGCCAACCTTCAGCCTGACCTGGTTTTCTATGTTCCAAGCAGCCGAAGCCGCTCGTGATCGTCAGTCCGAGCGGTCTGGGCTTTTTTCTGTTATTTACTATTTGTACCCCATTTCACTGCCTCGGCTCTCCTGTATCCCGGGCAGCCTATAGTTTTTCAGTTCTGCCGATTTGGGCAGCCCCCTCGTCTATAAATATAGGGGTAGGGGTACCTGAAAAAGGACTTTTAGCTCCGAGGCTCCAGCTTACAACCTGTGTAAGCGGTCTCATTTTTCAGTGATCGATATCCTGCGATCGTTCTCCTCCTTTTCAGCCTCTCCTGTCTTAGTAACCTGCACTTCGCAGTTTTCTCCTGTCCCTCTTAGTGTGAATTTTGGAGGTGTCATTTTTGGTGCCAACAGAACGAACACGCGACCTTCAGATTCGAAGTGTCAGGTGAAATTCATAGACATTCAAGATGGCTGATCGCCGTAGAGGTCGTCCTTTGCGATCTCCCAGTGTTCCCCCTTCCGATCACAACCCGTTAGAAGCGATGGAGCGCCGCTTCGAGCTTCGCGTGGAGCAAGCTCTCCGTGAGGCCGCCCGAGCTAGGCAGGACGCCGCTGTTGTTCAGCAAGAGATCGCGCAGTCTCAGCAAGAGGCCGCTCGATATCGGCAAGAAGTCGTCCGGACTCAGTAGGAGTCTGCGAAGCAGATTGAGGCTATGAGCCAGGTTCTAGCCACGATCTCCCAGAAGATCCTTCCTCAAACCTCTCAGGTCGCTACTCCTGACCGCATGGCAGGCGGTCACCCGAGCGATCATCCCGTTTTCCAGCCCGCAGCTCCTCAGCGATCTCAGCATGAGGAGTTTGCCGCCCATCGTAATTCTTTCCGAGCCACAGCCCAGGGGCCTCCGGCTCAGACCCTGAATTTTGAAGAAGGGTTTGCTTACCCTCAAGATCCTCCTGCTCCTTTTCTTCCTCCTCCAGGACCTTCTGTTTTCGGGGAGCCTTCCCCTTTTACTGATGAGATTCGTCGGGATCCAATTCCTCATGGATTCAGAGAGCCCCGTCTCCCTGTGTATACAGGAGAGACCGACCTGATGTGTCATCTTCAAGCCTTCGAGCCTGCTGTTGCCCTCAGGACCATTTCAGATGGAGTAAGGTGTAAGTTGATGGTCACCTCCTTTGATGGGTCGGCCATGGAATGGTTCTATAAGCTGCCCTGTCAATCGATCTCGAGCTTTGCTGCCCTGAGGCAAGAGCTCCTTCTAAGGTTTGCCACTGCAAAGAAAAGGAAGAATGGTCCTGCGACTCTCTTCAAGATTAAGCAAGGCGACAACGAAACTGCGGCGCATTTCGTTGACCGTTTTCAGAAAGAGATCTTAGGAGTCAGGGATATGGATCCCGAGCTCTATATGGTAGATTTGATCAGTGGCCTGCAGGAGGGTCCTCTAAAGTTCAAAGTCACAACCAAGGAGCCTAGCTCCTATCAGGAGCTGATCAGCATTGCCAATCGCTACATAGAAGGGGAGATCAACAACCCTACCTATGTGAGCAATTTGACAAACAGGGCCACTCAGAAAGGCTCTGCGGGATTTTACCCGGCTCCATCTTCCTCGAAGCCTCGACAGGAGCTCCCGCCTCCAGCTCCGAGAGGTAAGAATTATCGCAACAACCGCTTCAATCGAGGTAACCATTCTTTCCCTCCTCAAGGTTCATTTCTTCAAACCCCCGCTACTCCTTCTCCGCAAGTCACCCCAGTCCACCAGATCCAGTACGCCCAACCTACTCTTCTGCCCATTTCTTCACTCTACAATGAATCCCAAGAGTCCTTCACAGACTTTGGTGTTTCTATGAGTGAAGTGCTTCAAATCCTTCAAAAGCAGCCCTTTTTCAAGAAGCCAGCTCCGCTAAACTCGGATCCTAAGACCAGAAATCCTACTCTCTACTGTGAGTACCATAGAGATAGGGGACATTTGACAGAGGATTGTATAGCTCTCCGCCTGTTCTTAGAAAAGCTTCTGAAGGAGGGTAAGCTCTGAGATCTCATTCAGAAGAATGATTCTGCCAAAGCCTCAACCTCCAAGGCTAAGGAAGTAGCGGAAGTCCATTGGGCATGCGAAGAAGTGGACGATATTGGCCATTTCGACAATATCGGCTTTCCCAATGAATGTGTGGATGCAGATGACGAAGGCGCCTTGGGCAATCTCTTCTGCATCCACAGAGGTGCAGGTCCAGAATCTTCAAGGAAGGCAAGTCTGAAGAGGGTTTATCAATCAGAGGTTGCTGCCACCTCTTTAGCCCCGGTCCGGGGAACGGTCACTTTCGGTGATGAAGACCTTCCTCAGACCGCGAATCCCTTTGACGACGCGGTCGTCATCAAAGCTGTAATTGAAAATTATACAGTAGACAAGATTCTGATAGACACGGGAAGCTCAGTCAACGTGCTCTTCAAACCTGCCTTCGAGGCGTTGAAGACAGGTAAACCCCTCCTTTCAACTGAAGGCCCCCTTTATGGTTTTTCAGGAGAGAAGAAAGAAGTAGAAGGGCTCGTCACTCTTTCTGTAATTTTGGGAGGGATAGTGAAGCTGGTCAAATTTATAGTCGTTGATGCTCCCAGTAGCTACAACGCCATCTTTGGAAGACCCTTCTTGAATGCATATCAAGCCATTGTCTCCACCTATCATCAAGCGATGAAGTTCGCCTTGAACGGCAAACAACACCGAATCAGGAGCGACCCAAGGAAAGCTAGGGAATGCTACGTAAAGACGGTCAACATGATCGTGTCCTCTTCTCCCCAAGAAGTCATGATGGCTGAATCAATTGAAGTTCTTGAACAAATCCAAGCTGCAGAGGAAATTGAGGAGGATGCAAGAGATGGAGTTCGCTTGGAACCTGCCCAAGCAACTCAAGAGGTCCGGATCAGCGAGGAAGATGAGAGCAAGAGCCTCTCCATCAACGCTGAATTATCTGAAGCTGACAAGAGTTAGCTCATCTCTTGCCTTCTGCAAAATCTAGATATCTTCGCTTGGTCGGCAGATGACATGCCTGGAGTGGATCCGGATGTTGCTTGCCACCATCTAAATATTGACCCAAACTTCATCCCGATTCAGCAGAAGAAGAGGTCCGTTGCAACTACTCTAGCACAGCCTATCCGTGAAGAGGTAGAGAAGCTCCTGAAGGCAAAGTTCGTTCAACCAATCCAATATCCAGAATGGGTGTCGAACGTTGTAATGGTAAAGAAGTCAGGTGGGAAATGGAGGATGTGTGTCGACTTTACTAAACTCAATAAAGCTTGCCCCAAGGATTGCTACCCCTTGCCTCAGATAGATTCTTTAGTAGATTTCGCGGTAGGTTATTCTTTTATGAGTTTTTTAGATGCTTTTTCAGGTTACCATCAAATCAGAGTGCATAAACTATATATACCTCATACTTCATTTATCACAAATGATGGTTGCTTCTGTTATCTTGTAATGCCTTTTGGGCTAAAGAATGCTGGAGCAACCTATCAGAAAATGATGGATACAGTTTTCAAAAACCAAAAAGGGAAAAACCTTGAGGTATATGTTGACGACCTCTTGGTAAAAAGCAAATCATTCACTTCTCATCTTAGAGACCTCTCGGAAACTTTTGCAACCCTTCGAACTTTCAATATGAGGTTGAATCCGTTGAAATGCGTTTTCGGGGCAAGTAAAGGGAAATTTCTTGGTCATCTCCTTACTCCAAAAGGGCTGGAACCCAATCCTGACAAAGTGAAAGCTATTCTGGAGATGCCACCCCCCAAGTCCCGCAAAGAAATTCAGCAGCTAGGAGGGAGGATGGCAGGCTTAAGTCGCTTCATCTCCTAATCAGGGGATAAAAGTGCACCCTTCTTTAAGACCCTCCGGTGAGGGAGTAGGTTCGAGTGGACAAAAGAGTGTGATGATGCTTTCATTCAGCTTAAAAAGCAATTAACGTCAACTCCTTTGCTCCAAAGCCCGCGAGAAGGAGAAAATTTATTTCTGTATATAGGAGTCGGAGCCGATGCTATAAGCTCCGTTTTGGTCCGAGAAGAGAAAAAGAAATAATTTCCAGTCTATTACGTAAGTCGAATCCTGAAGAATGCAGAGACTCGCTATCCAATTCTCGAAAAGTTGGCCCTAATGCTCGTGATTTCGGTAAGAAGATTAAGACCATACTTTCAAGCCCATTCGATTCTAGTCGTCACTGATCTTCCATTGAAGAGTGTCTTGGAGAAACTAGAGCATTCAGGCAGGTTGGCAAAGTGGGCAATAGAGCTCAGTGAGTTTGACATATCTTATATCCCAAAGGTGGCAATCAAAGCTCAAGTTTTAGCAGACTTCATGGTGGATGCCAAAGAAGTTGAGTCGTAGAAGGGGATCAGAGTACCCCTTGCTTGGACAATTTTTGTAGATGGGGCCTCAGGGAGAAGTTCTTCCGGAGCTGGAGTTGTTTTAATCAACCCAAACGGAGTAAGGCTGGATCAGACACTGAAATTCTGTTTTCAAGTAACCAATAATCAGGCGGAATATGAGGCTTTGATAGCTGGTCTCTAATTCGCTAGAGAGCTAGGAATCGATGATGTCAGAGTTCTCACGGATTCCTTGGTGATGGCTTCCCAAGTAAATGGAACTTTTGAAACCAGAGATGGTATTCTAAAACAATATCTAACCTTGGTAAAAATTGAGGTGGGAAAATTTAAAAGTTTTACCATCGAACATATTCCAAGGGGAGAGAACATGGAGGCAGACGGGTTAGCAAAGTTTGGCCTTCTCTCAGGAGGAACAACCTCGGAGTTGTTTCGTCCGGCAATTGAAGAAGGGGAGATCATGGAAATTGATCAGCGTCCGTCTTGGATGGATCCATTTGTTCTTTATCTTTCGAGTGGAAAGCTCCATTCAGCGGTAAAGGATAGAAGAAGGTTTAAACAAAAAGTAGCTAACTATTATCTTGTTGCAGGAGTACTTTATAGGAGAACTTTCCTTTCTCCATTAGCACGATGTGTCTCCGAAGAGGAAATTCCCGTAATTCTTCAAGAGATTCATGCGGGAGAATGCGGAAGTCACTCGGGAGCAAGAACTTTAGAGAAAAGAATCCTAAGACAAGGATATTTTTGGCCTCAAATGAGGAAGGATGCAGAAAAGTTTGCTAGGAAATGTGTCAAGTGCCAGAAATTTGCTCCTCTCCAAAATCAGCCGGCTCAACAACTCAAATCAATAGCAACACCTTGGCCATTTGCAGTTTGGGGGATGGATTTGATTGGGCCCTTTCCTATGGCAAGTGGGCAGCGCCGATATATTATAGTCATGATTGACTATTTCAGCAAGTGGATAGAGGCAAAAGCATTGGCCAGAATTACTACTCAAGCCGTGAAAAACTTTATTTGGGGGGAGATAGTATGTCGGCATGGAATTCCAATGGCAATCATCACGGATAATGGTTCTCAGTTCAATAATTCAACTCTTATTAATTTCTGTAAGCAAATTGGCATTGAGCTACGTTTCGCTTCTGTGCATCATCCTAGAAGCAGTGGGCAGGTAGAGGCCGCTAACAAGCTCATCATAAATCTCTTGAAAAAGAAAGTGGAAAATCTCAGAGGCAACTGGGCAGAACAACTACCTTCAGTTCTCTGGGCCTTAAGAACAATTCCAAGTTCTGCTACTGGAGAGACTCCTTTCAAGTTATCGCATGGTTCCGAAGCTCTTATTCCGGTAGAATTCGAGGTAAAAAGTCCAAGGGTATTGTTAGCGCAACAAAATCAGATTGATTGGATGGAAGAAAATGATGAAGAGTTGAGATGTAGTCTCGAATTAATTGAAGAATTAAGAGATGTAGCAACCATCAGGCAAGAGGAGGTAAAAAGAAGAATGGCAAGATTATTCGATAAAAATGTGAGAACCAAGGAATTTGTTGTTGGGGACTTGGTTTTGAAGAAAGTAGATGCAGCAGCAAGAGCCGGTTCGGTTGGAAAGCTTAACCCAAACTGGGCGGGACCATTCGTGGTAAAAAAGGTGCTGAGAAATGGTGCCTATCATCTCCAAACCTATGAGGGAGAGGAGTTGCCTCACTCTTGGAGTGGAGATGATCTCAAACTTTTCTTCTCTTAAAAAAGTTCGTATTCAATTTTTCCCCATTCTATCTCCCATTCCTTTTCTTTCAAGTATTGTACAAATACGGCCAAAAACATTCATGATATACATAGTGAATGGCAAGTTTTGAATCAAGTTGCTCATAAAAACCAAGAACTCATCAAGTAAGACGTCGACGGGTCCTACTTCATTCTCCCTCGGCTTATTAGCTTGACGTGTAATTCTGCCAGGACCACAGATGTCGGGGAGATTTCGAATCTGTGTAGCAGTGGCTCGCCAAGCTCGAGCGGTGAAAGTTTAGGATGTTGGGTCCTAGCTGGCATCTGGCACACCTTAGCAAGGAGGTCTGGGTGGCTGGCTCAGCTCTGTCATGCATTGAAAAGGACATTGTTATGGTCTTAATGATCTATGGGGAAAGCAATGTCGGTATAGCCTCATCGGCATGACCACACCTGCCCTACCGATCATTTTGATCTATAACTCTCGAATATTCATTAAAACATGATTAGGTAAGGGGAGGTCGGAAACATCTATGACCGTCGCATGAACCTCAAAATATAATCTATCAGGGAAAGCAATGTCGGTATAGCCTCATCGGCATGACCACACCTGCCCTGCGAATTATTTTGAAATTCTCCTCCTCTCCTTTTTTTTTCCTCCCTTTCCTGGTCTCATTTACTTCATAATATTGAGATCGAGCGGTCAGAGTTTATGAGACCGCATATTTTCCTCTCTTCAAAGGGTGATCAACATTATTCATGGTTAATGGCTTGATCTTCTCCAGGATCTGAATAAAAGGGATCGCCAGTATCAGTGTTTTGTGATCGCTAGGCGAGATTTTCTAAAGAGGCTTGGTTTTCAGAAATTGTATGAAGAGATCTTGGTTATTTACGGTCGCTGGCTCGATCTTCTCTAGGACTTGGAAGTAATTGCCAGCCTTGGTTTTCAAAGATTGTTGGAAGAAGTCTAAGTTGTTTGTGATCGCCGGCTTCATTTTCTCCAGGATTGGGCAGAAGTGATTGTCGGGCAAGGCTTTCCGAAGATGATTGGAATCGTTATTCAGAAATCTCTTAAATTGTCTTGATAGTGATCGGTCTGATCATAATGAGAACGCGATCTAAATTTTTCTTATTCAAAGATTATATGAAAATGCTCATGATCCTTCAGTTCCTATCACTTGATGGTTGGGTTTTTTCCTCAAAGTGGCGGTCTGAGTATTGTTAGATTGCCGCAATGATATTCATAAAGATTTATTATCAAAAGTTCTAATTTTCTTAAAGGTGGTCCAATTATTCGAAGATCGCAGAGTTGTCCTTTTTATACAGTTTTGGATTTCTGTCAAGTTTCTAATCTCCACAAACTAGAAAACGACGAAACCTAAAGCATTGAGATCGAATGCTAAATCTATTACGCTGTGATCGCATACGATAGAAGCCGTGATCGATTTACATGAATAATATAGCAAAAATAAATACAGAAAAGAGTCATCCACGAACAAAATAATTTTCAATTCATTTCAAAAAATTACAATATCAGGCGCGGTCATTGACCGGCAATTACATCACCTGTCTAGAAAAGGTAAAAATCTATTTCTTTTGTTTCTTTTTCCGCGGAGATCGCTCCTCCGATGAAGAAGTTGAACTCTCCGAGGACTCACTTTCGCTACCAGTCTCCCTTGATCCAGAGTCCGAGGCCGCTGCCGAGCTCATTTCTTCGCCCAGAAAAACACTTCCACTAGGAGAAGTATAGTCGTCTAGACTCCCAACGACCTCGACAGATTCATCTTCGGAGGTCTCCGCGGTCTTTGATTCCTTTGCTTTTTTCTTTTCCGCTTCCTCGATCATTTCTGCAACCTCAGGAAAGAGATCGGCAAAAGTCGTATCCCGGAAATCAGCAGTAAGGCCATCTTTTTCGCGAAGAATAGCAATTGTTTTATTTGATGCATCTCTGACATGAGTATATAGGGATCTGAGGTAGTCAGGATTATGGATATCATATGCGGTCTTCTTGAAATTCTGTAAAGGAAATGTATCAGATCGAAGCGGTCAAGGTAAGATAATATTTAAAGATCGCATTTTCTTTGAATACTTACATTAAAACGATCCTGCAGACGCTCTGCGTGCTTCAAGGATGCGCGAAGAGATCGCCCCATATGATGATTCAAAACCGTGCTTTGGGCGGTCACCTGAGCGCATACATCAGGGAGATCGTCGGTCCTGATCCTCAACGCTTCATTAGCATTCTTTTTCCCATAAAGGGCAGAAGTGACCGCAAAAGCCTAATTCGAAAACCTCCCTCCCCAGAAAGGAAGATCGGTTGACACCTTAAGAGACTTTCCGGTCTCACTCCATCTCAGTAGAGATTTTCCTTTGATATCTTTACTTTCTTTCCAAAACCCAATAGGGGAAATGGTCCCTCCTCCAGATCGCCCTCCTTGGCGATCTCCTTCGCTTTTCTCTGGCGATCTTGCTTCAGACGCTTTTCACGCTGGGTAAGGACTTCACCACTCGGCGTCACTGGGTCGACTTTTGGGATCGCGAATCCGGCTGTAAGAGGAAAACAGTTAAGAGGAAAATTCCAAATTCTAGTAAGGAGACCGCTGGGGATCGTAAAAAATTGTAGCTTACTTTCTTCCGGCAAGACCGCAGCAACATCGGGCTAGATCGCCAGGTAATGATTCAGATCGAATCGTTTCCCCGCCAGCCATTCCAAGACTGCAAGTTCTTCCTCTGAAACAAGTTTTTCTTTTCTAAATATCTTCTCTGCTCGCAGAGAGGGACGGCTGGCGAGACCGCCGAGATCACATTCAAAGATCAGATACCTCTCAGTCCAGAGAGGGATTTTGTTCGGAAGATTTAGAACTTTTATTCCATTACAACTGAGATACAACAATCCTTTGAACTCTTCTTTATTCTGACCCTCTTTTAACACCTTGACAGAAAATGTGCCTCGGAAGATCGACATTGTGAATTTTAACTTCACCGATCTCAAGTAATTAATAAAGACACTCATCAGACCGATCGCGTTCGGCGGGATCTGGGCTAGAACGAGACCGTAATAATCCATCACTTCTAACATTTCCCAAGGGATGGGAATTTGAAGACCATAGGCGAAGTGATCAATCGGGATGACATATTTACTTTCATCCCCAGAGTTCAAGTCTTCATCTTCGAATGGAATTCTGATCGTGATCTCGTCATCGATCTCATATTTTTCAATGAAGGAAGAGTATTCCTTCTCCGAGATTTGACCGTATTTGTGATCGGAGTTCAAAAAGACCTCGGTAGCTTTGGAACGCTCGGACACCATTTTACGAGATCGCAGGGGTCAATAAACTGAAGAAAACTCAAGAAAAGTAAAATAATGATCCGGAAGAGCAACTATTTATAGAAGGAAGAAGATGATTGTGCAATGATTACACTTCTTAAGATCGCCCTGAAGACGGGTCAGACCGCCAAAAGCTATATAAGCTCAAAAATAGAGCCGAAAACATAAACGATAATTTCTTAGATCGCCCTGCAGATAGGATTAACAAACGGCTCGCTTAAAGATTGCATTCATGAAAGCCAGAGATCGCAAAATGAATATCACAGCATTAAAGTTAATACCATAAAACAAAATCAAATATATCTTACAAACCCAGGAATTAAATGTTTTCGTTTTCAAAAGAGATCGCTAAATATAAAAAGAAAGAAAACTGCGATCTCATTTCCTCTGATCTCTTCTTCTTCCAATGAATGCCGCCACATCTTGCATTTCGTTGACCGCAGTCCATGCAGATGCTAAACTGTGATTGTCCACCATGGCTGCCCTATGGATTTTAGACATCTCACGATCTACTTGCTCCATAGGGATTACCACAATATCTGACGATCTGTTATCAGGGTGACCGCTGGAAGGACCTGCTTTCATTGACATATGAGGGCCACCCCGAAGGGCAGCGATCTCAACAGAAAGCGCAGCAGCCTTCCCTCGATAGTATTCAGCATCTTTCTCGGCCTTTCGGAGTTTTTCTTCATATCCTCCCCGAATCTGCTTTTCCTTGGCTTCAAAATTTGCGGTCTGGACTCGGAGGCGGTCTTCAAGCGCGCGTTCGCTATCTCGCATATCCCTTACATCTTCAAGCATCGGGCCGAGGAGATCAGCGAACTCCGGAGGAATTGAGACCCTCCTTGGTATTTCACCTTCTTCAGAAACATAATTCGCATTCACATCTGCGATCAGGATAAAAAACAGTCAAAATTCAGAATTTTTTTTCAAAAGAAAAGGAAAGATTTTATGCGCAGTACTTGGCAGAGTAGCGAGACCGCAATCAAATAAAGTCTTTTCAACATCTTTTGAGACCGCAGTATCAGTGGTCAACAAAAGACGGTCAGATCCCCTTAAGCATTCAAAATTGATTTTTTCTAATTGTCTTTTTCGTGACCGCTCGCCTTCTTTCCTTCTTCTTTTTAACTCAGCATTACTAACAAGGATGTCATCAGTTTCAATAATGACAATCTCAGGTCGCTTTCTAGGAGATGCAGGGCGGAAAGCAAGTTTGGGAAGTGAATCAATCGGTCTCGCGACCATCTTCGCCTTACCAGTCTTAATAAAGTCTAACGCAGCTGCGCGGTCTACCGCCTCCACATCCAGCTCTTTACTCACTTCTAACAAGACATCGCCACGATCACTAGATGCAGCGGTCTCATTTATCTCCTTCCCTTTATCGGCCGAGACCGGCTCTCCAGCAATTCTCTTTTTCTCTTCTTTCCTCTTCTTCTTCTCCTTATCCTTCTTCTTCTCAGCAGCTAGAACTTGCTCTTTTTCTTTCCTTTCTTTCTCCGCGGCCATAGAAGACACTTCTTTTTCTTTCCTCTCCCTCTCTGCTTTGGCGATCTACTCTTGCTTTCTTTTCTCTTCTTCTCTCTTCTTTACACTCTCAGTGATCGCCGCAAGCCTGGCGATCTCGTCCTCTTTTACTTTTCTTTCTTCTTCCTTTCTTCTTCTCTCTTCTTCCTCTTCTTTCTTCTTTCATTCTTCTTCTTTTCTTTTTTCTTCAGCAACTTCTTCCTCGACGATCACTCGAAGTCGTTCAGCTTCAAAAGGATCCATTGACTGTAATAATCAAGGAAAAATTAATAGAAGAGTCAATTTTAAAATAAGTACAAAATTCGAAATTCGATCGCTTACGCTTGAAACATTCTCAACAGGGTTATCTTCTGAAAGATAAGTCTGAAGATCGATGTCACCAGCGGTCACATTTTGTCCTTTTTTCATCCTCTTAGCAGTCCGATCAGGAGTGCTCGCTTCTTTTCATTTTAAGTCTCTAACAACTTTTTCTTTATCAGCGATCTGGCTTCTAAGATTCTCAGCTGAAGCCTTCACCTGCAGCATACAAGCCTTGATCGATTCTACAGAAGCGGTCTCTCCAGAGCGATCAGCAGGTTGATTGACCACTTCCAGGGTCGTCTTGACAGCAGCTTCTGCGACCGTTAAATCAACAAGAGCCTTTGAAGCAGGATCTTCTTTTTTCTTTGAACCCTTGATCGATTTCTCCTTGCTGGAACTGACGGTCTTCTTCGAAATAACTTTCTTTGTTTTCGACGCAAATCCTAGCAATTTTCGGGATTGCGCTGACATTTTCATCAAATCTAAAGCATCCATCTCAAAAGAAAAATTCTTTTCGCGATCTCAATAAACAATGACCGCTCAAGGACCGGGATCTCTCAATACTTTGGAATCTGAAGATCTGAGGTGGTATTTATAGCCCAAGCCGCATTTATGACAGTCGCGGTCTCAGCGGTCAAAGCTTACATTTTCGAAGTTCCAACGTAACTTAAAAATGTGCGAGGATTATGTTTGCCCGGAAAGTCCGCGATCTAGTCTTTACAGTACAAAATGGCGATCTCAGCGGTCTTCAGAATTTGTGATCGCCCAGATCGCCAACCTTCAGCCTGACCTGGTTTTCTATGTTCCAAGCAGCCGAAGCCGCTCGTGATCGTCAGTCCGAGCGTTCTGGGCTTTTTTCTGTTTTTTACTATTTGTACCCCATTTCACTGCCCCGGCTCTCCTGTACCCCGGCCAACCCATAGTTTTTCAGTTCTGCCCGTTTGGGCAACCCCTCGTCTATAAATAGAGGGGTAGGGGTACCTGAAAAAGGACTTTTAGCTCCGAGGCTCCAGCTTACAACCTGTGTAAGCGGTCTCATTTTTCAGTGATCGATATCCTGCGATCGTTCTCCTCCTTTTCAGCCTCTCCTGTCTTAGTAACCTGCACTTCGCAGTTTTCTCCTGTCCCACATAGTGTGAATTTTGGAGGTGCCATTTTTGGTGCCAACATGCGCATACACGGAATAAAAAGGGGTCCTCCCAGAAGTAATTTTTTAAATCAGAAAAGAATTTCTTCTTTTGCGGAATCGAGAATTCTTTTGGCAGGACCCGGGCTACTAAATAGTTAGCCAAATCCGCAAACCAGGGGGTAGAAGATGAATTAATATTTTTGAGAGCTAGGAGGCGCTCTTCGGGAAATTTATCAATAATGTCGGCCTCTATTAATACTTCCGAGGAGGGATTTTCTAAATGAGAAAGGTGATCGGCCGCCAAGTTTTCGGCTCCCCTTTTATCCCGGATCTCTAAGTCAAACTCCTGCAAGAGGAGGATCCATCGCAAAAGATGAGGCTTGGCGTCCGATTCACTCAAGAGATACCTAAGCGCGGAGTGATCTGTGAAGACGATAACTTTTGAGAGAGTGATATATGACCTAAACTTATCGAAGGCGAAAACGATTGTTAGAAGTTCCTTCTCGGTCGTGGTGTAGTTTGCTTGTGCCGACGTGAGTGTTTTGCTCGCATAATAGATCGGGTGAAAATATTTACTCACCCGTTGGCCTAAAACAGCACCAACCGCAATATCAATCGCGTCGCACATGATTTCAAAAGGGAGCGACCAATCTGAGGCGATTAGAATCGGGGAGTTTATAAGTTTCTCTTTGATAAGTTGAAAGGCTAAATGGCATTCATTGTTAAAAAGAAAAGATGATTCTTTTTCGAGAAGATGGGTTAACGGCTTTGTGATTTTGGAAAAATTTTGTATAAAGCGCCGATAGAACCACACATGGCCTAGGAAATTCCTAATAGCCTTTACGTTTGTTGGAGGGGGAGTTTTTCAATTACTTCAATCTTGGCCCTATCGACCTTGATCCCCTTGCCCGAAATTTTATGGCCAAGGACTAGTCCTTCCTTGACCATAAAATGGCATTTCTCCCAATTAAGTGCTAAATTTGTTTCCTCACATCACTGCAACACGCGCTCGAGATTTTTTAAACAGTTTTTAAATGAGTTTCCGTACACGGAGAAGTCGTCCATAAATACTTTCATCACCTCCTCCACTAACTCGTCAAATATTGCCAACATACATCTTTGGAATGTAGCTGGCGCGTTACAAAGACCGAATGGCATCCTTCGATAAGCGAAGGTGCCAAAGGGACAAGTGAATGTGGTTTTCTCTTAGTCGTCAGGCGAAATCGGGATTTGGAAATATCCCGACAAACCATCGAGAAAACAGTAGTAGGAGTGACCCGAAAGGCGTTCTAAAATTTGGTCGATAAATGGTAGAGGGAAGTGATCCTTACGGGTGGCATCATTTAGTTTCCGATAGTCGATGCACATCCGCCAACCCGTAACAGTACGGGTTGGGATCAATTCTTTATTTTCGTTCGCAACTACCGTGACACCACCTTTCTTTGGCAAGACTTGTACTGGGCTAACCCAAGTACTGTCCGATATCGGGTAGATGATTCCCGCGTCCAGAAGTTTTATAACTTCGGCCTTAACCACTTCTTTCATGTTCGGGTTTAGTCGTTGTTGAGGCTGGACTGAGTTGCGGGAATTTTCTTCGAGAAATATTTTATGAGTGCAGAAAGATGGGTTTATACCCTTAATGTCCGATAATTGCCACGCAATTGCGTGGCGGTGCTTTCTTAAGACTATAGTCAACTCAGAAATTTCTGAGTTGCTAAGATCGGATGAAATGATGACGGGTAGCTTAGACTCTTTTTCCAAAAACAAGTATTTAAGGTGAGGGGGGAGTTGTTTCAACTCTAATTCGGGTGGTTCTTCATAAGAAGTCTTGATTTTTAATTTTTCTAAAAGTAATGGTTCGGGTGGTGTGGGGTGAGAAACTTCTTCTTCATCATAAAAGAGCTCTACGAGCTCGGAATCACTACTCGCCGATGAAACTAACTCGAGGGATGAATCGAACTCACAACACTCTTCTAAGTAAAAACACGAATCGTCGTTTTCTAGCGTGTTCCGCATCGAGGAATTTATTCCGAAGGTAACTTCATCGTCTCCAACCCGTAGGAGGAGCTTTCCGTTACTTACGTCTATAATAGCGCGGGAGGTGGCAAGGAAGGGGCAACCGAGTATGAGGGGTACTTCGGCATCCTCTTTGATGTCAAGAATGACAAAATCCACCGGGAAGATGAATTTATCAACCTTGACGAGCACGTCCTCCACTATTCCTATCAGATATTTTAAAGAACGATCCGCAAATTGGATACTCATTCGAGTGGGCCTTGGATTTCCTAGACCTAGCTTTTTGAACAAAGAAAACGGCATAAAGTTGATGCTTGCTCCAAGATCCGCTAAGGTGTGTTTTACTAACGAATTGCCAAATAGACATGGGATGGAAAACCGTCCCGGGTCATTTGCTTTTTTAGGCAATTTGTTGAGTACAACCGCAGAGCATTCTGCGTTTAAAGAAATATGCGAAATATCTTCTAACTTTTTCTTATTGGAGAGCAACTACTTAAGATATTTCGCATATTTAGGCATTTGTGAGATAGCCTCGCAGAAAGGTACATTAATATGGATTTGTTTTAAAACATCTAAAATTTTTTTATAATTTTTTTCGGCGCTTTAATTTTTAAATTTAGATGGATACAGAAAATTAGAAGTAGGAGCGCGCGGATTTAAAATAGAAGTGTGCGGAGCTATTGTAGCGGGCAAATTCGAAGATGAATTAAAAGTAGGAGGAGGAGGAGAGGAAATTACCTTGGGTTCGTCCTATTTTGAACCACCTCCTTCCCGCTTCGGAGTGTAATCGCGTGCGCGCTCTCTTTTGGATTTTGCTCGGTATTCCCCGGTAGTGCTCCTTGCTGACGCTCAGAAATCATCTTTGCGAGTTGGCCCACTTGATTCTCTAAATTTTTGATCGATCCGGTAATGTTCCGGATGTTCGTTTCATTTGTAGTAACATATTTTGCAAAAACCTCTTCAATCGGAGAGAGTTTTTGTTGTTGCGGTGGAAAACCGGGTGGATTAAAATTTTGAGAAATCAAATTTGGAGGCGGAGTTAAGTTAAGAAGTTGATTAGGGGGAGGTTGATTTAAATTCATAGGACGCTGAGCATTTCCTTGGTTGCTCCATGAGAAATTCGGATGATTCCTATAACCCGCATTGTATGTGTTGTTATACGGAGCGGTGTTGGGGTTATAGGAAGGTTGAGGCGAATTTCCCATGTAGTCAACATGTTCTTCAATTAAAACGTTATTAGCCCAAGGAGGAGTGGCGGAGGAAGCAGACATCTCCGCCACTTGCTTTGTTAAGCGCTCAACTTGTAAAGCCAAATTCGCGTTTGCGTCTATTTCAAAAATTCCGGCCGGCTTATTAGGGCGCGCTCGGGGCATGTTCCATAGCTACGCATTTGTGGCCATCTCTTCGAAAAGCTCTTGAGCGGCGACCGGGGTTTTGTTATTTAAAGTCCCCCCGGCGGCCGCATCAATCATTTGCCTCGTTTGGAGATTTAAGTCATTATAAAATATTTGCACTTGTTGCCAAGTGGCAAGTGCGTGGTCAGGGCATCGGCGCAAAAGCTCCTTGAAGCGCTCCCATGTGTCATAGAGAGTCTCCGAGTCGATTTGCATGAACAACGCAATATCCGTGCGCAATTTAGCGGTCTTTGAAGGCGGGAAATATTTATTGAGAAATTTTTCCGCCATTTCGGCCCATGTAGTGATGGATCCCCTAGGTAGGGAGCCCATCCACTGCTTGGCCTTAGATCGCAAAGAAAAAGGAAAAAGATGTAATCGAATGGCGTCATCGGTGACGCCATTGATCTTAAAAGTGTCGCAAATTTCAAGAAAGTAAGAAATATGTGAATTTGGATCCTCGTCCGGTTGACCATCAATGGTCACCGATTGTTGCACCATTTGTATGATGTTGGACTTGATCTCAAAATTATTGTTCACCACCGTGGGGCGAACAATACTCAATTGTGTGCCTTCCAAATTCGGCCGCCCATAATAGGACATGGTCCGTTGCGCGTCCTCATCAGGATTTGGCTCGTTGAGATTAGGAGGATTAAGATTATGATCCATATTCGCTGTGTTAGTGTCCCCGATCGACTCTTCAGATTCTACTTGATTTCCCTGATCACGAGAACGGCGGTTCCTCAAAAGGGTTCGCTCGATCTCCGGATCAAAAGGAAGAATTGAAGTGCTACCTCGGGTCATACACTAAAAAGAGAAGGAAGGAAGAGGAAAAACTAAATTAGAAAAAAAAAATCTTTTTGAAATTTAGAAAAAGGAAAATAAAATAAAAAAGAAACATGATAAAATTAATAGCTATCCTCTTTTCAAAACATCTACGCAAATTCCCCGGCAACGGCGCCAAAAACTTGATATAGATTTTTGCGATTTTGAAATTAAGCGAAGGTTAAAGATTTTTCTCCAAAACTATATTCGATTTAGGCAAGTGTACCTTATCGTCTATAGTATAGGATATTTAGGAATATCAAGGTCGTATTCCACGGGGCGCGTAGATTACTTCTACTTCGAGGAAAATCACCATTATCTTATCGACGAAAATTTGAGGTTTGTTTTTGCTTAACTAAAATTAAAACTAATTGCAAGCTAAATGAAAAGATCAAACATTGCATGAAAGGAAAGAGAAATTGACATTGCATGATAGGAAGAAATTACTTAAGGAGAGAAAGAGAACATGAAATAGGAAACTTAATTATATTGAAAACCAAAACGATTACAAGCTTAAAGAGAGATTACAAAGCTAGGAAAGTGAAGGTTACAAGCTTAAGAAAACTAGTACATGAAAATTACATTAAAACATTGCATGAATTGAAAGGGAAGAGAACATGAAAGCCTTAAGAAACATGAACATCAACTTGAAAAACTCACTCTCAGCTCTAACAGCACCTCCCCATCTCCAAAATTCTGAACCCTGGACTCAAGGAGAGCCTCTGAATTTATAGGCAAAAATTTCAGATTACACGCCCTCGGTCACGGGCGTGACCAAGGGCGTGACTGCACTATTCACATCGGATCTGACAGCGGCGTGGGCTTTCTGGATGGCGCGGCGAAAAGTGGCATATCACGGGCGTTACATGTTGGGTCACGGCCGTGACTTTGGACGGCTTCATTTAATGCAGCGTGGGTTGTTTACGGCGCGGTGGCAGAGCAGGGATCACGCGGGCAAGTCACGGTCGTGGCATGTGAGTCACGGGCATGACTAGGGTTGACTTCTCGACAGCATCTCCACATCTCGACGGCAGCCAGCTGGAAGATTCCAATATTACATGCCCCTAGTCACGGGCGTGACACTGAATCACATGCGTGACCGAGGGCGTTACTCGCTGTGGACTAGCTCAATTGGCGCGGCATCGAGCCTGGACTGATCTTTAGGTTACACGCCCTTGGTCACGGGCGTGACTGAGGGCGTGTACTTGTCAATTTCTCCAATTTGTCCCAAAATTCTGCAAAAATTGAAATTAAGCTAAATTAGAAACAGAATTTCAAAATAAACACTTATGACCTAGAAATGACATAAAAAAGGAAAATACAAATAAAATATTTACAAAATTTTCTATTAAAAAGTTATAAAAATACTACTTATCAACTGTCCGCACTTCTTGATTGCCCAGACCGCACGGTCTCAAGATCACAGAAGAACCAGCGAACACTTGACGAAGAACTGCCACCTGCTGCAAACAGCAACTCAAGACCATCGGACCAGTTAAGACCACCTGATCAACTGAGTCCGCTGCACATTCCAAGAACACCTAAACACAGTCCGCACAAACAGACCGCTGCCGAACTGGTTTTTTCAAAGATGGAAAGAAGGGAGAATGTTGACGGTGACTGCTAGCCGTTAACAGTTCTTGCATATGAATGGCTACCCCGGCGTCCCAATTTATAGGCAAACGAACGGATGTCGTTACCACCCCAAGGGATACAGTCACCTTCCTTATTGAAGCATGCGGTCTCCAGAAATAGACCGCGCGGTCTCTTTAAGACCTTATTACACTTAAGCAAAATTGTCCAAGAAAGACAACTCAGGGAGACTTGTAGAACACACTCTTCTTATTGAATGTAGCTCAATAAGAAAGCGCAAAAATGAAAGAAAGCGTAAAAATTAATCTCATACACTCACACACTCTACAAAAATGAAAGAAAGCGTAAAAATTAATCTCATACACTCACAAACTCTACAAAAATGAAAGAAAGCGCAAAAAGTAAACTCCTACACTCACACAGTCTTGACATACTGAAAAGAAGGTCCAAATGAGAAAAAAACTATTTTATTTTCAAAATAAACATTACAACTAGACTAGAATAGTGAAAATTACAAAAGAACTAAAACTTAAATGCATAAAACAACTCACATTCACCCAAAACAATTAAAAAAAACTAAAATACTATCAAAATCTGGATGGAAATGCTTCAGCCGAGCCCCTCTCTTTATAGGGAAAATTTTAAAATTACACGCCCTCGGTCACAGGCATGACCGAGGGCGTGACTTCTATGCGTGCTGGGAAGATAGGCTCAGCCGCTTTCTGAAAGCATTTGACCGGGAAAATGGCTGCACACGGGCATGACTTGAGGTGTCACGGGCGTGACTTTGGGCGGTAGACGTCAGGTTCAACTGGGGCATGATGGCTGGCATGTAGGCATGCTTCTGGAAGGATTTGATGGGTCACAGCCTCTATCACGGGCATGTCTTTGCAAAAATCGATGGGATGGGGAGCATATCAATGGGACAGGAGGTCGAGCGACGGGACGGGAGGTTGATCAATGGGAGGTGAAGTGGATCGAGAGGTACACGGGCGTGACCATGTAAATCAACAGGATGGTAAGCCAATCGACGGGACAAAAAGCTGATCGATGGGACGGGATGTCGATCGATGCTGAGAAGGCTATAAATTGGCATTTTAAGATTACACGCCCTCGTTCACGGGCGTGACCGAGGGCGTGACCTAACAAAAAATGCCAAAATAGCTGAAAAATAGAAAAGCTAAGTTAGTAAGAGAAATAATTAAACGAGCAATTTATTTATTAATTTCCATAAAATATTTACAATATTACTTAAATTTATACTAGAAACTATACTAAAAATGCGTATATTTTACTACTTATCAATATATCAAAGGGAAGCATCGAGATAGATTGTTATAAAAAGTTAAAATCCTACCAAGAGAGACATCGATGGATCCTTCTTGATGCCCCCTCAACTTGAAGCTCGAGATGTAAATATACTAGTATCACAAGTAGCGGGGAGATTTCGCACCTTATGTAGTAGTAGCTTGCCAAGCTTGTGCGGAGGAACTTTAGGATGTCGGGTCCTTGCTGACATCTAATGCACCTCTGCATTAAGGGAGGTCTAGGTGAATGTCCAGCTCTATCATGCATTTTAGGACATGGTTACAATCTTGATGACCTCTACAGGAAAGTAATGTCGGTGTAGCCTCCGCAGCATGACCGCACCTGCCCGACTAATAATCATGCTTTGTGACAATCGAATGCTCATAGATGTAAGGATAGCCAAGGGATGGTCAGTAACATCTATGACCGCTGTCTGAGCCCTTGAGTGGCTAAGGTGTTACAATCTAAATGATCTCTTGAGAAAAGCAATGTAGGTGTAGCCTTGCAGCATGACCGCTCCTCCACTTTTGATCATTTAGAGTTGTTCACCTCTCTTCTTTAATCTCTTATTAGGGTATTACAACCTTAATGATCTCTTGAGGAAAGCAATGTCGGTGTAGCCTCGCATCATGACCACACCTGCCCTTTTGATAATTCCGGTTTGTGTACCTCTGGCCTTTGGGGTCGCTTCCTCTTCTTAGGGTGTTACAATCGTAATGATCTCTTTGGGAAAGCAATATCGGTGTAGCCTTGTAGCATGACCACACCTGCCCTTTTGATCATTTCAGATTGTACACCTCTCAAGTTTTTAAGTCTCTTTTTTGTGAATAGGTGTTCTGCAATTTTTAAGACCGCCAGTTTTGAGGATTCTTGTTATATTGGAAAGGGGTGGTCTGGAACATCTGAGATCGCCGCCTATGTTCCTTGGTATTTTATAATAATAAGAGGCAATCTGAAGCTTCGAAGACCGCTATCTACAATTTTCTAGTTATGTTCTATGGAGGGGCGGTTTCGAGCATTTGAGACCGTCGCCTGGGTTTCCTCTATGTACGCATCAGTTAAAAATTAGTTTAAGATATCTAGGACCATCAACAACAAAACTTTTCTGATCAGTTATCATGGTGGGCGGTCTGAAAAAATAGAGACCGCAGATTCAATGCTCTTTTTACTTATCTTCTTCTGAAAGCATATGGAGATATTCATGAAGTCTCTCTTCTATTATACTAAATTGAGTTCTGGAAAAATGAGATCGCTAGTTATCTATCTTCAAAGGTCAAGTCCAAGAATCAATCATCTGCAGAAAGAGCGGTCTGAATTATTGGAGACCGCCACACATCTCTTGCTCAAGTATTGCTCTAGATAACATGAGATATTCAAGATCATTGTTTGTAAATGGTTGTAGTTCGACATCTCAGTAGAGGGTTTTCAGTTACAAGAGATCATTATTCATAAGCTGTTGAAATGGGCAACCGGTATCTTGAGTTCAGACACACTGGGGGGTGTAGCCCGCACCTACTTATCCCTCACTTACGCTCTTGACTGTGGATGAAGAATTGGGAATAGACCCAAGGCTGTGGCGAGGACATCCCGCCACACACCCGAAAGATCTTAGAGAGCTTCCCCTCAAAAACCAATGCTCAGGCGGGCACCTTGGAGGGCACTAGCATCCAACCATAAACTAGCCTGGAGGAGAGAGCTCAAAAGATCTGGTCTCCACCTTGGTGCCCTTAAGGTTCTTTTTATAGATTCTCTGGGATGGTCTGCAAATTGCATGAATCCGCCTTCTGGTTTTACTAATTGCACCCCAAATTGGTAAGCTAACAGCCTAACTCCATTGTTCTGGAGGGCTATTGACAGCCCACGAAGGGTATCAAGGTAATTTCCCCCTCAAAGACTTCTTGGCGAGTGGTCCATGAAGGCACCACTCGCCAGGCTCCTCGAACACTAGATTCCACTGGGCAAGTGGTCTGTGGAGGTACCACTCGCCTAATACCTGGCCTACTTTGCGAGTGGGCCTCCGCCCATACTCGTCTGGCCTCCCGCGCACTCGCCCCTCTAAACGGGCGAGTGCCTTGCGTATGGGACTCACACTCGCACGGAGGCTCCCCTGCCTCTTCTATCCTGGGCGAGTGTTCTGCTTGACATAGATCTTGCCTCTTGACCCCTTTTGGACCTGGGGACCCACTCAGCGAATACGGGGTTATACACAATCCACGCTCTTTGCGAACGAGTCCTACGCTCGGAAAGAAAAGTCCAACCTCCAATATTCGGCGAGTGCTTTGCTGACTTGGAAGGAATCTTTCTTGTGGGGCCCTCCATTTTGCTATAAATACTTCCCAGGTTGCTTCCTTCAAAATGTCTGTCCTCCAATCATTGTTCCCTTTCTTTTACCTCTGAGATTTCGTTGCTCATATTATGTTCATGAGGCTGACGCCAAGACCGCTGTCGCAAGGGTTGATGGACCGCCTTGCTGCCGCGCATGCTTAAAACCCTTCCAAAACCACCTGGTACGCCCCCTGGCTCTCGTCAATGAGGGATCCTTCCAAGCCATACTGGCTGAAGAAAGCCAGGGTGGTCCGGCGAAACCTGTCGGCGAGGGATTCTGTGTTATAGACTCCTCCCCTCTCCAACATCCCTCGCGACAACACTGCCGAGGTAATACGATCTATCTCGCCTTTGAAGGTAACCATGGTGACACTATGCCTTGACAACTTCAACCACTAACAGAACCTGCAGGTGACGGAAAGTTGCCCCGGGATCAACCAGGCGGATGCCTCCATTCCCCCGCCTATTCTCGGGGATGTTCCACCGGTCCAGGAGCCCGTCCTCATAACTACTCATGGCGGAAGCCGGCCCGCCCCTGGTAAGCACTTCATTATCTTCTCGCCTACCTTTTTCCTTTCACCCTTTTTCTGATTCTAGCTTCCGTAGGTCTCACCTTTGGGACCACGGGGTTGATCTCGCCACCTCCCTCTCCCGAAGACCTCTCATATTTTCTCAGTGACCACGAAGATGCTAGGACCATGAAGAAGCAGATTATGGAGCTTTTCGGCAAGCTGATCTGGATGCAGTGAGACCTAGCCAACCAGATGGAGGAGCACCGGGAAGCCTTCGAGCCTCGGATAAGCGTTGTTTAATGGGATTACAGGCATATTATATGGGAGATGGAGCGCCAGGGAGGCGGGTGTGAGGAGACCTCTCTTGGGAGGCACATTGCGCGGGCTAGGTACCAAATGCGCTTGGTTAACCAAGAGCTGACGGCAGTTAGCGCATACCACTAACTGCGGGTGCCTCCAAGGACAGGAAGGCGAGGCCGGGGTCGTTGGCAGTGGGTACTGCACTAAGCCTACCAGCTCTCTCCCCCTGTATTCTCCCACACCCATGATATTTTTCTTTCTTTTATGCACCAAACCAAGATGAGACCTGCTGCGTCTCGCGAACAATTTCTATTTGTATGTTATTTATTGTCTTTTATTGCTTTTATGAATGCTTTCTTTCGAGTTCTTTCATTTGTGCTGAACTTTTTGCATTCGCCTGAAGAGTCTCGTGCGTCGCTTTCGCCTCATACCGGCGACTGGGCATAGATGGGCTGGCTTGAACTCTGAGGTGCCAGGATAGCACGGCCGCTATCCGCACCCCTAGCGTAAAGAATTCCCTTCATTTCCCTTTTTTTCTATAAATAGTTAGCACACCTATCGCCTTTATTAGGCTTTCTTCTCTTGCTCCCGCGCCAGCACTCGCACCTCTCTTTAGACTTCGTTCTTCCCTCTTCTCGTGAGATAGCTCCCGAACCCGATGGCGCAAAATCGTTCCTCGATCATAACTTTGACACCTGTGACCTGCCCGAGGAGGATTTCGCAGTGATTGTCACCGACTACATTCCGCTAGGATTTACTGCGCGCCGCCCTGTAGGTTGTGATCGCATCAACCAGATCTAGCCCGACGCTCTAACCATCCCCTTGGACCATTTTGAGGTGGGACTTTGGCTCCCCCTCTGGCCCAAACTGCGCCAGACATTCCGCTATTTCGGCGTAGTTCACGCCCAACTGAACCCAAATTCAATCAAAATAATGGTAGCATTCGCCTGCTACCCGCGTGAGGAAGGGATCAAGTTCTCCCACCCCGTCTTCCGCAAGCTATTCAACTTCCAGGCGAAGAGCGGGGTGGCCTTCTTCTCCTGACAAAGCCTGCTCAAGGTCACCGGTACCGCCAACAAGGTCCATGACTAGTGATGCAGGACGACGCGTAGGGTTTGCGCGCCTGTCGGCTATTTCTAGGAAACCATAAATGTATGCAATTTACAAAATTGAAATTTTTGAGCGGGCGTGCACGAACTTTAAGAAATTAAGCAACTAGATTTTTGTAAAGCATAAAATTACTATTTTTGTTTAAAATGAATTTTCTTGAAATATGGTTCAATTCTAGATCCGGGGAAGGAAGTTTGCAACTTTCATTATGTTCCCATTGTTGTAGAAAACGGAAATCGTGAACTCCAAATACGTTTCCGTTTGGAGTTTTCGACGTAGCGTTCGCTGACAAAATCCCGGGCGAAAACCCACAATGAACCTAATATCCTAAAAATGAAAATTTAGATGCACACAAAGGAAGAGAGAGAGACAAGTTACCCACGGAAAGAGGCTTCTTTCCGCAATCAAAGTCGACGGCGATCCCGCGAGGAATTTCCTCGTCACCTTCGATCTCCCGCTCCGAGGTCGGCCTCTATCACTCGAGGGCACCACAGAAAAAATTCGCTCACTCTCACATTAAGTGGTTCCGCGGAATCTCAAACACTTACTAGTATAAGGAGGCCACAAACTAAACAACCTAACTTCTCACTCGCTCTCACTCCCAAGGTGGATTCACGAAATCTCGATCACTCAAAGTGGTTCCTCGAAATCTCTAGTCGAGCGAAAAGGGAGGTAGGATTCTCCCAATAAACTCACAGTAGTAATATTCACCAACAGTCCCAATACAAGTTTTAAGAAGAACTAAAAATTTCAAACAGTAAATTTGATGAAAATGTCAACAGGCAATAATTAATCATACAGGCACTGTTCATGATCTCCTTCACACGACAAAAGCAACTAACATTTACAACCCCTATTCACTATTCATCAGCCCTCTCACGGAAGCAAGCAATGAAATTCTAACAGGAACTCTAGAAAAATCAAACGCCTACTCTTCACGAAGCTAGAAATTGAAAATAGGAAGGATTCAACTTTCGATCACTCTATACAGATCTAAAATAAAACATTCATGTTCATCATCTTCTCCCCCAGAATCACACAGCAGGTCCCATTTTATAAGGTTTTGAAAGCCATGAAACTGCACACGACGCCGGCGATTGCGGAAGACCAGTCTGGGCGGCTCGATCGCGGTAGATGTAGGGAGATGTGGAAACTACCCGCAGTTACTCGTGAAGTCTGCAACAACCGTCGGTGGTTGCGGAAGACCGCTTGCCTTCTCGTGCTGGCCAACGAGAATGGGACAGGTGGCAGCAGCTCTGGTTGGAAGGTGGCGATGGCGGAGGCCTGCGGGAGAATGTGCGCAGGATGCGTCGACTATAGAGCAGGCGGCTGCTCCTTGTTTACTAAATAATATATATGTATAATATATATGTATATATAAATATATATGTTTATATATATATATATATATATATATATATATATATATATTACACAAATAATGATTCACACATACAATTGCAAAAACAAAACTGGCAAAATAAAAAATGTCGTAAATTAGGGCCGGTAAGGGTCCAGACGGGTGCGGCATCGGGCACTTTGGCGTAGACCTAATTGCGCCATTTTTTTAAATTGATGCAGGACGGCGCGTAGGGATTTGCGCGCCTGTCAGCTCTTTCTAGGAATACCTAAGTGTAATGCAATTTAAAAATTGAGATTTGAGCGGGCGTGCACAAACTTTAAGAAATTAAGCAACTAGATTTTTGTAAAGCATAAAATTACTATTTTTGTTTAAAATGAATTTTCTTGAAATATGGTTCAATTCTAGATCTGGGGAAGGAAGTCCGCAACTTTCGTTCTGTTCCCATTATTGTATCAAACGGAAATCGTGAACTCCAAATACGTTTCCGTTTGGAGTTTACGAAGTAGCGTTCGCTGACAAAATCCTGGGCGAAAACCCACAATGAACCTAATATCCTAAAAAGGAAAATTTAGATGCACACAAAGGAAGAGAGAGAGACAAGTTACCCACGGAAAGAGGCGTCTTTCGGCAATCGAAGTCGACGGCGATCCCGCGAGGAATTTCCTTGTCACCTTCGATCTCCTGCTCTGAGGTCGGCCTCTATCGCTCGAGGGCACCACAGAATAAATTCGCTCACTCTCACATTAAGTGGTTCCGCAGAATCTCAAACACTTACTAGTATAAGGAGGCCACAGACTGAACAACCTAACTTCTCACTCGCTCTCACTCCCAAGGTGGATTCACGAAATCTCGATCACTCAAAGTGGTTCCTCGAAATCTCTAGTCGAGCGAAAAGGGAGGTAGGATTTTCCTAATAAACTCACAGTAGTAATATTCACTAACAGCCCCAATACAAGTTTTAAGAAGAACTAAAAATTTCAAACAGTAAATTTGATGAAAACTTCAACAGGCAATAATTAATCATACGGGCACTGTTCATGATCTCCTTCACACGGCAACATAAACTAACATTTACAACCCCTATTCACTATTCATCCTCCCTCTCACGGAAGAAAGCAATGAAAATCTAACAGGAACTCTAGAAAAATCAAATGCCTACTCTTCACGAAGCTAGAAATTTAAAATAGGAAGGATTCAACTTTCGATTACTCTATACAGATCTAAAATAAAACATTCATGTTCATCATCTTCTCCCCCAGAATCACACAGCAGGTCCCATTTTATAAGGTTTCGAAAGCCATGAAACTGCACACGACGCCGGCGATTGCGGAAGACCGGTCTTGGCGGCTCGATAGCGGTCGATGTAGGGAGATGCGAAAACTACCCGCAGTTACTCGTGAAGTCTGCAACAACCATCAGTGGTTGCGGAAGACCTCTTGCCTTCTCGTGCTGGCCGACGAGAATGGGATAGGTGGCAGCAGCTCTGGTTGGCAGGTGGAGATGGCGGAGGCCTGCGAGAGAAGGTGCGCAGGATGCGTCGACTGTAGAGCAGGCGGCTGCTCCTTGTTTACTAAATAATATATATGTATAATATATATGTATATATATATATAATTTTTTTTACACAAATAATGATTCACACATACAATTGCAAAAACAAAAATGGCAAAATAAAAATGCCGTAAATTAGGGCCGGTAAGGGTCCGGACGGGTGCGGCGTCGGGCACTTTTGCGTCGACCTAATTGGGGATAGCCTCCACCAACTCTCCCCCTCTCGAAATCACTCATCAGTGGTGAGTGCTCCGAGCGGTAGTGTTGTAGAAGATCAGCATCCATGCGCTGTAACTCCTCGGCCAAGACCCAGCTGGTCTCGGTCTCTGGTCTGCCATGCCAACGAACCAAGTATCTCTGAAAACCACCATCAGTAATGGTCACTGTCTCATCATCCAAAATCTGCTCGGGAACCAGTATCTGTCGCGGAAGTCTGTCAGCGGCTCTGGGAACTGGTATGAGAGAATCACCTGGTGTCTCATGCTCAATCTGAGAACTGTCAGTGGAAAATGGTAGAACTGCAGATGGTGTGTTAGTAACTGAATGAGTGTCGGGGTATCCTGAATGTGGCTCCTCACTAGCACTCACCAACCCAGAAGAATCAAATGGAGGAGAAAGCAATGGAAAATCTAATGACTCATGTGGATAATCATGAAATAAAGTCAGATCGGCTACGTTAAAAACCGGATTTGCTCCACAGACGGAAGGCATCTCAAGTTCATACGCGTTTTGCCCAATCCGCTTGACCACTCTAAAGGGTCCAGTTCTACGGTCAGCTAACTTCTTTACAGTACCCGAAGGTAACCGTTCCGGATTTATCTGAACCATCACCAAGTCATCCACTTTGAAACTAATAGCTCTTTTATGCTTGTTAGCTTGAGTTGAGTATAAATCATAAGTATTATGCATTTTCCGCTCAATTTTCATGCAAATCATGCAAATGCAAAGGATGAACTACTGACACGACTAGCTCCACAAACCAGAGGTTTTATATACTAAAAGCAACTCCTGAGATAGGTACGTGATCAGGAGGCTCATAAGGTGGCTCATAAAAGACTTCATCGCGTGGGCGATGAACATTCAAGTGAAAATCAGAGACATCGGTGATAAGATATAAAATCAACAAATCATTGAGTGCACCCTCAAACTCGACTATGCAACTAAGGATAGATACATCCCAAATGTGTGGTGAACCCATATGTGGTTCATCTGAGGGTTCACCGGGAGAGCTATAATAAAATTCGTCACAAATACGACGAGTACTGATATAGGCTCCAAAAACATATGGAGTGCTCTCATATAAACAATATTGCACGTGAAGTGTGACAATCGTAATAAACTTACTAAGGGATTGTGTGGCATCAGGAGGCTCACCAGGTGGGACATATGAAAACTTATCGTGAATACGATGTTTCTCAAAGTGATGATCGTACACATTGAAAATATGACACGACTCTTGAATGAGCTAAGTAGGTTGTACGTCACATAACTTATCTGGAGTGCAAGTGACCAGATGTCTACGATCAAGCCTCACTATATGATTGTCACACTCAAAACCATCTCTTTGGAGCACTAGTGACACTAAGGGAGACAATGGAGCAGGTATCCATGTCTTGGAATTCATAAGGGTATTACTCACAGGTGTCTCAGTTATACATGGACGAGGTGGTTCATCTAGAGGCTCAATAGCAGGATCGTCAAAGAACCCATCAGTACAGTGTGGTCCTCCAGAAGTAAGCTATCACAAGGGGTTGTGCTCCCGGAAAAGGGAGAGGTGACAACCTCGAGACCACTACAAAACTCTCAGTTCTCAATCATGACGTGACTCGGTGCGCTATCGGGTGAAGTGTGCAAAAATTCTTCACTCAATAGAGAATCTAGAATCTCGGGTGAAGTATGTGAAAAGTCTCCAATCAATGTGGATATAGTCTCTATGGTGGTCTCACTAAGTTGGGCAGACTCTCGTGGGGGTTGACTCCACACATCCCGTACTAGAATATCAGGCAGAGTGGGTGAAGTTTCTCGCCCTTGGGAAGAGTGCTCTCGTCGACCCTTAATGGACACCATCATGTTCGTTTTCGGAACACTAGGAGGATCACAACGTGTAAAGTAATCTTGACGAGGTTGACCTCTACAAGATTCTTGAGGGTAATCGTGATGATCGTCCATAACATGATCATTTTGTGCTCGTGGTTGGACTTGAGTCCTACGAACAGGTGGGGGTGGTCGCGCATATAATGACTCAGTTTCCTCATATAAAGGTGACGTTTAGTATCAGAAACTAGAGTGATACTGCACTCTACCCTCAGAATATGGTGTCGAAGGTTCAACATGATCCACTCGAGTGCGAGGAGAAAAACGACGACAATCATCATACTGTTCGGCTCTAGTATAAGGTAATCGTATCGGTGGATCAGCACGATCTCTGGACGTGATGTACTGTGATGAAGGATAATCATCGAATTATCGTAAAGATCTCCTTGATGGGGCTCCATGGGATTCAGTGTAAATGGATTCCTAATCCTCAAATAAAGGATTTCTCCAAAGTGTAGATCTTTCTAGGTAGTGGTGTGGGGTTTCGTGATGGGGTCTATTGGAATGCCACTCTCGAATGGGAGGTGGCATTGAACCTCGAGTGGGTACTTCTAGATTATTCATCCTACCACTAAGGTTTTTAAATTCTTCTCGCATTTGATAGATACTCTCGGTTAACGTTGCCATTTGGTCGGCGAAGGGTAGAAACCACGGGGGTGGCTCATTACCTTCGTCTCCATAACTCGGGTGACCATGTTCAATTTGACGCATCTCACTAACCTATCACTACACAGATGCATGCAAGAAGACAATAAAAATGCAAATGATTATGCTTTTTTTTAAAATTAAAATGCTATGCGGGGTTCTTATTCTACTCAGGGTGGATTTTGAAACTTAGAAAAATTTCGCAACCTCCCACTGATACCAAATTGATGCAGGAGGGCGCGTAGGGTTTTGCACGTCTGTCAGCTCTTTCTAGGAATCCCTATGTGTAATGCAATTTAAAAATTGAGATTTGAGCGGGCGTGCACAAACTTTAAGAAATTAAGCAACTAGATTTTTGTAAAGCATAAAATTACTATTTTTGTTTTAAAATGAATTTTCATGAAATATGGTTCAATTCTAGATCCATGGAAGGCAGTTCGCAACTTTCGTTCTGTTCCCATTGTTGTAGCAAACGGAAATTGTGAACTCCAAATATGTTTCCGTTTAAAGTTTTCGACGTAGCGTTCGCTGACAAAATCCCGGGCGAAAACCCACAATGAACCTAATATCCTAAAAAAGAAAATTTAGATGCACATAAAGGAAGAGAGAGAGAGAGACAAGTTACCCACGGAAAGAGGCATCTTTCCGCAATCGAAGTCGACGGCGATCCCGCGAGGAATTTCCTCATCACCTTCGATCTCCCGTTCTGAGGTCGGCCTCTATCGCTCGAGGGCACCACAGAATAAATTCGCTCACTCTCACATTAAGTGGTTCCGTGGAATCTCAAACACTTACTAGTATAAGGAGGCCACAAACTAAACAACCTAACTTCTCACTCGCTCTCACTCCCAAGGTGGATTCACGAAATCTCGATCACTCAAAGTGGTTCCTCGAAATCTCTATTCGAGCGAAAAGGGAGGTAGGATTCTCCCAATAAACTCGCGGTAGTAATATTTACCAACATCCCCAATACAAGTTTTAAGAAGAACTAAAAATTTCAAACAGTAAATTTGATGAAAACTTCAATAGACAATAATTAATCATACAGGCACTGTTCATGATCTCCTTCACACGGCAACAACAACTAACATTTACAACCCTTATTCACTATTCATCAGCCCTCTCACGGAAGCAAGCAATGAAAATCTAACAGGAACTCTAGAAAAATCAAACGCCTACTCTTCACGAAGCTAGAAATTGAAAATAGGAAGGATTCAACTTTTGATCACTCTATACAGATCTAAAATAAAACATTCATGTTCATCATCTTCTCCCCCGGAATCACACAGCAGGTCCCATTTTATAAGGTTTCGAAAGCCATGAAACTGCACACGACGCCGGCGATTGCGGAAGACTAGTCTGGGCGGCTCGATCGCGGTCGATGTAGTGAGATGCGGAAATTACCTGCAGTTACTCGTGAAGTCTGCAACAACCGTCGGTGGTTGCGAAAGACCGCTTGCCTTCTCGTGCTGGACGACGAGAATGGGACAGGTGGCAGCAACTCTGGTTGGCAAGTGGAGATGGCGGAGGCCTGCGGGAGAAGGTGCGCAGGATGCGTCGACTGTAGAGCACGCGGCTGCTCCTTGTTTACTAAATAATATATATGTATAATATATATGTATATATATATATATATGTTTATATATATATATATATATATATATATATATATATATTTTACACAAATAATGATTCACACATACAATTGCAAAAACAAAAATGGCTAAAAAAATTTCGTAAATTAGGGCCGGTAAGGGTCCGGACGGGTGCGGCGTCGGGCACTTTTGCGTCGACCTAATTGGGGCTAGCCTCCACCAACTAGACTCGGTGGTTTGTCTTCATGATCAGAATTTTTGGCAACACTCTCCTTGCGCCGGTGCAGGAGGACGAGTGATGCGCGAATCTAACACACCGCTATAGGCGGTAGCTAGACTGCGGCACAAAACGGCAGTGTACTGATCGTTCAAGTAATAAAAAATGTGGGAGTGAATCCCCAAGTATCAATCTCGAAGGAACACAGTAAGGTGGAGTTTACTTTTAAGGAAGGAATTGAGATTGAAGTCCTTTAATCGGATGGAATGCGGGAGGTTTGGTTTGGATTAAGGAAAATTAAATAAAATAACTACAAACTACTCCTATGCAATGCCGCTATGCAATGCTTTGCTAGGCGGGCTGGAAAACTACGTAGGCCTTGGACACAATACTTCACAAGGGCGGATGGACAAGTAGGCAAGCGGATGGAGTGGTTCGCACTGGCGGAAAGGTTTGAGGGCCGTTAGCACATCTTAGCTTGGCGAGTTGAAGAGTAGTCTTGCGGAATGTGCGAGTAGGCTAGCGGAATAAAGTGGAGGGTGGAGTGGATTTGGTGGCGGACCTCAAATACACAATAACCAAATGGTTTCATAGAAATTTGAAATAAACATTGCTATTAAAGATTACTGTGCATATCATCCAAAAATATAAGAATCTAGCCTATAATGTCATTACAAGTTTGAATGAGAGTAAGAGTTCGACCGAATCTGAAGGCTCGTTGAGATTCACGGTTGGAATCGCTGGTTTGTCAATCCGCGTCCAAGCTCAGTTTGCAACTACATCCGGGGTAGAGGAGATCTATCACTACCTCCCAATGGACCCGTCTTCTTCATGTCACGATTCGCTCGGCTTTAATACATGACTCCCAAGCATGATCCAGAGATCTAGGCGAAGATTCTTCCTTTTGAAGCTTGTGGATGATGGAGATGGCCGAGGTGATCTCCGGGCTCTAGACAGGCATGAAGATTATCCCCTGAGCACCTCCTGGTGGTGGAAGATGATGCAGAGGGCAAACTTCTCTGTAAAATGGCGGGTTCCTCCTTTCTTTCCCGCTCTTTCCCCAACAGCAGCAGATTTCCTGCTTTAAATACTAAAATGGCAGAATTTAAGTCACGCACGGTCGAACGCACGGTCGTGCGTTACTAAAGAAAGAGCAGCGCCTTGTGGAAGAAGCAACAGCGCCCGTGCATTTTACTCACGCACGGGCAAATCCGCTCGTGCGTAAAAATGCACAAACAAATTCAGATTGGCTAAAAATCAGTCGAAATAGTTGATCGTGCGTTTCCTTCGCACACGGGTAGTCGCCCGTGCGTAAAAATGCACGACCAAATTCAGATCACCGGTTTTCTCCCCAGATGAAGGCGCACGACCATAGCCGTCCGTGCGTCAAGAAAACGCACGACCGTGCGATATACACAATCATGATTTCTGGGCAAAAGGAGATGATCCAACCACCTGCAAGCACAGCAATCCAGCTGGGAATTCACCTCAAGTACCAATCAAACATAGAAAAAGGATTGGAGAGCACCATGTGCTTACCCCCAATAACATGGAGCGCAACCTCACACCAAAACGGGCCTAAAAAGAGCACGAAGCACGTAAGTTCGCGTAAATGAGCATAAGACAATTAGATGCACTAATAGCCCGAAAATGACGTGTATGCAAGTGAAAACTAGCCCGGATGAGTCCATAAAAGTGTATATAAATGAGACTCATCACACCCCCAGACTTAACCATTTGCTCGTCCCGAGAAAATCATTCCTTATGCAGACGGAAAAGTTGATTAGCTGGTTTAACAATTGTAGAAGTGGAGTACCATGCGAAGTCGCATGTTCGCGCGCATAAAAATGCAGTAGAAGAAATGTTTAGTTATACAAACAATTTGTAATAATCCAAGAGCGTACATATATATTATTTCTACTCAGAAGCTGAATCACGGTGAATCATCCAGTCTTGCGTAGGAAGAAAGTAAACTGATTGCTGAGGCTAGTCTTACTCAAGATCGGTGTTCAGAACAACCTCCATTGAAATCCATCAATGTCGGTGGCCATAAGCTCACCCGGTCACGCTCTCTCTACGATGCTAGTTCGATTAACTGTGTGAGTCAATAGGACTTTTAGGATCAATACGGGGCTTGGGATTCGGTAGGGTTTACAATGATAAACATGAAGGTTTCCGCACCTAAATCCAAAAGAGCTTGTGTCAAAGAAATTATCCCAACACCAACATAAAAACACGAGTACACCACAACCCCAGACTTAAACCTAAAAATATGGGTTTGTGCACCACCTACTCTCAAAACAATTCTTAAAAAGATATTCAAATTGGCTTTATTCTGAACAAAGCCTCTTTTTTTTTCTTTTCTTTTCTTTTCTTGTTCTAATCTCTTTTTTTTCTCAAAACCCCTTTTTTCAGCAAATAAACCGAGGAAGCGCAAACCACAGTTTCACAAAATTATTCACTACATCAACACCCTCAATTAAAATTGATATAACACTCAAGCTCGGATTGGGAGCGCGGCTAGGATTAGCTTGCAGGCCTTGGTGAAATATAAGTGGAGCTGAATCAAGGGACGGGTAGGCACAATGGGGCTAGTAAGGATTAAGATAGGATCGGTAAACAAAGCTCAAACTGGCCAAAACGAGGGCCTACATCATGTTCACACATTGAACTACTTATACCAATGCTTTGAGAGTCGCTTGGGGCAAGTTCATAGCCACCGAGAAAGATAATTCTTCCTCTCGACTCGAGCAATACAAATCTAACAACCATCTACACACATTCCTACTCTACCATCAGATTCACACCAGATTCACCACTTTTGAGTAGAATAAATAATTATTATGCAAAATAGAGAAATTACAAAACTATACGCATAAAGAAAAATTTATTCTACACATAAAGAAAAATTTATTCTACTCGACTAGAGCACTACAAGAGTCAACATTTTACTCCTTCTTACAATCATAAGCCAACACAACAATTTTCCCAATCCAACAAAAGAAAATGATTTAGACTCGTTACGCGCCTATGGTTGAGTGCGCGCTCAAGTGGGTGTAGTGGTGTGCTATGATAATGAGTAATAAAATAGAATTATTATAACTTCTAGTATGTTGTGCTTATGTGCACGTGCAAGTGGGTAACGAAAATTACTCTCCCCTAGACTTAAATCTAATCATCACAGATTATCATGCTAGATTCATAAAAGAAATTGGGAGGAGAGGTTACCCCATGCTCAAAATTGATCATACCGGAAGATTGGCGTTATCTTTAAATCAGAGCTAAGAGAACGTCCGCCATAGAAGCCGCCCAATCTGTAAAACAACATCTCCAAAAGATAACTGTCGGCACCGATATTAATTGAGAGAAAAATATGCGGCATGGACAACCAGTACAATAATCATAAAAAAAAATGAAAGTTGTCCACAACCACACCCTGGGGACGATGCCCCAGCAGAATAATATCAAGTACAGAGCAAAAAGAAATAGTAAGAAAATAGAAAATAAAGCAGAGATCCTGAAAGAGATACTGAGCACACACTATGGAGATGGCGAAGGAGACTGCGACGGAGGAGGCGGAGTATGCATCCTACGAGATCGCGAGGTGGATGCTTAAGCTGGAGCAGCAGGAGGCACGACTCCCAAATGTGCACCTATCCGCGAGGAGAGTTCATACTGCATGGTCATGGCATCCTCCATGCACACAAACCTATCGTAGAACTCCAGAAACTGCTGCTCGATGCTTTGCCGCGGGGCATGCCATTGAGCAACAGGAGAAGCAGAGTGGGGCACATCAGGATACAGCCTACTCGTCCCAGCTGAGGTGCTCACCTCGGCAGCATCAGTATGAACAGCGCGCTCAACACGTCCTGGCCCAACTTCGCGGACTTGGTAGCCCCAATTGTCCCCAAGACGCACCTTCTGAATGAGCTTGAATGCAATCATCATGGAAATAGAAATATGGTAACCCCTGGAGAATATATTCATGGGCGGCAGCGAATCCCAGATGCCAAGTCCTTTGGCAATCCGAGTGATATACTGCGAGCCTCCGATCGACTTCAGAGGGAGGTAGGTGGCTTGACGAAGAAGATATTGAGCGAGTACTCGCCCGAGATGGAGAGGCACACCTTCGTGCATGCTGCAAAGGTAGAGGGGATCCTGCCAGCCCGCTACATTCTGGCTCATGGAATGGGAATTGATGATATGCCCGATCAAATGCTGGATATAGCGGAGTGCGGGGGAAATAATGTGGGTAGACTTTGCTGCTTGAGCTTCGTACTGCTGATCCCGTCCCGTAATGGACTACCAGAACTCGCAAGGGGACACACCCACCGGGAACTCATCCGGACGGTTGATAATGTCCGTCTGCATGAGTTCATCGTGGGTGTAAATTCCTGCGCAAACTGCCAGTTGGCCGACGCTCATAGTGTGCGTACGACCCTTCAAACGGAATGAAACTGACGTGGACTCTCCGGTTTCTTCACTAACGTGATCAAGGATGCGTAAGGTGGAGAGAAACTCAAGCGTGAGCTCACGGTTTCCCAACTCTGTAATAGTTTTCCTACGTTGAGCAACCTTGCCACCGCCGCATCCAAGTGCACGCGTTGAATATCTGGGACAGAAACAAAATGATGGTCTAAAAATGTTTTCTGTAGAAACAAAGTGTACCTTTCCAAAAATTCCGGCCTCCCGAACTGCAGCATTGTCTCTCCACCAGAATCATCAGATCTTGAATATGAAGCTCCTCCACCACGGCGAAGCATGCTCACTACCTTCTTGAAATCCATGGAGCTTCACTCGGGAGCTACAGAAGGAGGGCGAAGAGGGGTGGGAGAGAGAACGAAAGATAAAATGGAAGGGGAAGGAGAAATCGCGCACGAGAGGGGTTAGGGCCAGCATGCGATTCCATCGAAGAAGAAGACATTTTATAAAAATAAAAATCACACGGTCGTGCGATTTGATCACGCACGAACGATCCGATCGTGCGATTGCAAAAATCAGCCCCAAATTTCCCACTTTTCATGATTTGATCGAAATGTGAAATGCAAAGTGCGCGCTCCAGAAAGGACGAGAAAATAGAGAAATACAAGAGATAAAGCTCGCTATTTGAAAAAAATAAAGTTGCTAATTACGAAGATAAAATTTTAAATCAACTACTCCTACACCTAGATAATTTGTGGGTATTCTGTCTTCCCAGCACGACTTATTCAACACTTTAGGAGTTCTAGCTAATGTGAGTATGAAATAGGAAGTGCACAGGTAACTGTCCTAATATGCGTGTCGGTAGCGGGTACCGATACGTCGATAGAACAATTACTCCTCTACCTGAATAATAATACATGCTTATCATAGGTAGAGGAAGCAAAAAGTAAGACGTGGAGGAGGAATCATCCTCACTATTCTCACCAAAATATATGTCCTTGCTCAGCAAGGTGTCGTCTTCTTCAGGACAGATGCAGGAGGAGAAGGCAATGAGTGGAGCTTCCACTATGGATGGGGAATCAACCTCCTCACATAAGTGGATTCTCGCCTCATTGGCATGAGCAACATGCTCCAAATTCTCCTGGAGTCCCTGTGAAGAATTAACCTGCACAGGCTCAGACACTGAAGAAGGGTGGTTAGGAAATAAAAGAGAAGAATGACATAAATAATCAAATTTTGGGGGAGTGGTCCCGGTCTCACTCCCAGCAGGCTCCAAGCATAGCTCACCGTCAGCATCATATGCGTCGCAGCGAGGAGAGTAAAAAGGCTCGAGGTCCTTAGTGTTGAGTTGGACCTCCTCATCCGATAAGGAAGTGTAAACCTCCTTATCAGAAAGGGTTTCCTCCTCATCGCACCTTGGTGCGTCATCGTGTTCCAAGGAGTCTCACTCACCAATGGAGAGAATAACATCCTCGTCCCACTTTGGCGCATCCCCAGGCTTCGAATGTACTTCCTTCCTAACATCATCCACCAACTCACTGAAAATAGGCATAGAGAGTTCTTGCAAAGAAAGCGGAGGAGCAGAGGTAATAACATTATCAGAGAAAATGTTCACAGGTTCCTCCGGGGGTGAATCCAAAAGGAGTGACGAATGCACCGGGAGAGGAGTCTCCACCATATCGTCGCACCGATCAGTTGAAAGTCTGATGGGGATATCCGCAGTAGTACCCCATAGACAAGGTAGTACTGCGAAAATATCATTAGAATCAGAGTGAGCACCCAGATGAGAGGTGGATGGAATGATACGAACATCAGTTTCATCATCCTCCTCCATCTGGCGCTGAAATTCTGCGCAGTCTTTCAACACATGCTCGGTGCAATGACAACACAGACACCGTTTTCCATTACTCCTCGGTCCAGACGGGGCCGGGGAGGAATATAAAAATGATAAATGGGGTTAAGGAGAGTGACCATAAGGCTTGTGTGCGGTGTATAGAGTACCGTAAGAGAACGGTGCTCCATATACTAGGCCTCGAGAATTATTATCACTATCTCCAGTGGGGCATTTATCACTAGAATGATTATGATTTCCACACCATCTACAACGGATGTTGAAAGCAGAATACATGATGTAGCGGGGAAAAATTTACCAACAAATAAAATTTCTTTGCAAAAAAAATCACTATACGCACAAAGTAAAAATGAATGCCTGCTTTCGAAAAGTAAATAAGTAATGAGCTAAAGAAATTTAAAATGATAAATTCAAAAAACTAAAACAACGAAGAAAATGGTATAAACAAATGGAAAAGGGCTTCTATCGCTTGACTCCCTCTCCAGAAACTCGCACGACTGTGTTCCCCGGCAACGGCGCCAAAAACTTGATGCATGAATCTAACACACCGCTATAGGCGGTAGCTAGACTGCGGCACGAAACGGTAGTGTACCGATCGTTCAAGTAATAAAAAAATGTGGGAGTGAATCCCCAAGTATCGATCTCGAAGGAACACAGTAAGGTGGAGTTTACTTTTAAGGAAGGACTTGAGATTGAAGTCCTTTAATCGGATGGAATGCAGGAGGTTTTGTTTAAATTAAGGAAAATAAAATAAAATAACTACAACTACTCCTATGCAATGCCGCTATGCAATGCTTCGCTAGGTGGGATGGAAAACTACGTAGGCCTTGAACGCACTACTTCACAAGGGCGGATGGACGAGTAGGCAAGCGGATGGAGTGGTTCGCACTGGCGGAAAGGTTTGAGGGCCGTTAGCACCTCTTAGCTTGGCGAGTGGAAGAGTAGGCTTGCGGAATCTGCGAGTAGGCTAGCAGAATGAAGTGGAGGGTGGAGTGGATTTGGTGGCGCACCTCAAATACACAATAACCAAATGGTTTCATAGAAATATGAAATAAACATTGCTATTAAATATTACTGTGCATATCATCCAAAAATATAAGAATCTAGCCTATAATGTCATTACAAGTTTGAAAGAGAGTAAGAGTTCGACCGAATCTGAAGGCTCATTGAGATTCACGGTTGGAATTGCTGGGTTGTCAATCCACGTCCAAGATCGGTCTGTAACTACATCCGGGGTAGAGGAGAGCTGTCACTACCTCCCAATGGACCCGTCTTCTTCGTGTCACGATTCGCTCGGCTTCAATACATGACTCCCAAGCATGATCCAGAGATCTAGGCGGAGATCCTTCCTTTTGAAGCTTGTGGATGATGAAGATGGCCGAGGTGATCTCCGGGCTCTAGATAGGCGTGAAGATTAGCCACGGAGCACCTCCTGGTGGTGAAAGATGATGCAAAGGGCGAACTTCTCTATAAAATGGAGGGTTCCTCCTTTCTTTCCCGCTCTTTCCCCCACAGCAGCAGATTTCCTGCTTTAAATACTAAAATGGCGGAATTTAAGTCACGCACGGTCGAACGCATGGTCGTGCATTGGCCGTGCATTATTAAAGAATGAGCAGTGCCTTGTAGAAGAAGCAACAGCGCCCATGCGTTTTACTCACGCACGGGCGAATCCGCCCGTGCGTAAAAACACACGAACAAATTCAGATTGGCTAAAAATCAGTCGAAAAAGGTGATCGTGTGTTTCCTTCGCGCACGGGCAGCCGCCCGTGCATAAAAATGCACGACCAAATTCGGATCACCAGTTTTCTCCCCAGATGAAGGCGCACGACCGCATCCATCCATGCGTCAAGAAAACGCACTAACGTGCGATATACACAATCTTGATTTCTGGGCAAAAGGAGATGATCCAACCACCTGTAAGCACAACAATCCAGCTGGGAATACACCTCCAGCACCAATCAAACATAGAAAAAGGATTGGGGAGCACCATAAGCTTACCCCCAATAACATGGAGCGCAATCGCACACCAAAACAGGCCTAAAAAGAGCACGAAGCACGTAAGTGCGCGTAAATGAGCATAAGAGAATTAGATGCACTAATGGCTCGAAAACGACGTGCACGCGAGTGAACACTAGCCCGTATGAGTCAAAAAAGTGTATATAAATTAGACTCATCAACGAGTCGACCTTCAAGCCCTCCACACTGGGAGGTTACGAGGACAAGCTACATGCATTCATACAGCAGCACAAAATGGATGTCATGCATCTGCAGAAGCACATCAGCTTGCTGTCACCGATTCTACCGGGAGAGGGTAAGCTGAACTATTTCAACCCTAGATCCCTCTCGCTTTCACCCGCTTCTGCCTTTTTACTGACTTTTTTGATGCAGGAGTTCGAAGCCTTCCCCTCCACCTGCTGAATGCGGTCGTGGGGCTTGCTCCTGGTGATGCCCTCACTCTCGCCAAATTCACTGATGCGGCTTGCCGCAAGGATCCGGCTCCCGCGAAATCCAGCGGGCAGAAGCGGAAGCTCGACAAGGCCACCAGCTCCCCCACCAAGCGAGCGAAACTTTCGGCAACTGCTAAGGGGAAGGCGGTTGCGGATGAGACCCCTGGCTCTAGTGCTCCTACTGCAGAGTACTCGGCGGTCCAGACCATCATTGAGCCAGCGGAGCCCTCCTCAGGGTCGGTGCCTAGAGGGCATCAAAACTTTCCTCTCGGCGAGAGGTATGCGGATGCGGTTGGCGAGCGTCTTCTCCATTGGGGATGGCGGGCCATCTGGGTCTCCATCTCCTCCCTCCTTCCATCCTGGATGGAGCAGGAGACAACCAGCGGCCAAGTATATGGCCTCTCCTACACGCTTTATGACCTTCTGGACGCCTTCATCTATGATACCTAATCCACTCAGACTCTCGCTCATGAGGGCTCGCGAGCCATGATACGCGCTCTTGCGTGGACTCACATGTCCTCCTGCTGTAGTATGACGCTCCCGCGGAACCTGGTCGAGGTTGAGAAGACCCGTGCGCTTGCCTCTACCGAGGTCGTGGCCGTGAAGCAGCAGTTGGCGACAGCCGAGGCCCTTATCGCCAGCCGCCCAGCCCGAGAGGTGAGCACATCTCCTCGCAGCGACTCAAGTTCTCGCATTTCCTTACTTTCCCGCGCTAATCTTCTTTTTTCTTGCAGGGCATATCCAACTATAAAACCCTACTCGTGCAGGGGCGCATCCTCAAGGAGAGGGTCAAGGAGCTAGAGGTAGAGTACCAAAAGCTGAAAGATGTCGCTGCTCGGCCACCTCCCGTGACGAGGGACACTCGGCACCTTTAACCAACGCCGAGTTTGAAGGGCTACTGCAGAGGTCCGCCCAAGGAGAAGAGAAGCATGCGCTGGAGGTACTTCTAAGGGCTTGACTTTTGAAGGAAGAGGGCGAGAGGATTCTTGCCCACCACGTGCTACCTGAACTCTTCGCCCGGGTCGACCCTGCGGATGAAGCTGGAAGACTTCTTTTTATTGTTTCGGTTAACCTTTATATAATGAGATTAGAATTAGACGGATGTTTTCGAAGAGTTTCGCAAGTACTCCTACTTTGACAAACTAACCGTTATCCTATCGAAAGATAGAAGTAACGGTCTTTTTCTTCTTTTGAAGTATTGACGATTACGCCTCGGCTACAACGCAAAATTCTATTGATTTTTAAAATAGTGAGGAGAGTTTTGCAAGTTTTGGATTTGAAAAGTGTTTTTGTAAATTTTAATCCAAATTAATCATATGATAAAGGTAAGTATACCTTATCGCGAGTAATACAGGATATTTTGTTTTTAGAAAATATCGAGGTCGTATATTTCCACGGATCGTGTTGATTATTGCTACTTTGAGGAACGAACTATTATTTTATCGGAAAAAACTTTTAGCATGGGTTTTTAAAAGAATGGGCGATAATAAGCGTATAACTAGAGATCTAAACGATGATAAAGATAATGCTCAATGTTGAATTACCTTGAGACGAAAATAGTCTTTTTAGAAGTAAAAGTTATGACTTTTTAAAACATTAAAACAGCTTGGCCGTGGAGGTTCCATAATTCTGAACGCTCCTCTATCGAGTGTACGCCCACCAGAGATTATGAATATTCGACCGAACTCTCGTTCTTTAATCGAATCTCCTTAATACGCGCTTTATGTTGTGAACCCCGCTATCAGGTTTTTTACTTCCAATTCGGGAGACTTACCTCATCCTCTCTCGAGGGTAGAGCGCACTTCTCTTTACTCATGAGCGATCAATCCGTACGCTCGATCCTCTCGGCTAACTAGTGTACGAAAACGGAAATGAAAACCACACATCTATTATGTGGCTCCACTCAACGTTATTCTCGGGTAAACCTTAAGCTCGTTAATTATTTTTAGAAAGAGATGTTTTTACTTTTAGAAAAACTATTTTTGTTTGCCAATGCTCTTCGACATCGTGTGCTAAAGGAAATTAGCCACTCATCGGGATGGAGATGGCATTAATAATTAGAAAATACATCCTTAATAATTTAAGCGGATATAAGCGGATAAAAAGGGAAATAAAAAGACTTATATAAAAGCAGTAATAGTATCCGTCCCAACCGTCTTAATCAAGCGCTAAAGAAACTTAGCCTCTCTTCCGGGACGGGGGTGGTATAAAGCAGTTATATAAAGACTGAAATAAAACTATGTTACCAAAAAAAGGAAAAGGAAAAACGAAAGAAAGCGTTTAAAAGAAAGCGATAAATAAAGCGTTGAAAGAAAAGCAATAAACTATTTTTATGAATGCAGTAAACCTAAATTATGAAAGCAATAAACCTAAGTTATGAAAGCAATAAACCTATGTTATGAAAGCAATAAACTATTCACACACACACACACACACACACACACACACACACACACACACACACACACACACTAACATAAATTGAAGAAGAAGATGATCCAAATGAAAAAATAACATTTTATTTCTAAAACAAGCATTATAACTAGACTAAGAAGGCAAAAAATTACAAATGAACATAAACTTAATTGCATAAACAGAACTCACATTCACTCGAATGAACTCATAAAACACTAACAAGAACTCAAAATTTGGATGAAAATTCCTTCATAGTATTTATAGCCGATATTTTATTTTTACATGCCCCTGAGTCACGGGCATGTCCTGTGGTCACGGGTGTGACCCTGGGGCGTGACATTTGATCCAGCTTAATGGAGGCCTTCTCGAAGCATCCGCCGTAAAAATAAGGCTGTACACGGGCGTGGCTTGGATTGTCGCAGGCGTGACTAGTTGTCACAGGCGTGACCCTGGGGCGTGACATTGGGCAGCAGATGTCAGCAGCATGGGCGCAACTTTGGGGCGTGACGCGCTGGTGGTACACGGGCGTGACTTCCTGAACATGGGCATGACTTGGTCGATTCTTCGGGATTTCACCTAAAAATGGCCGCCAGCTGGAAAGTTGGCTCTTTAAAGTTACACGCCCCTGGGTCACGGGCGTGACCCATGGTCACAGGCGTGACTCAGGGACGCGACTTGACAAAAATTGCCAAAATCTGCAAAAAAAAAACTAAGTTAGTATGGAAATAATGAAAACAAGCAATTTATTCATTAATTTACATAGAAAATTCACAATGTTAATTAAAACAATAGTAATAACTATACTAAAAACACGTATATTTTACTACTCATCAAATACCCCCATACTCAAGCTTTTGCTATTCCTGAGCAAAAGTAAGAGATATCTATACGGGATTAACATAAGTTCTAATTTTTAGCTATCGTTTTATTTTAATCATAAGAGACTGAAAAATAAAAATTTGGAGTAATAAGAGTTAAGTACAAAATTATGCAAATGATTTAAGTAGAAAGAAATGTCTTAAGCCAAAAGACTTTTTAATTAACCAAATAGCAAGCAAAATTGCAATCATTAGTAAACGAGATTAGATTGAAATTATAAGAACCTTTTTTAAAGAATGAAGGAAAAATATAAGTTACTAATTAAGCTCTCAAATGATTTTTTGAATTAAAACTAGAAACAATAATTTGGCTAAGGAAAAGGGGGTAAAAAGCCTTGGCAAAAAGAAGAGTTTTAGAATTAGGGGTGATGGTTTTTATTCGTCGACCCCTTCATTTTAGCCATTTTTGTGCCCCCGTGGTTTAAGGGGGAAAACTAATTCATTTATTTTTATAAACCCAATGCTTATGTTCATGGAACGAAATCTTATTCCCATTGACATAAGATCATTTAAAGTTTTTATTGGGTGCCTATGTTTACGGAATGAATTCTTATTCCCATTGACATAAGATCTTTTTCATATTTTGATTTTTTATTTGTCATGTTAAATTGGTGTATACAAGGGGTTTTTCAAGAGAAATTTTAAATAAAAAAAAAGTTTGAGAGCAACCTTAGTAATTTGAATATTCCTAGATTCCGAAAGACATAAAGTAGGGATAATTACAGTCTAAAGTTGTTTTGCCAACATAATACACATGCCTCTATTTTAGCTAGTAGAAGTAGTGCTTGAAAACAAAGCCTCTATTTAAATTAAAAACACACGATATTCTTTAAAACTTAACCATGAATGTTTAAATCTATCGATCTTAGATAAACGAACGAATAATAAAACTAGCGATTATGAAAATTCACAAACATATACTCTCGAAACTAAATGCTTTTATGAATAATAGTAAGGTAGGGTTTATTATTTTTTTGGATTTTTGCATTTTTGTACTACGAAACAAAAAAGGGAAAACATGTTTTTGAAAATTTTTGTGGTTTTAAACATTTTTTTGGGATTTTTGCATGTATGTATTACGAAACAAAAAAGAGGAAAAACATTGTTTTTGAAAATTTTGTGGTTTTAAACATTTTTTTTGTTCAAGCTTATATTTACAAAAGTAGGCAACATGAAATAAAACATTTTTTTTTGAAAATTTTTTATTTGTTTAAATGAAAATGGTAAAACACCCCCATACTTAAAATTCAACCTTGTCCCCAATATTGGAATGTAAGTATAAAGAAGGGAAAATAAAATTGCAATATATACAAAAGGAAAGTGGGAGCAAAAAGGCTTCCCTGAAATAAAGCTGGCGGGGCCGGAAGAAACCCTACAAAAACATATAAAAAGAACAAAGCATAATAAAAGGTTAGATAAATATGGGGTGCCGTCCACGAGCGCTTTGTTTACCGTCATGTATCTTGACGAATGTGGCGTGGTGAGATTTTAAATTGGGGAGGGTGAAGGATTCGATATTTCCATGCACTAGATCGCCCGCAAGATAAATTTCTAAACGATGCCCATTTACTTTAAATTTGCCTATGTCGGGGTGAGAGATAAGAATGGTCCCATATTGCCAAACCCCTTTGACTTCAAAGGGGCCGGACCATCGGGATTTTAATTTACCCGGAAAAAGACGAAGTCGTGAATTATTAAGAAGGACAAGATCGCCCAGCGTAAATGTTTTGGGAAATTTTTTTTGCGATCATGGTAGAACATAGAACGCTCCTTATAAAATTTATTACTCTCATAAGCGTTCGCATGCCATTCATCGAGTTCATTTAGTTGGAATTTCCTACTCTCGGAGGCTAAGTTCGAATCGAGAATTAAAAATTTTAAGACCCAAAAAGTGCGGTGTTCTAACTCTACAGGTAAATGACACGCTTTGTCGTAGACTAATCGATAGGGTATACAACTGATAGCGGTCTTGTATGCCGTACAATATGCCAACAACGCGTCATCGAGTTTTAAGGACCAATCTTTCCTATGTAAAGAAACAGTTTTCTCCAAAATCCATTTAATCTCGCGATTTACTACCTCTACTTGGCCGCTCGTTTGGGGGTGATAGGCAGTGGCGAGCTTGTGCGTGATGCCGTATTTAGATAAAGATTTTGTAAATTGGGCATTGCAGAAGTGTGTACTCCTATCACTTACTATTTCGCGGGGCGTGCCGAAGCGAGAAAATAGTTTTTTCAAGAAATGGATGACGACTCTCGTGTCGTTGGTGGGCAAAGCTTGCGCTTCCGCCCACCAAGAGATGTAGTCGACCTCCACTAAAATATAGCAATTATTAAAAGAAGAAGGTAGGGGGCCTACAAAATCTATGCCCCACAAATCGAAGATTACGCACTCGAGAAAAAGGTTTTGGGGCATCTCATCACGACGAGAGATGTTACCCGACCACTGGCAGCTATCGCATTTACGCACAAAAGTGTGAGCATCCTTATAGAGAGTGGGCCAATAAAATCCTACCTCTAATGCTTTCCGCGCGGTCCGGTTGGCTTGATAATGCCCCCCAGCCGGCCCCACATGGCAGTGTCGCAATATTTGCCCACCGTCCTCGCTTGAAACACATCTTCGTATCACTTGGTCCGCGCAGACGCGAAAGAGAAAGGGGTCCACCCAAAAGTAGTTTTTCAAGTCAGAAAAGAATTTCTTCTTTTGTTGAGTCATAAAATCTTTTAGAAGGACCAGCGCAACCAAATAGTTCGCGTAATCTGCGAACCAAGGGGTGGAAGAAGTTTTTATATTTTTTAAAATTAAGAGGCGCTCCTCAGGAAATCGATCGTCTATTTCAGGTTCGAGGAGCGCTTCTGCTGCGGGGTGTTCTAAACGTGAGAGGTGGTCGGCCGCCAAATTTTCAGCCCCTTTCTTATCCCGGATCTCTAAAGCAAATTCCTGTAAAAGGAGGATCCATCGAAGCAGGCGGGGCTTGGCATCTATTTTGGTTAAAAGATATTTTAGGGCGGAGTGATCAGTGAAAATGATTACGTGTGAAAGCGTTATGTAGGCTCTGAACTTATCGAAAGCAAAGACGACGGCAAGAAGTTCCTTTTCCATCGTGGTGTAGTTAGCCTGTGCGGCTGTGAGTGTGCGAGAAGCGTAATAGATTGGGTGAAAATATTTATTATCGCGTTGGCCTAATATGGCTCGTACCGTGATATCGCTCGCGTCGCACATTATCTCGAACGGAAGGGACCAACCTGGCGCCAGCAGAATTGGAGAATTGATAAGTTGATGTTTTATAAAATTAAATGCCTCTACGCTGGCAGTATCAAAAATAAATAGGGAATCCTTTTCCAGGAGGTGGGTAAGCGGTTTCGTTATTTTAGAAAAATCTTGTATAAACCGCCTGTAAAAACCCGCATGGCCAAGAAAACATCGAATAGATTTTACGTTCGAAGGTATGGGAAGTTGTTCAATTATGGCCACTTTGGCCTTATCGACCTCCATACCCTTGGAAGAAATCTTATGGCCGAGGACTAAACCATCTCGGACAATAAAGTTGCATTTCTCCCAGTTTAAAACTAAGTTTGTCTCTTCACACTGCTGGAGAACTCTATCTAAATTTTTCAGACAGTTTTGAAAAGAGTTTCCAAAGACGGAGAAGTCATCCATAAAGACTTCCATTATATCTTCTACAAGCTTGCCGAATATCGCCAGCATACATCGTTAGATTGTAGCTAGCGTGTTGCAGAGGCCAAACGACATCCTTCGATATGCGAAGGTGCCGAACGGGCAAGTAAATGTTGTTTTTTCATGGTCTCCGGGGGAAATAGGGATTTGGAAAAATCCCGAGAGACCATCAAGAAAGCAATAAAAAGGATGACCGGAGAGACGTTCCAGGATTTCATCAATAAACGGTAATGGGAAGTGGTCTTTTCTGGTGGCATCATTTAGTTTTCGATAATCGAATCACACCCTCCAACCCGTAACAATACGAGTTGGGATTAATTCGTTATTCGTGTTTTCCACGACTGTTATACCGCCTTTTTAGGGACGACTTGTACGGGACTTACCCATGTACTGTCAGATATAGGATAGATAATCCCCGCAACAAGGACTTTATAGTTTCAGTCTTAACGACATCCCACATATTCGGGTTCAGGCGTCGTTGAGGATGAATTGTTCTGCGGGGGTTATCTTCAAGAAACATTTTATGGGTACATAAGGACGGGTTTATTCCCCTGATATCTGAAATCTGCCATGCAATTGCATAGAGATGTTTGTTTAAAACTTGTACTAATTCGGATGTTTCTGAATCACTTAACGTGGCGGAGATGATAATAGGAAGTTTTAAATCTTTTTCAAGAAAAACATATTTTAGATTATCAGGGAGCTGTTTTAACTCGAGGAGTGGCGGTTCTTCGTAAGATGTTTTAACTTTTAAGGCCTCTGAATCGAGGGATTCGATTGGAGAATCTGTCGGCATGCCATCAAGACAAGATAGATTCGCCAATATCGAATTATCCAGTGATAAAGAGAGAAATTCAGTAAGCGCAGAACATTCCACTTCAAATGCGGGTTCCAAGTTATAACTGGAATCATCGTTCGACATGGAGTTCCACATCGAGGGGTTAACAAGTAAAGTAACTTCGTCGTCTCTGACCCGAAGGAGGTGACCTTTACTAACATCGATTAACACGCGGGAGGTTGCGTGGAACGGGCGACCGAGAATGATAGGCACCTCAGCGTCCTCCTCTATGTCCAGGATGACAAAGTCTACCGGGAAGATAAACTTGTCGACCTTGACCAGAACATCCTCCACTACACCTATCTGGTACTTTACCGAGCGATCCGCGAGTTAGATGCTCATCTTAGTCGTGCTTGGGATGCCCAAATTAAGTTTTTTGAAAAGGGAGAATGGCATCAAGTTGATGCTAGCTCCTAAGTCCGCTAGAGCGTACTTTATTAACATATTGCCGAAGAGGCAAAGGATGGAGAATCGTCACGGGTCATTCCGTTTTAACGGCAATTTGTTAAGGAGGACAGTCGAACATTCCGTGTTAAGGGAAACACGTGAAACATCTTCGAGTCGCTTTTTATTAGAAAGCAACTCTTTAATATATTTCGCGTATTTCGGCATTTGGGAGAGTGCCTCGCAAAAAGGAACATTTATGTGGATTTGTTTTAAAATTTGTAGAAATTTTTTATAATGCTCGTCCTTCCGCTCGTTGTTTATTTTTGAGGGATAAGGAAGGGACGGGCTAAATATGTTTGGCACAGTCGGAATACTCGTTGTATTTTCTATCGAGCGAGAGGGTGGAGGGGTGATGCGCAAATCTAACACACCGCTATAAGCAGTAGCAAGACTGTGGCACGAAACGGCAGTGTACCGATCGTTCAAGTAATATATAACGAGGAGTGAATCCCCGAGTATTGATCTCAAAGGAACACAGTAAGGTGGAGTTAACTATTGAGGAAGAACTTGGGATCGAAGTCCTTAAGTCGGATGGATTGCGAAAGGGGTGATTTGGTTGATGGAAAAAAATAAAAGAAGTTAAACTACTCCTATGCAATGCCGCTATGAAATGCTTCGCCAGGCGGGATGGAAAACTACGTAGGCCTTGAACGCACTACTATGCAAGGGAGGATGGACGAGAAGGCTTGGAGATGGAATGGTTCGCACCGGCGGGGTCGAGGTGGATTACACAGGCCGTTAGCACCGCTTAGCTTGGCGGATGGAAGAGTAGGCACACAGAATGGGCAAGTAGGCTAGTGGAATGAAGTGGAGGGTGGAGTGGATTTGGTGGCGCACCTCATACACACATGTAAACTTAAAGGAAACTTCAAATAGACATGAAATAACATTACGAATCGGAGTTTATAGTGTACATCATCAAAATATAAGAAATCTAGCTTATACAATCATCAAATAAAAGGGGAGAAAGCAAGGAATCGACCAAATCTGAAGCCTTGTCAAAGATTCACGGTTGGAATCGCTTGGTTGTCAATCCGCGTCCAAACTCGGTCCTCAACTGCGTCCAGGGTAAAGGAGGGCTGTCACTTCCTCCCAATGGCCCATCTTCTTCGTGTCACGATCTGGCCACATAACCTAGCTTCCTTCTCCTTGTGCAATGGTGGATGTAGGGCTAGATCCCTCTCCTTGGAGCTTGAGGATGATGGAGGAGGCCAAAAGGGGCGGAAACCTGTGAAAATGGCAGAAAACGGCGGAGCGGGCGGAGTTCAGGAGAGCCTCATTGACCTAAAATTGCGCACATGTATTTATAGGCAGTGCAGAAATTAACAGTGCGCATGGTCAGTCGCACGACCAGTGGTCGTGCGCGAAGAAATGCCTCTGATCGTGCGCGAAGAACCTGTAGCATAGTCCTGAACTGCAAAATAGTGCACGGTCAGTGGCACACGACCAGTGGTCGTGCGCGAAGAAGGTCAGTGATCGTGCGAACTTCTATGTTTGATAAGGGGAATTAACGCATGACCAGTGGTCATGCGCCTGGCTGTGCTCGAAGGAAAACGCAAGACCAGTGGCTTTTTCGGCCGAAAATCCCCCAGAACCAATCCTGAATGTCGCACAACCCTTGAACCTGCATGAAAATATCCAGGACCATTGGAATACAAGGAATCACACCAAAATGGGCATAAATGTGCACTAAGAGTGGAAATACGAAATGTGATCAATAGAAGCATTTATGAGTAGTAAGTGAAGTGCATTGGCAAGAAAAACGATCGTGATGAGTCCATAAAAGGGTATATAATTTGGACTCATCACACCCCCATACTTACCTGTTTGCACATCCCGAGCAAACAAATTCGGTGGGATGCGAAAGTAGTAGTTAGCATAGGAATTTGCAAAGAAAGAGTAAGATGTGAAGTAGCATATCCGTGCAAATAGAAATTCAGTAAAAGGAGATTTTGACCATGCGAAATAATTTAAAGCAGTGTTAATGCATAAGTAGAAATTTAAGTTTACTCAAAAGGTGAATCTTGGTGAATTTTGCAGTCGTGCACCAGTCTGAAAGTAAACAAGCCACTAAGGAGGGGGTTGCCAAAGACCGGAATTCAGGGGTAACTCCGCTGAAATCCATCAACGTTGTGAGCCATAAGCTTGCCCGGTCACACTCTCTCCACGGTGCTAGCAAACTCATAAGGTGAATCAGTAGGGCTTTCGAGTTTTTTCGAGGCTTAGGTTACAAAATGATATACAAAGATAAACTGAAAGGCTACGCAACCCAATATGAGCAACATCAATATGCTTACACTGAACAAGACCAAAACAACGCTAGTGTAACACACCCCCAGACTTAGCTTGATAACTGGGTGTGCACACAGCCTACTCCAAACAAATACCAACTAAATTATTCTATTACGCCCAAGGGGATTTCTTTTCATTTCTATTCTTCCTCAGATTTTTCTTTTCATTTTCTTTCTATTTATTTTATCCCCCAATTGGTTTACAAGAATGCATCCAGCACACAATATAATTTTTTTTACATCACAAAAAATTCATACATCACACCCAAAGAAATATAATTTCTGTTAACTAACTACTTGGTTGCGATAATAGGATAAGCTTCAGGTTTTTGTAATTGAAAGAAGAGCTGAAACAAAGGAGGGGTAGGAACAAACTTTGCTTGCAAAGGTAAATGCATAGGTCATGGAAATCAAGGCCCAAACTAGCCAACTAGATGGCCTACTTCCCGCTCAACTTATTGAGTCGCTCTCACCCATGCTTCAAGAGTTGCTTGGGGCAAGTTCTTATCCCATGCGAAAGATAAACCTTCCTTCCGACTCGAGCAACTCGCGCCTAGTGCTTACTTACACACAACACTGTGCTACCGCAAATTTCATCCATATTCACCAAATGAGTAAATTAAATTTAAAACTACTCAAAAACATTAATTGTAAATTAAAAGCATAGAGACAATCTAATTCTACTCAAATTTCTATGCAAGCATGAATATGCGACTAGAACACTACTGGAGTCAACATCACACTCCGACTTGCAATACCTAAGCTAACATCCTATTTCAAAATCCCAACCAAAATAAGCATGAATGGAAGCACACAAACAAGTGAGTGCGTGCTTGTGTGGGTGAACTGGTGTATGCTATGATATGACATAAATAAAAATATACTTCTGGTCTGCTAAAACATCTACACGTGTAGTGAACACTCGGTACACTCTCCCCCAGACTTGAATTAGATGATCATATGAACTTCGACAATGAAAAGAAGAAAATGCTAGGAAAGAGGGTACCAATGCTCAGAAATGAGCATACCAGAAGATTGGCGATAATACTGCGAAGGAAATCCAAGTCCGCCACCAAAAGATCACCACACTACAAAAAAGGATACACCAAGCAATAGCAAAAATAATTTATTATGGCATTAGCGGATTAGATAAAGCAACACAAGCAAAATTGGGTTGTCTCCCATTAGCGCTTTTGTTTACCATCCTTAAGATAGACTTAATACCTGTATTATGCAGTTTTAATAACATTGTCTAAAGATAAAAGAGAAAATTAAAATATCCTAATTATTACAAGCATGCCAAAAAGATCAACTGTAAGTTGATTTAAAATGGTAACTAGAAATAAAAGAAATGGGTCTGAAGACCCAACAGCAGCAGTCCAGAAGATCAGGAGATTTCCATCTCCTTATTTCATCTTTCTTCATCCTCTTCCTCTCCTCCAATCGGCGGTCATGGATGAAGTAGCGTTTACCACCCTGCACCCAGTCTTTCAAGGAAAATGTAAGCAATGATGATGAGGGAGAATATGTTATTAATTTCATCATTTCCATCTGCTTTCCCTTCCATGACTGCCTCTAAAAATTACCCAAGAAAGGGTCTATAAATTCATGCACCTGCAATGGAATATGTGCAATATTAGAAATTAAAGCAGGAGGGGAAGCGGGAAGGATGAACTTATCAATATCTGCATTATAAGAAGGTTGATTAGGAAATAAAATGGAAGAAGAACTAAAAGAATCAAACAAAGGAGGAGTGATCCCGGTTTCACTCCGGGCAGGTTCCACAAAAACTCAATGCCGGTTGCAATAGAATCACTGCAGGCATAATATGAGCAGCTAGGAACTTCGATGATGAGTTGGAACTTCTCCTCCGGTGATGAGGTAGAAACCTCATCACTAAGGAAAATGTCCTCCTCAGTGCAACTCAGCATAGCTCCAAGCTCCATAGGCTTATCCTGCACATCTAAAAACTCGGAAATAAGAGCAGAAGATACATGCATACTGATACAAGAAAATATCTAAGTAGAAATAGGACTCAAGATAGAGTCCGATAGGAGTGAAGAAAATATCCTCTGATACAGAATCCACAGGAAAGGATGGCACAATGGAGGAAGAAAACTCCACAATGTCGACGTAGTGATCAACAGTGATGCTGATCGACGCATTCGTTGTGCTCCCAAGATGACCTGGGGGCCTAACGTATGTGTCATCAGCGATGGAAGGAGCGGTGGCATAGGAAGGCAGTGGAATGGAGATAAGTGTTGGCTCCTCATCCTCTCCTAATTGCAGTTTCCATTGCTCACAGTCTTTCAGCGCGTGATCAAAACTCTGACAACACAAGCAGCTCTTCCCGGTAGGTTTTGACTATGGAAAAGCCAAACCACCAGGTGAAGGCGATGCTCGCGATGGGGACGCATACTTATAATATGTAGGTTCATTGTATGAAGTTCTAGATTCACCATACGATGAACTACACGGATTATAATTATGGTTTCCTAAATAGCATTCATCACTAGAGTGATTAGACGCTCTACACCACCTACATTGTTGATAAGCATACATATTGGTGTAAAGAAGGATTAACAACTAATATAAATAGAAATTGATCTCAATATGCATGTAATAAAGTTTAAAATGACGGAAACCAGATTTTTGAAATACTTAAAACAGATAAAAAGAGACTTTACAAACACTAAATTAAAACACATGCGATATACTAATGGAAAAGAACTTCTATCTCACACCTCTCCCTCTCCAGAAAACTCACACGTCTGTGCTCCCCGGCAACGGTGCCAAAAGCTTGATGCGCAAATCTAACAAACCGCTATAAGCGGTAGCAAGACTGCGGCACGAAACGGCTGTGTACCGATCGTTCAAGTAATATAAAATTAGGAGTGAATCCCCGAGTATCGATCTCAAAGGAACATAGTAAGGTGGAGTTAACTATTGAGGAAGTACTTGGGATCGAAGTCCTTAAGTCAGATGGATTGCGAAAGGGGTGATTTGGTTGATGGAAAATAAAACAAAAGAAGCTAAACTACTCTTATGCAATGCCTCTATGTAATGCTTCGCCAGGCGGGATGGAAAACTACATAGGCCTTGAACGCACTACTTCGCAAGGGCGGATGGACGAGAAGGCTTACGGATGGAATGGTTCGCACCGGCGGGGTCGAGGTGGATTACATGGGCCGTTAGCACCGCTTAGCTTGGCGAATGGAAGAGTACGCACACAAAATGGGCGAGTAGGCTAGTGATGAGTCCCATTTATATACACATATTTGGACTCATCTGGGCTAGCTTTCATGCATTTGCACTTCACTTTTAGTTCATTATCGCTTAAACTTCACTTGAACACATTTCTTCACAAGGTGCACTCTTTGGGCCCATTTTGGTGTGCAATTGCGCGCTATGTTGTTGGGGGTAAGCACGCGGTGCTCCCCAACCCTTTTTTATGTATTTGGATTGAGCTGGAAGGGTATTCCCAGCTGTATGATTGATGTTTGGTGATGTGCAGGTGGGTAGATCATCAATTATGTCCAGTTTTCATGTCTGCATAAATCGCACGGTCGTGCATTTTCTGTATGCACGGTTGGCTACGACCGTGCGTTCATTTGCGGCCCAAAAACAACCTTCTGACTTTGGTCGTGCATTTTTACGCACGGTCGTGCGTTTGGTCGTGCATGAACAAATTCTGCACCTGTCTATAAATAGCTGCTCCGCGAAAACAGTCGGAACTTCTTCGTTTCTAGGTCTTTTCCAGCGCCGTTTTTTGCGTTTTTTCGTTCTAAGCCTCCTCTCTTCATCTAGGGACTTCAAGGAAGAGATTGGATCTTACTTCCATCATCAAGGAAGGTTTGAAGAGCATTGGAAATCACCGGTTCGTGACACAAAGAAGACGGGCCATTGGGAGGAAGTGACAGCCCTCCTTTACCCCGGACGCAGTTGAGGACCAATCTTGGACGCGGATTGACAACCCAGCGATTCCAACCGTGAATCCAAGCAAGGCTTCGGAGTCGGTCGAATCTCTTACTCTTTACTCTTTCGAAATGATGTTTGTATGCTAAACTCTATATTTTGTGGATGAAGAGCATGATAAATCTAGATCTTTAAAGTTTATTTCATCTTTATGAAATTCCTTTTGATTAATTCATGTGTATGAGGTGCGCTATTGTCATTCATTTTATCGATTTCATTCCGTGAGCCTACTCTTCCATCCGCCAAGCTAAGCGGTGCTAACGGCCCATGTAATCCACCTCGACCCCGCCGGTGCGAACCATTCCATCCGTAAGCCTTCTCATCCATCTGCCTAACAAAGCGTGGCATAGCGGCCCGTGTAATCCATTCGCCTAATGAAGCAGCGTGCTCAAGGCCTGCACAGTTCCATTCCGCTAGCCTACTCGTCCATCTGTCCTTGCGAAGCAGCGCGCTCAAGGCCTGCCTAGTTTCCATCCCGCCCTGCGAAGAAGTGCGCCCAAGGCCAGCATAGGAGTAGTTGAGTAGTTATTTTCGTTTATTTTCATAAACCAATCCATCCCGTTCACGTTTCACCCGACCTAAAGGACTTCGATCTTAAGTCCCTCCTCAAAAGTTAACTCCACCTTACTGTGTTCCTTCGAGATCGATACTCGGGGATTTGCTCCTCGTTTTATATTACTTGAACGATCGGTACAGTGCCGTTTCGTGCCGCAGTCTTACTACCGCCTATAGCGGTGTGTTAAGATTTGCGCATCGAGTTTTTTGCGTCGTTGTCGGGGAACACAGTCGTGTGAGTTACTTGAGAGAGAGCGATAAGAGACAAAGTCTTTTCCATTTGTTTATCGCATTTGTTTTAATTTAGTGTTTTTAAATTCTCTTATTATCTTTTTAAGTATTTCAAAAATTAGGTTCCTGTTGATTTAATTTTTCCCTTCGTGCATACTGAGTTATTTTTCAGCTTATATTATTAGTGAATCCTTCTTTGCACCAATATGTCTGCTTATCAACAATGTAGGTGGTGTAGAGCGTCTAGTCACTCTAGTGATGAGTTCCATTTAAGAAGCCATAATTATAATCCGTGTAGTTCATACTATGGACCTATGTATTATAAGTATGCGTCCCCATCGCGAGCATCGCCTTCACAGGGTGGTTTGGCTTTTCTACAGTCAAAACCTATCGGGAAGCGCTGCTTGTGTTGTCAGAGTCTTGATCACGTGCTGAAGGACTGTGAGCAATGGAAATTACAATTGGGAGAGGATGATGAGCCAGCACTTATCACCATTCCACTGCCTTCCTATGCCACCGCTGATGACAAATACGTTAGGCCCCCGGGTCATCTTGGGAGAACAAATGAATGCGTCGATCAGCGTCGCTGTTGATCACTACGATGAAATTTTGGAGTTTTCTTCTTCTTTGGTGCCATCCTTTCCTGTGGATTCTGTATCTGAGGATATTTCTTCACTCCTATCGGACTCTATCTTGAGTCCTATTTCTACTCAGATATTTTCTTGTATCAGTATGCATGTATCTTCTGCTCTTATTACCGAGTTTTTAGATGTGTAGGATAAGCCTATGGAGCCTGAAGCTATGCTGAGTTGCACTGAGGAGGACATTTTCCTTAGTGATGACGTTTCTACCTCATCATCGGAGGAGAAGGTCCAACTCATCATCGAAGTTCCTAGCTGCTCATATCCTTCCTGCAGTGCTCTTAATGCGGTCGACAATGAGCCTTTTGTGGAACCTTCCAGGAGTGACACCGGGGCCACTCCTCCTTTTTGTGAACCTTTTAGTCCTTCATCCATTTTATTTCCTAATCCTCCTTCTAATAATGTTGATATTGATAAATTCATCCGTCCTGCTCCCTCTCCTGCTTCTATTTATGATATTTCATATATCCCCCTACAGGTGAAAGAAAATGTGGACCCATTCTTGGGTGATTATGAGTGGCAGTCTTGGAAGGACAATCAAATGGCAATGATGAAATCCATCGCCTATTCCACCTCATCATCATTGCCTGCGTTTTCCTTGAAAGACTGGGTGCAGGGTGGAAAGCACTACTTCATACAAGACCACATATTGGAGGAGAGGAAGAGGATGAAGAAAGATGAAATATGGAGATGGAAAGCTCCTGATCTACGGATATGCTGCTTTTGGGTCTTCAGGCCCTTCTCTTTTATTTTCAATTACAATTTTAAATCAACTTATAGTTGATCAATTTGAGGCATGTAATATTTAGTATTTACTAGCTTTTGCTTTATGCTTAGACTTTTATTAAAACTGCATAATACAGGTATTAAGTCCAGCTTAAGGACGGTAAACAAAAGCGCTGCTGGGAGACAATCCAAGCTTTTGTTGCTTTTATTTTTCTCTAACATGATAATAGCTTAGTTTACATATATACTTTGCGCATGGAGTCTTTTGCCTGCAGGTGCGCGACGATTTTCTTATTTGGCGGATATGGGAGTGTATTCTTTGTACTAACGCCAATCTTCTGGTATGCTCATTTCTGAGCATGGGTAAAGTTTCTTCCCCTAGTATTTTATTTAATTTTCATGGTTACGTCATTTGTGTCAATTGCTTAGATTAAGTCTGGGGGAGAGCCGCTATGTGTTACCCACTTCACGTGCACATATCATTTGCATACTAGAAGTATATTAATCTCATTTATTTTGTATTGTTCATCTTCACAGCACATCACAACACCCACTTGAGCACGCGCTTATTTGTCTATGCGTCTCGGGTAAATATTATTTTTCCATGTGATTGAAAGATCATGATGTTGGCATAGGATTGAGTGGCGGAGTAACATGTTGACTCTAGCAGTGCTCCTAGTCGAGTGCTCGCGTCTCGTGTTGAAATTTTTGTAGGATTAGCTTTTTCTCATGCATTTAGTTTTATAATTTTCCAATTACGTGAATACTATTTATTCTACTCGTATTTCGTGAATCCAGTTGAATACGACGATAGTGTAGGTGCGTGTGTAGACGATCGCTAGTGATGTATTGCTCGAGTCGGGAGGAAGGATATTCTTTCTCGGTGGCTAAGAACTTGCCCCTAGCGACTCTCAAAGCATCGGTATAGGTTATTTCATTTGTGCGAGTGTGATATAGGCCATTCTTTGACCCGGTTGAGCCTTTGCACCATTCCTAAACTCTCTATCCTTGCTTATCCCCTTTGTGCCTAATCCCTACCATTTGATTCAGCTCCACCTTCAATTCACCAAAGACAAAATGACTATCCTAATCGCACACCAAATTCTGAGCTCAAGCAATTTGTGCATTTAAAAGTTGGGTGTTGAGGCTGTGTATATTTGTGGTTGTGGTGGGAATGCATTATTGAAAATATAGCTGTGTTTGCTATTACATGTGCAAAGTTATAATTAAAAAAAAAAGAGAAAAGAAAAAAAATGTGAAAAGAAATGAAAAAAAGTGTAAAGCAATGTATTTGGCAATAGGTGGTGTACACACCCCATAGTTTCATGTTTATGTCTGGGGGTGTGGTGTACACATTTTTCATTATTGCCGGATACTGTTTTTATTGCGAGCTCATTTGGGTTAGGTGTGCTAAGCCCCCACATTTATCATTGTCTATCACACCATTGCCTAAGCCTAAATCATAACCTAAAAGTCCTATTGATTCGCACTCTGAGCGTAACTAGTGTCGTGGAGAGAGTGTGAACGGACAAGCTTATGGCCATCGTCATTGATGGATTTCGTTGGAGTTTGTCCCGATCCTCGATCTCTGGCAATATTCCACTTAGTGATCGAGCTACTTTCACCCTACGCGTGATTGAAGGATTCACCACGATTCAAATTATGAGTAGCAATAATAAGTAGAAACGTAATCTAGAAAATTCTAATCTATTTCGCATGTTTAAAAGGTTTTTCTACTGAAATTTCAGCGCGCGCGTGTAAGCGACTTCGCATTGTACTTCGCATATTAAATTACTTTGCCAGCTTAAGATTTTTCTACTTCACATGGGAGATAGTTTGCTCGGGACGAGCAAACGAGTAAGTCTGGGGGTGTGATGAGTCCCATTTATATACACATATTTGGACTCATCTGGGCTAGCTTTCATGCATTTGAACTTCACTTTTTGTTCATTATCGCTTAAACTTCACTTGAACACATTTCTTCACAAGGTGCACTCTTTGGGCCCATTTTGGTGTGCAATTGCGTGCTATTTTGTTGGGGGTAAGCACACGGTGCTCCCCAACCCTTTTTTATGTATTTGGATTGAGCTGGAAGGGTAATCACAGTTGTATGATTGATGTTTGGTGATGTGCAGGTGGGTATATCATCAATTATGCCCAGTTTCATGTCTGCATGAATCGCACGGTCGTGCGTTTTCTTTATGCACGGTTGGCTGCGATCGTGCGTTCATTTGCGGCCCAAAAACAGCCTTCTTACTTTGGTCGTGCGTTTTTACGCACGGTCGTGCGTTTGGTCGTGCATGAACAAATACTGCACCTGTCTATAAATAGCTGCTCCGCGAAAACAGTCGGAACTTCTTCGTTTCTAGGTCTTTTCCAGCGCCGTTTTTTGCGTTTTTTCGTTCTAAGCCTCCTCTCTTCATCTAGGGACTTCAAGGAAGAGATTGGATCTTACTTCCATCATCAAGGAAGGTTTGAAGAGCATTGGACATCACCGGGTCGTGACACGAAGAAGACGGGCCATTGGGAGGAAGTGACAGCCCTCTTTTACCCCGGACGCAGTTGAGGACCGAGCTTGGACGCGGATTGACAACCCAGCTATTCCAACCGTGAATCCTAGCAAGGCTTCAGAGTCGGTCGAATCTCTTACTCTTTACTCTTTTGAAATGATGTTTGTATGCTAAACTCTATATTTTGTGGATGAAGAGCATGATAAATCTAGATCTTTAAAGTTTATTTCATCTTTATGAAATTCCTTTTGATTTATTCATGTGTATGAGGTGCGCTATTGTCATTCATTTTATCGATTTCATTCCGTGAGCCTACTGTTCAATCCTCCAAGCTAAGCGGTGCTAACGGCCCGTGTAATCCACCTTGACCCCGCCGGTGCGAACCATTCCATCCGCAAGTCTTCTCATCCATCCACCTAGCGAAGCGTGGCATAGCGGACCATATAATCCATTCGCCTAACGAAGCAGCGCGCTCAAGGCCTGCACAGTTCGATTCCGCTAGCCTACTCGTCCATCCGCCCTTGCGAAGCAGCGCGCTCAAGGCCTGCCTAGTTTCCATCCCGCCTAGCGAAGCAGTGTGCCCAAGGCCTGCATTGGAGTAGTTGAGTAGTTATTTTCGTTTATTTTTCATAAACCAATCCATCCCGTTCACGTTTCACCCAACCTAAAGGAATTCGATCTCAAGTCCCTCCTTGAAAGTTAACTCCACCTTACTGTGTTCCTTCGAGATCGATACTCGGGGATTTGCTCCTCGTTTTATATTACTTGAACGATCGGTACACTGCCATTTCGTGTCGCAGTCTTACTACCGCCTATAGCGGTGTGCTAAGATTTGCTCATCATGTTTTTGGCGCCGTTGCCGGGGAACACAGTCGCGTGAGTTACTTGATAGAGAGCGACAAGAGATAAAGTCTTTTCCATTTGTTTATCGCATTTGTTTTAATTTAGTGTTTGTAAATTCTCTTATTATCTTTTTAAGTATTTCAAAAATCAGGTTCCTGTTGATTTAATTTTTCCCTTCGTGCATACTGAGTTATTTTTCAGCTTATATTATTAGTGAATCCTTCTTTGCACCAATATGTCTGCTTATCAACAATGTAGGTGGTGTAGAGCGTCTACTCACTCTAGTGATGAGTGCCATTAAAGAAGCCATAATTATAATCCGTGTAGTTCATACTATGGACCTACGTATTATAAGTATGCGTCCCCATCGTGAGCATCGCCTTCACCGGGTGGTTTGGCTTTTCTACAGTCAAAACCTACCGGGATGCGCTGCTTGTGTTGTCAGAGTCATGATCACGTGCTGAAGGACTGTGAGCAATGGAAATTGCAATTGGGAGAGGATGATGAGCCAGCACTTATCACCATTCCACTGCCTTCCTATGTTGCTGCTCCTTCCATCGCTGATGACACATACGTTAGGCCCCCGGGTCATCTTGGGAGCACAACGAATGCGTCGATCAGCGTCGCTATTGATCATTACGATGACATTTTGGAGTTTTCTTCCTCTTTGGTGCCATCCTTTCCTGTGGATTCTGTATCTGAGGATATTTCTTCACTCCTATCGGACTCTATCTTGAGACCTATTTCTACTAAGATATTTTCTTGTATCAGTATGCATGTATCTTCTGCTCTTATTGCCGAGTTTTTAGATGTGCAGGATAAGCCTATGGAGCCTGAAGCTATGCTGAGTTGCACTGAGGAGGACATTTTCCTTAGTGATGAGGTTTCTACCTCATCAACGGAGGAGAAGGTCAAACTCATCATCGTAGTTCCTAGCTGCTCATATCCTTCCTGCAGTGCTCTTAATGCGGTCGATAATGAGCCTTTTGTGGAACCTTCCAGGAGTGACACCGGGGCCACTCCTCCTTTTTGTGAACCTTTTAGTCCTTCATCCATTTTATTTCCTAATCCTCCTTCTAATAATGCTGATATTGATAAATTCATCCGTCCTGCTCCCTCTCCTGCTTCTATTTATGATATTTCATATATCCCCCTGTAGGTGAAAGAATATGTGGACCCATTCTTGGGTGATTATGAGTGGCAGTCTTGGAAGGACAATCAAATGGCAATGATGAAATCCATCGCCTATTCCACCTCATCATCATTGCCTGCGTTTTCCTTGAAAGACTAGGTGCAGGGTGGAAAGTGCTACTTCATCCATACCGCATATTGGAGGAGAGGAAGAGGATGAAGAAAAATGAAATATGGAGATGGAAAGCTCCTGATCTTCTGATGTGCTGCTTTTGGGTCTTCGGGCCCATCCCTTTTATTTTCAATTACTATTTTAAATCAACTTATAGTTGATCATTTTGAGGCATGTAATATTTAGGATTTACTAGCTTTTGCTTTATGCTTAGACTTATTAAAACTGCATAATACAGGTATTAAGTCCAGCTTAAGGACGGTAAACAAAAGCGCTGCTGGGAGACAACCCAAGCTTTTGTTGCTTTTATTTTTCTTTAACATGCTAATAGTTTAGTTTTACATATATACTTTGCGCGTGGAGTCTTTTGCCTGTAGGTGCGCGGCGATTTTCTTGTTTGGCGGATATGGGAGTGTATTCTTTGTACTAACGCCAATCTTCTGGTATGCTCATTTCTGAGCATTGGAAATGTTTCTTCCCCTAGTCTTTTATTTAATCTTCATGGTTACGTCATTTGTGTCAATTGCTTAGATTAAGTCTGGGGGATAGCCGCTATGTGTTACCCACTGCACGTGCACATATCATTTGCATACTAGAAGTATATTAATCTCATTTATTTTGTATTGTTCATCTTCACAGCACATCACAACACCCACTTGAGCACGCGCTTATTTGTCTATGCGTCTCGGGTAAATATTATTTTTCCGTGTGATTGAAAGATCATGATGCTGGCATAGGATTGAGTGGCGGAGTAACATGTTGACTCTAGCAGTGCTCCTAGTCGAGTGCTCGCATCTCGTGTAGAAATTCTTGTAGGATTAGCTTTTTCTCATGCATTTAGTTTTATAATTTTCCAATTGCGTGAATACTATTTATTCTACTCGTATTTCGTGAATCCAGTTGAATCCGACGATAGTGTAGGTGCGTGTGTAGACGATCGCTAGTGATGTATTGCTCGAGTCGGGAGGAAGGATATTCTTTCTTGGTGGCTAAGAACTTGCCCCTAGCGACTCTCGAAGCATGGGTATAGGTTATTTCATTTGTGCGAGTGTGATATAGGCCATTCTTTGACCCGGTTGAGCCTTTGCACCATTCCTAAACGCTCTATCCTTGCTTATACCCTTTGTGCCTAATCCCTACCATTTGATTCAGCTCCACCTTCAATTCACCAAAGCCAAAATGACTATCCTAATCGCACACCAAATTCTGAGCTCAAGCAATTTGTGCATTTAAAAGTTTGGTGTTGAGGCTGTGTATATTTGTGGTTGTGGTGGGAATGCATTATTGAAAATATAGCTGTGTTTGTTATTATATGTGCAAAGTTATAATTTAAAAAAAAAATGTGAAAAGAAATGAAAAAAAGTGTAAAGCAATGTATTTGGGAATAGGTGGTGTACACACCCCATAGTTTCATGTTTAAGTCTGGGGGTGTGGTGTACACATTTTTCATTATTGCCGGATAGTGTTTTTATTGCGAGCTCATTTGGGTTAGGTGTGCTAAGCCCCCACATTTATCATTGTCTATCGCACCATTGCCTAAGCCTAAATCATAACCTAAAAGTCCTATTGATTCGCACTCTGAGTGTAACTAGTGTCGTGGAGAGAGTGTGAACGGGCAAGCTTATGCCCATCGTCATTGATGGATTTATTTGGAGTTTGTCCCGATCCTCGATCTCTGGCAATATTCCACTTAGTGATCGAGCTACTTTCACCCTACGCGTGATTGAAGGAGTCACCACGATTCAAATTATGAGTAGCAATAATAAGTAGAAATGTAATCTAGAAAATTCTAATCTATTTCGCATGTTTAAAAGGTTTTTCTACTGAAATTTCAACGCGCGCGTGTAAGCGACTTCGCATTGTACTTCGCATATTCAATTACTTTGCCAGCTTAAGATTTTTCTACTTGACATGGGAGATAGTTTGCTCGGGATGAGCAAACGAGTAAGTCTGGGGGTGTGATGAGTCCCATTTATATACACATATTTGGACTAATCTGGGCTAGCTTTCATGCATTTGCACTTCACTTTTAGTTCATTATCGCTTAAACTTCACTTGAAGACATTTCTTCACAAGGTGCACTCTTTGGGCCCATTTAGGTGTGCAATTGCGCGCTATGTTGTTGGGGGTAAGCACACGGTGCTCCCCAACCCTTTTTTATGTATTTGGATTGAGCTGGAAGGGTATTCCCAGCTGTATGATTGATGTTTGGTGATGTGCAGGTGGGTAGATCATCAATTATGCCCAATTTTCATGTCTGCATGAATCGCACGGTCGTGCATTTTCTTTATGCACGGTTGACTGCGATCGTGCATTCATTTGCAGCCCAAAAACAGCCTTCTGACTTTGGTCGTGCGTTTTTACGCACGGTCGTGCGTTTGGTCGTGCATGAACAAATTCTGCACCTGTCTATAAATAGCTGCTCCGCGAAAACAGTCGGAACTTCTTCGTTTCTAGGTCTTTTCCAGCGCCGTTTTTTGCGTTTTTTTCGTTCTAAGCCTCCTCTCTTCATCTAGGGACTTCAAGGAAGAGATTGGATCTTACTTCCATCATCAAGGAAGGTTTGAAGAGCATTGGACATCACCGGGTCGTGACACAAAGAAGACGGGCCATTGGAAGGAAGTGACAGCTCTCCTTTACCCCGGACGCAGTTGAGGACCGAGCTTGGACGCGGATTGACAACCCAGCGATTCCAACCGTGAATCCCAGTAAGGCTTCGAAGTCGGTCGAATCTCTTACTCTTTACTCTTTCGAAATGATGTTTGTATGTTAAACTCTATATTTTGTGGATGAAGAGCATGATAAATCTAGATCTTTAAAGTTTATTTCATCTTTATGAAATTCCTTTTGATTTATTCATGTGTATGAGGTGCGCTATTGTAATTCATTTTATCGATTTCATTCCGTGAGCCTACTCTTCCATCCGCCAAGCTAAGCGGTGCTAACGGCCCGTGTAATCCACCTCGACCCTGCCGGTGCGAACCATTCCATCCGCAAGCCTTCTCGTCCATCCGCCTAGCGAAGTGTGGCATAGCGGCCCGTGTAATCCATTCGCCTAACGAAGCAGCGCGCCCAAGGCCTGCACAGTTCGATTCTGCTAGCCTACTCATCCATCCGCCCTTGCGAAGCTGCGCGCTCAAGGCCTACCTAGTTTCCATCCTGCCGAGCGAAGCAGTGCACCCAAGGCCTGCATAGGAGTAGTTGAGTAGTTGTTTTCATTTATTTTTCATAAACCAATCCATCCCGTTCACGTTTCACCCGACCTAAAGGACTTCGATCTCAAGTCCCTCCTCGAAAGTTAACTCCACCTTACTGTGTTCCTTCGAGATCGATACTCGGGGATTTGCTCCTCGTTTTATATTACTTGAACGATCGGTACACTGCCGTTTCGTGCCGCAGTCTTACTACCGCTATAGCGGTGTGCTAAGATTTGCGCATTAGCTAGCAGAATGAAGTGGAGGGTGGAGTGGAATTGGTGGTGCACCTCATACACACATATAAACTTAAAGGAAACTTCACATAGACATGAAATAACATTACGAATCAGAGTTTATAGTGCACATCATCAAAATATATGAAATCTAGCTTATACAATCATCAAAATAAAAGGGGAGAAAGCAAGGAATCGACCCGAAGCCTTGTCGAAGATTCACGGTTGGAATCACTGGGTTGTCAATCCGCATCCAAACTCGGTCCTCAACTGCGTCCAGGGTAAAGGATGGCTGTCACTTCCTCCCAATGGCACGTCTTCTTTGTGTCACGATCTGGCCGCATAACCTAGCTTCCTTCTCCTTGGGTAATGGTGGATGTAGGGATAGATCCCTCTCCTTGGAGTTTGAGGATGATGGAGGAGGCCAAAAGGGGCGGAAACCTGCGAAAATGGCAGAAAATGGCGGAGCGGGCAGAGTTCGGGAGAGCCTCCTTGACCTAAAATCATGCACATGTATTTATAGGCGGTGCAGAAATTAACAGTGCGCACGGTCAGGCGCACGACCAGTGGTCGTGCGCGAAGAAATTCCTCTGATCGTGCGCGAAGAACCTGTAGCATAGTCCTGAACTGCAAAATAGCGCACGGTCAGTGGCGCACGACCAGTGGGTGTGAGCGAAGAAGGTCATTGATCATGCGAACTTCTCTGTTTGATAAGTGGAATTAACGTACGACCAGTGGTCGTGCGCCTGGTCGTGCGCGAAGGAAAACGAATGACCAGTTGCTTTTTCGGCCGAAAATCCCCCAGAACCAATCCCGAGTGTCGCACAACCCTTGAACCTGTATGAAAATATCCAGGACCACTGGAATACAAGAAATCACACCAAAATGGGCATAAATGTGCACTAAGTGTGGAAATACGAAATGTGATCAATATAAGCATTTATGAGTAGTAAGTGAAGTGCATTGGCGAGAAAAACGACCGCGATGAGTCCATAAAAGGGTATATAATTTGGACTCATCAAGGGGTCGGTGTCAAAACTTGTACCTTGGGATCAACCCATTTTGGGGAGGTTACCTCATTGCCGCAGTGAAGTTTTATGGCGTTGGCATTTTCTCGGGGGTTCGGCTCCGTGTTCCCTGGTAGAGCTCCCTATGGCCGCTCGGAGACCATCTTTGCCAGATGTCCCACCTTATTTTCCAAGTTTTTAATCGATCCGGTAATATTCTGGATATTTGACTCGGTGGACGCAACATATTTAGCAAAAATATCTTCGAGTGGAGAAGGTTTTGGAGGTGGAGGCTGAAATCCGTTCGGAAATCCTTGCGCAAATCCTTGTGGATTTACAATTGGAGGCTTCTGAGCATTATTAGGATTGCTCTAGGAAATATTTGGGTGGTTCCTCCAACCCGGATTATAATTATTACTATACGGATTGTTATTAGGGTTGAAGGGGGGCTTAACTGGTTTGCCTAGGTAATCCACAGTTTCATCGACAAAATTATTATTATTATTAAGCCAAGCAGGAGTGGAGGAAGAAGCAGACATCTCTGCCACTTGCTTACTTAACCTTTCTACTTGAGAGGCTAAGTGAGAAGTGGCATCTACTTCATATATCCCAGTTGGTTTAGTAGGGAGTGATCTAGGCGAATTCCATTGAAATGCGTTCATGGCCATTTCTTCGAACAGAGCTTGAGCGGCATCCGGCGTTTTGGGTTTAACGTTCCCCCGGTGGCTGCATCGATCATCTGTCGCGTTGAGAAATTCAAACCATTATTAAACATATGGACCTACAGCCTGGACGACAGCGCGTGATGAGGACACCTATGCAAGAACTCCTTAAAATGCTCCCAAGTCTCGTAGAGAGACTCAGAATCGAATTGAATGAAGGAGGCGATATCTGTGCATAGTTTAGCAGTTTTAGACGGGGGAAAATATTTTGAGAGAAATTTCTCCGTCAATTGTGCCCACGTGGTTATGGATCCTCTGGGGAGAGAACTTAACCACGCCTTGGCCTTTCTCCATAGTGAAAATGGAAATAAGCGCAAACGAATAGCGTTGTCAGTAACGCCATTAATTTTAAAGGTATCACATATTTCCAAAAAACTAGAAAGGTGTAAATTCGGATCCTCATCTGGCAAACCGTCAAATTGGACTGACTGTTGTACCATTTGAGTGATGCTAGATTTTATTTCATAATTATTATTAGCCATTATTGGGCGTGTAATACTCGATCCGGTATCTTCCAGATTTGTCCTGACATAATATGCCATGGTCCGTGGCGGGGCCGCATCTGCAATTTGATCGACCATAGCTTCAGCATAAGTATCTCCAACATACTCTTCGGGAAATTTGAGTAAGTTTTGATCACGAAGTCAGAGGCGTTCACGAAGGGTGCGCTTGATTTCGGGGTCAAAAGGGATATTCGAATCGTCTTAGGAGTTTCTTCGGGTCATATACTAATAATAAAAATTATATTTTTTTTTGGCTTTTTTTGGTTTATTTATTTATTTATTTAGATATATAATTTTTTATTATATGTTTTTAATAAATGATAAAAGTAATAGTAATTCCTTTTTTTCAATATAACAACACTACTGTCCCCGGCAACGGCGCCAAAAACTTGATGATTATTTTGGAAGACTTCTTTTTATTGTTTCGGATAACCTTTATATAACGAGATTAGAATTAGACGGATGTTTTCGAAGAGTTTCACAAGTCTCCTACTTTGAGAAACTAACCGTTATTCTATCGAAAGATAGAAGTAACAGTCTTTTTCTTCTTTCGAAGTATTGACGATTACGCCTCGGCTACGATGCCGAATTCTATTGATTTTTAAAATAGCGAAAGAGAGTTTTGCAAGTTTTGGATTTGAAAAGTGTTTGTTTAAATTTTAATCCAAATTAATCATATGATAAAGACAAGTATACCTTATCGCGAGTAATACAGGATATTTTGTTTTTAGAAAATATCGAGGTCATATATTTCCGCGGATCGTGTTGATTATAGCTACTTTGAGGAACGAACTATTATTTTATCGAAATAAGCTTTTAGCGTGTGTTTTTAAAAGAAAAATGATAATAAGCGTATAACTAGAGATCTAAACGATGATAAAGATAGCGCTCGATGTTGAATTACCTTGAGACAAAAATTGTCTTTTTAGAAGTAAAAGTTATGACTTTTTAAAACATTAAAATGGCTTGGCCATGGAGGTTCCATAATTATGAACGCTCCTCTCTCGAGGATACGCCCACCTGAGATTATGAATATTCGACCGAACTCTCGTTCTTTAATCGAATCTCCTTAATACTCTCTTTATGTTTTGAAACCCGCTATTGGGTTTTTTACTTCTAATTCGGGAGACTTACCTCATCCTCTCTCGAGGGTAGAGCGAACTTCTCTTTACCCATGAGCGATCAATCCGTACGCACGAGCCTCTCGGCTAACTAGTGTACGAAAACAGAAATGAAAACCACACATCGATTATGTGGCTCCACTCAACGTTATTCTCGGGTATACCTTAAGCTCGTTAATTATTTTTAGAAAGAGATATTTTTACTTTTAGAAAAACTATTTTTGTGTCCCAATGCTCTTCGACATCGTGCGCTAAAGAAAATTAGCCACTCAGCGGAATGGAGATGGCATTAATAATTAGAAAATACATGTTTAATAATTTAAGCGGATATAAGCGGATAAAAAGGGAAATAAAAAGACTTATATAAAAGCAGTAATAGTATCCGTCCCAACCGTCTTAATCAAGCGCTAAAGAAACTTAGCCTCTCATCTGGGACGGGTGTGGTATAGAGCAGTTATATAAAGACTGGAATAAAACTATGATACAAAAAAATGGAAAAGGAAAAACGAAAGAAAGCATTTAATAAATAAAGCGTTGAAAGAAAAGCAATAAACTAATTTTATGAAAGCAGTAAACCTAAATTATGTATGCAATAAACCTAAGTTATGAAAGCAATAAACCTAAGTTATGAAAGCAATACACTATTTTCATACACACACACTAACATAAATTGAAGCAGAATATAATCCATATGAGAAAAACATCATTTTATTTCTAAAACAAGCATTACAACTAGACTAAGAAGGCGAAAAATTACAAACGAACATAAACTTAATTACATAAACAGAATTCTCATTCACTCGAAAGAACTCAAAAAACACTAACAAGAACTCAAAATTTGGATGAAAATTCCTTCAGCCGACCCATCTATTTATAGCCAAAATTTTATTTTTACATGCCCCTGGGTCACGGGCATATCTTGTGGTCACGGGCGTGACCCTGGGGCGTGACATTTGATCCGGCTTAACGATCTCCTTCTAGAAGGATCCTACGTCAAAATAAGGCTGTACACGGGTGTAGCTTGGATTGTCACGGGTGTGACTCGTGGTCACGGGCATGACCCTAGGGAGTGACATTCGGCGGCATACGTCAGTTGCATGAGCGCGACTTTGGGGCAAGATGCGCTGGTGGTACACGGGCATGACTTGCTGAACACGGGCGTGACTTGGTCAATTCTTCGGGATTTGACCTAAAAATGGCTGCCAGCTAAAAAGTTGGCTCTTTAAAGTTACACGCCCCTAGGTCACGGGCGTGACTCAGGGGCGTGACTTGACAAAAATTGCCAAAATCTGCAAAAACAAAAATAAAACTGAGTTAGTAAGGAAATAATGAAAATAGGCAATTTATTCATTAATTTACATAGAAAATTCATAATATTAATTAAAACTATAATAATAACTATACTAAAAACACGTATATTTTACTACTCATCATTTTGCCTCTCGCAATTTGTCTTATATTTTCTTTTTGTGCATCTCGTTATTATCAGCTGATAGCTCGCGCGTTCGTACTCTATTTTGCATGCTCTCGCACTTTCGCGCGCGTGCTCGTATATCATTTGTTTTCCTTTAGCGTCGACGACTCCTAGTCTAGGTCGTGACCGAGATACTATCGCGACATAGGAGCGCCACGTGGTTACAACCCTTTCGCACTCACCCCAACCTTTTTAGGACTTTGACAATTTTGTTGATTTCTGTCGGGAATGTAACTGCGTCAAGAACTCATTTCATCCAGCTAAATTCTCGCAACCCTTGGGGCTGGCCAACGTTCCACTGCACACTCGTCGGGCGAGTACCTTTCTCGAACAACATCATTCGCCGATGAGTGTCCCTCATGATGGGCACCATTCGCCGACCTTATGCCGAGACCTACCGTGTGTTAATTTTTCGCATTGGATTTTTCTTTCTTACCTTGCCTTCCTCATGGTTCACCACTGAGTGAGCCTACGACCTTGCAAACAAGGTGCGAGCCTGGTTAGCGAGTCTTCTTGGGTCCAACCATTGAAGCTTCTGAATCTGCCACCTAGTGAACCTACGGCCCTGCCAGCTAGATGAGAGCATGGTCAGCGGGGCTGCTTGGGGCCTACCTTTGAAATTTTTGAACTTGCCACCGAGTGAGCCTATAGCCATACCAGCTAGATGAGAGCCTGGTCAGCGGGTCTGCTCGAGGACAACCATTGAAACTTCCGAACCTTCCACTGAGTGAGCCTACGGCCATGCCAACTAGATGAGATCCTGGTCAGCGGTTCTGCTTGGGGCCAACCATAGAAACTTCCAAACCTGCCACCGAGTTAGCCTACGGCCCTGCCAGCTAGATGAGATCATGGTCAGCGGGTCTGATCGGGGCCAACCATTGAACCTTTCAAACCTTCCACTGAGTGAGCCTACGACCCTGCCAGCTATAAGAGAGCCTGGTCAGCAGGTCTGCTCGTGGCCAACCTTTGAAACATCTGAACCTGCCACTGAGTGAGCCTACAACCCAGCCAGCTAGATGAGAGCCCGAATATGCCACCGAGTGAGCCTACGGCCCTACCAGCTAGATGAGAGCCTGGTCAGCGAGTCTGCTCAGGGACAACCTTTGAATCTTCTGAACCTGCCATCGAGTGAGCCTACGGCCCTGCCAGCCAGATGAGAGCCTAGTCAGCTGGTTTTCTTAGGGAAAACCTTTGAAACTTCCGAACCTGCCACCGAGTTAGCCTAAGGCCCTGCCTACTAGATGAGAGCCTGGTCAGCGGGTATGCTCGGGGCCAACCTTTGAAACTTCCGAACCTGCCACCGAGTGAGCCTATGGCTCTGCCAACTAGATGAGAGCCTAGTCAATGGGTCTGCTCCGGGCCAACCTTTGAATCTTTCGAACCTGCCACCAAGTGAGCCTATGACCCTGCCAGCTAGATGAGAGCCTGGTCAGCGGGTCTGCTCGGGGACAACCTTTGAAACTTCCGAACCTGCCATCGAGTGAGCCTACGACCCTGCCAACTATATGAGAGCCTGGTCAGTGGGTCTGCTCGGGGCCAACCCTTAAACCTTTTGAACCTGCCACCGAGTAAGCCTACGGCCCTGCTAGCTAGATGAGAGCCTGGTCAGCTGGTCTGCTCTATATCCATGAGTTCCCCATCCTCGATCGATGGGCGGAACAGATCCGTCAAGGTCCCTCCCGCCCGAGGACCGGACTTGTCCAACCGATCCGCTGGGGTACTTTCTTCCGTTGGTATGTGCCTGATGGAGAAGGTTTTGAATGTTCCGATGAGACCTATCACTTTGGCTAGATACCTCATGAGTGTAGGCTCCCTTGCCTCGAACTCACCCTTGACCCGTGAGGCTATGACCATCGAATCTGTGAGGACCTCCACATCATGAACCACCAATTCCTGGGCCAGACGTAAGCCGACGATCACTGATTCGTACTTCGCCTGGTTGTTGGTGACAGGAAAATGCATCACTATTGCCTGCTCAATTTTCACTCCATGGGGGCTTTCCAATACCACACCCCTACTAGGGATTTAATTCCTGAGGCCCCGTCCGCCAACAAATTCTAGGGGACGAGACGAAGGGCTTGTTCTTCTTCCATCTCCACCACATAGTCTGCCATGAAATCTATTACAGCTTGAGCCTTCAGCGATATCAACGGGACGAAGGTGATGTCAAATTCACTCAGCTCAACCGACCACTTCGCTAGCATCCCTGAATACTCAACCACTTCGAAGATTTTGCGAAGGGGGTGATCGATCACCACTTGGATTGATTGGACTTGGAATTACGGCTTGAGCTTCCTGGCCGAGATGACCAGAGCGAAGGCCAGCTTTTCTAGAATATGGTATCGGAGCTCCGCCTTCTTCATAACCTTACTCACATAATAGACGGGCAGATGCTTCTTACCCTCTTCCCAGACCAGGACGGAGCTCACGACCTCAGCCCCTACTTTGAGATAAAAGGCTAAACCCTCTCCCTCCTTATGACCCAGGAGTAGCGGAGCCTTAGTGAGTTGATTCTTTAGGGACTGAAAGGCCTCCTCACACTCATTCAACCATTCGAAGGATTTTTCCTGATGGAAGATGATTCCATCCCAAACTTCTTGATAAGCTCCCTAGTGTACCTAGTCTGATAGATGAATATCCCCTCATTAGACTGTTTCACTTGGTGGCCTAAAAAGTACTTGAGCTCTCCCATACTGCTCATCTCAAACTCCCCCTGCATATGGTTGGCAAACCTTTTGCAGAGGTTATCATCTGTAAAACCAAAGATTATGTCATCAATATAAATTTGGACTAGAAGAAATTTGCCCTTTGTTTCCCTAAGAAACATGGTGTTATCTATCTTTCCCATCAAGAACTTATTCTTGATGAGAAATCTAGACAAGGTCTCATACCAAGCCCCAGGGGCTTGCTTTAGAACATATAGAGCTTTCCAAAGTAAATAAACATGAGAAGTAAAGGTAGGATGTACAAAACCTGATGGTTGTTTAACATATACCTCTTCCTTCAAGTTACAATTGAGGAAGGCTGACTTGACATCCATCTGGTATGCTTTGAACCCCTTGTGGGCAGCAGAGGCAAGAAATTTCCTAATTGCTTCTAACCTTGCAACTGGGGAAAAGGTTTGATCAAAGTCTATACCCTCTTCTTGTCTATAGCCCTTGGCTACTAATCTTGCCATATTCTTGATGATGATTCCATTTTCATCCAACTTGTTTTTGTATATCCATTTGGTGCCAATGATGTTGTGTCCTTGAGGATTTAGCACCAACTTCCATACTTTGCATCTCTTGAATTGAAGAAGATCTTCTTGCATAGCTTGACTCAAGAAGGTATCTTGATTGGCATCTTCAAAATTATTGGGCTCCAACTGTGACAGGAAGCACATGAATAGAGCTTCATTGTGAGCCTTACTTCTTGTGATCACACCTTGATTCTCAACTCCAATAATCTATTCTCTTGGATGATCTCTAAAGTGTCTTGTAGCTGCAGGCATTATGGCAGTAATTTGCAGGTCTTCTTCTGGAACAGCAAGATCTTCAGCAGCTTGCACTTCTTCATCTTTAGAAATAGCAGCATCTATATAAGTTTTGTTGCTGTTGGAAATGCCTTGGATAGACATTTCTTCCAATTTCTGCTCATTTCCTGTCAAAACAGAAGAACTAGACCAACCCTTATAAAGAAGGCCAGTCTTATAAAATATAACATGCTAGACTCTTCTACAACATGAGTTTTCTTGTTGTATACTCTATAAGCTCTATTTTGTGAGTTATAGCCTACAAGAACCCCCATATTGCATTTTTCTGTAACCTTTGTCAAATGAGATTTTCCATTGTTTAAAATGTAGCCTTTGCAACCAAAGATTCTAAAGTATAATATTGTTGTTTGTTTGCCTTTTAGAATCACATATACGGTATTTCCAAGGACCTTATAGATGGAAGATCTATTGAGAACATAACAAGCAGTAATGACTGCCTCAGCCCAAAAATATTCTGGAAGTGAGGAGTCACTAAGCAATGTTCTCCCATCTTCTATCAAGGTCCTATTCCTCCTCTCAACCACACCATTTTGCTGGGGAGTCCTTGGGGAGGAGAACTCTTGGGTGATAACAAATTCTTGACAAAACCTTGTCATAGCTTCAGATTAAAATTCAGTGCCATGATCAGTCCTAGTCCTAACCACAGTACATTGTAGATCATTCTGAATGGCCTTGACATGATTTATAAAGACATTTAAGGTATCAGATTTCTTCTTTAGGAAGAATACCCATATATAATTTGAGTGATCATTAACAATCACCAAGGTATACAACTTCCCACCTAAGCTCTTAATTGGCAAATGACCAAACAAGTCCATGTGCAATAGATATAGACATCATCCAGTGTATTTGGAGCCAATACTTTTAAAAGTGGCCCTAATTTGCTTACCCATTTGGCAAGCATGATAGGGAACAGTTTTAATACATTTTAAATTTGGACTATTTGAAAGTGCACAGTGTGCCTCTGAGACTCCTCTAGAGGGGGGGGGGGGGGGTGAATAGAGATTAAAATTTATTTCGATCCTAACTGTGAAAACAATAAACTTAACTAAGGATTTATGCTCAACAAGATCACAAGCAGAATAAATATGGTGCTGAAAATAAAGTGTAGAATAGAAATAACTTGGGACAACACAGAAAATTGACAACCAAAAGACACATAATTTTTATAGAGGTTCCCCAAAATGTGGGTACTCCCCTCTTCTACCACCTGGTAGCGATGCACCACTGTGTCTGAGTCTTGTGGTAAGGAGACTCTTAGAACCACTGATTTTTGACAAGGAGTTCATGAACCACCAGATCTTTTGATAAGGAGATCTTGAAGCACTAGATATTTTGATAAGGAGATCTTGAACCACTGAATCCTTTAAAGAGGGATTAATAAAACTCTTTTACAGAATAAGAAAGAAAGAGAAGGAAGAAAGTTGTAGGAATTCTATTCTCAGAATTCTTGAGAAGACAGTATGAAGAACAACCTATTAGATGTTCCACAGGATCTGCTCTTGATTAACCCATATTTTAGATAGTGAAGAATTGCAAGTGATTTGTATGTCAGATCCTTTCTACTTTTGCTGATTGAGATCTGGTTGCTAAGAGATTCTGATAAAGAGCAGCTTTCAGATCCTCCATTCTATTAGATGAAGAACTGCAGAGCATTCTTTTCTTTTCTCTTTTTCTGTGTTAGGGTTCCTGAGAGAGGGAGAAGAAGAGTAAGCCCTAGCAAGAAGGAAGACGGTCGATTGTGATTAATGCTCTGTCTATTTTTGTCTTCTCTTCTCCTTTTATTCTCTCTATTCAATTTCAAATTTCTTTCTCTTTCTAGTATACCATGAAAAGGTAATCTGCCAATGACATTCTCTTTCTTTCCTCTTTTAATTCTCGGCCCGTCCACCTAAAAAGAAAATGGTTCCAAGAAACCTTTTGTCTCCTTCTTTAATGCTCCTTTCTATTTTAGTCAATTATTAAGCTGTTGGGGAATGGTCATGAAGGATGTGGGCCATGAAAGAAGGATCAGAGAGATAGCTGAAAAGATTTACTTTTATAGACTGTATTCGACGTCGTGTCGAATTCATTTCTTCTCTTATCGACGCAACTTCGAGTTCTTGTAGAAGCAGCCTCGATTTCATCTCTTCTCTGATTGAACTCTGTGAGTCGACGTTGCGTCGACATATTATCGACATGTCCGTCGAGTTGTTCTGCCTGGCTCTGAACTTCATCTTCTACGTCGAGATGAAGTCGATGTTGCATCGACTTTAGATGGCTTCGACAGATAATCTCTTCTGCGTTGAGTTGAAGTAGAAGCTGCGTCAACTTCTCTAGTTGCTCCGACAAGTCCCTGACCTCTACGTCGATTTTTCTTCGATGTAACGTTGACTTGAGTTATTTCGACAGAAGGGTTGGACCACTTGGACTTCTAGTCAGAGCAACATCGATATGGACTAGATGATGCGTCGAATTCTATTCGACGTAAATGTTAACATAGCCCAATATTGCCTCCCTTGATCTGGTCCTGACACCCTATGTTGAGTGTGACATTCTATGACATCTAATGACCAGATTACCCTCACTATACAATGGGTAATTTAAACCTAGTAGATTAAATCACTTTCCTATAATTTGTTAAGTTAAATCACAGGGTTTTCCCAACACTATTCATAACAAGATTTTTAGAAAAGAGTCTATACATTGTCTTGTAGTGAATGTGGGCAAGTCTCTTGTGCCATTGAACACAAAGTGACTCACTTTCATTAGCTACAAGGCACACAGGATATAGGGAATTATAGCAAATAAAATCTAAACAATATACATTCCCACTCCTAGTGCTTGAGAGAATGGTCTCTAAGTCATTTGACTTTTTGATCAAGCACTTGTCATTGTGGAATTCAATGGCATAGCCTAGGTCACATAGTTGACTTATGCTTACAAGGTTGTGTTGCAACCCTTCAACATAAGCTATACTTGTGATTGAGACTATGCCATTGTATATTGTACCATATCCTTTGGTGACTGCCTTTTCAGATCCACCAAATGTAACTTTAGGTTCATTATTCATAGCTGTGTAGTCATGTAGAAGACTTTTGGTACCGATCATATGCCTTGAGCACCCACTGTCCAAGTACCATATTTGCCCAATGCTGGTACTTGAACTAACCTACAAGAGGGAATTTAATTACACTTAGGAGCCCAATTAATTTTGGGTCCTAGGTTCTTGTTAGCATGAAAAGATGATGTCACACCTGCTGCAACCTTTGCAGAAATCCTCTTCTCTGCACTTGGAACATTGGGATTGTGCCAACAATCTATGGCAAAGTGTCCTACCTTACCACAGTACCAACATTTGTGAATGTTGTATCTCCTCTTCTGAACATTTCCTGAGGTGGAATGAGCATTAACATGCTTGTGCTCAGGAGGGGAGACATCATCATTCTTCTTGTTCCTTTCAGCAATGTTCTAGCTGAAGGTAAATCTGTGGACAGTCTTGGCAGCCTTTGTATTAATGACATCAACTTGCCTTGACTTAGAAGCTAGGCAAGATTTGATGGCATCAGACAGTGAGCTGTCAGGTCTGTCTATAGGTTTGATAGCAGTCATGTTCTTTGCTGGAATGAACTTGGAATTACTTGCTTCCTTACTATTGAATGATAGGGCTGATGTACCAAAAACAAATGGTCCAGGTTAGGCCTTTTGAATTTCTTCATGGGGAGCCTTCATCGCACTCATCCCCATGCCTTTTCTTCTACTATGGGAGGGAGTGTTTTCCTTCCTATAAGAGCTCCCATTCTTCCAGTGACCATACATGCTGTCATGGTCATACCTGTTAGAAGGATGTAACACCTTTTGAAAGGTGGTATAAGGCTTAGCCTTAGCCTTGATCTTTTCTCCACTCCCTTCTCCCACTTCCATTTTATTGAACCCTAGTCCTCTTCTATTTGTTTGAGAAGAAAAGGTGTCAATAATTGGAAGCACTGATCTGGGCTTGGAGAATTGAGTCACTAGGATGTTTTCTGTGAGAAGCTTCTCCTCGAGGTCCTTGATGACCTTATTCTTATGAGATATGGTGCTCAATTGAACAATTGTTATTCACTTGAGTTGGCTTACTTCTCTGCACATCTGAGCCACCAAGGTAGGTGACTCAGTGCACTCTTTCTCAGCCAACTTAAGGGAAGCAATTTCTTGAGCTTGCTTCTTGGCTAGCTTCTTGCTCTTTTTTAGAGCATCCAAGAGAGCACCATACCTTTCAATCAATTGATTGACATCTTCCTCAGATTCTGAGTCACTTCCACCAATAGATGAAGGTGCTTCAGATTCTGGGCTTGTCTCATATTCAGAAGAAGAAATGCAATGGATTAGTACCTGCTCATTGTCTGAATTGTTTTGACTGTCCTCATCTTCTGTTAGAGCCATCAACCCATGGTCTTCTTAGATGTCTTCATCCTCCTATATGTCACTATCTGAGTGTAATAGAGGGGCCTTGATTTCAATCCTTGCAGCAGGAAAGTCTTCATCCTCTTATGCAGCAAACATCCCAATGTAGGCTTTCTCCTCTTCATCTGAATCTGAGGTTGAGGACTTAGATTCACTCCAGCTCTTCCCCTTCTTTGCTAGGAAGGATTTTACACCTTTCCTTTCCTTTTGGTGATGATGTTTCTTATCAACTTTCTCCTTTCTCTTGACTGGGCATTCAGCAATGACATGTTCAGGCTTGCTGCAGCAGTAACATAGAACATTAGATGAAATTTGTTTGGCATGTTTAGGGTCATACCTGTCACCCTTGGAGTGCTGACTTTCAGATCTGATGTGGTCCTTCCTGGGATGTGAAGAGGAGGAAGATTTGTTATTCCATTGCTTCCTCCTCATCAGCTTTTTGAAGTGCCTAGGGAAGGAAGCAAACTCCTCATCAGAAGAGCTGCTTTCAGATGGGCCGGTCTCAGAATTTTATGGCCTTGGAGGAGTAGGAATCCTTGCCTTGCTCTTCTTGGATCCCTCAGCCTTGAGGGCCACGGTGCTTTCCCTTGCATGAGGCCTGGATGATGTGTCCTCCTCCTTCCTTGCAGACTGCTGCATCTCATAAGAGAGCAGCTTCCCAAACAATGTATGGGTGGGAGTTTCACCCAGCTTAGCCACTTCCCTAATGGCACATATATTTGTGTCCCAGTCTCTAGTTAGAGATCTTAGGAACTTTTCATTTAACTCATAGTCACTGAATACTCTTTCATAGGTCCTCAGTTCATTAACTATCCTGAAGAACCTTTCAAAGCAGATAGATATGCTTTCCTGGCTTAGCAACCTGAAAGCTTCATATTCTTGATTGAGGACAGATTTCCTATCATCCCTCACTTCAACAGTAACTTCCATATACACCACAAGTGTGTCCCACATCTCCTTGGATGTTGTGCAGTGCACTAATTTCTGGAAGGTGGAATCATCAATTGCATTCACTGTAATATTCTGGGCTCTTTTATCTATTGTGAATAGTGCAAGTTCATCCTTGGTCAAGTCAGCAAAAGGCTTGGCCACTCTCCTAGTTGGATCTATGGTGGAGGATGTTTGAAAAGTGAAAGGACCCTATTTTACAGTAATGTAGATCCTAGGGTCTGAGGCTTCCATGAACAATCATACCCTTTGCTTCCATATGCCAAAATTTTCTTTGTTGCATATGAGCAACTTCATAGATCCCATCTCCTTCTGCAAATCCAGTGGAATCCATTGGATTCAGATATGACTACTCCATTGTAGGATCTGGTCAGAAAATTATGTCCTTTTTGACCAACCTCGCTTTGATACCACTAGATAGTTTATAGGTAGTAGTCTAGATCACCTAGAGGGGGGGGGGTGAATAGGTCACTTTCTTTTTTTGATTATTTAACATAGCTGATTTTGTTGAGTATAAAGATTAATAGCAATCACACAGAAAGCACACAAACATATATTGAGGTTCCTCAAGAAAGGGTGTCTTGAGTAGTCCTCTTTCGGCCTTCACCCTTCTAACAATGAGTTAGATAGGGCCAACACCTCCAACTCAGCTTCAAGATCTTACAACTCAGATTCCTCATAATCTCTCAAGTTTTCTTCAAACCTTACCTCAGGCTCAACAACCCTACAAACTCAGAGTTCTCCAACTACTACAACTCAGAAATCTCATGATTTCCTACCTTAAACATATCATGAAGTCCTACCTCAGATCTTCAAAGAAACTACACTCAAGCTAGGAGTACAGCTCTACACTCAGGCTAATCAGCCGTACAGCTCAGGCACAAGGGCCTTACAGATAAATATATTGTGAATGATACAACAAAATACTGTATAAAGATAACCTTCAGATTTTGTCTTCTATTGTGCTGAAACAGGACTGTGAAGCAGCAGCTACAGGTCTTATTTCTCCTTGATCTTTGATGTGTCCACATTATATACATGTTTTAGGACTCATTTGGGCTTATTATCATGCATAGGTACTGCATATTAGGTTGATTATCGATCATATTGGTCTAGTTGTTCATTTGCGTAGATAGTACCTTCCATAGCCTAGTTCTGTGTGTTATCTTGATTGGTTCCCTTTTATTCTTTTTAGGACAGATTTTATGCCGCTGGGGAGCTTTGTTTCTATACCCCAGCGGGTATGTTTGAGTTTGTTGTAGGTGCAATGATCATGTGAACGCTCGGAATGGTTTGGGGGCAAATTTTAGCCTAAAAAGCCACTGATCGTGCATTTTCCTTCGTGCACGATCAGGCGCACGACTACTGGCCGTGCATTAATTCCCCTTACCAGACAGAGCGGTTCGCACTATCAGACGCACGACCACTGGTCATGCGCCACTGCCCGTGCGTTAATTCCCTATCTTTCCCTCTACTGCAGGTTGGCCGCGCACGATCATAAGCATTCCTTCGCACACGACCACTGGTCGTGCGGCCCTGATCGTGCGCTGTATTTTCTCTGCTCCGTATTTAAAGACCGGCTCCATAATTTTAGGGCATTCAGCATAGTCTTGGGCGTGAATTCTTCCTCAAGCCCCGTCGTTTTCCCTCTCCAAGCTCCATCCATCCATCCACTTCCTTGGGAAAGCTTCTTCCATCGATCCTAAGCTCCATCAAGGGTTCCGGAAGCATTCCCCGCCATCTACAGCAAGTATTTCAAGGTGTTGCATCTCCATTAGGCGAAGTGGAAGAGACCCATCTCTGAGAAGAAGACGGATGACGGTTGGAGGTAGTGACAACCTCTGAACCTCGGAAGCAACCTAGGACTGAGCTCGGAGGAGGCCTGGCGACCGCCTTTTCCGGCCAAGATCTACGGCGAGGCTTCTCATCTCGTGGTTTCCTCTACCCTCTCTCTTTTTGGAAATGTAATCTTAACTGTTGTATTAAACTAGTTTAATCTCTATTTGTCTATGAATAGGAGCTTATTCTTGTTTTAATCTTCACTTGATGCTTTGTTGTGATGCGCTCCGCCCCCACTCCACTTCCATACACATGTTCTAGCTAGCCATCTACCAATTTCTAGTGGTGATGTTGGCGAAGAGGTGAATACGACCATCACAAAACCCCTCACTGTGGCCATTTCACCCGCATACCGAAGCGCGGCATCGCGTCCGCTGCATTCACCCCCACTTTCCGAAGAGGTGTGTACGACCCTCAATCGTCACAGTTACTTTCCGTCCACGCGCTTTCCGAAGCACGGCATCGCGGCCGTTGCATCCGTCCTGCCTTGCGAAGCGGAGTTTTGACCCGCATCTCATTTCTGTGTAGTAATTTAGGAAACCAAAATCAAAGCCCCTATTTTTCCTTTAATTTAATCTTGTAATTATTTTCTCAAACCGAAGAGTCATACTAACCACGTGCATTCCTTGAGAGACAATATTCGGGGATGTACTCCCAACTTTATTACTTGTGCGACCGGTGCACTTGCCGAACACGCATCAAGTTTTTGGCGTCGTAGCCGGGGAATGCAGGCGTAGTTTGATTTTGGTGTTTGAGTTAATAGTTTCAGGAGTTATTGTTTTTGTTTGTTTATTTCTATTATTTTTGGGTTGTGTGTATGCATGAGCGATTTCATGTTCTTTACTGCCTCTATCACATAATGATGAGGATACAACCTATTTGGAGGAGAAATTCTTCAAATTTGCTCAAATTATAATTCAAGGCCTTGAAACGCGGCAAGAGTATTTTGATAGATTGACTATGCAGGTTGAGACTTTGGTGTCTCTTGCCTCGGCCGTGTTGCAAGAACCTCCTCATGATGTGATAGTTGTACAATCAGAACCTGTAGGGAGTGAAATCAGGATCACTCCCTCGACTAATGATTATTTATGTTCTTCATCTACTTTGTTTCTTGACCCTCTTTCATTGGTTACAATTCAACAGGAAGATTTAGTGTTGGTCATCCAGGTAGAATCTGATCATCTCTCACGGGAGGATGTCACTTGTGACATTTCTTCCTCCTGCTTTGCTCCTACGGATGTTGAGTATACTCTCGCTCCATCTCTTCTTGTTATTTCTAACATCGTTTCATTTGTGCCCCCGCAGAATTTGGAATATGCTGACCCCTTTTTGGGTAGTCGGATGAGGCATTCCTGGTCAGATACGCATGTTGCAGTGGCAGACGATATAGCTTTGTCCACTCCAGCGTCACTGCATGTGCTTTCCCTAAAGGACTGGCTGCAGGGGGGAAAGCGATTTTTCTTTGAAGAAATACTCTTGGAAGAGAGAAAGAAAGCAAAAAAAGAGGAGACATGGGGATGGAGGCTAAACCTCTTACTTCGTTGCCATCAGTTGTGGGTCTCCGGACCTTTTTCTTCTATCTGCAGTTACTATTTTAAATCAACGTATAGTTGATTTCTTTGGATGGTTGTGTAATAATACTACGTAGACTAGGATGACCCCCTCTCTTTAATTTTGCGTGAATAATTCTATAATCTGCTAATACAGGTATTTGGTCCACCTTAAGGACGTTAAACAAAAGGGCTCTTGGGAGACAACCCATTGGGGACCGCTTGGTTCCGCTTTTTCGTTCTTGTTTATTTTCTTTATTACATTTTTGTTGTGCCTGGAGAATTCTTTAATCGCAGGTCCGTATTTCTTGGAGCATGGCGGAACAACCGCATTCAGGACAAAATGCCAATTCTTCCGGTATGCTCACTTCTGAGCATGGGGTACACTCTCCCTTTTCTCCTTAGTTTAATGTTTAAAGAATCATATTTTAGATTATGCTTTCATGTAAGTCTGGGGGAGAGTGAGAACCATGCACGTGCACGCACGCACGCATTCCGGTAGTGTTATTATTCTAGCATTCAGTTTATTTCAGTATATCAATTTTTAGGTGGCACCCACACACCACACCCACTATGCACGCACTTACTTGCGAGTGCTACCGTGCCATGTTTCTTTTTGGAATGGAGCCGGGAAGTCAATTGTGTTAGCTAGGAATTGTGAATTGGAGTACGATGTTGACTCCAGTAGTGCTCTAATCGAATACTCATGTTTTGCATAGAATTTTGTGTAGAAGTTATTTCTATTTTCATACGTTGTAGCTTTATTCTTATCTAATCTAGTAATTCGAGTTTTACTTTACTCAAAGCATGAACCTGTGTCGATCTATCGGTAGTGTAGGTGAGTTGGTATCGAACGCTAGATTCGTATTTCTCGAGTCGGGAGAAAGAGTTATCTTTCTCGGTGGCTAAGAACTCGCCCCTAGCGACTCTCGAAACATAGGCACCGGGTAGTTCTAACGCATTAGCATGATGTAGGCCATTCTTTGGACCGTTTGAGCTTTGAGCCAAAACCAGAAATTCACCCTTGCTAACCAATGTGTGCCTATCCCACCTTTTCTATTTAGCTACACCGCTCTCGCTTAAGCCAAGATTACCAAACCTGTATGCGCACACGTTTCGAGCTTTATAGTATAACTGATTATTGTGCTGTGCTGTTATGTATGGATACATATTTGGATTGCTTAAGTTGAAAAAAAAAGAGAAGAAAAAAAACTGATAAATTATTTGTGAGCTAAAAATTGAAAAGATCAGCGCTCCAAAAGAAAAAATTCTGAGCTTTATATTCTAATTCAGAAATTCTGAATTGTTTGATAAGAATTACTTTATATTGGGTGTTGGCGATGAACACATCAGCTTTATTGGTTGTCGGGGTTTACAAGTTGTATTGCTCAAATGCGTTAGGTGCATTAGCCTCCGAGTTTATCATTGTATATCCTACCGCAACCTAAGCCACATATTTACACGAAAGACCTATTGACTTGTGTGTAGTTTTACCTAATGTTGTGGAGAGAGTGCGAAAGTGCGAGCTTATGGCTCCCGACACCGATGGATTTCGGTGGAGTTAGTTCCGTATCCCGTATTTTTCAAAATACTCATCTTAGCGCTTCCCTACATTCTCCCTACACGTGACTGGCAGATCACACTTGGTTCAGCTTTTGAGTAAATGAATCTCTTATTTCCTATTTTAGATATTTGTAAATTACTTTGCATAGTAGAAATTTCATCTACAAGAATTTTAAGAACATGATTATTTGATTTCGCATACTACTCACTAGCCACAATCACCTTTCTAACCTTTGTTTTTCCCGTCCGCCGAGAGTAGTTTGCTCGGGACGCGCAAACAGGTAAGTCTGGGGGTGTGATGAGTCTCCATTATATACATGTTTTAGGACTCATTTGGGCTTATTATCATGAATAGGTACTGCATATTAGAGTGATTATCGATCATATTGGTCTAGTTGTTCATTTGCATAGATAGCACCTTCCATAGCCTAGTTCTGTGTGTTATCTTGGATGGTTCCCTTTTATTCTTTTTAGTGCATAATTTATGCCGCTGGGGAGCTTTGTTTCTATACCCCCAGCGGGTATGTTTGATTTTGCTGCAGGTGCAATGATCATGTGAACGCTCGGAAAGGTTTGGGGCGAATTTTAGCCTAAAAGCCACTGATCGTGCGTTTTCCATCACACACGATCAGGCGCACGACTACTAACCATGCGTTAATTCCCCTTACCAGACAAAGCGGTTCGCACGATCAGGCGCACGACCACTGGTCGTGCGCCACTGCCCGTGCATTAATTCCCTATCTTTCCCTCTGCTGCAGGTTGGCCGCGCACGATCATAAGCATTCTTTCGCGCACGGCCACTGGTCGTGCGCTGTATTTTCTCTGCTCCATATTTAAAGACCGGCTCCGCGATTTTAGGGCTTTCAGCACAGTCTTGGGCGTGAATTCTTCCGCAAGCTCCGCCGTTTTCCCTCTCCAAGATCCATCCATCCATCCCCTTCCATGGGAAAGCTTCTCCCATCGATCCTAAGCTCAATCAAGGGTTCCGGAAGCATTCCCCGCCATCTACATCAAGTTTTTCAAGGTGTTGCATCTCCATCAGACTAAGTGGAAGAGACCCAGCTCTGAGAAGAAGACGGATGACGGTTGGAGGTAATGACAACCTCTGAACCCCGGAAGCAACCATGGACTGAGCTCGGAGGAGGCGTGACGACCCCCATTCCGGCCAAGATCTACGGTGAGGCTTCTCATCTCGTGGTTTCCTCTACCCTCTCTCTTTTTGGAAATGTAATCTTAACTGTTGTATTAAACTGGTTTAATCTCTATTTGTCTATGCATAGGAGCTTATTCTTGTTTTAATCTTCACTTGATGCTTTGTTGTGATGCGCTCCGCCACCACTCCACTTCGATACAAACGTTCTAGCTAGCCATCTAGCAATTTCTAGTGGTCATGTTGGCGAAGAGGTGAACACGACCCTCACAAAACCCCGCAATGTGGCCATTTCACCCGCATACCGAAGCGCGACATCGCGGCTGCTGCATTCACCCCCACTTTGCGAAGAGGTGTGTGCGACCCTCAATCGTCACAATTACTTTCCATCCACGCGCTTTCCGAAGCATGACATCGTCGCCGTTTCATCCATCCTGCCTTGTGAAGCAGAGTTTTGACCCGCATCTCATTTCTGTGTAGTAATTTAGGAAACCAAAATCAAAGCCCCTATTTTTCCTTTAATTTACTCTTGTAATTATTTTCTCAAATCGAAGAGTCAAACTAACCACACTCATTCCTTGAGAGACGATATTCAGGGATCTACTCCCAACTTTATTACTTGTGCGACCGGTGCACTTGCCGAACACGCATCAATCTTCTCCTTCACCAAAGTTGAAGATCTACTTTTTCTTCTTGAATGATTCAGGAAGAATAAACTTATCTCCATGCAGAGTTGAGCTTTAGCTTGAAAGAATGCCCTTTCAGGAGGTTTGATGAAGACCAGTCTTATAGCACACAATACAGCTCTTCCAATGGAGCATGCCTTTTATTTTTGACCTAACATCTTCTTTTATACTTCCTCCTTACTTTCAACGGCTATTAGGAGCCCCTGACACAGCATGGACACCTGACAAAAGTGTATCTTTATTTTCTGCCACTTGCACCAAAAACAGATCGCGCCACTTCTTTATTCATATTTGAATCTGTTTCGGCGGTTGGGCTGAGACAGCCTTCAGACTCAGCGGCAACAACTATCTCTGTCTCAGTGGTTCAACTGAGACAGACAGTCATCTCAGCGGATTTCCTCTATCTGCATCTCAGCAGATCCTGACTCCTTCTCATCGACACCTAGGCTTGTCTCAGTAGTTCAGCTGAGACTGAGAGGTCATCTCAGCGGTTTTGGCATTTAGACCTCTGAACATATTCCACTTCTTGGAATAACCTAACCCTGCTTTAACATGATACAAAATAGGGTTTAACAAATACAATATGTACTTATCATTGAGTGTGATGCCTCGTCAAATTAAGGGAACATTGAGGGCAATATTCCCAACAAAACCTATACTTGTTTCGACGCGGTACACTTGTCGTTGTCATTTGCGGATATAGTATCAGCTTCATCAGCTCATGAAGACTTATCAGGAGGAGTTAGTAGTGCTTGGGGAAATCCTTGTCATCAAGATTGATAGTATATAATTTTAATAATTTGTAGCACTATCAAGTTTATCATTTTAATTTTCTTTCTTTTAGACAAGGTTCCCGAATCAAACGAAATCTACCCACATAGATAGATAGACTTTAACTCGTATACACAACCCATTTACCATTATAATTTTGCCCACTGTTTTATGCCAATATTGCTAAGAGGAGTATCGTGATATTGATTTATCAAGTCATGCCTAAAGTGTTAGTCACAATATCACGAGTTATAGAAAGTACGCATTTGGATTTCTACTTGAGTGCATTATCAAAGGATGTGCGGATGTGTAATATCATTATCTAGCTTAAATCCTCACAAATACCTAGAGGCAAATTAAACATACATTTCTACTCTATTAGTAGTCAGTAATAGCCTACCTTTAGATTAGGACATATCATGACGAAAACATACAATGTATACAAATATTAGAAATCCTAAATCAAACATTGTATGTAATCATGAGGTTTCAATTTCATGTCATGTATGCCCCTTTAGCATGAGCATTTTTAGTTATTTTTTTTCTAAAAATAAACATACATCAACAAACATAAATAAAGAACACAAAGGAAAACATATTTTTGTGGTTTTGGGGTTTTCAAATTTTTATGAATTGTTTGAAGAAAAAAACTAGAATGAAACTAAACATAAACAGAAGTACATGATGAAATTAACAAAGTAAAATCAGAAGAGCAATTGGATCATTCATGAAGAACAACTACCACCGACGGTAAGATTAACGCCAGGCGGTAAGTAACAGACCATGATTTCTTGGGAAAAAACAGTCCAGATTTTGTAGGATTTCGCTTCGAAATAATGTTCAAGATTAAGACATCACAGATATGAATACACCCTGGACCCAAACTAAATGACTGATGGGCATGAGGAGCTGCAAATATGTTGTTGGTTGGGGTGCTAGTACCATATGCATACACTAAAGCCCTATCTAATCTAACACTCTTTCCCCCCAGTGCCTCGCTAAGCCCCACTAGAACCCTCCCCGGTTAAGGACAAGTCATGGTTTATAGATTAGCATCTCTAGTGCACACACCCCTACGCCCTCGCTATGGCGAGACAGATCTAAGACATCTATACTCAGAGACACATGTTGTAACACCCCTCTCCTGGAAAAACAAGACACAGCCGAGAGGAGTCCTATGCCCAAGAAAGCCACCTTGCGGACGTGCCAGCGCACGTGCTAGCACCCTCCACAAGACGCCTATCCTGTGAAATTTTCCGTAGATCTAAGAGTGAGCAGGAATTGTACAATAAAAGTTATAGCCAATCAACCAGAAACACATGAAGCAAACATAATCTTTATTGATCAAGCAAAATTCTTCATTACAGGGCGAGGTATACATGGCGAGGCATGATTTCGCCAGTACACAAAAACAGAAGAGAAAAACAAGCTGAAAAGATAACCAGCGGTCTGCCAACTAAGTCCGCCTGACCACTTGACCTGACAGTCCGCTCGGCTAGAGAACAAGACCGCCCGAACTGCCTTCCTGCGACTTGAATGACACCAACTGAGAACCACGCGAACTCCCAAACTCCACTGATCCACCCGAACTCCAGCAACCCACACTGCAAGCCGCGAGACCACCCGAACACCTTCAGAAGAGGAGGTGACCGCTGCTACACGCATAATCCGCAGAAGCTGCACAAGACAAGTTTGATCAGCTAACCTGCCGGTCACAAAAAAGAGACCACAAGAACAGGACACGAGCTCAGCTTACACATGGTGTGATGTGTTTGCTGCAATAGTGGCTCCTATTTATAGGAGTGAGACCTGATCCAGTCACCACCCTTGATCGCGCGACCAGACCGGTCAACCCGCGGGATCAGAAAAAGATCCTTCTGCTCCGTGAGCTCGCCGACTTCAACAGAAGACACGTGATCATGACAACTTGCCCGATCATTATGCTCACCACCTGTGTTCGCCACCCGACCTCCTCCAGAGACCGCGAACACACCAGGCCGACTAGGACAATAGCCTACCAAGCCGACCAAACACCTGTGACCGCATATACCAGCAGATCGCCGAAGGACCAGCTATGCGAACACAAATCGGAGACCGTGCGACTAAGAAGACCTTAGTCCGCGCACACCACAAAGAAACTTGACAGCCACCAGACTGGGCTGCCCCCACCACGCGGTCACAAGCGCCAGACCGCGCGGCCTCACCTCGGTACCCTTGGACAGAAGAACGACGGTCACGCCGAATAGCCCGCGGCTAGAACAGAGAGGTCAGTCCGCCAGAGGAGACCGCAAGACCATGCGGTCAGAACAGACCGCGGTCTCCCCCCAGACCGCCAACTCCACAAACTTCCACTTCAACATTTTCAACACTCCCCCTTGAAGTGGGAAGTTGAAAATAGTCCAAGTAAGCTCCTTAGCCGAGTGAACGACCCCTTCGCCAGCGTCTTTGTGAATATGTCAGCAATGTTTTCCTGACTCCGAACATGCTCGACCGAAAGAGACCCCTCCAGCACCTTCTCACGAATGAAGTGATGCTCGATCTCGATATGCTTGGTCCTCGCATGACAAACTGGATTAGTAACCAGTTTGAGAGCACTCTCATTGTCGCCGCGGAGCAGAGTCGGACCTCGAACCTCCTTATGGACGTCTCCCACCAACCTCCTAAGCCAGATGGCTTCTTGAGCTGCCAAGGCCGAAGCCTTCTATTCCGCTTCCGTGGTTGAGACAGACACGGAATCCTGCTTCTTGCTGCACCATGATATAGCCGTGGGGCCCGCCATGAAGACATATCCAGACGTCGACTTCCGATCATCCGAATCTCCCCCGTAATCAGCATCCATGTACCCATGCACCTCAAAGCCCGCATCCCTCTTATAAAAGAGACACATATCCGAAGTCGCCTTGACATACTTCAATATATTCTTGGCCGCTAGTAGATGAGGCATCCGTCGTTCCGCCATATAACGGCTCACCCTACCAACTGCATACACAATATCCGACCTGGTAATCGTTAGATAGAACAAGCTCCCTACCAGAGCCCGGAACACCAGCGGATCTTCCAGAATCCTCTCCTCATCCTTGCGAAGTTTCATGGCCTTCTCCAGAGGTGTGGAAATGCACTTCCCTTCCTTCATGCCGAACTGCTCCATGATTTGCTCTGCATATCTAGCCTGGGACACCAACACTCCACTTCCCTTCCTCTGCACTTCGAGTCCAAGGAAATGGTGAAGCTCACCTAAGTCCTTCATCTTGAACCTGATGGATAGCTCGGCCCGAAGCTTTGTTACCTCCTCCTTTGAATTCCCCGTCACGATCATATCGTCGACGTAAAGCAGCACGATGACTTGAAGCTCCCCACTCTTCTTGACGAACAAGCTTGAGTCTGAGTCTGAAGCACCAAACCCTGAGAATAGGAGATATTCTGCTATCTATCCATACCACTCCCTCGGCGCTTGCTTCAACCCATACAAGGTCTTCTTCAACTTGCAGACATAGTCAGGAAAATCTTCAGACACAAAGCCTGGCGGCTGGACCATGAAGATGTCCTTATCAATCTCGCCGTACAAGAACGCATTCTTTACGTCGAGCTGCCAAATCTCCCACCCCCAATATGCCGCCAAGGCAATCACAACCCGAACTGAAGTCATTTTTGCCACTGGGCTGAATGTATCTTCATGGTCTTCACTATATTGCTGCAAGAATCCCCGAGCCACAAGGCGAGCCTTGTATCGCTCGATACTGCCGTCAGCCTTCTTCTTGAGCTTATAGACACATTTGCATGTCACAAGGGTGATCCCTTGGGCCTGAGCACCAGAGACTAAGTCTCATTCTTCTCAAGAGCATTCATCTCTTTCTGCATAGCTGAATCCCACTGTTCCATGCCTTTGGCCTTCTCGAAGCTCAACGGCTCCCTCTCATCCAAGGGACCAGCAAAGAAATACGAGACAAAGCTCACCATGTTTCCTCCTGTATAGCGATCAGGGGAAATGATTGTTTTCTTCGATCTCCACAATGCCTTCCCCTGACTCACAATATCTTCAGCTGCTTCTTCCCTAGCTCCCCTTCCAGACGTACTCGGAGCATCGCTCCCCCTTTCTTCCTAATACAGAAGCCTCTGCCTTAGAACTAGATATTAATGGACCACCTGGTGACACAGGCAGCTCCACCTGAAGATTTTCCATAGCTTTCTCTGCCTCCTCCACCCTTCTTTCTGGTAGCTCAACACCAGAGCTTCCCTTGTAGGACGTCACCTCGTCGAACACGATGTCGCGAGATAGAACAAGTCTCCACGTCTCCGGGTCCATACACTTCCAGTCCTTCTTCTGATCATCATAAACCACAAAGACTAGCTTCCTTGCTTTCGCATCTAGCTTCGTCCGAAGCGCATCTGGAACGTGCACATAGCAGGTGGAACCAAACACCCGAAGTTGCGCCACGCTTGGCTTTTCCTTGAACATCATCTCATGCGTTGTCAACATGTTGATGGGACTGAGAGGCATCCTATTGATGATGTAGGCAGCACAAGACATTCCCTCTGCCCAGAAGGACTTTGGGATACTCTTGGCATGCAGCCAACACTTGCAGGTCTCCGTCAGATGACAGATCTTCCTCTCTGCAATTCCGTTTTGTTGTGGAGTATGCGCACAAGTAAGCTCCCTCCGGATGTCTGCCTTCCTGCAAAAAGTAGATAACACACCAGAGGTGAACTCCCCTCCGTTGTCAGTCCTCAACTTCTTAACCCGCAGGCCAAGACAACTCTCCACAAGCTCCTTGAACTCCACGAACTTGGCAAATGCCTCCGCCTTCTCCTTCAAGAAATATACCCAGACATATCTGGTGTAGTCATCGATCAACACCAGCATATATCTGCTGCCTCCGAGGCTTAGGGTAGCAGTCGGTCCCATCAAGTCACCGTGGATGCACTCTAATGCCACACTACTCCTTGTCTGCGACTTGTCAAACGGTAGTCGATGAGACTTGCCGAAATAACATCCTGTGCAAATATGACCATCTCGGTAGGAGGATAGAATAGGCAGGCCCTTGACAAGTCCTTTCACCGCCATAGCTTCAGCTTTCCATTCCTATATGCCCCAACCTCTCGTGCCATATCACGGCACTATCATTCGTCCTCATCTTGTCGACATAAGAACTTGTCGATAGAACGAACAAGTCTTTTGCCCTTCTCCCCACATGAACGACCTCCTCTTTCACCGTTTCAACATTTCGAAGAAACCTCACTTCTGTTGGGCCAAACAGAACGTGATACCCAGCATCAACATCGTTGGTCATGGAGAAGAGATTTTTCCTCATTCCTGGCACATGATAGACACTCTTCAAAGTTAGCGGCCCCCTATCACTGCCCAAGGAAACAACCCCCACCTTCTCGACAGCATGCACGGTATTATCAGCAGTAATAATGGCATCATTACCTGAGTACGACTGAGCTGATGAAAGCTTCGACTCGTCCCCGGTGAGCTGATGACCACACCCCGAGTCCACGATCCAGTCCTCCTTATAGTTGATAGGAGTCGCAGCTCCTTCAGAAGCCGAGAAGGCTCCTCCCCATCCTCCATCATTCTGTCTGGCCTCAGCTTCCTCCTTTCCTGCAGCAGCATGCCCTGGCTGAAGATTCACCAGGCAATCCTTCCTGATGTGACCAAGCTTCCCGCACCTGAAGAACTTGGTACCTTCTCCCTTCTTCTTCCCTCCATACTTAGGACCATAGCCCCTCTCCTGCTGTCCAGAAGTTGAAGACCCATTGCCTCCTCCAGCGGTCTTCTTCTTCTTATCCCACTTCTTCTTCTTCCCCGTGAAGAGAACCTCGCCTTCTCCTCAGACACACCCCCCCCGCCATCTACCTTGCCAGACTCTCCTGTGACGCAAGCAGATTTTCCATCTCCAGCAGAGATGGCTGATTTGCCCAACCCTGCACCAACGTTACAAAGGCCACATACTCCTTCCGCAATCTACGGATGATGTGCCTCTTCAGCTTTGCCTCAGAAATTGGATCATCAGGATCCAGTACTGAAATCTAAGCGCACAGGTTCTTCATTTTCAAGAAGAACGTAGAGATAGAAAGATCACCTAGAGCCGATCTAGCCAGCTCATTTTTCCAGGAACTGTAGCCTCGCTATATTCTTCTTGTTAAACAGCCCATCTAGGGCTCTCCAGATCTCTGCAGCTGATCCACACCCCAAGATGTGATTGAACAAATCAGGTGATATTGCCCTTTTCAGGGCGAACTCTGCTTTGGCATTAATCCACCTCAAGTTCCTCACCTCATGATCGTTATCCCCAATCAGGATAACTTCCTCCATGCTCTCTCCTCCAACCACCTCCCAGAGGTCCTCACCCAGAAGATAACTCTGCATACATGACTTCCACTTCTTAAAGTTAGTCGATGTCAGCATCTCAATTCCTAGACCCCTTGCTTCCATGGATCTACCACTGGTTCCTCCTTCACAAAGGCGATGACAACTTTTAGTTATTCACTCCTCTATCCACTCCAACCTGGCTCTGATACCATGTGAAATTTTCTGTAGATCTAGGAGTGAGCAGGAATTGTACAACTAAAATTTATAGCCAATCAACCAGAAACACATGAAGCAAACACAATCTTTAGTGATCAAGCAAAATTCTTCATTACAGTGCGAGGTATACATGGCAAGACATGATTTCGCCAGTACACAAAAACAGAAGAGAAAAACAAGCTGAAAAGATAACCAGCGGTCTGCCAACTGAGACCGCCTGACCGCTCGACCTGACAGTCCGCTCGGCTAGAGAACAAGACCGCTCGAACTGCCTGCCTGCGACTTGAACAACACCAACTGAGAACCACGCGAACTCCCGAACTCCACTGATCCTCCCGAACTCCAGCAACCCACACTACAAGCCGCGAGACTGCCCGAACACCTTCAGAAGAGGAGGTGACCACTGCTACCCGCACAATCCGCAGAAGCTGCACAATATAAGTTCGATCAGCTAACCGGTCGGTCACAAAAAAGAGACCGCAAGAACAGGACGCGAACTCAGCTTACACTTGGTGTGATGTGTTTGCTGCAACAGTGGCTCCTATTTATATGCGTGAGACCTGATCCAGTCACCAACCTATGAGATTGGGTCACCACCCTTATTCACGCGACAAGACCAGTCAACTCGCGCGATCAACAAAAGATCCTCCTGCTCTGTGAGCTCGCCAACTTCAACAGAAGCCGCGCAATCATGACAACTCGCCCGGTCATGACGCTCACCACCTGTGTTCGCCACCCGACCTCCTCCAAAGACCGCGAACACACCAGGTGGACTAGGAAAACAACCTACCAAGCCGACCAAACACCTGTGACCGCATATACCAGCAGATTGCTGAAGGACCAGCTATGCAAACAGAAACCAGAGACCGCGTGACTAAGAAGACCTTAGTTCGTGTGCACCACAAAGAAAGTGGACATCCACTAGACTGGGCTGCACCCACCACGCGCTCACAAGCACCAGACCGTGCGGCCTCACCTCGGTACCCTTGGACAGAAGAATGACGGTCACGCCGAATAGCCCGCGGCTAGACAAGAGAGGTCAGACCGCCAGAGGAGACCGCAAGATTGTGCGGTCAGACAAGACCGTGCGGTCTCCCCCCAGACCGCCAACACCACAAACTTCCACTTCAACATTTTTAACATATCCTGCCATCTATTATCACATATCATCATGCCAACCCATCAATAATAGAAAAACAATAGAAGTCATTTATTGACAACTAAGTAATAATGTCCATATTAAACATCAGAGTACAACTTTGCCCTAAGGCTAAGTATCAACAACCAGCTCACATTTTCCACTGATGGTAGCCAAGGTATCGTAGTCACCAGCCCTGTCGCCCTGGCCTGGATGTCCTCCTGTGTCGTATGTTGTTGCTCTACCTAAGTGTGCTCCTAAAAATGGGGGTGTAACAACCATTAGTCATAAATACTAAGTGGCTTCACATCCTCTCCCCTGGTGACTCTTAGGCACCAGGCGGAAGGAAAGAGGAGAACGCTGCAATATAAACTATAAGTACAATAGAACAAGTGGCAGTAATGAGGGTATAATCTTAGCAATTCTATATCAATAGTAGAAATAAGCTACTATACACAAGAGTACATTTATGCTAGCAATTACTATGATAGTGTAGTAAGAAACAATTCTATTCTAACATTGTGACGATTAGCAATGTATAGAATGCAGTGTAACAGTACAGAAGTAAGTAGTGTATTTGCAATTTCAAAATGTATCTTAACTTATATGAATGCCCATACAAACTTATAAGTTAAGGTTTCCAATTTGGAACCCATCATATAAAAGAGCTCATACTAATTTATATGATGTACCTGATGCGGTGCAATGCTAAGATCATGAAATGATGAATGCAATGCAATGATTATAATATGAGGACTCACCCATGCATATTTGCTATGTCGACATAGACCTATACTTCCCACTTTTTGAGGGTAGCTAACCTCTTAGGCGCCCCCCGTCGTGGCCAGACGGTGGCAGTGGAATGTGCTCCTCCACTAGAAGGCGGGTATGAACACTACCAGACCTAGCCCTATGTACGCCTCGACGCTAAGAACACACAACGGAGACCCTACGTACTGCTCACATCATGCACAGTCTTCATAACACGGAAGGGGTCTTGGGTAGTGAACACCAAGAACACAGCCCAACCGGTCCAGAGTCTAGCTGTCGGCTTTTGTCGGTGTCACGACTAGCAAGCCCGTAGACCGGCCACAAGTAATCCTCCATCCATGATCATTACACCACCATGTGTAAACCATTCGCATTCATATAATTTGCATGCATAATCGGTGCTATCAAGCACCCAAGGACTCACCAAAGGAGTCTTCTTACCTTTCACATCATACCAGTTCAACCGATGCTAATTAGCATCCAAGGCCCCCAACAACCGGGACCTTAACATTTCTCCATACGATATAACCATATCTTATAATCCACACTAAGCCATCAATGCTACCCATACCGAGTTATCATGACTCTTTGCATTAGCGTGTGTATAATATGGAAATTAATTTATAAGATCTTGCAGGACTACTTGTGCGTCTAACGTCACATTTCCAAAATCCTTGTCTAGATTAGCACCTTAATATCTCATTTCAGCATAATAATTTATAGTGGCACATTTAATTGTGGATCCATTCCAAAACCAATTCCACTGAAACTTCTACCACAAGTCATTATTAATGTTGGAATCATTACCACCAAATTTCGACCTCATTGTATTATGAAATACGTAGTTACGGTGCTCTACATTTATATGACCATTATATACAATGCTAAACATTTAGACCTCACACATAATCAATGTTATTTACCTTCACCTTCAACCACACATGCCCTTTTTACGATTCCACATATAACTAACAATGGAAGGTTTATTTAAGGAGACATCTCAACAGAACTAAATCTGAAATTATTATCACAGGTGTTGGGAAAAACCCCATTTTAATTTAACTTATCAAATTATTTAAAAGTGATTTTATCTACTAGGATTGAATTACCCATTGTATTGTGAGCGTAACATGGTCATTATATGTCTTAGGATGTCACACTCAACATAGGGTGTCAGGACAAAATCAAGGGAAGCAAAATTGGGCTAAGTTAACATTTGCGTCGAATAGAATTAGACACAACATCGAGTCCATATTGATGCTGCTCTGACTAAAAGTCCAGGTGGATCAACCCTTCTGTCGAAGTAACTCAAGTCGACGTAACGTCGAATAGATGTCGACGTAGAGGTCAGTGAATTGTCGGAGTAACTGAAGAAGTTGACGCAGCTTCTACTTTAACTCGACGCAGAAGATGTTATCTGTCGAAGCCATCTAAAGTCGACGTGACGTTGACTTCATCTCGATGCAGAAGATGAAGCTCAGAGCCAGGCAGATCGACATGATGTACTCATTGATAAGATATCAATGCAATGTAGACTAGCAGAGTTCAGTTGGAGCACAGATGAAATCGAAGAAGCTCCTAGAAGAACTCGAAGCTACGTCGATAAGAGAAGAAATGAATTCAACGCTACGTCGAATACAGTCTGAAAAGATAATCTTTTTAGATGTCTCTCTGATCCATCTTTCATGGCCCACATCCTTCAAGACGGTTCCCCAACAGCTTAATAATTGCCTGAAATAGAAAGGAGCATTATAGAAGGACACAAAAGGTTTCTTGGAACCATATTCCTTGTAGGTGGTCGGGACGAGAATTAAAGAGGAAAGAAAGAGAAAGTGATAAGAAGATTACCTTATCAAGGTATATCAGAAAGGGAAACATATTCAAATTTGAAAAAGGGAGAATGAAAAAACAAGAGAAGATAGAGGCAGACAAGGCATTAATCACAATCAGCCGTCTGCTTCATTTTTCAAGGGCTTCCTTTTCTTCTCCATCTCTCACAGGAACCCTAAAAAAAGAACAGGAAAGAAAATAGAAATACAATTGTTCTTCATCTAAGAGAACAGTAGATATGATAGCTGCTTCTCATCCCATCATATAGCAGCAGGATCTGAATCAGCAGAAGTCAAGAAGAATCTGACAATCTAAGTCTCTGCGGTTCATCTTCATAAAAAGCAAAGACTAATCAAGAGCAGATTTTGTGGGACTTCACATTGGTTATTCTTCAATCAGCCATCAAAAGAATTCTGAGAACAGAATTCATACAAGATTCTTTCTTCTCCTTCACTTTCTACTTCCTGTAAAAGAGTTTTATTAATCCCTCTTCAAAGGATTCAGTGGTTCAAGATCTCCTTACCAAATGATCTGGTGGTTCATGATTTCCTTATCAAAAGATCAGTGGTTCTAAGAGTCTCCTAATCAAAATTCTTAGGAACAGGTGGTGCATTCCTACTAGGTGGTAGAAGAGGGGAGTACCCAGGGTTTGGGGAACCTCTATAAAATTCATTGTGTCTGTGCTGTAATTTTCTGTGCTGTCCCAGTATTTTATTCTGCACTTTATTTCTTACATTCTTTGTTCTACCTGGATTGTTAAGCATAACTCTTTAGAGTAATTTGTTGTTAATCATAGTTAGGATAGAAATATTCTAAAACTCTATTGACCCCCCACCCCCTCTAGAGGAATCTTTGAGGCACACTGTGCACTTTCAATTGGTATCAGAGTGAGGTTGATCAATAAAAGGCTAACACCTTGATCAAAAAGACCTCCCACTCTTATTTCCTTTTCTATAAATATATTTTATAAAGAAAATGAGCTCTAAGGATTATGCATCTACAAGACCTCCAGTGTGCAATCTGAATAAGTTTACACTCTAGAAGGCTAGAATAAAATTATATATGAACTCTATTGATGAAGAAATTTTCAATGTCATCCTCACAGATCCCCCAGCCCCAATAAAGAAAAATTCCACTGGGAAGGTCATACAAACCTCAGTTCCCAGAGCTGAATGGACTGAGGATGAGAAGAAGGCCATGAACATATTGGTCTCAACTATGTCTGATGACATATTTCAGAAAGTTGCTGACCGCAACTCTGCAAAAGAGATCTAGGAATCTCTCTCCAGACTGGTTGAAGGAAGTTCTGATGAGAGGAAAGAAAAAAAAGGCTCTTCTCATATCTCAATATTTGAATTTTAAGAAAAAGGTTGATGAAAGCATTACAGAAATGTATGACAGATCCAGCCTCATCATAAATGAGATGAGAGGGCTTGAAAAGGACATCTCTCTGGCAGAGATTAATGACAAGCTCCATGATAGTACATTATTTATTGTTATTTTTATATAATATTTTAGTAGTAATTAATTAGTTTTTATATAATTTTAGTTTAATATATGTCTAATTCACTTTGTTTTGTGTCTTCAAGTAATCTGGGGCTGTTAATAGCAATTTCAAGCTCATAAGAGTAATCAGGAGAATTTTTGGAGAATTTCAGCCGAAATCGCAAAGTACACGGCCTTGGTCACGGGCGTGACCAAGGGCGTGACTTTATGTCACGGCCGTGAACCAGCCCCGCGTATTCCAGTTGAAGAAGTTAGCCGCCACGTCAGATTAAAATTACACGCCCTCTGACACGGGCGTGACAAAGGGCGTGACCTCAATGTCACGGGCGTGACTTGCCCGAAATGCATTCATTTCAGCCAGCAATCAATTCCCGCCGTTTCTAGCTTACACGCCCTCGGTCACAGGCGTGACCGAGGCCGTGACTCTCTTGCAACCGCCAGATTAACTCCAGATCGCAGCGTTTCCCGCCGTTTCCAGACCCGTTCAAGACACGCCCTTGGTCACGGGCGTGACCGAGGCCGTGACCCGCCATGCAATTGATTTTTGGCGGTTTCTCTTCCCCAACGTTCCCGGGCTTTCAATACGTAGTTACACAGCTTACACGCCCTTGGTCACGGGCGTGACCAAGGGCGTGACTCACAAATTTTCTGCCTATAAAAGCCAGCTGCTGCCAAAGTGATGGGCATCCAGTCCATGCTTCGATTGGATCATTTCTAGTATAGTTTTCCTGCATTTTTAGTGTAACTTTATTTTATGTCTTGTCCTTTTATTTCCTATTTTAGATTTACTTTCCCAACAATTGTAATTCTTCTTTCTTAGTTATAAAGTGTTCTTTTTCTTTAATCATGAGTAGCTAATTTTGTAGCATTTGATCGGATGAATTCCTAAGCTTTTATATTTCATAATCTTTTATTCATTGTTTGGATTTTGAAAACTAAGATTTACCGTTGATTTGCAATTTTTGGTTTCATATTTCTAGGGTATGATAATCAAGTTTGATCCATATTTTAGTGTATCGAGAGATCCTTAAATACGGTAGATCGCTCATCGGTAGAAAGAATTGTTCGCACTCCTCGAGAGAGGGTGTCGCAAATCTTCCGGATTGGAGTCAAATCCAATAGTGGGGCTCACATCATAAAGCAAGCTTAGGGGTTTCGACTGGCCGAGGGGTCTTAATCGATCAACCTAAGGTTAGGTGGTAGTTCTCTCTCGAGAGGTTCTATCATATTTTGGGAACCTCCACGGTCAAGTTTGTCTAAATTGATTTCTTCCAAATTCTAGATTTATGAAATATTTTACTTAAGAAGGATTCCCGATCAAATGTTTTTCTTCTTTTAATTATTTACAAAACTCTATTTTACTTTCGATAAAATAATATTAATTTGCGTGAGTAGAAGTAATCAACAGACCCGTGGAATACGACACTTGATATTTATTTGTTTTAAATATCCTATGCTATGACCGATAGGTGCTCTTGCCTATAGTTCGTAGAATTTGGAGAAATTTTATATCCTAAATTTTACCTATCACTCCACATGTGCTTCCCTAGCACATGGGACTCTAGAATCTGGGCTATCAGGTATTCTAGATGCCTCAGGGAGATTTGAACTGATGCTCTCTTAGGAAAGCTCAAGTCTTATGAGCTCCTACTCAAAAGCAGGGCTGAGTCAGAAGCCCAAGAAAGGTCACCTACTTCCAAGGAGAGGTCTATTACACTAAAAAGTGCAGAAGCAGAGTCCTCCACTACTGAAGAAGAAATGTTTAATCTCTTGGCTAGGAGATTAACGAATTGGGCAAGGACAGAAGATTCTAGAAGGAGAGAGAGAGAGAAGTTTAAGCAAGGTATGATAAAACTCCTAAACAGGAGATAATCTATTTTTCTTGCAGAAAACTAGGACACTTTTCTACTGAATGTCCTGAGGAAGACACGAACACGAAAAACAAGCAGAAGAAGGAGCACAGGAAGAAATCCTTCATGAGAAAGGATAAGAAAGTAGAAAGAGGTCTCTTAGCTGAGACCTGGAGTGATTAAGATTCAAAATCAAGCTCCTCCTCATTTGATGATGGTGAAGATAGTGGACCAGAAGAAGCCTACCTAATGGCTTTGGAAGATTCCACTAATGGTTTTGAGGTAAGCATCTTTGAAGATTTTGACGTTTCTTCAAAAGATTTTAAAAGATGTTTTAAAGAATTCTGCCAAGACTATATTGACAATCAAAAGGAACTTGAAATAATCAAGTCTGAAATAAAGGCTATTAGTTTAGATCCTTTATCCTCAGTTAACAATAATCTGAAATGTGAATTGTTTAAGAAAGAAGAAGAAATAAATTTCTTAGATAAGGAAAATTCAGGCCTAAGAAAAGAACTCTCAAAAGCAAAGGTCTTTGAAGACTCCCTCAATGGAAGGAGTCAAAAGATCAAAGAGATCTCACAAAATCTCTCTAAAAGATTTGATCATCTTAATGAAGAATCACAATCACTCTCAAGCAAACTCGTTTGTGACATACCAAGTACATCTGTTAGATCTAGGCTTGATAATTTATTAGAATCATGTGGAGAACATGATAAAAATTACCCTAATAAAATCACCACATTTAATAGGGTAAACACTAGTGATGAATCAGGAATCCTAGGTAAACTGCCCTTAGAAAAATTAGATCTTCCTGTGGAAAATGAATGTGCTACATGCAGAAGTTATAAAAATGAAATACAAGAGATGGATGAAACTTTTGATGAGTATAGAAATAATTACCAAGCCCATATTGATTCTGTCATTTCCACTCTTAAAAATAGCACAAATGGCTACAATAAAGCCAGACATGATTTAATGGTCAAGAATGATAAATTAATGTCAGAAATCCACTTGCTTAAGAAAGTTATAAATTCAAATTCACAAGCCATGAATGATATGAATCATAAGTCGAATAGAATTCGACGCAATCTTTGGGATACATCGAATGCATCTCGACGGACTCCAGCATGTGCATCGATATCATCTCGAAGCAGCTATGTGGGTGTGTCAAATCTCTCTCAACACAACCGATACCATACTTTGAATGATTATTGACGGGACTATGCAGGTACGTCGAATCTCACTCGACGCAACTCTAAAACTGCATCGATATCTTCTCGACGCATAATTTCTGCACAGAATCTCAAAACATCAAAACCTTATGTTGTTCTTATGCTTAGATGTTCCTGCTGTTCTAAATTAGGACATATTGCCAAGTATTGCTGGCATAATAATGCAACACTTCTTCCCCTAAGGGGGAACAATAGAAGATCATCTCATTCTTTCATGTCTTCATATGATGATAGAAGGAAGAGACCCCATCATGAAAGGGTCTGTATTAATGTTTAATTTACATGTGCAGAGGGAAGGCTGTTCAACCACAAACCAGCAGTGGTATCTGGACAGTGGATGCTCCATGTATATTACTGGAGCAAGAGAGTTGCTGTAAAATTTCAAGGCCAAGGAAGGCCCCAAGGTAATCCTTGGGAACTCCCACTTTGGTCAAACCAAAGGATATGGTTTGATCAGGATAGGAGAAATATCCTTTGCTAAAGTAGCTTATATTGAAGGACTTCAATATAATCTGATCAGCATTAGTCAGTTGTGTGATGGTGAATATAAAGTTGTATTCACCAAGTCCTTGTGTCATATAGTTAGTTCTAAGACTGATCAAACAGTTTTGACTGTTCTCAGAAAAGTTAAGGTGTTTGTGGTAGACTTTGAGTACACAAAGTCTAAGATCTGCTTGTTTAACTCCCAGCTAAAAAATAGTGAGTTGTGGCACAGGAGACTTAGTCATCTTAACCTTAAGACCATATCCAAACTTTCCAAACTGAACATAGTCAGGGGTTTACCAAATGGTAAATTGAATAAAGACCATCCATGTAGAGCCTGCCAACTAGGGAAGCAGATCAAAGCTTCATTCAAACCAATTGGTAAGAATGATTCTCCTAGAATCCTTTTCCTGATACACATGGACCTGTTTGGTCCCATCTCCACTCAAAGCTTAGCACGAAAGTCCTACACCTTAGTCATTGTTGATGATTTTTCTAGGTTCTGCTGGGTGTTCTTTCTAAAAGCTAAGTCAGACACCTTCAAGATCCTCTCAAGATTCATTAGACAGATTCAATCTGAACTCAATACATAGGTTGCTGTGATCAGAAGTGATCATGGCACTGAGTTTGAGAATCAGTTAATGTGTAGATTCTGTGAGGATGAAGGCATCAGACAAAGCTTTTCAGCTCCTAGAACCCCCCAACAAAATGGGGTGGCTGAAAGGAGAAATAGAACCCTAATTGAATTAGGAAGAACATTGTTAGCTGAATCTAACTTGCCAAAGTCCTTCTGGGCTAAGGCAGTAAATACTGCAAATTATGTTCTGAATAGAAGTATCATCCACAAGACTAAGTTGAAAACTACCTTTGAGTTGCTGAAGGGAAAGGCACTCCTAGTCACCTACTTTAAAATCTTTGGGTGTACTTGCTTTATCCTTAACAATGGGAAAAACCATCTTGCCAAATTTGACAAGAAGGCTGATGATGGAATATTCTTAGTATACTCTTCATCAAGGAAGGCCTATAGGTGCTTCAATAAAACCTCTCTCAAAATTGAGGAGTCAATGCATGTAGTTTTTGATAAAACTAACATGGTTTATAAGGGGAAGGAAACTTCCACCAGTTCTATCCTGTAGGAAGAAGATCAACTAGCAGAGCAGGTGGAAAGGATGAGAATAGTGGATCATCGAATTGTGTGACAGGAAAAGGGACAACAGGACATTGACACTGACTCAGGTGATGATTATGCAGCAGAAGAAGAGAAAACTGCAGCACCTGAGCTACCAGTGATAGACATCATTCAAGTGAATGAGGATGAAGCTCCTACTGTCTCTAAGAAGGTGGTAGCTCAGGAAGAAGACTGTCATCTAGATTATCCCATAAGATCTAGGATGACTCACAAGGATCATCCTCCAACTCAAGTAATAGGAGATTTGACAGCAGGAGTAAAGACCAGGATACAACTAACTTGTGAGACAATACTGCAATGTTTTCTGTCACAATATGAACCCAAGAAATTTGAAGAAGCAGACAATGACCCTCACTGGATATCTACTATGCAAGAGGAATTGACTCAGTTTGAAAGGAACAAGGTCTGGACTTTGGTAGAGAGACCAAAGAATTACCCAGTGATTGGAACAAAGTTGGTGTTCAAGAACAAAATGGACTCAACTGAGATCATAATCAGAAACAAGGCTAGACTTGTGGCCCAAGGGTATAGGCAAGAGGAAGGCATTGATTTCAACCAGACATTTGCCCCAGTAGCCAGACTGGAGGCAATCAGAATGTTCTTAGCATATGCTTCCCACATAAAGATAAAGGTGAAAATGAGTTTAGTTCTTAATATCCTTTTATTTATTAAAGCCTTTTTAATTTTATTTCAAAATAGTGATATATATATATATGTGTAGCAGAGTGATTTATGTAATTACAATATTTATCACAGATTATCACAGGACATTAATAAAAAAAAATAAGACAGGCAAACCAGAAGACACAAGAAATATAGTAGTTCCCCAATCAACCTGGTTACATCTACTCTTCTACCACACTTAGTAGGAATCCACTACAGGTTGTTGATCAGGTGCCCTGCACCCAAGGGGTTTCTGATCAGGTGTCCACACATCAAGAGAGCTTTTGATCAGGTGCTCTAACCCAACTACAGGTTTTTGATAAGGTGCCCTGCCACCAATGGCTTTAACTTTTGAAGGGAGTTATAACCCTTTATACAGGTAAAAAGGAAAACAGAAAATGTATATTGTTATTCTATTTGCTGAGAAGACTCTTGATGATCCAGGTGGGTTGTGAGATTGGATCTTTGAAGATGATGTTGAAGAGGTCCCCCTGTCTGATTGGAATTGATGACAGTTTGTTGAGGCTTCTTCTTCTAATTGTAAATACTCCTTTTTCTTCTTCTGCAGTTTGATCTTGAGCAAATGATATTGATTAGTGTCTCATGATGAATATGTTCTGCAAAGAAGAGTTAGCAAAAAGAAGATAGATAAAATATATTGTACTTTATAAAGAACTCTGCTGATGTGTTCTTTTTGCTTCTCTGATTTTCTCTTCCTGGTTCTTCCTATTCTCTTCTACTCTAGTTCTACTTCTCTGCTCTTCTCTTTTTGTATATATTCTGGAGAAGACTTCTGGGCTGATTTTTAATTCTTGCCCGACAAGGAAGGAGATAATATCCCTTCCATTTCCTAGATTCCTCGAGAAGGTAAATTGCCGTCTTTGGTTTTCTGCAATGGCTATAACATTTAATGCCTGCAATGGCTATAATACTAAATGATACAGAAGGGGAGCAATATATAATTTAATCAAAGTATTGCTTAATCAGATATAAGAATATTAGTCGAACTGAGAAAGGAGAAATATAATTGTTGATGATAAATTCATCGAGCTCAGCTTTAATTTCGTTGATCTGATCATTGAATTCGTCGTTCTGAGCTTCTGCTAAATATTCATCGAACGCAGACTTGAGTTTGTCGAATGTAGCTTTTTGTCGACCGCTGAGATGAGGTCTGTTCGTCGACCGCTTGATACAATATGTTCGTCGACCACTGAGATGGCTGGAATTCGTCGAGTGCAGAATGAACATCTTTCGTCGACCGTAGAGCGTCGTTCGTCGAACGCAGATAGCCGTTCGTCGAACCCAGAGAACATGTCTAATTTTCTCTTGTCTCTTGTCCTAATGGAATTTCATCGATCACAGAATATTTATAAATAAGGTTCACAACTCAAATCCAAAACTAAGGTTCCAAAAATCTCCCCCTATTTGAGTTGGTATCCTAAGCCAAATTAAGTTTGGGTTCTAACAATCTCCCCCTATTTGGTTTAGGATACTAAGAATAAAAAGTCTTGAATAACTTAAGGCTTAAGGGTCAGAGATTATTTCTGAGAATATAAGGTTTGTTTAGAAATAGAAGAATTTATTTGTTCTTTTTGAAAATATTTAATCATAAATTATATTGTTTTCTTCTTCGTTTAAATTCTAAATTTCTTCTTTTAAAACCAAGCAATTTTTGATTTCCTAGATTTTGATTTAAATAGGATTTTAATTATATGAATTGCTACAACTGTTATTTGATTCTAAGGAGTTTTTTTTTAAATCAGAAAAACATTGTCTGATACCTTCCTTCTATAGAATCCCCTTAATCAGAAGAGACTCACACTTAGTGCTCTGATCATTTCTGATCTATGCAATCTGAGTAGAATGCTCAACATGGTTTTGGAGAAAATCTGTAAGAATGTGAAGTTATCTGACTTTGTTTTTAAGATAGAAAAAAATTCCAATGAATCATATAACTGCTTATTTAATTATAAAAGTTAAGAAAAAATTGTCTTATAATTAGATATATTGGCCTTTTTATCTCATTAAAATATAAATTTGTAAAATTTCTTTGATTTTGTTGAACATACACAGTTTCCTTTTTAAAAGATTGTTCAAAATTTTCAGCATTAATTAATTTATTTTTCAAAGAAATAATTTTCTTTTCTGATACTTTCAAATCTTCTTTAAGTTTATTATTTTCAGGAGTTAAAATGTTTATTTCTATTAACTCTTTTATAATTTCCTTCTCAGATTTTATTATATTTGTATATAGAATTTTAAAATTTGATTTGTAATTTTCAGAGGTAGAGTTGGGATTTGAAGATACCTCATTTACCTTTTCTGCCTCTGAGATGTAGTTTGAGCCATATATGACCAACATGCAGAATCTTCTTGCCTTTTGTTCTTCCTCCTCTTCTTCTTCACTTAGACTTGAAAATGGTTCTGCATCATAAATACAGTTAGTGGAAGAAGTGATTAAAAAAATCTTCTTGTGCCATTAGATTTTAGAAAAACTTTAAGAACTAAATGATCTTTGTGATTCAGGTGTTAGCCTGTATATAAAATCAACTACCCTCTTCATCTTTTTGAAGAACAGCAACTAGAGAAGATGATTACAACTAGAATCAAACTACCAGTGGCTGAATTAAGAAATGGGCTTATACAGTCAAGGCAGAGGATAATACTCTATCAGGAACAATATCAGGAAACCAGGTTATTCCAACCCCAGTAATATTATCTGAAGTTTTTGACTTAGTAAATGGAGATGATGATTTGGAAATCACATCTGATGAGTTTAATGCTGCATTGGTTAAGATGGGTTATTCTAGTGGAAACCCTAACCACCTTTTAAAGAAAAACTTATCTGTGGAGTATAAGTTTTTGGCTGATGTAGTAGGCAAGGTTTTGCTAGGGAAAACATCTGCCCATGACTACATTACAAGGCACCAATTTCTGGTGATGGTGGCCTTGGTAGAGAAAAAGAAAATGAATTGGGGAATGATCCTTTTTGAATCAATCAGGAAGAAGATAAGTAAGGCAAATGTTGGTTATGGTAGAATTCTGGGAATCTATCTTGAGGAAAGGCATCCAGACCTTTTGGTCTCTCCAAAGGTTTTTATCAATGCCAGTAAAAGGATGACCTCAGCCTTGTTTGGAAGATGGGAAAGGATTATCCCTAAAAGGACTCCTAGAGCAGAACCATCAGAAATAGCTTCAGAAGGCACAAGGACTGTACAAGTCACTCCCCTAACCCTTCCAGAAGTTTCTCCTGTTGTTTCTCCTCCTCTCCCTTCTCCACATACTATTTCTTCTAAAGAAATTCCTCCTCCCAACTCTACCATTATACCTTCCTCCTCATTGCCATCTTCTCATATTCTTCAGACTCACCCATCTGAAGAACCTTCATCTTTCAATGATATTCCTTCTACCATCAACATTGATTCTCATTCACCAACCCTTCCCCAATCACCCATTACCCAAGATATCTCTCTTCCTCAATCTCCTACAAAAATTATCCATCAAGATATCTCTCCACCTCACTCACCTATTCATCCACCTCAATCATCATTTCAACCTCAATCACCTATCAACCCTCATTGCCCTATCCACTCTCATCCACCTATAGCTCAAGCTACCAACATCTCTTTCCCATACCCCATCCCATCCTCTTCTAACTCCAATCCAGATCTTGTATATGTTGATTTTAAATCTATTTCTGATTAGATCTATCATCACATTGCCCCAAGGCTAAATGACCTCCTGGATGCAAAACTTGCTCCAGTTCTTCAAGCTCTTGCTGATCTCTCTGCAAAACTAGCTTCCTTCTCTTCACCCTCCCATTCTGTCCCTTCTTCAAGGGGCCTAGCTTTAGGATTTCCTGAAACTAGGCAGGGGGAGTTGTGTGATGAAGAAGCTCCAGATCTCACAGCTTTCAGTGCAGAAGCAGTTTTGTTTGAAGAAATTGCAGTTCAGGCAGATACAGTGATGACAGATGCAGTTCTTCCAGCAGTAGAAGAAATAAAGAATATTTCTATTAATCCCTCTATAGATATTATTTATTTGCTTTCCCAGTTCAATACAGTTTTTAGAGTTTTTCCATAATATCAAGGCTATTCAAAGGCAATTATTCCTTATACTGCCCCTATTGATAAGGCCATTTTGAAAGAAATTATCAAGAGTTTTGAAATTCAAGTTCAATTTATTGAAGAAAGTTCAGCTTTTCCAGTCCCAGTTCATGTCGAAGGTCCAGCTCCTCCTGCTCCAGTAAATGCTGAGAAAGATACTTCTAAATTCCTGAAACTTATTGATGATATTTATGATAATCCTCCATCATCTGATGACAGTGATGATGATGACAATGATTCTGATGATTATGATGATAGATCATCTAAGAAAAGAAAAGTTAAGCTCAAGTTAAAGGCTGCTCCTAAGCCTCCCAATCCCAACAATGACATTCCCTATTATATTTTGCATAACATTACTCTCACCAAGGACTCTCCTGCTTGGATGAGGATCTTAAGGAATAAAGCAAATAGAAGGAAGAAGATGAAGAAGACTGGTTACTACTCTGACAAGCCTGTCAAGTATAACCATCCTCCTCCTCCTCCTCCTCCAACAGCAGGTGCAGCTGGCTCAGCAAAATTCTCTTCCTCCTCTCAAAGTTATTCCTCCCAGCAATCTGAGAGACCAGCTAGTTCTAATGGTTCTCAAAGTTCTAGGACTTCAAGAACTCCCTCAGGATCTTCAAGATTAGTATCTTCAGAATATAAATATCAGGTCTCTGATGGCTCAACTCACAAAAAAAAAAATCCTCAAGCAAATTCTTCAGTTCAAGACAGAGATGATGAGTATAGGCCTCCTTCTCCCAATCCAGAAGAGGAAAGGATAGCTCAGATGACCAGATTCAGTGACTCTGTTGCTGATGATCAAAACTATGATTGCAAATGACAACGACAAGTGTACCATGTCGAATATAGTATAGGCTTATATAAAAACCAAGGTCGTATAAAAATTTGGGTGTGTTGATTACTCTTACTCAAGACGATCTCTATTGTTCTATCAAAAAGTACTTTGATTTTGTTGCAACAAGAAAAGTAACTTAACTTGAAAATTATAACTATTGAAGAGAGGGAGGGCAAACTTTAGAGAAATGGATGAATAAAACAACAATAATTTTTATTAATTCAAAAGAGGAATTACAACTATTGAAAGGGAAATTACAAGTGCAAGAAAAAGTAAAACTAGATTACCCAAAACAGGAGAAATAATGCAGAAAATGGAGGCTTGGACTTCAAAAAAAGGTCCTTGAACATCTTGAGCAGGTCCCCATAAATAGCTAACATTTTGGTGTTACACGCCCATGGTCACGCCCGTGACCTGGGGCGTGTAAATGCATTTTTTGCTCCAAATGTCCAGAAAACCTGAAAATATAAAATAAACTTAAGTTAGCATATGAAATTAATATAGGAAAGATTTATACGATATAATTTATAAAAATAACATAATTTCATAATAAAATAGTAATAATACTATACTAAAAATGAGTAAATAAATTACTCATCAAACACCCCCATACTTGCTCATTGCTCGTCCCGAGCAAACCATTCTTCATAAGGTTAAGAAAAATTAATGCAAGGCAGAATTATGAAAACTAGAGAGTAAAATGCGAAGTATTATGCTGGCATGCGTAGATATTTTAGTAAAAAGATGTTCTTGACATAAATACTAATTTATGAAATACTTCAAAAATGCGTTATAATTATTTATACGAGTCGACGGTCAATCAAAAAGTTATGAAAAGGGAGAAAATAGTGTGATTGCTGAGATTTAAATTACTAGACATAGACGCTCGGGGTGGCCTCCAAAGAAATCCATCAAAGTCGACTCTATGGATCTTTTGGACTTAAATACGGTATATTTTAATCTTTTGCCATAGGCTTGCCCGTTTGCACCTTCTCCACTGCACTTCATACTAAATCAACTCTATGGATCTTTTGGACTTAAATACGATATATTTTAATGCTTGGGTTTAAGGGTGAGGTAAACAATGGTAAACATGAAGGCGCATTCCACTTAATCAAAAAGTATTGAGCTAAAAGAAAATGATGACTACCACAAAATAATGAAGCTTTACCCCCATACTCATATTTTTCTAAGGGGAAACACTCTCATTCTCTTTTATTTATATCACGAATCTTCATAATTGGGATCATTCCAAGTTTGCATGTGCATACCTAGGTCGCATATCATTATGAGATTATTGCCTTTTCTTTTGAATTGATACCCATATATTTTTTTCCATAGAATCGTACCCAAATATTTCTCTCTTTTTTTCTTCTATATTTTTTCAATTTTATCTCAAAATTTCAAGTGTTCATATGGGTTTTGGGCTTTTTAGCTTTGGTGTCGAAATGATGAGGGTGGTTAAAATAAAGGTGTAAGGCTCAAATTTGTGTGAACAATGGTAGTAAATCTAAGTTGGGTGCAAAGGCTCAAACTATCCAAAGAAAGGCCTAAATCATTTCCGTAAAGTTAATTTGTCTAAAGTGCACATGTTTCGAAAATAGCTTGGGGCAAGTTCTAGACATTGAGAATGGACACCCTTCTGTTTAAATTGAGTAATAGCTTTCTAACAATCTTCTACACACTCATCTAAACTACTTTTATATAAGACCGAATTCGATTTAAAAGTAAAATAAATTATTACTACACAAATTAATAAAACATAATTTTAGATCCATGCCAAGAATTTAATTTTACACCAACACTACTCAAAGACATGCATATGACTAGGAGCACTACATGAGTCAACAATTTTTCTCAAAAGTTTCAAAAACTATTCTAGCACAAAATTATTTTTAATCAATGTGAAAAACAGTCTACTTAGAACTTACAATTTAGCAAGTGGGGGTTTTGATGAATAAAAAGAACATTTCCTAATAGATTTTTTCTAGTTCTTGGACTTTCCAAGGTCAACCCGGTGAAGGGCTCACAGGGTACTAGAGGCTATGATGGGAATTCAAGCCCAAAGCTACCTTTCCAAGAAATTTAATTTCAAATTTTTTAATTTTTTTGGTATTTTTTTTTGTTTTCAAGTAAAACTACAAAGAAATCTATGCTACACCCCCATACTTAAAATTAAACATTGTAGCCAATGTTTAAAACTAAGTAAGAAAGATAAAACTAAAATAAATGACAATAAGGAAAAATCAAGATAAATTACTAAAGTGTAAAGAGGGCTTCCCTGGATGGTAGTCGGGGTTGCCGGTCAAACACCTGCAAAGTTAAATTAGAAAAACAAACAAGAAAAGAAAGAGAAAAAAAAAGAGAGGTTAACATTGGGTTGCCTCCCAAGAGTGCTTTGTTTATCGTCGCGTAGCTTGACTAAGTGGCGTTCTACACGTTTGTGAGGTTAAGCGTGTCAATTATGTCGGGCGCTGGGTTGCCGGAATGATATAATTTTAATCGATGTCCATAAACATTCAAAAGGCCTTGATCTGGGTATTCTATTAGCACGGTCCCATATGGCCAAACCTCTTTTACAACAAAAGGGCCGGACCATCGGGATTTTAATTTGCCCGAAAAAAGTTTTAATCTAGAATTAAATAAAAGGACTAAGTCTCCCGGTGAAAAAGATTTTGGAAATTTTATTTTTTTGTCATGGTAAAACTTAGTGCGCTCATTGTAAAATTTATTATTTTCATAGGCGTTTGCACGCCATTCGTCTAATTCATTAATTTGAAACTTTCGTTGATCGGAGGCTAAGTTTAAATCTAGATATAAAAATTTAAACGCCCAGAATGCGCGGTGCTCTAATTCCACTGGTAAATGACATGCTTTTCCATAGACTAGTCGGTACGGTATACATCCGATAGCGGTTTTGTACGTTGTCTGATAAGCCCATAGTGCGTCGTCCAATTTTAACAACCAATCCTTCCTATTAACGGACACGGTTTTTTCTAGAATTCTTTTTAATTCATGATTTACTACCTCAACTTGTCCATTCTCTTGTGGGTGATAGGCAGTAGAAATTTTATGTGTAACTCCATACTTTGCTAAAATTTTAGCAAGCTGGTTGTTACAAAAGTGTGTGCCCCGATCACTAATTAGTGCTCGGGGTGTGCCAAATCGTGAAAATAATTTTTTTTAAAAATGTACGACGACTCTCGCGTCGTTGGTGAGAAATGCTTGTGCTTCCGCCCACCTTGACACGTAATCGACCGCAACAAGAATATATTTATTATTGAAGGAGGAGGGTAAAGGACCTACAAAATCTATTCCCCATAAATAAAAAATTTCGCATTCTAAAAATATTTTTAGGGGCATTTCGTCACGGTTAGAAATATTACCTGACCGCTGGCAGCTATCGCATTTACTCATAATGGTGTGAGCATCTTTGAATAAGGTGGGCCAGTAGAAGCCCGCCTCTAGCACCTTCCTTGCGGTCCGGTTTGCTTGATAGTGACCACCGGTTGGTCCTTCGTGGCAGTGCCGCAAAATTTGGACGCCTTCTTCGCCCGAAATGCACCTTCTTACCACTTGGTCCGCGCAGACACGAAATAAAAAGGGGTCCTCCCAAAAATAAATTTTCAAGTCCGAAAAGAATTTCTTCTTTTGCTGACTTGAAAAATCTTCTGGTAGGACTCGGGCCACTAAATAGTTGGCCAAATCCGCGTACCAAGGGGTGGAAGAAGTTGTTACCTTTTCGATGGCGAGGAGGCGCTCTTCAGGGAATTTATCATCTATCTCGACCTCCACTAGTGCTCCTGCTGCCGGGTTCACCAGTCTTGAGAGGTGGTCGTCCGCCAAGTTCTTCGCTCCTTTCTTGTCTCGGATCTCCAAATCGAATTCTTGCAAGAGTAGGATCCATCTCAATAGTCGGGGTTTGGCATCCCCTTTATCTAGCAAGTACCGGAGTGCGGAGTGATCTGTAAAACAATAATTTTTGATAGCGTTATGTACGAACGAAATTTATCAAAAGCAAAAATGATCGCTAGAAGTTTTTTTCCGTCGTTGTATAATTTGCTTGGGCGGATGTAAGCATTTTGCTTGTGTAATAAATTGGGTGAAAGTATTTATTCACCCTTTGGCCCAAGACTGCACCTACAGCAAAATCGCTTGCAGCGCACCTGATTTCGAACGGAAGAGACCAATCTGGTGAAATTAAAATAGGTGATTTGATAAGTTCGTTTTTAATTTTATGAACACCTTAGAACATTCTTCATCAAAGATAAACGTGGTTTCTTTTTCTAAAAGAGGCATTAATGGTTTTGTAATTTTTGGTAAATCATTAATAAACCGTCTATAGAAACTCGCATGTCCTAAAAACTCCTAATAGATTTAATATTAGTAGGCGGAGGGAGTTTTTCTATAACGTCGATCTTGGCCCTATCGACCTCGATCCATTTACTAGAAACCTTATGTCCGAGGACTAATCCCTCACGGACCATAAAATGGCACTTCTCCCAGTTGAGTGCCAGATTCATGTCTTCGCAGCATTGAAGAACACGATCAAGATTTTTTAGACAATTTTTAAAGGAATCGCCATAGACTGAAAAATCGTCCATGAAAACTTCCACGACGTCCTCAACTAATTCATTAAAAATTGCCAGCATACATCTTTGAAATGTAGTTGGCGCATTGGAAAGCCCAAACGACATTCTTCAATATGTGAAGGTGCCGAACGAACAAGTGAAGGTGTTTTTCTCTTGGTCTTCGGGCTCAATTGGGATTTGGAAATATCCCGAAAGACCATCAAGAAAATAATAGTTCGAGTGACCGGATAAATGTTCTAAAATTTGGTCAATGAAGGACAACGAAAAATGATCCTTGCGGGTAGCATCATTTAATTTCCTATAATCGATGCATACCCGCCAACCCGTACCAGTACGAGTTGGGATTAACTCGTTATTTTCGTTTTCAACTACTGTGATTCCGCCCTTTTTAGGCACGACTTGCACCGGGCTAACCCAAGTGCTATCAAAAATTGGGTAAATAATCCCCGCGTCTAATAATTTTATAATTTCGGCCTTAACGACGTCCTTCATATTAGGATTTAAGCGTCGTTGAGGCCGAATAGTGCCGCGAGAATTATTTTCAAGATTTATTTTATGCATGCAGAATGAGGGATTTATACTCTTTATATCGGAAATTTGCCATGCAATTGTGTGACGGTGGATATTTAAAATTTTAATTAATTCGGAAATTTCCTAATCATTAAGCACAAAAGAAATAATTACGGGTAATTTTGAATTTTCTTCTAAAAATACATATTTTAGATGATCCGGTAGTTGTTTTAATTCTAGACTCGGTGGCTCTTCATAAGATGTTTTGATTTTAAAAATATTTAAATTTGTTTGTTCAAAATTTTCCTGCCGGGTCGTTTCTTCAAGACATAATAAAGTTTGTAACTCCGGATTTTCATAAAAAGGGGAATTTATTTCCGCAAAAGTTGATAAGTCTTCTTCAAAAATTGATTCTAAAATAAAACAAGAATCATCGTTAGTAATTGCATTTCTCATTGATTGATTAATATTGAAAATAACTTCCTCTTCTCCAACTCGTAGGAGAATGTTTCCCATATAATCAACTTGCTCATGAATGAAATTATTATTAAAATTATTAAAATTATTATTATTAGCCCAATTTGTGGCGGAGGAAGCAGTCATCTCCGCCACATAATGTTTTGTGAACATTTCTACTTGTTGCGCTAAGTTAGGGGTGGCCTCGACTTCAAAAAGTCCGGTCGGCTTATTAGGGCACGACCGTGGCGCATTCCACTGATAGGCATTCATGGCCATCTCCTCAAAATGCTCTTGAGCAACTTCGGTGGTTTTATTATTAAGAGTTCCCCCTGCGGCCGCATCAATCATCTGCCTCGTTTGGAGATTTAAACCATTGTCGAAAGTCTGAACTTGTTGCCGTACGGGAAGGGCATGGTGAGGACATCTCCGCAAAAATTCCTTAAAGCGCTCCCATGTGTCGTAGAGAGACTCCGATTCGATTTGCATGAACGAGAGAATGTCCGTATGTAATTTAGCGGACTTTGCCAGAGGAAAATATTTCGTTAAGAATTTCTCCGTCATCTCGGCCCACGTAGTGATGGAACCTCTAGGAAGAGATCCCAACCATTGCTTGGCCTTAGTACGCAAAGAAAAAGGAAATAAGCGTAAATGGATGGCATCATCGGTGACACCATTTATCTTAAATGTATCGCAAATTTCCAAAAAATTAAGTAAATGTAAATTAGGATCTTCATCCGATAAATCATCGAAAATGACGGTTTGTTGTACCATCTGAATGATGCTCATTTTAATTTCAAAATTATTATTCACCACAGCTGGCCGAATAATACTAGATTGTGTACCCTCCCAATTCGGTCTCGCATAATAGGATATGGTCCGTAGCGGGGCCTCATTATGGATGGGATCACCCATTATTTCCTCATTAGTTTCTCCGACCGATTCTTCACGAATTATAGGCAGATCACTAAATCGGAGACGCCGCCGCAATGTGCGCTCGATTTCCGGATCAAATCCAAATTCAAAATTAGCTTGAGAGTTGTGTCGGGTCGTAAACCAAGAAGAAAAGAAAAGAGAGAAAGAGGTGAGAGAGAAAAACAAAGCAAAAAATTAGATAAATATATTTATTATATATATATATATATATATATATATTTTTTTTTTTTGGTGATTTAAAATTAGTCCTGGACTTACCAAGATCTACCCGGTGAAGGGTTTGCAAGGTACTAGAGGCAATGATGGGAATTCAAGCCCAAAGTGTCCTTTCCAGGAATTTAGTTACACCTTGAATGATAAAAAAATAAGAGAAGAAAGGAAGCGATAAAACCAATATATATTCTCTTTCGAAATATCAACTCAGATCCCCGGCAACGGTGCCAAAAATATGATGATCAAAACTATGCTTGCAAATAACAACGACAAGTGTACCGTGTCAGATGTAGTATAGGCTTATATAAAAACCAAGGTCGTATACAAATACGGGCGTGTTGATTACTCTTACTCAAGACGATCTCTATTGTTCTATCAAAAAGTACTTTGATTTGGTTGCAACAAGAAAAGTAACTTAACTTGAAAATTATAACTATTGAAGAGAGGGAGGACAAACTTTAGAGAAATGGATGAATAAAACAACAATAATTTTTATTAATTCAAATGAGGAATTACAACTATTGAAAGGGAAATTACAAGTGCAAGAAAAAGTAAAACTAGATTACCCAAAACAGGAGAAATAATGAAGAAAATGGAGGCTTGGACTCCAAAAAAAGGTCCTTGAACATCTGGAGAAGGTCCCCTTAAATAGCTGACATTTTGGTGTTACACGCCCATGGTCACGCCCGTGACCTGGGGCGTGTAAATGCATTTTCTGCTCCAAATGTCCAGAAAATCTGAAAATATAAAATAAACATAAGTTAGCTTATGAAATTAACATAGGAAAGATTTATACGATATAATTTATAAAAATAACATAATTTCATAATAAAATTGTAATAATACTATACTAAAAATGAGTAAATAAATTACTCATCAGTTGCAGTAGCCAAGATTAATAAAGCAAAAGCTGAAGGCAAAGATTTCTCTCAATTTACATCTATGTCAGATTTCAGAAAGAAAGAATTTGAAAAATACAAATCCAGAAAAGTGTTCAATGCTGAAGAATACTTAGCAAAGCACCCAGAAGTAGTGGTTCCTCAAGCCAAATCTCAAACCATTCTGGGAGCTCAGGATCTGTGTTTGAGTAAGATTGAATCTGAAAACCCAAACAGACAAATCATCTTCAAGCCTCCCTCAACAAAGAAGTAAAAGGTTTTGATCTATTTGTTTTTGGTTGACATTTCTGCTTTATTGTAATATTGTCAAACTCAGAGAACTCCTTATTTTATCTGCTGAAATGGTTTTACATTCTGTTAGATATATTTTTGCTCTGTTGTTTTTCTATTGTTTATTATTTGAAATTTGTCAAATAGTATCCTAACCCAAATAGGGGGAGATTGTTAGAACCCAGTCTTAATTTAGCTTAGGATCCCAACTCAAATAGGGGGAGATTGTTAGAACACCTAGTCTTGATTTGGATTATGATCCCAACTCAAATATAGGGAGATTGTTGGAACCTTAGTTTTGATTTGAGTTAGGATCCATCCCTATGATCATAACACATCTTGTATAACTTGGATCAAATTCCCTTAAGTCAGAAGACTAAAAAAATAATATACAAAAGTAATATAAATATAATTCAATCGAATCAAAGAAAATAATATAAGAAAATAACATAAGCTCCTGCGTTTGAATATCAGTTGAAGGTGATTAATATAATCAACCTTGCTTTGATACCAATTGAAGGTGAGTTTAGTTCTTAATATCTTTTTAGGTTATTTCAAAATAGTGATATATATATAAGTGTATATTGAGTGAGTTATAAAAACTAAACACAAACAGATCACAGCACAGCAGCAAGAAAATAAAGCATAAGACAAGCAAACCATAAGACACAAGAAATATAGTAGTTCCCCAATCAACCTGGGTACATCTACTCTTCTACCCACTGGTAGGAATCTACTACAGGTTTTTGATAAGGTGCCCTTCCACCATATAAGCTTTTGATCAGGTAACTCAAAAACCAAATCACAGGTTTTTGCTAAGGTGCCCTGTCACCGAGAGTTAACTTTTGAAGTGAGATATAACCCTTTGTACAGGAAGGAATAAAGAAAACAAAACGTTAAAGTGTTCTTCTCTTTTCTAAGAAGACTCTAGAGATCCTGATGGGTTGTTGAGAATGGATCTTTGATGAAGATGTTGAAGAGCTCCCCCTGATTTGATTAGAGTTGATGTTCAGGTGGTGAATCTTCTTCTATTTGGGATGTAGTACTCCTTTCTTCTTCTGCAGTTTAGATCCCTGAGCAAATGATCTTGATAGGTGTCTCAAGATGAAGATGATCTGTATAGAAGATTTAGCAAAATAAACAAGATAGAATAATATGTTATTCTCTGTTTATGCTTGTGTCGTATATTATGTGTGCTATCACTCTTCTTTTCTTTCTCTTTTCTCTATCTCTATATAATCTTAAGAGCTTCTCTCTTATTTTGAATTCCTCTTTTTGGGAAAGGGAAAGAGATAAAGTCTCTTTAATTATCTTGACTCCTTGAGAAGATAAACTGCTGTCTTTTAGGCTTTTCTGCAACGGCTATAACATTTAGTGCTGCAACGGCTATAATGTTAAGGAAGCAATATATATAGCATATATAAATAGAATTGATAAAATATTGCTTTATTAAATTTGATAGCACATATAATTTTAGTCGAGCTGAGAAAGGAGAATTTATATAGCTGATAATATTTCGTCGAGCTCAGCTTCAAGTTCGTCGATCTGATCATTGAATTCGTCGTTCTGAGATTCTGTTGAAGATTCATCAAACGCAGACTTGAGATTGTCGAACGCAGCTTTTCGTCGACCGCTGAGACGGCTGTATTTCATCGACCGCTGAGATGGCTTTCGTCGAACGCAGCTTTGAACCATTTCGTCGAGCGCTGCTAGCTTTTCATCGATCGTAGTGAGGAGTTCGTCGAACGCAGAGAACTTATGTTATTTTCTTATATTACTTTCTCTGATTTGATCGCATTATATTTATATTACTTTCTTATATTATTTTCTTAGTCTTCTGACTTAAGGGAATTTGATCTAAGTTATGCAAAATGTGTTATGATCATAGGGATGTATCCTAACTCAAATCAAAACTATGGTTCTAACAATCTCCCCCTATTTGAGTTGGGATCCTAATCCAAATCAAGACTAGGTGTTCTAATAATCTCCCCCTATTTGGTTTAGGATACCTAAGCATAAAAAGGATATTGAATAACTTAAAGCATTAGGGTCAGAGATTATAAAAGAATTTATTATTCTTTTTGAAAATATTTAACCATAAATTATATTATTGTTTTCTTCTTCTTTTAAAATACATTTAAGCAATTCTGATTCCTAGATTTTGATTTAAATAGAATTTTAATGAAATGAATTGCTAGCTGTTAATGGATTCTAAGGAATTTTAAAATCAGAAAGACATTGCCTGATTCCTTCCTTCTATAGAATCCCCTTAATCAGAAGAGACTCTCACTCAGTGCTCTGATCATTTCTGATCTATGCAATCTGAGTAGAATGCTCAACATGATTTTGGAGAAAATATGTAAGAATGTGAAGTTATCTGACTTTGTTTTTTAAGATTGAAAATTCCAATGAATCATATAACTGCTTATATAATTGTAAAAGTTTAGATTAAAAAAATGCCTTATAATTAGATATATTGGCCTTTTTATCTCATTAAAATATAAATTTGAAAAACTAAACTGATTTCTAGATTTTGTTTTAACATAAAGAAATTCAGTAATTTCTACAGAGTCTTTTACTTCTTTTTCCTTAAAAGTTTGTTCAAATTTATTTTTTAAGGAAATATTTTGTTCTTCTGATAGTTTTAAATCTTCTTTAAGTTTGTTATATTCAGAAGTCAAATTATTTATTTTTGTTAACTCTGTTCTGAGAGATTTTATTTCTTTCTCAGGTTCTATTAAATCTGTATATGGCAATTTGAAAACTGGTTTGAATTGATTAGAGGTAAAATTAAAATTTGAAGTTACCTCAGTTACCTCATTTTCATTAGATTCAGATTCTGCATCTGAGTTGTGGTTTGAGTCATATATGGCCAACATGCAGAATCTTCTGGCCTTTTATTCTTCTTCTTCTTCTTCTTCTTCACTTGGAGTAGATTGTGGTTCTGCATCAAAAATACAGTCAGTGGACAAAGTGGAAGAAGACTCATTTACCATCCTTGCGAGGGAGTTCCAGATGCCCCTTGCTGAAGTGCAATCAGCCACTCTTTGAAGAATGTCTTTTGACATTGATTGAGCCAATATGTCCATGGCCTTTGCATTAGCACTTATCAACTTCTCTTGATCATCTGTTGAAGAAGTTGAAGATGGAGGTCCTGTCAAAATAGAAATGTAAATATCTTCATCTATGGCATTCATATATAATTTAATTCTAACTTGCCATAAAGAAAATCTATCCAAATTACAAATTGGTGGACTAGCGGTTAAAAAATCTTCTTGTGCCATTAGATTTTAGAAAAACCTTTAAAAAAAAATTTAATAACTAAATGATCTTTGTGATTCAGGTGTTAGCCTGTATATAAAATCAACTACCCTCTGATACCAATTGAAAGTGAGTTTAGTTCTTAATATCCTTTTCATTATTAAAGCCTTTTTAATCTTATTTCAAAATAGTGATATATATATATGTGTAGCAGAGTGATTTATGTAATTACAATATTTATCAAAGATTATCACAGCACATTAATAAAAAGAAATAAGACAGGCAAACCAGAAGACACAAGAAATATAGTAGTTCCCCAATCAACCTGGGTACATCTACTCTTCTACCATACTTGGTAGGAATCCACTACAGGTTGTTGATCAGATGGCCTGCCACCAAGGGGTTTTTGATCAGGTGTCCACACACCAAGGGAGCTTTTGATCAGGCGCTCTAACCCAACTACAGGTTTTTGATAAGGTGCCCTGCCACCAATGGCTTTAACTTTTGAAGGGAGTTATAACACTTTATATAGGTAAAAGGGAAAACAGAAAATGTATATTGTTATTCTCTTTGTTGAGAAGACTCTTGATGATCCAGATGGGTTATTGAGATTGGATCTTTGAAGATGATGTTGAAGAGCTCCCCCTGTCTGATTGGAATTGATGACAGTTTGTGGAAGCTTCTTCTTCTGATTGTAAATACTCCTTTTTCTTCTTCTGCAGTTTGATCCTGAGCAAATGATATTGATTGGTGTCTCAGGATGAATATGTTTTGCAAAGAATAGTTAGCAAAAAGAAGATAGAATAAATATATTGTTCTTTATAAAGAACTCTGCTGATGTGTTCTTCTTTTTGCTTCTCTGATTTTCTCTTCCTGGTTCTTCCTATTCTCTTCTACTCTAGTTCTACTTCTCTGCTCTTCTCTTTTAGTATATATTCTGGAGAAGACTTCTGGGCAGATTTTTAATTCTTGCCCGACAAGGAAGGAGATAATATCTCTTCCATTTCCTAAATTCCTCGAGAAGGTAAATTGTCGTCTTTGGTTTTCTGCAATGGCTATAACATTTAATGCCTGCAACGGCTATAATATTAAATGATACAGAAGGGAAGCAATATTTAATTTAATCAAAGTATTGCTTAATCAGATATAAGAATATTAGTCGAACTGAGAAAGGAGAAATATAATTGCTGATCATAAATTCGTCGAGCTCAGCTTCAAGTTCGTCGATCTGATCATTGAATTCGTCATTTTGAGCTTCTGCTGAATATTCATCGAATGCAGACTTGAGTTCGTCGAACGCAGTTTTTCATCGACCACTGAGACGAGGTCTGTTCGTCGACTGCTTGAGACAATCTGTTCGTCGACCACTGAGATGGCTGGATTTTGTCGAGCGCAGAATGAACATCTTTTTTTGACCGCAGAGCGCCATTCGTCGAACGTAGATAGCTATTCGTCGAACCCTGTCCTAATGGAATTTCATCGATCACAGAATATTTATAAATAAGAATCACGACTCAAATCCAAAACTAAGGTTCCAACAAATGGTATACTAGATGAATGTCAAGAGTGCTTTTCTCAATGGGAAATTACAAGAAGAGGTGTATGTGGAATAACCACCAGGTTTTATCAATCCAACTTTTCCCTCTTTTGTATATAGATTAGATAAAGCTCTATATAGTCTAAAGCATGCTCCAAGAGCTTGGTATGAGACCATATCCACTTTTCTCCTGGAACACAAATTTGAAATCGGAAAGGTGGATAAAACACTCTTCACAAGAGCACATAAGAATCAGCTACTACTAGTGCAAATATATGTAGATGATATTATATTTGGTTGCACAGATCAATCTCTATGCAAAAGGTTTGCTCACCTAATGCAGACAAGATTTGAGATGAGTAGCATGGGGGAGTTATCCTACTTTCTTGGTCTCCAGGTTAGACAAAATGTAGATGGCATTTTCATATCCCAATCCAAATATACCAGAGAACTCATCAAGAGATTTGGGATGGAAAATGCCTCTATCTTGAAAACCCCCGTGGCTACCAATGCTGTTTTGGATAGAGATGAAAAAGGTAAGTCCTTTGATCAAAAGACTTGTAGAGCATCCATTGGCTCTCTTCTCTACCTAACAGCTAGCAGACCTGATATAATGTTTGCTACTTGTATATGTGCAAGATTTCAGGTTGACCCAAAGGAATCCCACATGAGTTCTGTCAAAAGAATTTTAAGATATAAAAAGGGTACTCTGGAACATGGCTTATGGTACCCAGTTGAATCTGGATTTGAATTGGTAGGGTATTCAGATGCAGACTATGTTGGATGCAGGCTTGATAGAAAAAGCACTTCAGGAACATGTCAGTTCATGGGTGCTAGACTGATATCATGGTTTAGCAAGAAGCAAACCACAGTCTCCACTTCTACAGCTGAAGCTGAGTATATAGCTGCAGGAAGCTGTTGTTCACAAATTTTGTGGATGCAAAATCAGTTGTTAGATTACAACTTTTCCCTTGCCAATTCCACAATCTATTGTGATAGCTCTAGTGCAATATCAATTTCTTCCAATCCTATTCTCCACAGCAGAACTTAGCACATAGAGATAAGGCACCACTTTCTCAGGGACAATGTAGAGAAAGGTTAGATCAACCTTCAATACAAATCTACTGACACTCAAACGGCTAACATCTTCACCAAGCCCCTTTACGAAAGCAAGCACAAGTCCTTCATCAATGCATTGGGGATGCTTGATGGAGCTCTATAGGTCGCCCTTATTATGAATATAGAACTATTTGTTTTTTGAAAATTATTGCTGGGATAAATAGCAAGAATCTTAAAAGAAATCTTAACTGTTTAATCAAAGCTGCGTCGAATTCAAATCAATGTACCGTCGACTAACACTTGACGTCAGCTTCGAGAGCACTCTGGGAAGCTGACTTCGAATACAACTCAACGTAACGTCGAATACCTATCGACGCTTACGTCAACATCATTACTGATGCCTATATTTCGAAGCCACGTCGATATCAACTTGACGCTCCGTCGACTTGACAGATCGCGCATATTGACATACTCTAGCGCACTGCATTCTGCTCTTCTCTCGACGTTGCTTCGAATAAAACCCTAAGTTGTAGCGAGCCATCTACTAAAAGCAACTTTTGTGTTTAAATTCTATTGTGCTATTCGAGTTCTCTCCTTCCTGCTCTCTTACTACTTCCCTCTCTTTGTCTATTTTTTTCTGTTTCAGTGCAGGTGCCCGTAGCGTTTCAATGGCTTCTCCGCCCAGTCATGAAGATATTATGGAGGCAGTTAATCTAGCTCTTGAAATAGTACTGTCTAAGTTTGGCTCGCTCTATCTGGACTTCTCTACAGCATGTTATCGCAAATTACGACGTCAACATAAACGATTGCAAGAGTTGAGCTCTGACCTAGAAGTCTTTGATAGAGAAGTATGATCGGCAGCTGTGCCTTTTGATGGCTTTATATCCTTTCTCAAATATGTAAAGCAGGGGGAGAGTGGTATCAGTAGGCAGCAAACTTATCAACAACAGCTGCCTCCTCAAGATTCAGTTTACACGACAACGATCCCTCTCTCCTTAACCACTGAAGGAGAGCCGACTATCTCATCCAAACTTCAGCTTTCAGTTACAGTAAATCAGGGGGAGGTGATCTCTCCAAGGACTCTGCCCTTTGCTCATGGAGAGCCATTAACTCAGGGGGAGGTCCCCTCAATTTTAGATGATCAGATATACCTCAAGTCACTTCAAGAATTTCATGAAGTGACTGAATCATCTACCCCTGATCCTCTCTCATTCAGAGTGTCCTCCGAAGCATCATCCACAGAACCCTCTTCAGGGGAGACCTCCATAGAGACGATTTGGATGTAATCCAAAGGATGCAGTACAGCTACCCCTGAAAAGAAAGAAAGGGAATAAGTCACCAGAAGAGGAGATCAAGATAAAGAAGGTCATGTTTACAAAAGCTTCAACTTCTGGAAAGGAACAAGCTACTGCCAATGAGTCAGAAGTATTGTCTGTAAAATCATGTGTATATAGTTTATTTTAGGCAATTGTTATTAGCACACCAGTTTTGGCTATTCGCACATCAATTTCTATGAGTTATTATGCGCCTTTTGAAAATACGTCTTGTATAGACCTTTTTAGGAAAAGTGTTCAACACGAAAACTGTAGATCTCATCGAGATCTACAACTTTCGTGTCGAACACTTTTCCTAAAAATGCATGCACAAGGCGTATTCCAGCCCTGATCGTAACTATAGCAAAATTTTGACGAATTTTTGAAAATACGCCTTGCACATGCATTTTTAGGAAAGATGTTCAACACAAAATTTGTAGATCTTCACGAGATATACAATGTTTGTGTTGAACACTTTTCCTAAAAATGTATATACAAGATGTAATTTCAGAAGGCACGTAATAACTCAAAGAAATTGGTGTGCGAATAGCCAAAACTGTTGTGCTATGAATAAACTAAAAAATCACATTGAACAAACTGTAAAATTTGTTAAGATAAATAGGGGGAGATTATTGGGAAAAACCCCTTTTGATTTAACTTAACAAATTATTTAAAAGTGATTTTATCTACTAGGATTGAATTACCCATTGTATAGTGAGGGTATCATGTTCATTAGATGTCTTAGGATGTCACACTCAACATAGGGTGTTAGAACCAGATCAAGGGAAGCAAAATTGGGCTAAGTTAATATTTGCGTCGAATAGAATTCGACACAACATCGAGCCCATATCGACGCTGCTCTGACTAGAAGTCCAAGTGGTTCAAACCCTCTATCGAAGTAACTCAAGTCGACGTAACGTCGAATAGATGTCGACATAGAGGTCAGGGACTTGTCGGAGTAACTGGAGAAGTCGACGCAGCTTCTACTTCAACTCGACGTAGAAGATGTTATCTGTCGAAGACATCTAAAGTCGACGTGACATCGACTTCATCTCGATGCAGAAGATGAAGCTCAGAGCAAGGAAAATCAACATGATGTACTCGTTCATAAGATATCGATGCAACGTCGATTAACAAAGTTCAGTCGGAGCACATATGAAATCAAAGCAGCTCCTAGAAGAACTCGAAGCTACGTCGATAAGAGAAGAAATGAATTCGACGCTACGTCGAATACAGTCTGTAAACGGTAATCTTTTCAGCTGTCTCTCTGATCCTTCTTTCATGGCCCATATCCTTCAAGATCGTTCACCAACAGCTCAATAATTGCCTGAAATAGAAAGGAGCATTAAAGAAGGACACAAAAGGTTTCTTGGAACTATATTCCTTGTAGGTGGTCGGGACGAGAATTAAAGAGGAAAGAAAGAGAAAGTGATAAGCAGATTACCTTATCAAGGCATATCAGAAAGGGAAACATATTCAAATTTGAAAAAGGGAGAATAAAAACACAAGAGAAGATAGAGTCAAACAAGGCATTAATCACAATCAGCCGTCTCCTTCATTTTTCTAGGGCTTCCTCTTCTTCTCCATCTCTCTCAGGAACCCTAATCAAGAACAGAAATGAAAAGAGAAATACAACTGTTCTTCATCTAAGAGAACAGTAGATCTGATAGCTTCTTCTCATCACCATCATATAGCAGCAGGATCTGAATCAGCAGAAGTCAAGAAGAATCTGACAATCAAAGTCTCTGCAGTTCATCTTCATCAAAAGCAGAGACTAATCAAGAGCAGATTGTGTGGGACTTCACATTGGCTGTTCTTCAATCAGCCATCACAAGAATTCTGAGAACAGAATTCATAAAACATTCTTTCTTCTCCTTCTCACTACAAGAAAATTGACATTTAGTGACGAAAATTTTGGTCACTAAATATTGCAGTTTGGTCACTAAAGACATTTAGTGACCAAATTTAATCCGTCACAAGGTGGTTGCAAAAGGGGCGTCACAAAATGTCTTTAGTGACCAAATAAATTTCTGTCACTAAATATATATTTTTAGTAACAATTAATCTTCGTCACTAAATGTCCAGTATTAGTGACCACTGATTTTCGTAACTAAAGGTACATTTTTAGGGACCACTGATTTTCGTCACTAAATATACGTTTATAGTGACAACTAATTTTCATCACTAAATGTGCATTATTAGTGACAACTATTTTTCGTCACTAAATGTACAGTATTAGCAATAACTTTTTTCATCACTAAATATATTTAGTGACCAAATTTATGTAATCACTAGTTGTACAATGCAATAATAACAATTTTTGGTTGCTAAAATTATTTATTTCATCATTAAATACACCAAAAAATAAAATATTCATTTGCTAATAAAATCTCATGAACAAAAAGAGAATGTTTCTTTAAATTTATTAATAGAAAAAGGTAGGAGATAGCCCAAACCCTTTAGTACATACCAATAGAGCTTTTAACTCTATTAAACTTAATACAAAAAAATTTCTATAAACTACTTCCAAATAACTCCCCTCGGGTTGTTGTCTACTTGCAGCAAAAGCAGAATTTACATTAACTCCCATGTTTCCCACACATTAACTACGCCCAAATAACACAAAATTTTGACATAATAATATAAAATAAAGGAGGCATCCATCATCATGCTCATGTCTCGGCTCTAATTCCAGAACTTGCTGCAATGCGGCAGTTGAGTTGAAGTTGTTTTCAACCACCGAGTTCGAGGGTGCTCGGCATGCACAATCTTTCCCCGAACCCTGCACGAAAGAATGAAAGAAAGAAAAAGGATCAGTTGATGACATTTCGGTGAGGGGCTGCTCATTGCATATGAAGTAATTTCACCTGGCACCAAAAAAAGAGGAGAACAGATCAGAGCATGAATGCGGGGCTGCTCTTCCACCTATTTGTAGTAGGAAGCCATGATGCAGAGCATGATTGATGTAGTTGAAGTAACAATCACTTCCTGGACACCATGTAACACACAAGATATATAATATTAATTCTTGGCCATGTAGCTCACGGACACTACTGCTCCTCAGCATAAAATAAAAGTTAAATCATAAAACAGATTTACGAGTATAAGCTAACAACGGTCACTGGACCCGCCTTTATATAGAAACGAAGAGCAAATTAGAAACCCTTTTCGGTTGGAAGCAGCAATGGTTGAGAGCTCATCTCCAAAGAGGTAAACTCCGGCGTCTTGGGCTCAATTGCAAGAGCAGCCTTCCCCATTGATAATGTCACCTAGTTTCCTGATGCTAGGCTTCCTATCGAAGAAAAGATAGTAAAGAGTCTAATTACTCCTATAACTGAATAGGGAGTACTTGGGTACTTACAAGAGCAATGAAATCAATGACCGCATGTGCACACGAAAGTTGATTTAATATGGAAACAACTTTATATTCTTTTGCAGTTAAAGTTTTCTATTATAACTGTATATTCAAAGCCAATAGTACAAAATGAATGAGGAAAAATTTAATATAAACTAACCAAGGTGCATAGACTTCGACAAGGACATTTTGGTTGAATCCAACACAACCTGATCCAACACAACCTGATCCAACATAACCTGATCACAACAATAGAAACATGGACTAACACCACCTCTCACTTGCGATTCTTAATGCACAAGTATGTGCATCTGTGCCATCACCTCTCCAATGAAAGAATTTCTTGGAAAAAGTATGCAACAGTGAGATTAAATACCGAATAATTTTGATATTTCAATATTGAACATCGAAGTAAAATGACTATGACAACAGAAAGAAAATAAATACTTGTAGTAGATGAATATAAAACTATTTCAACGGAAATTGTCTTGCACTTGCAAAAGCAATGTTGACCGGCCACCAGTTTCATATGGCAACCTGAAATATGCCAAACAGCTGCAGTCCAGTACAAAGCAAAGAATTTAGATTTATTTTGTTTCCCAGAATGTTCAAATACATGCCGGTCAAACTAACACTCCTATTAATCAACATTTTTACACACGGAATGCTTTTAAATTAGAGTTCATAACAAAACATTTTTACACACGAAAAGAATCTAGATTTGGCTGTTACGATTTTATCATCTCTTTGAGATTTTAAAATTGCTAAACATCGTTGGAATGGGCTGCTTTGACTTCTAACAATGTTTAGGGTATGAAGGAAACATTCTGTCCTCTTTATATATATACTTTACATGAGTACCATCAAATAAGAGAAGCTCCATCTCTCTCTATATATATATATATACAATGATTTTCTTAAGAAGCATCAATGTTACCATGGAAAAAGCTTAAAAAATTAAGCTGACCTGCTAAAAAAACTAAAACATTTACTCTAAATAAAAGGAAAACATCAGAATTAGTTGCAGAATATACAAACTGTGAAGATATGCATATTGATATACAACCCAAAGATTAGGTATAATTGGTCTCACAAATTGATAATAAATTTACCGCAAGGAGGATAAGTTACTCACATAAAAAACAATGAAAAGAATTACAGTGTGCGCCTTGTTATTCTGTACTATTCTAGACAAATATATTACTAGTAAAATAAGCTATGAAAAATAAAATAAAAAATAGTGTGTGCATATGTAATCATTCTCAAATTGCATACCATTTCTGAGATTCTTTGGATAAATATTAGCCGCAGGTATGCTTCTCCCATTTTTCTCTCCTTCAAGCAACCTTAAAATAGGCAAACACAAACATTGATGCATATAAAAGCAGCAAAAGACTCCTCATTTATAGTACAAAAGATATATAAATTATATAGAGCTGCAACCATATGTATAATATATATATTATATATATATATATATATGAAAACGAAATATCCTGTGCATAACTATGATAATGAGCAGTCATTCATCAGGGAAATTCATTTATACATATTAATAATAGGTATATAACGCTTTAAGAAACCTATAGAAATTAAATTTAACATGCAAGAAAAATTATTGAACATTAAACCGTGCATGAATTCATGAAATTTCTTACTCCTAGAGGTATTATATCTGGAGCAGAGGACTTACAAAGAACATAGATGCCGCCATGCTCATGTATAAATTGTTGTAGTGTCAGAGCTAAGCGAAAGTTGAGGATGTCGGAGGAAATTGCTGAGTTTCGCGGCGAGAAGGAGAAGTTCAGGCAAGGATCAGTAGGAGATGGAACATGCAGAGGTCTAGAAGTTGTATAGATTCACTACCTTGGGGGATTTTCCGGAGTATATATACACACACACACATGAAAAACAGGGTTGAACCTCTTTTCAATCATTTCTAATGCAAGTGATTTGTTATTATTATAATCTCATACATGCCATGAAAACATAATTCCAAACAATCCAATGACAAAAATCTAGCATGCCATGAAAACATAATTTCAAATAATATGATATAGAAGTAGATAAATAAATCAAATTATATATGTGGTCTAATATAATTTTAAGAAATCTAAAACTGAAATCTTGTCTTTATTGAGTAAAGAACTTATGAAAGATATATTCCTAATGACAAGAGTAAAGAACTTATGAAATAGTATATTACTAATCTCTAGTAATCTCTAAATCAACGTCCATTCCCCATACTTATATTGACCTCAATGTACACATGCAAAGCAGACTGAGCAAAGAACTTATGAAAGATATATCTACTTCACTACTAGACGATTGCAATTATGAAAGGAAGAACAAAATTGGTTTTTACCTCTTCCCCAATAGTTAGAGACTGCCCAAGGAACCATCGAGACTCTAAACAAGGAAATACGAATCTGATTCCTGAAATAGAGCATATGAGAAAGAAAAAAAGCATAAATCTCATGGGAAACTCACTGGAATGGGGAGATCTATTAGTTACCTAGCAAAAAAGGAGGAAGGAGATCGACTCCTAGCAAGGATCAACGAGAATGAGTCGATCGATGACAAACTTCGCCTGTGAAATGCGGTCGGTTGCTTCTAATGAGAGAGGAAGAGTCGAGGTTACCCTAACTTCGTCTGTTAGGGCTGGAGAATGATTCGACTCCTTAGTGACAACCTAGAGGGTTCGAAGATGCTGCTATTAGGAGAATACCTCGTCGATTTGCAGTCTCCAACTACTGAGGATGTCGAGGAGCGACGGGAGGATTCCGTCAGGATGGACGGGAGGATGTCACCGGGGAGGAATGGGAGGATCCCGCCGAGGAGCACCGCGAGTTTCTGGAAATCGGAGGGTGTCACTAACCTAGCGGGTTTTGACAAAGGCGGGCTAATAATAATTTTTATGGAATGAGAGAAGTTAATTTGATCGATATGATTTAGGGGAGAATTTAGGTTTTGTTTTGGTTTTGGAGGGAATTAGATTTTATTTCGCATTAGAAGGGAAATTTTGTTTGGGTGATTAATGACTTTATATTTTGTTCATTAATTAAATTATTTTGTGATGAAATAATTTTTTTGATCAACACACTCGATTTGTTTCAAAATCAATACTCACACCACATAATTTATTTTTCTTCCGGCGAGCTGCGATTTGAGATGCCATCGAGGAGCGACTTGCAGGATATGAAACCGTCGAAACTCTAAACGAGAAGGCTTGGGCTGCATTTTTCTAGAAAAGGTAGTGGCGCTAATTAACCTATTTCATGGATGTGAGCCGGAGCCCCCGGAGTTCATGTTGGAGAGAAGTAGACTGATATGGCGAGGAACTACCTGAAGGATGTCAGTGAGGACTAACTTTAAGGAGTTCGTCGAGGATCGACTAGCGATACCGCCGAGGAGCGACTTGCAGGAGACATAACCATTGAAACTCAAATGAGAAGGTTGAGGTTGTGTCTTTCTGAAAAATGTGGCGATGCTAACTTAGTTAAGTATTGATGTTAATTATAATATACTTAATAGAATGAATTTTATTTGGCAGAGAAGTTATGAAATTATTTCATTAATTTAGGAGGGAATTGGGATGGGGCTCCAGCTAACCTAGCCGAAGTTAATTAATTTAGATTATATGTTTAATGATATTTTGTTATAAAATCATTTTCATATAAGAGGGATAAATGGAAATTTTTATGAAGGAAACTCCAAATTTTGATGACTATAACTAAGTTTTTTGTTAACTAATTAATTAATTTAGTGACTAAATTATTTTTGGTCACTAATACTTTATAAGTTTATTTCAGTGACCGAACTTATATTTCGTCACTAAAGTTGTGTTTTTAGTAACCAAATTTTTATTTTGTCACTAAAGATGTGTCTTTAGTGACTAAACTTTTAATTCGTCACTAAAAAATGTGTTTTAGTGACAAAGTATATTTCGTCACTAAAAAAGTGTCTTTAGTGACGAAATATATTTTGTCACTACGTTTTCGTCACTAAAGGCCAGTTTTCTTGTAGTGTCTCTTTTTATTTGCTGTAAAATTATTTTATTAATCCCTCTTCAAAGGATTCAGTGGTTCAAGATCTCCTTACCAAAAGATCTGGTGGTTCATGATCTCCTTATCAAAAGATCAGTGGTTCTAAGAGTCTCCTGATCAAAGGACTCAGGCACAGGTGGTGCATTCCTACCAGGTGGTAGAAGAGGGGAGTACCAAGGGTTTGGGGAACCTCTATAAAATTCATTGTGTCTGTGCTATGATTTTCTGTGTTGTCCCAGTCTTTTATTCTGCACTTTATTTCCTGCATTCTTTATTCTGCCTGGATTGTTAAGCATAACTCTTTAGAGTAATTTATTGTTAAACCTTGTTAGGATAGAAATATTCTAAAACTCTACTCACCCCCCTCCCCCTTTAGAGGAATCTTATAGGCACACTGTGCACTATCAACAGGTCCATACTAGCATGTACATGATTCATACAAAATTTTGGCCCAATCGTCCTTCACATTCAGCATTTATATGTCCTTGAAGTTATCAAATGAAACGGCAATAACTTTAATACCACTTATGCAAATATTATGAAATACCACAAGGGTATATATATTGTTGTCACCCATGTATCCACCAATTTTCATGAGCATCCAACCAATATCTTGAGAGAAATCCACAAAATATTGATATCAAAAGTGTTATGACATAGTTTACTAAAACTGGATTTCTGGGTGCTACAGTTGTCCAAAAATTATGATCCACCTTATTTTGGAAATATGATGTCAAGGGCTACAACATTCATGTTGAGCCCTAACCCAGATCCAAGTGGGTCCTACCAAAAATCTGCTTTGAAGTCAACTGCAGAAATCTAGACAGCAAAACAACATGCACTTAACCCATTCCAGCTTTTTGGATAGTCCACTCGATTGGACTTTTAGGGAGATACACGTCACATAATAAAACGGGTAACCTATCATCGGAAAGCTCTTTCTGAGGGCTATAAATTTCATGTTGAGCTCGAAGTTTAATTCCAGTGGGATCAAGCCAAAAATTGGCTCGAACCCAGCTACGCACAATATTACCCCTTTTTTGTTTGCGTATAGCAATTCCGAAAAAAATGTTTTAACTCTAAATGAAAGAATACTTAATCATCATCAAAAAATAAATAGTTAAAACCCTACTTACATGGGACTATCCATCATCTTCATCACTTAATGTATATTTATAACCCTACTTAATAGTGAACTATTTATCGTCTTCCCCAAACAAGAGTTTGGTCATTTCACATTCTCTCACCCAATGCTCCCTCATTAGACCATAGATTTTCACGAAATCAAATCCTATATCTTCCTTTTGAAGAGAAGAAGTGATTGAAGAAACTTTCGCGGCACTAGGTGTCCTAAATAGAAAGATCCAGTTTGGTCTTTTCCTAGGAAGCACCATTAACTCACAAGCCAAGCTCTTTAGATCTCAAGACCTCTCTTAATTTTCTCTACGATCTAGCACCGAGGAAGAGGGGTCAGAAGTCACCTTATTTTTTGCCATGGTTCAAGCTCATCCTCATGGCATCATGGCAGTGGTCGTCCAAGCTACAAATCCTCCTCCAAGCTTGCTCCTTCAAGAATCCTAAGTTAAAACCTTGAGGTGTGAGGAATAAGATGAAGAAAAAGAAGAAGGAGAAGAAGAAGATGATGAAGAAGAAGATGAATAGGGCCCTCTGATTTGGAGAGTTCAACCCCTTTGAGTTTAAGAGAGAATGGAGAGAGAGAGAGAGAGAGAGAGTTTTGCATTAATTAGCATTTAATGGCCAAACCCTTCCCCAAGCAATGTATTGAAACTCTAAGTTTTGGTGTCAGCCTCCTATTGGACATCAACTCCACTACATCCTTATTTTATGCCATTTAAGTCACCCACCATGGAAAAAGTCACGGGCGCAGATTTGGCCGCTACCGTCGGCGTTAGCAGAAGCTTCCACCGGCGTTAGCTCCCAGCTGAAGTCAACGATCGATGGGACGCACAATCAATTTTGACTTAATGATTAAAAGGCCACCTTTCCCAGTCGATGACAAGGATCGACAGGACGGTCCCGTCGATTTTGACTTGGCATATTTCTTTCCCTGAATTTTCTAAACTAACCTAACCCATTTCTATCAAGGCCTATTCCTGGACTGTCAGGACATTCTTATACTTACCTCATCACAATTAGAGTAGGGTAAATCAATCGTCACTTGCTGACCGTGACTCAAACCTGACCACCTCAGGGTCTTAGGGCTTATACCGAGCCTGAGTCAACTCTGAGCGACACAACACAATACCGAGGGGTCTAGTTCGAATTGGGATGTTACAAATCCAATAATTGAAGAAACAATTTCATCCCCAAAATTTAGGTTGAGGCTATGGGGATTGAAGGTCAGACTATGTAAAAGTCTAATTCAGAGTACACTTGACTGGGTTACTAATTTAGTATGATCTGACTCCCACTTATCACTTGCGCAGGGCACCTCTCATTCAGATCAATTATGTATCTCCCTCAAGTAAGCATGAGCAATTAATCAATACAGCCTTTTCTCATTCATACACATACATGTAATTTCCATGAACAAGTCATGCTAACAAGCACTGAAGGACTTCAACCAAGTCCATACTCAATTTTTTATTTTATAAGCATACCTTGTGTTAATTAGCACCCAAGGACCTAACAACCGAGTCCTTACCATGCACCACAAGATATAACCACATCCTTCCAATTACATCAAACCATCACCGCTACTAATAGTGAGCGGTCCTAACTCTAACGCGGTGAAATGTATAAATCATGGAATTACTCTCTATGATCCCCTTTAAGACTATTCGTGTAGTTAGTGATACATTTAGGTTCACTACTAAGGTTTGCCCAACTATATTTACTAGCCCTTTTCCAACCTCGTACAAGAGTCACAACATGACTTGAATATTACTGAACTCATGATCAATTATAAATTATAACATACGCATGTTTCTAGATTGCCAATCTTAATGGACATAATACCATTCTCTATCCATCACCACAATTTACAAGGTCAAATTTTAATAAGGGGTCATTTCCAAATTAAATCCCCTTGAAATTTGTATCACGACTCATAATTTGATATCTATAACATCTTAATCACACTTCAAGCTCATCCGATTACACAGCAACTATTTATGATCAATAAGTTCATATAGTATAATTGACAAATTCCCAACAAACATAAGTACCGCAATTCTGAAGCTGAACAAGGATGATAGTAATATCGTCAAACAATCTCGCTTTGATTCTTGAAGTCATCAGATCCATATCCAAAGGATCACATATATTCTACACATCTCCTACAACTTAAAATGACACTCGCTTGATTTCAAATTTTATGGGGTCAATGAACTTCCAATATCATGACATGGAAAAATAATCATAATTGTTCAAACCTCCTGAATTTTCACCACACGACTTATCATGATACTACCACATTTCAACCTACACATTCCCTTCTAATAACATGTGAACCGAGTTGTTGGATCGGTAGGAACCCTTAGAGGGGGGTGAATAAGGGTTTTAAAAACTTTAGTGATATTTTAAAAGGCTTTGTAATAATGCAATACAATGATAATAAGAAGTCAAGTAAAATAATTGAAATAAAGTAGAGACATGCTTTATTAATATCAAATACGGTTTTACAAAAATTGACTTCTATAACGCTAGAAATCGGTGGCGATGAATAGTAAACTCTTTTTGTTTTCTATCCCGACTCGCGTCCCCACGAACCTGTGGCCCTAGCCTATTGATGGCGCAAATCTCACACACCGCTATAGGCGGTAGCTCGACTGCGACACGAAACGGCAGTGTACCGATCGTTCAAGTAATAAATGTTGGGAATAAATCCCCGAGTGTCGGTCTCTTGAGGAACACAGTAAGGTGGAGTTAAATGTCGAGGAAGGACTTGAGATCGAAGTCCTTAGGTGGATGGAATGCGGGGGAGTTGGGTTGGCTTTTGGAAAATAAAAGAAAACACTACAACTACTCCTATGCAATGCCGCTATGCAAAGCTTCGCTCGGCGGGATGGAAGACTACGTAGGCCTTGAACGCGCTACTTCGTAAGGGCGGATGGACGAGTAGGCAAGCGGATCGAACTATGCAGGCCTTGAGCGCGCTGCTTCGTTAGACGGGATGGAATACGGGCCGCGATGCCACGCTTCGGTAGGCGGATGGGCGAGTAGGCTAACGGAATGAGGGTCGTAAGCACCTCTTCGACTAGCACGCCACTAGCAATTGCTAGTGCGGCACCGGACAACCAACAATCCACACCACAAGGCACACCTCAAAATAATAAGCAAGAATACTCAAATCACATAGACATAATCAAGTATAAATGCTAATAATCAAACATGCTTCATCAAAATGTTAGATCTAACTACATCAACATCAATAAGAAGAGAACAAGGCAAGAAATCGACCGAATCCGAAGGCTCGTTGTAGATTCACGGTTGGAATCGCCGGGTTGTCAATCCGCGTCCAAGCTCGGTCCGCAACTACGTCCGGGGTAGAGAGAGCTGTCACGACTCTCCAATGGACCCGTCTTCTTCGTGTCACGATCCGGTAGAGGTTGCCAACTTCGTCTTGCTTGATGGCGATGGCGGCTAAACCTTCCTTGGAGCACTTGGATGAAGGAGGAGGCCGAGAGGACACTCCGGCTCAAGATCGGCGTGAAGAACAAGCCCGGAGCACCTCTATATGGTGGGCGACGGTGGAGGGGCGAAATCGGGCGGAATCGGGCGGAAAACGGCGGCTGGAAGCGATCGATCCGACCTAAATCGCGAGCAGGGCTTTTATAGGCGCTGGAATTAAACAGTGCGCACGGTCAGTGGCGCACGACCAGTGGTCGTGCGCACTGGAATCCTTTGATCGTGCGCTCTGCCTGGACAGAACCTGCAAAGACAGAAATTATAAAATAAAATGTTCGCACGACCAGTGGCGCACGACCGGTGGTCGTGCGCACTAGCGTCAGTGGTCGTGCGCAATAGATGAAACAGAACTCAGAAATTTAATGATCAATGCGCACGAGCAGTGGCGCACGACCGGTGGTCGTGCGCACTGGCATTGGTGGTCGTGCGCACTGCACCAAACAGAACTCGTAAAAAAGGCGTTAAGTGCACACGATCAGTTGCGCACGACCAGTGGTCGTGCGCAATAGAACCAGTGATCGTGCGCAGTGTTCCTGTGCAGCATTGCACCGGAAACACCTGCACGACTCCTGTTCTAGCGCACAACCACAAATCCAGCCACTAAAAGTGGCACCTAACAGTGCATGAAAACCACTAATGAAAATAAACATGAAATCACACCAAAATGGGCCAAAAGGTGCACCTAGCATGGATTAACAAATATGAACTAAAACAGGGCTAAAGTGCAGTGAAATGACTAACTAAACGGCCCAGATGAGTCCATAAAAGTGTATATGACGAGGACTCATCACCTATCCTCCCCGGATTCGGCCTCAAGCCGCTCTAGCCAACCCCTCCCCGAATGTGGCCTCGAGCACCCCCTAGACCTAGCCTAGATCTAGTTGCCAACACGAGGCGAGTTTCCCCCTAAGTCCTACCCAGACCTAGTCGCCAACACGAGGCAATTTTACTAACCGTTATCAAGAAGAATATGAAATGAAAAATAAATAAAAACTCCCGCTTGAAGAACTTCTGAAGTTGGAGATGAAGATCCGCTGTAGAATAAGCGTTTTATAAGAGGACTTCGTTTGGATCCGGCATGATGAGATTCTCCTTCAGAAGTTTGCAGCACTTTGGTAGGACATCAACTTTCGGCCAAGATAGCCTCTGGAATTCTGGCACTCTATCTCTCTCTGATATCTCTCTGATGTATGAAACAAAATGTGAGAAGAGACGTCCTTTTTTTAGCCACAGCGCTAGCGCCTGCGCTAGTGGTACCGCCGGCGCTATCCCATATTAGGACACATTCTGCGCGGCAGAACCTTCAATCTGAGGAAACAATTCTCCCTTGCCTACTGTGCTCCTCGCTATCGCCTGCGCTATCGGTTATTGCCTGGCGCTATCTCCTTCTATAAGTTATCCCGTCAATTACGCTTAATCCAATATTTCGTCGAACGGGAATTCGTCGAACGCCGCTAAGAGTTTGTCGAACAAAAATTTCATCGAACGAAAATTCGTCGAACGCCGCTAGGAGTTTGTCGAACAAAATTTTCGTCGAACGCCGTTATGAGCATTTCGTCGACTGCCGCTAACAGTTAGTCGAACAGCAGCTAGCGCCTGCGCTAGTACTACCGCCAGCGCTAGTAGGAGATTTGGATTTGTTGGCTCAACTTTGGGGTCAACCTTCTTATGTAATCCTTGAGTCATGTGGACTTTGTTATCCTGCACACTTAAATACACAAGATCAAATACACATAAGATTTGTTATTCTCAAACCTAGGAGATGCGGTAGACCATGTTCCAACAAACTCCTCCTTTTGATAATAACAAATCCATTAATGATAAATTAGAGCATTAATATATAAGCATGAAGAAACATACTTGTGTGTGTGTGAGAGTGATGACTTAGGATAATTTACGATTTTAGCATTTAGAATTGCTCCGCCTAAATACATGCTCCCCCTAAGTGAATGCTCCCATAATATGTATGCTATCATCATAATTTAGCATGTTAGTTTGATCTTTTGATAGCAGATTATATTTATCATGTTAGTTCTCCCCCTTTTGTTATTAGCAAAAGCGGGTAAGGAGACACCACTAAAAAGTTGATAATAAAATAAAGGCATGATCGAGCTTGTAGACAAGGAAATGATAAGGAGTTTTAGAATACTTTTCATCTTAATAGATCATAGTTTGAGTATTACAACATTTTCATAAATCAGAGTTTGTAGCATAAACAAAATGTAATGATTTCCAAGTAACTAAACTACCCAGACAATATGTCAACACCCTAGCCCCATACTAAGTGACAGATGGGAATGAGGAGCTGCACACATGCCGTAGGTTGGGGTGTTAGTCCCATATGCAAACACTAGACACAACTCAACCTAGCACTCTTTCCCCCTAGTGCCTCACAAGGCCCCACTGGAACCCTCCCCGGTTAAGGACAAGACATGACTAGAGATAAAGGTTATCTAATGTCTACAACCCTATGCCCCCGCTATGGTGAGATATGTAATCATGGATAATAATCATTGGAAACATTTGTGCGTTGTAAATCAAATTATAATTTCATAGCCAATGGGTTTTAATATTTGAATTTTTAAGGAAAAGTTCACATAGCTAATCCATTAATAAATCAGAGTTTTAGCATAAACAAATACAAGGTAAATGTAAAGTTGCGGAAGACTTAGAAAAATACAAGCAAACATCTTTTGTAAGTCATGAAGATTAAAAAAAAATATATGAGTTCAATTTCATAAAGAAGATGTTTTGTAAATCATTGTTCAAGTAGAATCTTTAAATTCACTAATAAAGTAACCAAGCATGAAATAATGTTATCAAAAAAGAGATTACTACAATGTTATTTTAATTCATAATTTCAAAACATACCAAACATTGTAGAAAGCATGCTAGGTTATCTAGTGCATTTCATAAATAAAGAGTAGTATAGAATTTGCATTAGGATCCAATACTCATGAGAAGAAGTGTTATGGAAGATAATGATGTGCACATAAGTGTATTTTTGAGTAGAGTAAACAAATGTTTTAATCAAAAATACAAGTAATATGTAAAGTAAGAGCACAATAAAACACAAATAATTTTACTTCCACACACTTCAATGCACAAACAAAAATGTACAACTACCAAGGTGCTTTGCACACACAATGCTCATTAAGACTTATCAGGGTGCAAAGTAGTGCTTGGGGGATCACATAATTTTATTCTTCAATATTGATTTTTTATTGTGATCCGGTGTACTTAAGAATAAGTGGTTTTTATTTTGAAAGAAAGTTATGGTTTGCACAAGATACTATACTATTCTTTCCAAGGTGCTCAACCTCACAACGCTTATTAAGACTTATCAGGAGGTTCAAGTAGTGCTTGGTGGAGTTATCTTTGTCACTTTATTTTATGATTTTGTTTTGTACAAAGTTCTCCGAATACACTTGTTTTGCAAACATAAAATTTATAAGAAAGATAACCACTTTTCTTAATTTTTAAAAGTGCAAATAAAGGAGTGTAGGTAAGATACTTGTGCAATTTTAATTCATTGTACTAACACAAAACATACACAAGCATTCTTAGATTAAACACAAATGGAGACAATGCCAAAATAAGTGAGTGAATAAAGATCATAATCAAACATAAAACATTTACTCATACTTAGAGGCATGCTAAGCTTAGTTCTACACCACTTTCAATATAATTGATGCACATATTAATAGATATATCAAAGCATGATGAAAGCATTGTTCAAAGTAGTTTGAAAAGATAAATTGCAACATTATAGAATTTCTAAAGAATAGATTAAATCATGCTTGATTTTCATAGGAAAAAACATACAGTTTTTTTTGATAGTTTTAATGTTTTATACTTTTGTATTTGATTTTTGCAAAAAAGAGACTTTAAACAAAACATATTTTTTTGTAATTTTAGCTTTTGTATTTGATTTTTTCAAAAATAAAATATAATCATAAGTGCAAAAATAAATAGTACATATAGATTAATATATTTTTAAGAATTTTTCAGAATTTTAAAAATACAGAAAAATAAATAAGTACGCTAGCGTCGGCGTTAGCGCTAGCGCGAGAAACAGTACATGATTTTTATGATTTTGAAATTTTTAATTGCTGATCTTGATTAAGTGTCCCAATAGTAGTTTTATGTTGAAATTTCATATTTTTAGGAAATGTTTTCGATGGTTAAAAATAGCAAAAATTGTGTTTTGTGAATGTGGTTTAACTCGAAAGATCTAGGACACCTAACTCAAGTCGTAATAATTAAAATCTTGCATCGGGAAGAGGTTTAGTAAATATGTCAGCGAGTTGAGAGTCCGTGCCAATGAAACTTACTTTTACATGCTCTTTCTTAATGTGATCCCTAATGAAATGATGACGAACATCGATGTGTTTGGATCTAGAATGGTGTACGGGATTATATGTGAGGTCTATTGCACTTTTGTTGTCACATTTAAGATCAATGTTTTTAAGATGAAATCCAAAATCCTCTAGTGTTTGACTCATCCATAATGCTTATGCACAACAACTACCAAGTACGATATATTCGGCCTCCGTGGTGGAGAGTGCACCCGAAGATTGTTTCCTACTAGACCAAGCTACTAAAGAGGGTCCTAGAAATTGACAAGTACCGCTAGTGCTTTTTCGATCTAGAGAACACCCGGCGTAGTCTGAATTGGAATAGCCGTGGAGTGTGAATGAATCATTGTGTGGGTACCATAATCCTAATTTAGATGACCCTAATAGATAACGAAAAATACATTTTACCGCTTTTAAATGAGATTCTTTTGGATTGGCTTGAAAGCGAGCACATAAACATACGACAAACATTATATCTGGTCTAGATGCACTTAAGTAAAGAAGAGATCCTATCATTCCTCTATATAACGTTTGGTCAATTGAAATTCCGGATTCATCTTTTCCTAGTTTTAAAGAAGCACTCATAGGAGTAGAAGCTTGTTTAAGATTTTCAAATCCAAATCGTTTAAGCATATCGTGAATATATTTTGTTTGGCAAATAATGATACCATCAGTTCGTTGTGAGATTTGAAAACCAAGAAAATATGATAGTTCTCCTACAAGACTCATTTCAAATTCATTTTTCATTACTAAGACTACTTCATTACACAACTCTTCATTAGTGGCTCCAAAAATGATATCATTAACATATATTTGTAAATTAATTAGATTGTTATTATTATGCTTAATGAAGAGTGTGTTGTCTGCACTTCCCATAACATACCCGTGTTTTAACAAAAACGATGTAAGTCGATCATACCATGCACGGGGCGCTTGTTTTAAACCATAAAGCACTTTTTCTAATTTGTAAACATGATTAGGGAATTTTTCATTTATGAAACCTGGGGGTTGTTCTACATAAACTTCTTCTTTTATAAGCCCGTTTAAAAAGGCACTTTTAACATCCATTTGAAATAATTTTATTCTTTTAAAACTCGCAAATGCCAAAAATATTCGTATAGATTCTAAGCGAGCAACGGGTGCAAAAGTTTCTTCAAAATCTACCCCCTCAATTTGAGAATAACCTTGAGCAACTAAGCGCGCTTTATTTCTTATAATCCTAGATTCACCATCTAATTTATTTTTAAAGATCCATTTTACACCGATAATTGGATGATTAGATGGTCTATCTACTAGATTCCAAACTTTATTTCTTTCAAATTGTCCTAACTCCTCATTCATAGCCAAAAACCAAAATTCGTCATTTAAAGCGGTGCAAATGTTTTTAGGTTCAATTTTGGAAACAAAGCAAATATTTGAAAACGTTTCATGAAGAGAGGATCGATTTCTTACCACAGTAGAAGGTTCCCCAATGACTAGTTCTTTTGGATGATTTTTTGAGAAGTTCAACACGCTTGGAGGTACATATTCAACTTCATTGGACTTCTCCTCCTCTTCTTTGGACGGTTCCTCTTCGTCATGCTCCAAAGATGGCAAAGGTTCATCATTTGTACCTATAGAAAGCTTCTCCGCACATGGAATAAACTCATCAAATTTAACATTAATAGACTCTTCAACCTTACTCGATCTTTTATTAAATATTCTATAGGCTTTACTGGTTGAAGAATATCCAAGAAATATTCCTTCATCACATTTCTCATCAAATTTTCCTAAAGAATCTTTAGTATTAAGAATAAAACATTTACATCCAAATACTTTAAAATATGATACGTTAGGTTTCTTTTGAAAATATAGTTCATACGGTGTGAGATTTAGTGATGGGCGAAGCATAACTCTATTCATTACATAACATGATGTGCTTACGGCTTCGGCCCAAAAAGACTTAGGTAATTTATATTCAGATAACATGGTGCGTGCTAGTTCTTGGATTGTCCTATTTTCCGTTCTACAACACCGATTTGTTGATGTGTGTGTGGAGCGGAGAACTCATGTTTAATACCTAAACATTTCACAAAAAGATTTAAAATTTTCATTTTCAAATTCACCTCCATGATCTGAGCGAATGCATTTTATTTTTAAATCTAGTTCATTTTGAATACGAGTACATAATTTTGAGAATTCGCAAAAAGCATCAGATTTGGAAGAGAGAAATAAAGTCAAGCAATATCTAGAGAAATCATCTATTAGAACAAAAGTATATATTTTACCGCCCAGACTTGCGGTGTTAACGGGACCAAAGAGATCCATATGAATTAATTGTAGTGGTTTTGAAGTAGAAATTTCGTTTTTGCTTTTAAAAGATGATTTTGTAAATTTTCCTTTTTGGCATGGAGAACATAGTGAAGATAAATTTCCATTCAACTTAGGCAATCCTCTAATCAATTCCCTTTTTGCTAGTTTTAAAATGAGCTTTGTACTAGCGTGAGCTAAACGTCTATACCATGGTTCTAATTCATCATTTTTGGTTATAAAACATTTTATAGATGATTTTGAAAGATCATGAAACGAAACTATGTAAACATTGTGAATTCTAGGTGCAGTTAGTAACACATCTTTTGATTTAGGATTAACTATTTTGCAAAGATTAGTGGATGATTCAAATAATACGTCTAATCCTTTAACACATAGTTGACTTATAGATATTAAGTTATGTTTCAAACCTTTAACATAAAGAATATTTGAGATAAGAAAAGATTCGTTACCCACTGTACCAACTCCCATGATCCTTCCTTTACCGTTATCACCAAACGTTACGATCCCTCCTTTCTTCTTTTCTAGGCTAAGGAATTTTGCTTTGTTGCCCATCATGTGCTTGGAGCAGCCTGAGTCCAAGTACCACACGTCCTCCGTTTCTTTAGCTTTCCTGCAAATCTAGAGAGAAGATGAGAGTAAAGATCCAGATATCCAAGAGGTACCACCCATAGAATAAGTGGATTTCTTAGGTACCCAGATTTGTTTTAACGATCGTTGTTTTATATTCCTGCAAGAGCTAAACGTGTGTCCAAACTTATGACAATTAGCACACAAAATAAGGGGGGTTGAGACCCTTTTCTGAGTTTCTACGTTGCTCTTGCAGTATGATGTTTGAACATTAGAGAAATTAGAAGATTTTTTAACAGTTGAGCTACCGCCGGCGTTAGTGGCTAGCGCTGGGCAGTAGGGTTCACTTTTATATCCGACCCCAAATTTTCCAGAACCATAACATTGGTTTCCCAAAATCATTTCCAGGGATTTTTAACCAATCCCGAATTTTTTTATGGCTATATTGAGGTCATGATTTTGTTTTTTAAGAAAAATATTTTCTTGTATAATCATAACACATTTATTTTCAAATCCCTTTTTATTATTTTCAATTTGTTAAAGAGTGGTTTTTAGTTTTCTCTCTAAGTCCCCCTTTTCTATTGCAATAGTTTTGTTTTCTGCGAGGGTCTTAGAAAGAGAAACTCCAAGTTCTTTTGTCTTAAATAAAGAGTACTCACACTCTTGACATGAAACTTTTCTCTTTTCAAGGAAAATCAATTTTTTTGTGAGCTTATGATTTTCTTTGATAATAGATTCATTTTCACGATTTTTTTATAATATTATCTTTTATACTTTGATCATAGGATTTGCAAGTTAAAATAAATTCATCATAGAGTTCTTCGAAAGTAGGAGGAATTACCTCAGTGTCGCTAAGAACACTGGTGTCGTCATCGTTGCTTTTTGCCATTAAGCATAAGTTTGCTTCCTCCTCGCTACTTGACTCAGACTCGTTTAACTCTTCAGAAGAAGAATCATCCCAAGTTGCGGCTTTCAGTACTTTCTTCTTCTCTTTTGCTTTGTGTTGTTCTTTTTGCTCCTTTTTATACTTTGGGCACTGGCTCGGAAAGTTCCCGGTCTTTCTACAGTGGTAGCACTCTGGTGGTGGTCTTTCTCCTTCATCTTCACTTCCTTTTTCTTTCCTTGATGAAGAGGAAGATCCCTTTCGTCAAGTATCCTTTTGGAAGTATTTGCAGAATGTGTTCCTTCTTTCCGGATTCCTGATGAACTTCCTGAAGTTCTTCACTAGGAGACCTTCTTAATCTTCATCATCATCTTTGATGCTCTCCTTCTTTGACTTTAGTGCTAGCGCCTTTTTCTTTGGCTCTTTGTTGTATTCGTCGTGTTGAATCTGGAGTTCTACCTCATGGGTTTTGAGATTCCCAATAAGGTTCTCGATTTGGAGCGTTCTCAAGTTGTGCGACTCCGAGATGGCTGTCACCTTTGGATTGAACCTTAGAGGTAAGGAACTAAGAATTTTTCTTACCAAGTCCCCGTCTGAGTAGGTCTTTCCAAGTGCCATTGATGCGTTGATGATCTTGGTGAAGCGGGTGTACATCGAGTTAATGTCCTCTTCGGTATCCATCCTGAATCTTTCATATTCAGATTCCAGTTGGAATAGCTTTGCATCTTTCACCTGCGATGTACCTTCATGAGTTACTTCCAATTGATTCCAAATATCATAAGCAGTTGTGCATGCAGAAATTCTATTAAACTCAGTCCTATTTAAAGCGCAATATAAAGCGTTCATTGCTTTAGCATTATTTTTACACCTTAGTTTATCATTGTCATCCGATTTATCTTTAGGTTTTGGTAATGTCGCCTCTCCCACTACAGTTGTAGGAGGAGAGTACCGAACTTCTACCATATTCCATACTTCTATATCCATGGTCATAATAAAACACAACATTCGATTTTCCCAGTAGTTAAAATCTGACCCAGTAAAGAGAGGTGTTCGACTAACCCCTTGACCCTCAGGAAAAGCGAGATCATGAGACGCCATTAATCACGGTTGTTAAGCCGATTTGGAATAACCTACCTCTAATACCACTTATTGGATCGGTAGGCGCCCTTAGAGGGGAGGTGAATAAGAGTTTTAAAAACTTTAGTGATATTTTAAAAGGCTTTGTAATAATGCAAGACAAAGATAATAAGAAGTCAAGTAAATCAATTGAAATAAAGTAGAGACATGATTTATTAATATCAAATATGGTTTTACAAAAATTGACATCTATAACGCTAGAAATCGGCGGCGATGAATAGTAAACTCTTTTTGTTTTCTATCCCGACTCGCATCCCCACGAACCGGTGGCCCTAGCCTATCCTCCCCGGATTCGGCCTCAAGCCGCTCTAGCCAACCCCTCCCCGGATGTGGCCTCGAGCACCCCCTAGACCTAGCCTAGATATAGTCGCCAACACGAGGCGAGTTTCACCCTAAGTCCTACCCAGACCTAGTCGCCAACACGAGGCGATTTTACTAACCGTTTACAAGAAGAATATGAAATGAAAAATAAATAAAAACTCCCTCTTGATGAACTTCTGAAGTTGGAGATGAAGATCCGCTGTAGAATAAGCATTGTAGAAGAGGACATTGTTTGGATCCGGCTTGATGAGATTCTCCTTCAGAAGTTTGTAGGACTTTGGTAGGACATCAACTTTCGGCCAAGATAGCCTCTGGAATTCTGGCACTCTATCTCTCTCTGATATCTCTCTGACGTGTGTAACAAAACGAGAGAAGAGACGTCCTTTTTATAGCCACAACGCTAGCGCCTGTGCTACTGGTACCGCCAGCGCTATCCCATATTAGGACACATTCTGACGCGGCAGAATCTTCACTCTGAGGAAACAATTCTCCCTTGCCTACTGTGCTCCTCGCTATCGCCTGCGCTATCGGATATCTCCTAGCGCTATCTCCTTCTATAAGTTCTCCTGGAAATTGCGCTTAATCCAATATTTCGTCGAACAAGAATTCATCAAACGCAGCTAATAGTTTGTCGAACGAAAATTTTGTCGAACGAAAATTCATCGAACGCAACTAGGAGTTTGTCGAACGAAATTTTCGTCAAACGCCGTTATGAGCATTTCGTCGACCGCCGCTAACAGTTTGTCGAACGGCAGCTAGCGCCTGCGCTAGTACTACCGCTAGCGCTAGTAGGAGATTTGGATTTGTTGGCTCAACTTTGGGGGCAACCTTCTTATGTAATCCTTAATTCATGTGGACTTTGTTATCCTGCACACTTAAACACACAAGATCAAATACACATAGGATTTGTTATTCTCAAACCTAGGAGATGCGGAAGACCATGTTCCAACATGAGTCAAGTGTTACTTTTGTCTAATCCAGGTCTTACCTAAATTTGCACCTAATTCAGAATTTGGTGCCAATTTACTCTTGTGATTTAGGTCATTTCATTTAAGGGCTCCTCAACCATGAACATAAACCTCATTCAATAGTTGGGTTACGATACTAATTTTAGGAAAACCGAGCTCCAATAATTACACCTAATTTTTTGGGGCCCTTCCTAAGGTAGACTTGAAGGTATGTATCAAGTTTCATATATTTTAGGTAATTTATCCCCGGAGGATTTCCACATGTATGTTTACGCTATTCGCACCTCAAGCACGTGCGACCTCTTTCCTGGTCAAACACTAAAAATGAATATTATTGTGAATTCCTATTCCAAATTCCACAATATCTTAATCACTTACCAAATATGGTCATCATTGTTAACGCATTATTTAAGCAAAACCTTGATATCATACGTCTGCAACACACCATTTCAAAATAAGATTTAGGGGGGAAAACCCAAGTCGGTACATAACTAGTCCAATAAACGAAATGATAAGCCCCCGTACATTTGGACTAGGTTTCTTCCACCACCCATATGGTACATTCGTCTCATGTACGACCACAATAATTAGGGGCATATATTCCTCGACTTAGGGTTCTTACCCTATAAATCTCTGTATCGACGCACATGTATATCAGCCGTGATGTAGAAATTCAAATTTTTAGGGCGATGACCAAGTTGCATCTCATTGTAATGAGAGCATGTACAAATAACATCCAATCAACCGGTACATTTTTTATATGTTTGAACATGACATGAACCAAGGTACAAGGTTCGAGATGATTTCCCTTCGACACGGGTTATGCAGACTACCAAAAGTAAGACATACTTCTCAATGTGATAAACTAAATCAAATCCATTCCAAGCGCCCTACCATCCCTGCCAATGTCCCTGACATGTTTATTTTATGAAAAACTTTCAGGATTTTAGATCATCAAACAAGTCATATTAATCTTGTTGACTCCACCACATAACACTTACTAATTTCTCAATGTCAAGTAATTACAACATTAGAGGGAATGTTCACCAAGAATTTCCAAACTCAGGGGTAGGTTATCATCACACCAGTAATGCTTGCACAAAATTTCATTAACTTCTCAGTTATAATGTTATCACAACATAGCTGCATATCCCTAAAGTGTTAGTTTACTAGTCTCCTCGTTACTTATCCAAATAATCCTAGAATAATAATGAGAAAATTATCATCTTCAATATGTTTTCTTCTTTTATTCCGCTAATAAAATTCATCTCAACCCAAACATGGCCTTTGCAGTCTGCCTTGCTTAAGGTGAATTAACTCTTCCAATGTCAAAAATTACAAAGATTTTAAATCCTCAAAGAAACCCAAAACGATACATAACTAGCCAAATAAACGAAGAGATAAGCCCCCATATCTCTTTGACTGAGTTTCTTCCACCACCAATATAATACATTCATCCCAAAAAGGGTCTTCTCTGGATCCCAATTCTTATCATATCTTCTCCATATGAAACCTTCAACATAATTAGAAGTGGGGGTATCTACATACAGTATAAAAGACATACTTAGTGGTCTCTTAATAAGCTGATAATAGACTATAGGCCCCAATCTCATTGAGATTGTCCTAATATTTTGGGTAAGGTGATAATATTACTCCATATCTAAGATAGAAATCTTAGGGTGTGAGTCTCTAGCATTTACACTCACGTTGAACACTTCCCTTAGTCATTTGCGGTCACTTATTGCTAGGCCACATCATCCCTGAGATCGATATAAGGTTAGGATATGTCACGACATATCCTGCTATGTCGACCAAAATGGTATCCTAGTTAGGTTGGCATAAATCCTATGCCAACCCAACTCTAATTGTTGGAATGGGAATACCAATTACTATCTCAGAATGAGCCAGCATCTATACGTAAGGGTACGAGATTGGCTTAGGTTGGCACTTTCTATAGGAAAAGTGGACATACTTAATGTGAATCACACATGGGCACACCACCGCTTCCGCTGTATCAGTTTGTCCTCAAACTGATCAATCGAGCGGGGTGGTGCCAAGGTTTATGGACTTCTTTTATCTCAGGATCGTTGCAAGCTGATACCATTTGTAATACCCCCCTCTCAGAATACAAGACACGGCCGAGGGGAGTCCTATGCCCAGGATAGCCGCCTTGCCGAAGTGCCAGCACACGGGCTATCCCCCTCCACAAGACGCCTATCCAGCCTGCTATTATAACATATCATCATGCCAACCCATCAATAATAGAAAAACAATAAAAGCCATTTATTCACAACTAAGTAATAATGTTCATACAGTACAAAAGGACGGGCAGATACAGAAGCTCAAGTTAAACATCAGAATACAACTAAAAGTGGAGGTTAGATCTTAAATTAACTCTAGAGGGGGGTGAATAAAGTTTAAAACTTTTTCCCTTAGTTTTATTTGCGGAATTAAAAATAGTGTTATATATAAGTAAGCAGGGTGATTAATAAAAACAGAATAAATAAAATCACACAGCACAGCACAGAGAAATAAATAATCACACAGGACACAAGGAGCTATAGGAGTTCCCCAATAAATCTGGGTACATCTACTCTTCTACCACACTTGGTAGAATACACTAGGAGTTTTGATCAGGTGCCCTCACACCATGGGATTTTTTATAAGGTGTCAACACACCAATGGGAGTTTGATCAGGTGCCCAAATCACAGATAAGCTTTTGATAAGGTGCTTAAAAACCACACAAGGATTTTTTGATAAGGTGTCTTGCCACCAGTGGGTTACACTTTTGAAGGGAGTATTAACCCTGTACAGAATGGGATAGATAAGGGTTTAGATGTTCTTCTCTGTCAAGATGCTTAGAGAAGACTCTAGTGGATTTGATGTAGAAAAGAACTCCTCTGTCTGATTGAAGATGTTTGACAGTTGATTTTGCTGGAGCTTTTCTTTGAAAAAAACTTGATCCTCCTATAGCTAATTAATCTGAGAGAGATATTTCTTCAGATTATAGTTGCTCTGTTGAAGATCTGTATTTGCAGCAAAAGACTGAGAGAAGAATTTAAGTTCTCAGTTGAAAGAGGTTGCTACTGTTGAGGAACAAGAAAATGATTTTCTTTTTGCTCTTCTTTCTCTTCTCTTCCTGAAGCTTTCTCCTTTCTTGATCTTTATTTTGCACCAGGAAATCTGAGAGATAGTGTTGAAGATGTTCTCAGAAAAATATGTGCTGCTGAAGGAGGAAGAAGATGAAGATCTGTTCACTGTCAAAAATGCTGAGGAAGAAAGAAGATGAAGTTCTGTGTGTTTTTGTTCTTCTGTTCTTCCTGTATATTTCTCTCTTTCCTTTTCTGTACTGTAGATCTGTATTGATGTTGTCGAGTAAAAAACAGCTGTAAAATTATTCTGTAATATCTTCTTTCCTTTTCTTTTTCAAATCTCTGACAGCATTCCTTATATTAAGGAATAAATTATTCTGAAGGCATATTTCTGGGAACTGCAAATATCACGCCGTATTCTCTTTCCTTTTCCATAAATATGTCCTTTTTTGAGGAAATGTCAACGGTTATAACTTAAATAATAAAGGAAATATATTTTCCTTACTTGATCTGATGGAAAGAGCGGTTACTGTCGTCGATCTGAGATCAGAGAATGAAATAAGTATAATCCTTCTAATTTTTCTGAACTTATATAAGGATTCTTCGATCTGAACAAAATTCGTCGAACACAGATTCGTCGACCTCAAGATTTTTGTCGAACACAATATTTACTTCGTCGACCTCAACATTTAATTCACTGTTCTGAACATCTGTTGAATATTCGTCGAACGCAGACTTGAGTTCGTCGAACGAAAGGATTCGTCGTCTGCTGAGCCTGGATAAATTCATCGACCGCTGAGCTTGAGTAAAAGCATCGAGCGCTGAGACTAAGCAAAAGTGTCGAGCGCTGAGCTGAGGAAAAAGCGTCGAGCGCTGAAGCGTCGAGCGCTAAGCTGGGAAAAAGCGTCGAGCGCTGCACTTAGACAAATTCTTCGACCGCTGAGATGGGAGCATCGACTGCTGAAACGAGATCGTCGACCGCTGAGAACAAGTCTGTTCGTCGAACGCAAAGAGCTTGCCGATCGTCGAACGTAGATAGACGTTCGTCGAACGCAGATAGCCGTTCGTCGAACGCAGAAACTGAATGAAATTTCTAGTTCTAACAGCTAAAACTCTTGACCCATAAACTATACATTGGGGTCAACTTGTCCGTAGTCAACATATAGTGATCCTAGCCCAAATCAGAAATAGGGTTGTTCCAACAATCTCCCCCTATTTAGGTTAGGACACTATTTGACAAAAAATTGAAAATAAACAAATACTAAAACAACAAAAACAATAGAGCATGAATATATCTGATATATTTTAAAATATTTTATCAGATATAAAATGATAAATACTCTGAGTTTTTGAAACATTTTAATGAAAACAAAACTAATAGAAATACAATAAGAACCTTGATTTTTCTGAATTCTACCTTCTGAATTCTGAAATTCTGATTTTGTCTGAATTTGTCTTGTTCTGAATTCTGATCTATAACTACACTGTAGATGCTATATTAATCAGCTTTCTGAAATTGTTCTAAACTGAATATTTATATTCTGAATATGTTATCTGCTGCTTCTTTTAAATCCAAAACAGTGTTCTGAATCTGCATACAAATACAGCAAACTATTTTCTAACTGATTCTGAAATTGCTATATCAAAATTCTTCTTCTGAGCTGTATCTGCATCTAAACTTGATCATGACTGTATCTGAATTTTTCTGAAACATAAATTTGCAATCAGCAAACTGCTGTAAGCTTTATCAAGCTTCTTTATAAAGCAACTCCCCCTGAGAGTCTCTCCCCCTGAGTTCTGGAGGTTCTTCAGCTTTTCTCTCCTTGCCTAGTTTATAGAACAACTCCCCCTGAGCAAAACACTGCATCAAATGGAGCTTGTTCATAAAAACTTCTCCCCCTGCCTAGTTTCAGGAAGGCTGAATCTAGGCCCCTTAAAGAAGGGACATTTGATGGAGGTAGGGAAGGATACAAGATTGTCAATGCTATTATTCCTGCACATTAAAATAGAGATCAAGTGAAAATGGGAACTAGAAAGAGAAACAATTATGTAGGCATTTATATAATAAAAACACTTAGTTTGATATGATAAGGAATGAGGGGTAAGTAGAAAACTTAATTTTTTAACAGATTGAATCTCCATCTATCATACCTAGCTGATTTATAAAGAAAATATGTTTCTTTTCAACCAAGGGCTTGGTGAAAAAGTCAGCTTTTTGCAAATCAGTAGAGATGAACTGTAGGCAGATTTTATTTTTATCCACATTATCCCTAAGGAAGTGGTGCCTAATATCTATGTGTTTAGTCCTACTATGAAGAACTGGATTTTGTGCCTTAGATATTGCACTAGTATTATCACAAAATATAATTGAATTATTTAAGTTGACACCATAGTCTAGGAGCTGATTTTGTATCCACAATATCTGTGAGCAGCAACTGCCTGCAGCTATGTATTCAGCTTCAGCTATTGATATAGACACAGATGTTTGTTTTTACAAAACCAAGACACAAGTCTATCACCAGGAAACTGACATGTTCCTGATGTGCTTTTCTTGTCTACTCTGCATCCAGCATAATCTGAATCTGAGAATCCAGTTAATTCAAATTTAGATGTTGTTGGATACCAAAGTCCTAGATTAGGGCAACCCTTTATATATCTCCAAATTCTATTTTAGTAAAATTAGATGAGATTCTTTGGGGTTAACTTGGAACCTAGCACAATACAAGTAGCAAACATTATATCAGGCCTACTTGCTGTTAAATAAAGTAAAGAGCCAACAATTGCTCTATATACTTTCTGATCAATAGGTTTCCCTGATTCATCAGTATCAACAACAGCATTAGAGGGCATGGGTGTTTTCATGGTGGAAGAATAAGACATACCAAATCTTTTCACTAATTCCTTAGCATACTTTGATTGGGATATGAAGATTCCATTTCGAGTTTGCTTCACTTGAAGATCAAGGAAGTATGATAGTTCACCCATACTACTCATTTCAAATTTAGATTGCATTAGATTAGAAAATCTTTTGCACAAATTTGAGTCAGTAGAGCCAAAAATAATGTCATCTACATATATTTGAACTAGTAAAGTTTGATTTTTATGTATCCTAAAAAATAAAGTTTTATCTAATATGCCTCTACAGAATTTATTCTCTAAAAGAAAACTAGCTAAGGTCGCATACCATGCTATGGGAGCTTGTTTGAGGCCATAGAGAGCTTTCTTAAGCTTAAATACAAAAGAGGAATGAGTTGGAGAGATGAAACCTGGTGGTTGTTCCACATAGACTTCTTCTTTGATTTCTCCATTCAGAAATGCACTTTTTACATCCATTTGATAAACTTTGAATTTCTTGTATGCAGCAAATGCAAGGAAAATTCTGATTGCTTCTAACATTGCAACTGGTGCAAAAGTTTGATAATAGTCTATTCCTTCTTCTTAAGAGTATCCTTGAGCTACTAGTCTAGCTTTCTTTCTCACTACGTTGCCATCTGCATCTAGTTTATTCTTATAGACCCACTTAGTTCCAAAGACTGGATAATTCTTTGGTCTAGGAACCAATTCCCAAACTTTGTTTGTCTCAAATTGATTGAGCTCCTCTTGCATAGCAATGATCCAGTTGGGATCTTGTTCTGCATCTTGTAGGGATTGAGGTTCAATCTGAGAGAGAAAACAAGTGTGCATCATATTCTGATTTACTTGATGTCTTGTTTGCACACCTGCTGAAATATCACCAATTATTTGAGATATTGGGTGATCTCTAACTGTGATGTGATCAACAATTGGAGTGGGTTCAGCAATGATTTCCACTTGGGTAATTTGTTCAACTGCTATATCCTGTGGAGGATGATCTGTTGTTATCTGTAGTGAACTTTCAGCAAAATCTGGGTGATTTTCCTCTTCACTTTCATCAGCATTCTGCTGTTCAGGATTCAGAAATTCTTCTTTATGTAGAGCTAATTGATCTAGCTGCTCACATAGTGTAGGTACTTGTAGGTTTTCTATGGTAGAAGAAATCTTCTCCTTGTAAAACATGTTAGTTTCATCAAAGGAAACATGCATAGATTCTTCTATTTTAAGAGAAGATTTATTATAAATCCTATATGCTTTACTGATTAGTGAATAGCCTAAGAAAATTCCTTCATCAGAGTTTGGTTCAAATTTCCTAAGGTATTTCTTATCATTATTATGAACAAAACATTTACAACCAAATGCTCTAAAATAGTTTACTTTAGGTTTCCTCCCTCTATGTAATTCATAAGGAGTCTTACCCTTAAGTTTGTGTATAAAACTTCTATTCAGTACATAATTTGCTGTGCTAACAGTCTCTGCCCAAAAAGATAGGGGCAAATTAGCATCTGCAAGCAATGTTCTTGCTGATTCAATTAGAGTTCTATTTTTCCTTTCAACTACTCCATTTTGTTGAGGAGTTCTAGGAGCTGAGAAGCAATGCCCGATACCTTCCTTCTCACAGAATTCTTGCATAAGAAGAGACTCAAACTCAGTGCCATGTTCACTTCTGATCAATGCAACTTCAGTAGAGTACTCAATCTTTATGCTCTTAAGAAAGTCTTTAAGAACTTTAAAGTTATCTGACTTTTCTCTCAAAAAGAACACCCAAGTGAATCTAGAGAAGTCATCTACAATAACTAGAGTGTAAGACTTCCCACCTAAACTCTTTGTTTTTATAGGTACAAAAAGGTCCATATATAGCAAATATAAGATTCTAGGTGAATCACTTTTAGATAATGATTTAAAACTATTTTTAGTTTGCTTGCCTAGTTGAAATGCCCTACAAAGACCTTCTTTCTTGTATGAACCTAAAGTTAAACCTCTAACAAGATTGTCCTTAGATAATTTAGCAATGGTCCTAAGGTTTACATGTCCTAATCTCTTATGCCAAAGTTCACTAGGTTTGCTTAATTCATTAAATAAACAAATTTCTGATGTAGATGAATTAAAATTTACTAAATATATATTACCCTGCCTAATACCTGATAAAACAATAACATCATCAACAGATTTAATAAGGCATTTTAGTTTATTAAAGGTTACCTGATACCCTTCATCACATAATTGACTTATGCTGATGAGGTTGTGCTTCAGTCCCTTGACATAAGCTACCTCTTTGAAGGTGACTTCTCCAACCTTGACTTTTCCATAGCCATTGGTCTGTCCACAGTTGGAGTCTCCAAATATAACTTTTGGTCTATGCTTTGCCTTGTATTTGTTCAGGTTGGCCTTGTTTCCTGTCATATGTTTTGAACAGCCACTGTCCAAATACCATTTTTCATTTATTCTTGGACAGTTGTGTACATGCAAAAATAAGAAAACAATCTATTTGTTCTTGACCCAGATTACCTTGGGTCTTTTTGTATTTCCACAAAAATCTGAAATAAAATACATTTCAGGTTGGTCCTTATAACCTTGTGGATGATATCTCCTTGGAGGTATAATCCATTCAGTGAAAGGATTCATAGATTGTGAAGAATGAGAATTGTTCAGATTTGCTGTATAGTTTCTGTTCGACGAACTGGGCTGAGTTCGTCGAGCGCCGTTCGACGAATGGCTGAGATTTCGTCGAGCATCGTTCATATAATAACTATATTGAAAATTTGTCTTCAGAGTTCGTCGAGCTCCGTTCGACGAAGGGGATGCATTTCGTCGAGCTCCGTTCGACGAATTCTGTTGAATTCTGCTGAATTCTGCTATTCTCGACAGTCTTACTTGAAATGTTTTTACTTACACCTACAACCTATTTGCTCTTAGCATAGATGAATTTTATAGGTGTGGATAATATATTCTTCTTAATTAGAGGTGGATCACTTGATGAAGCACCCAAGCCTAGTTTGTTATTAAGTCTAGCATTTACTGTGCTTGTAATGTCCATCAGTTTGATGCTTCTCCCATTTATGGATTCTTCAAACTTTTTGGCTTCAAACAACTTGCTCTCAATGAGAACAATATGTTCCCTGGAGGCAACCAAATCTTTCTTAAGATTTATATTTTCTTCACTTATATTATTCATTTCAGCTAGCTTAAGTCTGAGTGAGATTATTTCTTTCTCAGATTTGATTGTTTGAGCAAAGGACTTTGAACTCAGCTTTGAATTCAACTGAAGTAAAATCAAAGGTAGATATTACCTGATCTGCACCAGTTTCTGCTTCTGATTGTGATCCTTCTTCATCAGAATTGTTGGTTGAGGCATTGATTGCCATCATGCAGAAGTTCTTCTCTTCTTCATTATCTTCACCATCACTGGATGAAGAAGCATTTCCTGACTCACTGTCTGAGTCATAAATGGCCATCAGACATTGGTCATTTTCTTTTGTTTCTTCTTCATCATCTGATGAGCTGGATGATGATTCTTATTCAGTTTCACACCAAGGTTCTGCTAGAAATCCTCTTCCCTTCTTTTTGTGCTTGTGGGAGGAAGACTTGCTGGAGTTTCTTTTCTCTTCTTTGTCCTTTTTCTTTTATTTATTCTAGTTTTCTGGACAGTCTAGTGCAATGTGTCCTGGTTTCCTGCAACCAAAACATATATTTTCTTTAGAATTGTTTTTGTCATACCTTGGCTTTTCATACCTTCTAGATGACTTTTTCCTGAAATCTTTTCTTTCCATCTTGTAGAATCTTTTGGCGAACAGACTCATCAACTCCTCATTGTCAGGAGTCTTTCCTTCTTCTTCTGTAGCTTTGAAGGCAATGTTCCTTTCCTTCTTTGTTGAAGAGGAGGTGCTCACTTGTTCAGCTTCCCTTGTCTTGATGAGTTGCTCATAGGATTTGAGCTTTCCTAGCAGTGTCTCAGTAGTTATCTCATTAATGCTTCTGGCTTCCTTGATAGGCCAGATCCTAGAGTCCCAAGTGTTGGGGAAGCACATTAGGATTTTTTCATTGATCTTAGTTAATGAGATTTCCTTGTCCAGTGTTCTGAGTTCACTTATGATTACACTTAATCTAGTGTACATATCTGCAACTGATTCTTCTTCACCCTTCTTGAAGTTCTCATACAGAGAGATCAAGTGAGATCTTCTGTCTTTTCTTTCATCAGCAGAGCCTGCAACAATATTGTTGAGAGAGGTCCATATCTCTCTAGCTGAGGTGCAATCCACCACTTTCTGAAATATGTCATCAAACATTGTTTGAGCCACAATTTTCATGGCTTTTGCATCAACACTTTTTTGCTTTTTCTGAGCTTCAGTACATTCAGGAGGTGGGACAGCAGTGTTGTTTGTTGCTGCATCAGTACTTGTTGATGTTGTAGGTGCTGGAGGACTTGTCAAAATCACATTAAAATTTTCATCATCAATTGAGTTCATATATAACCTAATCCTTGCTTTCCACAGTGTAAACTTACTGAGATTGCACATAGGAGGTCTTGTGCTTGAATACTCCTTGTTTTGTGCCATGAGTTTTTAATAGAAAATAAAAACAATAAAAACTCTAAAATAATTTAAGATCTAATTGATCTTTGTGATCCAGGTGTTAGCCTGTAAATAAGATCAACAACCCTCTGATACCAATTGAAAGTGGAGGTTAGATCTTAAATTAACTCTAGAGGGGGTGAATAGAGTTTAAAACTTTTTCCCTTAGTTTTATTTGCGGAATTAAAATAGTGTTATATATATGTGTAAGCAGAGTGATTAATAAAAACAGAATAAATAAAATCACACAGCACATCACAGAGAAATAAACAATCACAGAGGACACAAGAAGCTATAGTAGTTCCCCAATAAATCTGGGTACGTCTAATCTTCTACCACCCTTGGTAGGAATCCACTAGGAGTTTTGATCAGGTGCCCTCACACCAAGGGATTTTTGATAAGGTGTCCACACACCAATGGAGTTTGATCAGGTGCCCAAATCACCGATAAGCTTTTGATAAGGTGCTTAAAAACAACACAAGGATTTTTTGATAAGGTGTCTTGCCACCAGTGGGTTACACTTTTAAAGGGAGTATTAACCTTGTACAGAATGGGATAGAGAGGGGTTTAGATGTTCTTCTCTGTCAAGATGCTTAGAGAAGACTCTAGTGGATTTGATGTAGAAAAGAACTCCTCTGTCTGATTGAAGATGTTTGACAGTTGATTTTGCTGGAGCTTTTCTTTGAAAAAAACTTGATCCTCCTATAGCTAATTAATCTGAGAGAGATATTTCTTCAGATTATAGTTGCACTATTGAAGATCTGTATTTGCAGCAAAAGACTGAGAGAAGAATTTAAGTTCTCAATTGAAAGAGGTTGCTGCTGTTGAGGAAGAAGAAAATGATTTTCTTTTTGCTCTTCTTTCTCTTCTCTTCCTGAAGCTTTCTCCTTTCATGATCTTTATTTTGCGGCAGGAAATCTGAGAGATAGTGTTGAAGATGTTCTCAGAAAAATATGTGCTGCTGAAGGAGGAAGAAGATGAAGATCTGTTCACTGTCGAAAATGCTGAGGAAGAAAGAAGATGAAGTTCTGTGTGTTTTCGTTCTTCTGCTCTTCCTGTATATTTCTATCTTTCTTTTTCTGTACTGTAGATCTGTATTGATGCTGCCGAATAAAAAACAGCTGTAAAATTATTCTGTAATATCTTCTTTCCTTTTCTTTTTCAAATCTCTGACAGAAATTAAATGCACATTCCTTATATTAAGGAATAAATTATTTTGAAGGCATATTTCTGGGAACTGCAAATGTCACGCCGTATTCTCTTTCCTTTTCCATGAATATGTCCTTTTTCGAGGAAATGTCAACGGCTATAACTTAAATAATAAAGGAAATATATTTTCCTTACTTGATCTGATGGAAAGAGTCGCTGTTGTCGTCGATCTGAGATCAGAGAATGATATAAGTATAATCCTTCTGATTTTTCTGAACTTAAATAATGATTCTTCGATCTGAACAAAATTCGTCGAACGCAGATTCGTCGACCTCAAGATTTTTGTCGAACACAATATTTACTTCGTCGACCTCAACATTTAATTCACAGTTCTGAATATCTGCTGAATATTCGTCGAATGCAGACTTGAGTTCGTCGATCGAAAGGATTCGTCGACCGCTGAGCCTGCATAAATTCGTCGACCATTGAGCTTGAGTAAAAGCGTCGAGTGCTGAGACTGATCAAAAGCGTCGAGCACTGAGCTGAGGCAAAAGCGTCGAGCGCTGAAGCATCGAGCGCTGAGCTGGGAAAAAGCATCGAGCGCTGCACTTAGACAAATTCTTCGATCGCTGAGACGGGAGCGTCGACCGCTGAAATGAGATCATCGACCGCTGAGAACAAGTCTGTTCGTCGAATGCAGAGAGCTTGCGGATCATCGAACGCAGAGAGCCGTTCGTCGAACGCAGATAGCCGTTCGTCAAACGCAGAATTTGAATGAAATTTCTAGTTCTAACAGCTAAAACTCTTGACCCATAAACTATACAATATGGTCAACTTGTCCTTAGTCAACATATAGTGATCCTATCCCAAATCAAAAATAGGGTTGTTCCAACAACAACCTTTCCCTAAGGCAAAATATCAACCACCCGCTCACATCTGCCACTGACGGTAGCCAAGGTATCGTAGTCACCATCCCTGTCACCCAGGCCTGGCTGTCCTCCTGTGTCGTACGCTGCTGCTCCACCTGAGTGTGCTCCTAAAAATGGGGGTGTAACAACAATTAGTCATAAAGACTAAGTGGCTTCACATCCTCTCCCCCGGTGACTTTTAGGCACCGGGCGGAAGGAAAGAGGAGAACACTGCAATATAAAGTATAAGTACAATAGAATAGGTGGCAGTAATAAGGGTACAATCTTAGCAATTCTATATCAATAGTAGAAATAAGCTACTATACACAAGAGTACATTTATGCTAGCAATTACTATGATAGTGAAGTAAGAAACAATTCTAAGCTAGCATTGTGAATAGTAGCAAGGTATAGAAAGCAGTGTAATAGTACAGAAGTAAGCAGTATATTTGTAGTTTCAAAACGTACCTTAACTTATATGAATGCTCATACAAACTTATAAGTTAAGGTTTCCAATTTGGAACCCATCATATAAAAGAGCCCATACTAATTTATATGATGGACCTGATGCAGAGCAATGCTATGATCATGAAAGGATGAATGCAACGCAATGATTATGATATGATGACTCGCCCTTGCATATTTGTTATGTCAACATAGACCTGTGTTTCCCACATTTCTAGGGTAGCTAACCTCTCAGGCATCCCCCGTCGTGGCCAGACGGTGGCAGTGAAATGGGCTCCTCCACTACTAGGCGGGTATGAACACTACCAGACCTAGGCCTATGTACGCCTCGACATTAAGAACACACAGTGAAGACCCTGCGTACTGATAGCATCATGTTGAGTCTTCATAACATGCAATAGGTCTTTGGAAGTGAACACCAAGAACACAGCCCAACCGGTCTAAAGTCTAGCTGTTGGACTCTATTGGTGTCACGACTAGCAAGCCGGTAGACCCGCCACAAGTAATCCTCCAACTAGGATCATTACACCACCACGTATAAACCATGCACATTCATGTAATTCACATGCATAATCAGTTCTATCAAGCATCCAAGGACTCACGAAAGGAGTCTTCTTACACTTCACATCATACCAGTTCAACCGATGCTAATTAGCATCCAAGGCCCCCAACAACCGGGCCCTCAACATTTCACCATTAGATATAACCATATCTTATAATCCACACCAATCCATCAATGCTACCCATACCGAGTTATCATGACTCAAGGCACTAGCGTGTGTATAACATGGAAATTAATCTACAAGATCCTGCATGACTACTTGTGCGTTTAACTTCACGCTTCCAAAATCCTTGTCCAGATGAGCACATTTATATCTCTTTTCAGCATAATAATTTATACTGGCACGTTTAATTGTGGATCCATTCTAAAACCAAATCCACTGAAACTTCTACCATAAGTCATAATTAATGTAGGAATCATTACCACCAAATTTTGACCTCATTATATTATGTAATACGTAGTTACGGTGCTCTACATTTATTTGACCATTATATACAAGGCTAAACATTTAGACCGCACCCTTAATCAATGTTATTTACCTTCACCTTCAACTATACATTGCCCTTTTTACGATTCCACATATAACTAACAATTGAAGGTTCATTTAAGGAAACATCTCAACAGAAATAAATCTGAAATTATTATCACAGGTCCATGCTGCATGTACATGATTCATAAAAAATTTTGGCCCAATCGGCCTTCACATTCAACATTTTTATCTCCTTCAAGTTATCAAATGAAATGACAATAACTTTAATACCACTTGTCCAAATATTATGAAATTCAACAGGGGTCTACATATTGTTGTTGATGAATCCCATTTATATACGCTTTTATGGACTCATCCAGGCTAGTTTTCACTCTTGTGCACATCGTTTCGAGCTATTATTGCTTATATTTCACTAATACACACTTGCGCACACTTATGTGCTTTGTGCTCTATTTAGGCCCGTTTTGGTGTGCATTTGCACTCTATGTTGTTGGGGGTAAGCACATGGTGCTCCCCAATCCTTTTTCTATTATTGATTGGTGCTGGAAGTGTATTCCCAGCTGGATTGCTATTCTTGCAGGTGGTTGGATCATCCCATTTTGCCTAGAAATCATGATTGTTTATATTGCACGGTCATGCATTTTCCTTGACGCACGGCCGACTGCGGTCGTGCGCCATCTTCGGGGTAGCAAAATGGTGATCTGACTTTGTTCGTGCATTTTTACGCACGGGCAGTTGCCCGTGTGCGAAGGAAACGCACGATCGCCTGTTTCACCTGGGTTTTAGACAATCTGGATTTGGTCGTGTGTTTTAACGCACGGGCGGCTTCGACCGTGCGTGAGTAAAATGCACGGGCGCTGCTGCTTCTTCCTCAAGGAATTTCTTTTCATTAAATAATGCACGAGAAATGCACATTCGTGCGTTCGACCGTGCGTAACTAAATTTCTGCCGTTTAGTATTTAAAGCTGGAAATTTGCTGCTGGAAAAAGTGAACCGCGGGCAAAACTCTGGAAGCCCGCCATTTCCGCCTATTTCGCCTCTCCACCACCGCCTAAACTACGAGGAGCTCCCGCAACCTTTGTCCTGCAAATCTTCTGCCAAAGCTCCCTCCTTGGCCTCCTTCATCATCTACGAGTTCAAGAACGCCATCGACGGAAGATTTCTGTTACATTCAAGGGATCTCCAACAAGAGTAGCTAGAGCTAGACAACGAAGAAGACTGGTAATGTAGAGGAAGGTGACAGCTACTCTGTACCCCGGACGCAACTTAAGACGGAGCACGGATGAGGCTTGACAACCCTGCGATTCCGGCCGTGAATCTTCAGCATAGTCTTTAAGCTTCGGTGACCTCTTTCCCTTTTGTGTACAGTTTAGGGTTTCTTCATGGTATGATGTACTTTCCTACGGATGATGTTCATAACTATGTTTAAGTTATTGTGATTTCATTTCGGTGAAATGTGTTGTGGTTTATGAGATTTGAGGAGAGCCCTAGTCTGCCATCCACTCCACCGCTCTGTAGTCTGCCGCACTAGCAATTGCTAGTTGCGTGTTCTGTGACGAGGTGCCTACGACCCTCATTCCGCTCATTACAAAACATCCATCCGCTAGCCTTCTCGTCCACCCGCTCACCGAAGCACGGCATCGCGGCCTCCATTCCATCCCGAAAAGCAAAGCGGAGCTCTAGGCCCGTATTTTCTTTCACTATTGCTAATCTAGGGATACCAAAATCAAAACCCCCCTTTTTATTAATTACATAAGAATCTATATAAGTAATTCCCTAACAAGAATTCATACAACCCAACTTGCAGTCCTCTGAGAACGATATTCGGGGAGTCTCTCCCAATTTTACTACTTGAACGACCGGTGCACTTGTCGTAATCGCATCAAGTTTTTGGTGCCGTTGTTGGGGACTGCATGCGTGATGAATTTATTTCCGAGAAAAATCATTGCAAGAGCTATTGTCTCTATTCTCTTTGTCAACCTTTGTTGTTTTCCTATTCTGTCAGATACATTCATTTAGCTGCTTGCATTAATTTAATTGGGCACTAATCATTGTTTTGCAAGCATGTTTATCATGAATTGTATTCAGCAACATATATACCAGGGAAGTTTGAATGATCTCAGGCTTCAGGCAGGAAGGAATGATCATGATTCTGAGATTCCCACCGACATCATTGAGTATATATCTGAGAATTGAAAGTTCAGTGGGGGTGGACATGAAGACGCGGTACACCACATGCAGGAATTCTTAGAGATCTATTACACATGTATATTCAGCAGAGTCGAGAACGACCAAAAAAATCCTGGCATTCGCATTCTCTCTGCACGATAAAGCCAAAAGCTGGTACTGGACCATTCGGAAGAGAGACGACTTCATGGAGGCAACTTGAGGAAAGATTCCTGTATGAATATCAACACTGTGTATAAGTTTTGGATAAGTACAAGGAACTTATCACCTTCGCTCAGGGAAAGGAGGAAACGTTAGTTTACACATGGGAGCATTTTAAATCACTGCACAGGGAATGTTACTGAGAAGATTTGTCAGAAGTCTTCCTGATTCAGAGCTTTTATTTTGGCGTGCTGGAAAGATTCCGACCTCTATTTGATGTGTTGGAACAACCCTATTACTGATTTGGGCTAGGATCACTATCTGTTGACTCGGACTAAGTTGACCCCAATGTATAGTCTAAGGTTCAAGGTTTTAGGCTGTTAGAACTTAAGGAAAAGATCAAGTTTCTGCGTTCGACGAACTCCATCCTGCTTTCGACGAACGACATGCTCCAGTTCAACAAACTTGCCAAGGTTCCGCATTCGACGAACTCTATTCTGCATTCGACGAACTCCTCTCTGCGTTCGACGAACTTGCTCTCCAGCTCGACGCACTCAATTCTCCAGCTAGTCCAGCAGTTTATTCGTCAGTTCGACGAACTCCAACTTGAGATCGACGAACTCAACTCTGCGTTCAAAGAATAAGTATCAAGATGTTCAGATCGACAAAATTCATTCTCAGATCGATGAACTCAGTTCTTTCAGGCAGATTTAGCAGATTATCTTTCAGTTCGACGAACTCAACACTCTGTTCGACAAACTCAGTTCTCAGGTCGACGAAATTTCTCTTCAGTTCATTTTTTTAGACAGATCATTTTTATTCTATTCTCTGAACTCAGATCGACTATCAGCAATGGATCTATTCATATCAGATAAGTCAAGGATATTATCTTTCCTTTTATTATTCTCTTATTTCGAGAAAGTGGTCGTTGACACATTTTGGAAAAGACCACTTTCATGGAAAAGGAAAAGAATTAATGGATACAGTTCCAAGAAAATCTTTTCAGATTATTCTATTCCTTATTCAGAAGATTTGTTTTTCAAATCAGTCAGAATATTTCAAAGGAATAAGGAAGAAGAAGATTAACATTATTACAGTACAGTAGGAAAAAAAAGAGACAATACTGTCGAGAGAAAAATACATAGTTCATCTTCCTCAAACAGCACCTCTCAATCTCTGAGAACATCAACATTATTCTCTCAGTGATTCAGCTGCAAGTTCAAATCTTCAAGAGCAATAATAATCTGAGAAACCTTTGTTTCTCAGATTCATCAGCTATCAAGGAAGATCTACATTCAAGAGAAAGCTCCATCCTCAACTGTCAACTATTTTCTATCAGACATGGGGAGGTATACAACACAATCCCCTTGTCTTCTCTAAGATTATTGACAGTGAAGCACTTCATAACCCTCTTTATCCCATCTTGTATAGGGTTCTAACTCCCTTCAAAAGTTAACTCCTTGATGGCAGGGCACCTGAACAAAAACCTGTAGTTTGGTTTGAGCGCTTGATCAAAAGCTCAGTGGTGTATTGGGCACCTGATCAAAACCCCATTGGTGATAGAGCACCTGATCAAAAACCTAGTGGATTCCTACCAAGGGTGGTAGAAGAGTAGATGTACCCAGGTTTATTGGGGAACTACTATAGATCCTAGTGTCTTCTGTGTTCTTGTTTATTTTTATGTACTGTGATGTGCTGTGTGTTCTTTATTTTGTTTTTATAACTCACTCGGTACACATATATATTACTATTTTAACTCCGCTATAAAAATAAGTGAAAAACTTTTTAATACTCTATTCACCCCCCCCCCCCCTCTAGAGTAACTTTAAGATCTAACCTCACTTTCAATTGGTATCAGAGGTTGGTTGATTCTTTACAGGCTAACACCTGAATCAAAAGATCAATTAGATCTTAAATTTTATTTTAGAGTTTCTTTTACTAAAAATCCATGGCACAGAACAAAGAATACTCAAGCACAAGACCTCCTATGTGCAATCTAAATAATTTTGCATTATGGAAGGCAAGGATCAGATTATATATGAATTCTATTGATGAGGATATTTTTAATGTTATTTTGACAGGACCTCCTACTCCTATAGCAACAACAAGTGCTGAAGCAACAACAAATAATGTTGTTCCACCTCCTGAGTGGAAAGAAGCTCAAAAGAAGCAGAGAAGTGCTGATGCCTAAGCAATGAATATATTGGCACAGACAATGTCAGATGACATCTTTCAAAAGGTTGTGGAATGCACCTCAGCCAGGGAAATAAGGACTTCCCTCAACAACATGGTTGAAGGATCTGCAGATGAAAGAAAATACAGAAGATCTCACCTTATCTCTCAAAATGAGAATTTCAAAAAGGGAGAAATTGAAAGTGTTGCAGATATGTACAACAGACTCAGCCTCATAATCAATGAGCTGAAGACTTTGGACAAAGTGATTTCAATCACTGAAGTCAATGATAAGATCTTAATGTGCTTCCCCAACACATGGGACTCTAGGATCTGGCCAATCAAGGAAGCCAGAAGCCTTAATGAGATCTCTACTGAAACCTTGTTAGGCAAGCTTAAATCCTATGAGCAGCTTATCAAGTCCAGAGAAGCTGAACAGTGAACTTCCTCACCAGCATCCAAGAAGGAAAGGAGTATTGCTTTTCAAGCAACTGAAGAGGAAGATAAAGCTCCAGGAGATGTGGAGTTTATGAGTCTTCTAGCCAAGAGATTCTACAAGATGGCTAAAAGGGATTTCAGAAAGAAGGACCTCAGATCAAAAGAAAAGCCAAGGTATGACAACTAATTCTAAAGAAATTATTTGTTTTGGCTGCAGGAAACCTGGACACATTCTACCTGAGTGTCCAGAGAACCAAAAGAAAGAAAAGAGAAAAGAGAAAAAAGAGAAAAGGCACTCCAGCAAGCCTTCCTCCAACAAACACAAGCATAAGGGAAGAGTCTTTGTAGCTGAAACATGGAGTGAAACAGAATCAGAATCTTCATCTAGCTCTTCTGAAGATGAAGAAAATGCAAATGAGAAGGACCAATGCTTGATGTCTATATATGACTCAAGCAGTGAGTCAGAATATGCATCATCATCCAGCTCTAGTGGTGATGAAGAAGAAAGAAACATTTGCATGATGGCTATCAATGCCTAAGGAAGTAATTCAGAAGAATCAGAATCAGACAATGACAGTGATAAGGTAATATCTACCTTTGATTTTAATTCAATTGAATTCAATGATGAATTCAAAACTCTTTGTCTAGATTTAATTAAATCTGAGAAGGAGATAATCTCTCTCAGAGGAAAGTTGGCTGAAATGAACCAACTAAGTGAAGATAATGTTAATCTTAAGAAAGAATTGGCTGCCTCTAGAGAACACATTGTTCTCATTGAGAACAAGTTGTCTGAAGCTAAGAAATTTGAAGAATCCCTCAATGGGAGAAGTATCTAACTGATGGACATCACAAGCACAGTGAATGCCAGACTTAGTCGCAAAATAGGCTTGGGTGCATCATCAAGTGAGCCACATCTGATTAAGAAAAACATTCTTTCTACACCAGTAAAATTCATTTCTGCCAAGTGCAAAGAGGCAGTAGAAATAAATAAAAACATTTCAAGTAAGGATGTTAAGAAGAAAGGAATTCAACAGAATTCGTCGAACGGAGCTCGACGAAATTACTTCATTTTGTCGAACGGAGATCGACGAACTCTGAAGATAGACCTTCAGTATAGTTATTATTCGAACGGCGCCCGATGAAAGCACTTCACTTCGTCGAACGGCGATCGACGAATTCATCCAAATTTGTCGAACGAAAAACATACTGAAAATCTGTTGAATTTTAATTCTTCACACACTAAAAATCCTTTCACTGAGTGGATTATTCCTCCTAGGAAATATCATCCACAAGGCTATAAGGATCAGCCTCAGATTTCTTCTATTTCAGATTCTTGTGGAAAACAAAAGGATCCAAGGTAGTCTGGGTCAAGAACAACTAGAATGTTTTTTGTTTTGCAGGTACAAGGCTATCCAAAAATAAAAGAACAATGGTACTGGGATAGTGATGGCGCAAATATCACACACCGCTATAGGCGGTAGCTCGACTGCGACACGAAACGGCAGTGTACCGATCGTTCAAGTAATATAAAACGAGGAGTAATCCCCGAGTATCGAATCTCTCAAGGAACACAGTAAGGTGGAGTTAACGTTCGAGGAAGGACTTGAGATCGAAGTCCTATGGGTCGGATGAATTGCGGACACGGGGGTTGATTTGGTTTGTGGAAAATAAAGAGAAAAAGCTACAACTACTCCTATGCAATGCCGCTATGCAATGCTTCGCTTGGCGGGATGGAGACTAGGCAGGCCTTGAGCGCGCTGCGTCGAAAGGGCGGATGGACGAGTAGGCAAGCGGAATCGAACTGTGCAGGCCTTCAGCGCACTGCTTCGTTAGGCGGGATGGAATACGGGCCGCGATGCCACGCTTCGGTAGGCGGGTGGACGAGAAGGCTAGCGGATCGAACTATGCAGGCCTTGAGCGCGCTGCTTCGTTAGGCGGGATGGAATACACGGGCCGCTATGCCACGCTTCGGTAGGCGGGTGGACGAGTAGGCTAGCGGAATGAGGGTCGCAAGCACCTCTTCGACAAGCACGCCACTAGCAATTGATAGTGCGGCACCGGACACGGTTGTGGAGTGGAAAAGGGATGGTGGCGCACCTCATAAACACATAAACCACAAAAGCATTTCACAACAACATGAAATATATATAAATAAAAGCAAGTTTAAGTGCTCTTCATCAAAATACACAAGATCTAGCTATTACAACAATCAATAAGAGAAGAATAAGGCAAGAAATCGACCGAATCCGAAGGCTCGTTGTAGATTCACGGTTGGAATCGCCGGGTTGTCAATCCGCGTCCAAGCTCGGTCCGCAACTACGTCCGGGGTAGAGAGAGCTGTCACGACTCTCCAATGGACCCGTCTTCTTCGTGTCACGATCCGGTAGAGGTTGCAAACTTCCTCTTGCTTGATGGTAATGGCGGCTAGGTCTTCCTTTGGAGCTCTTGGATGAAGGAGGAGGCCGAGAGGAAACTCCGGCTCAAGATTGGCGTGAAGAGCAAGCCCGGAGCACCTCCATATGGTGGGCGACGGTGGAGGGGCGAAATCGGAGCCTGGAGCGAGATAACGGCGGCAGGAAATTGAGATAATAACCTAAAATCACGAGCAGGGGATTTTATAGGCGCTGGAATTAAACAGTGCGCACGGTCATTGGCGCACGACCAGTGGTCGTGCGCACTAGAATCCTGAGATCGTGCGCTCTGCCTGGACGGAACCTGCAAAGACAGAAATTATAAAATAACATGTTCGCACGACCAGTGGCGCACGACCGGTGGTCATGCGCACTACAGCAAACAGAACTCAGAAATTTAATGGCAAATGCGCACGAGCAGTGGCGCACGACCGGTGGTCGTGCGCGCTGGCATTGATGGTCGTGCGCACTGCACCAAACAGAACTCATAAAAAAAGGGTCAAGTGCACACGATCAGTGGCGCACGACCAGTGGTCGTGCGCAATAGAACCGGTGATCGTGCGCAGTGTTCCTGTGCAGAATTGCACCGGGAACACTCGCACGACTCCTATTCCAGGCACAACCACAAATCTAGCCACTGAAAGTGGCACTTGACACCACATGAATACTACTAATGACAATAAGCACGAAAATCACACCAAAGTGGGCCTAGATGTGCACCTAGCATGGATTGATCAATATGAACTATAACAGGGCTAAAGTGCGGTGAAATGACTAGAAAAACGGCCCAGATGAGTCCATAAAAGTGTATATGATCAGGACTCATCACACCCCCAGACTTAACTGTTTGCGCGTCCCGAGCAAACAAATTCTAAGCGAACTAGGAAAGAACAGTAGATGGCATAAAACTACAATACAGAGTACCATGCGAAGTCGCATGCTCACGTGCATAAGAAGAATAGTAGAGAAGATTTCTGATTATAAAAATAGTCTATATATTTCTAAAAGAGTAAAAGCATATTACAACTACTCAAAATGGTGAAAAGCGGTGAATCGTTCGGTCATGCATAAGTAGAAAGTAAACTAAATGCTGAGATGAGCATTGCTCAAGATTGGGATGCCGGACAAACTCCACCGAAATCCATCGGTGTCGGTGACCATAGGCTTGCCCGGTCACATTCTCTCCACGGCACTGGTTTGACTCAAATGCGTGAATCAATAGGACTTTAGGTTTTAAATGGGGCTTGGGTTTAGGTGAGGATAAACAAAGATAAAAATGACGGCTCAAACACTAAACCCAAATGAGCTAATGCAGGAAACTATCCTCATTCACCACACAAACACGCGGGTACACAACACCCCCAGACTTGAACTTAGACGCATGGGTGTGTGCACCGCCTACTCCCAAATATAAATCTCAAACAGATTTTCAATTAAACACTCCTTCTCTTTCCTTTCTTTTTAACTTCTTTTCTTTTTCTCATTTTTTTTTCTTTTCTTATCATTTTCAGCAAATAAACAAAAGGACACATCCACATCTTCACAAACATATTACCACATCAACAACCCAACTCATGAAAATAATAAACAGCTAAAGCTCAAATTTTGGGTGTGCGTCTAGGATTGGCTTTTGGGCTTTGGTGAAATAAAAGTGGGGCTGAATCAAAGAACGGGTAGGCACAACTGGGCTAGCGAGGATATAGTGGTAGGGATAGGCACAAAGGCTCAACCGGGCCAAAATGATGGCCTATATCACATTCACACAATTGACTAACCGTATACCCATGCTTCAAGAATCGCTTGGGGCAAGTTCTAGCCACCGAGAAAGATTCTCCTTTCTCCCGACTCAAGCAATACGAGTCTAGCAATAGTTTACACACATCCCTACGCTACCGTTTGATTCACACCGGATTCACCATTTGAGTAGAGTAAACAACATTTACACTAATAGAGAAAAATATAAAACCATAGTATAAAAAGAAATTTAATCTACACGAATTTCTATACAACCGAGCACTCGACTAGGAGCACTACTAGAGTCAACATTTTACTCTGCTACATAGTCCTAAGCCATCACCTAGACTTTCCCAAATAAGCAGAAGAATTAAATTCACTACAGAGCTTGCATACAGATGAGTACGCGCTCAAGTGGGTGCTGTGGTGTGCAATGAAAATGAACAAAACATTTTAAATGAAATCTTCTAGTATGCAGTGCAATAGTGCACGTGAGCGGGTAAACAAAACTACTCTCCCCCAGACTTAAACTAAACAATCCGCATAATATATGACATGACAAATCAGAAAAGGCTAGGGGAAGAGAGTACCCAATGCTCAGCAAGTGAGCATACCAGAAGATTGGCGTTTAAGCTCAAATGAGCTGCAGCATCCGCCATCCAGAAGAAGTACCTGCAGGGGTCAGCTCCGCAAAACAAGAGAAACTGAAAAAGACTAACTAAAATTATCTACAGCTAACTAAACATGATTAGAAGAAATAAAAATGCAGAAAAAGTAAGATAACTACTGGGGTTATTGTCATCCCAGCACGACTTATTCAAGTTTTGTACAATTCTAGCTTATAGGCCTATGAAAAGAAAAGTGCACAGGTAACTGTTCTAATATGCGTATCGGTAGCGGGTACCGATACGGAGACAGAGCAGTCACCCCTCTACCTAAATATAGATACCTGCTCCTCACAGGTAGAGGGTAGAGAATGTAAGAAAAGGAGGAGGCCTGGTCCTCACTCATCTCACAAAACACATCCTTGCCTAGCAAGGTGTCGTCAACAGGGAGGCAGCAGGAGGAAGAGGCAATGAGTGGAGCTTCCTCTATGGAGGAGGGGTCAACCTCCTCACATGTGAGGATACACTCATCATTGACTTGAGCATCATGCTCCAATTCCTCCTGATGTACCTGTGAAGACTCAACCTGCACAGGCTCAGATGAAGAAGGGGGGTCAGGACATAAAAGAGAAGAATGACATAAATAATCAAAAATCGGGGGAGTAGTCCCGGTCTCACTCCCAGCAAGATCCAAGGGTAGATCACTATCATCATCGTAAATATCATAGCAAGGGGGACTTGAGAACTCAGGAGCCTCAGTGGTGATTTGGACCTCCTCGTCCCATGAAGAAGTGCAAACCTCCTCATCAGAGAGAGTATCCTCCTCATCCCACCGAGGTGCATCATCGTGTTCAAAGTATTCATTCTCCCCCTCAGGGAAAATGACATCCTCATCCCACTTTGGAGCACCCTCCGAGTCAGAAGCATCACCCAGCTCCTTTACTTCGATAGGATCATAAAAATGTGTGTAGAAAAATCATGCAAAGAAACTGGAGGAACACAAAGATTTGGTTCCTCCGCAAAAAGATCTGCTAAAGCCTCCCCGATGGAAAGAATACTTTCCTCATCATACTCAGGTGCATCTAGGAGCTCCCATTCCTCTCCTTGTTGGCTAACAGATGAGTGATCATCATCACTGGGAGTGAAGCCATAAACAGGGAGTGAGGAGTCCGTGCACGAGACAAGCTCAGGGGTAGAGGGCACAATTGCCTCCATGGGTAAAGAATGAGCGATAGGGACAATGTTGTCCTGAGTGGAGGAGCGGCGGTCAGGATTGAAAAGACGCGGACAGTCCTTCAATTCATGACCCTCTCCTCGACACAACAAGCAAACAATGTTCCTACACTGCCTAGCATTTAACTCATTCAATTGGTCCAAATAATAAACCATCTTGTCATTAAAGATAGGTGAAATATCCCATGACGACATTATCAATAAAAGAGCAGATACAATGAAACTGAAATTCTTTGCAAGGGAATCTACACAACTAAAAAAAAACTCCTTGAATAAAACTTGCCTAAAACTCCAAAATAGGGGGGAAAGAAATAAAAAAACAAACAACAGAAGATTAAAAGGCAAACAAAAATAATAATGCGGCTATTCACAAAGAAGAAACCTCTATCTCTTGTCTCCCTCTCAAGAAAACTCACACGACTGTGTTCCCCGGCAACGGCGCCAAAAACTTGATGGCGCAAATCTCACACACCTCTATAGGCGGTAGCTCGACTGCGACACGAAACGGCAGTGTACCGATCGTTCAAGTAATATAAAACGAGGAGTAATCCCCGAGTATCGAATCTCTCAAGGAACACAGTAAGGTGGAGTTAACGTTCGAGGAAGGACTTGAGATCGAAGTCCTATGGGTCGGATGAATTGCGGACACGGGGGTTGATTTGGTTTGTGGAAAATAAAGAGAAAAAGCTACAACTACTCATATGCAATGCCGCTATGCAATGCTTCGCTTGGCGGGATGGAGACTAGGCAGGCCTTGAGCGCGCTGCGTCGAAAGGGCGGATGGACGAGTAGGCAAGCGGAATCGAACTGTGCAGGCCTTGAGCGCACTGCTTCGTTAGGCGGGATGGAATACGGGTCGCGATGCCACGCTTCGGTAGGCGGGTGGACGAGAAGGCTAGCGGATCGAACTATGCAGGCCTTGAGCGCGCTGCTTCTTTAGGCGGGATGGAATACACGGGCCGCTATGCCACGCTTCGGTAGGCGGGTGGACGAGTAGGCTAGCGGAATGAGGGTCGCAAGCACCTCTTCGACAAGCACGCCACTAGCAATTGCTAGTGCGGCACCAGACACGGTGGTGGAGTGGAAAAGGGATGGTGGCGCACCTCATAAACACATAAACCACAAAAGCATTTCACAACAACATGAAATATATATAAATAAAAGCAAGTTTAAGTGCTCTTCATCAAAATACACAAGATCTAGCTATTACAACAATCAATAAGAGAAGAATAAGGCAAGAAATCGACCGAATCCGAAGGCTCGTTGTAGATTCACGGTTGGAATCGCCGGGTTGTCAATCCAGGGTAGAGAGAGCTGTCACAACTCTCCAATGGACCTGTCTTCTTCGTGTCACGATCTGGTAGAGGTTGCAAACTTCCTCTTGCTTGATGGTAATGGCGGCTAGGTCTTCCTTTGGAGCTCTTGGATGAAGGAGGAGGACGAGAGGAAACTCCGGCTCAAGATTGGCGTGAAGAGCAAGCCCGGAGCACCTCCATATGGTGGGCGACGGTGGAGGGGCAAAATCGGAGCCTGGAGCGAGAGAACGGCGGCAGGAAATCGAGATAATAACCTAAAATCGCTAGCAGGGGATTTTATAGGCGCTGGAATTAAACAGTGCGCACGGTCATTGGCGCACGACCAGTGGTCGTGCGCACTAGAATCCTGTGATCGTGCGCTCTGCCTGGACGGAACCTGCATAGACAGAAATTATAAAATAACATGTTCGCATGACCAGTGGCGCACGACCGGTGGTCGTGCGCACTGGAGTTGATGGTCGTGCGCACTACAGCAAACAGAACTCAGAAATTTAATGGCAAATGCGCATGAGCAGTGGCGCACGACCGGTGGTCGTGCGCGCTGGCATTGATGGTCGTGCGCACTGCACCAAACATAACTCATAAAAAAAGGGTCAAGTGCACACGATCAGTGGCGCACGACCAGTGGTCGTGCGCAATAGAACCGGTGATCGTGCGCAGTGTTCCTGTGCAGAATTGCACCGGGAACACTCGCACGACTCCTATTCCAGGCACAACCACAAATCTAGCCACTGAAAGTGGCACTTGACAGCACATGAATACTACTAATGACAATAAGCACGAAAATCACACCAAAGTGGGCCTAGATGTGCACCTAGCATGGATTGATCAATATGAACTATAACAGGGCTAAAGTGCGGTGAAATGACTAGAAAAACGGCCCAGATGAGTCCATAAAAGTGTATATGATCAGGACTCATCAGATAGTGGGTTCTCAAAGCACATGACAGGAAATAAGGCCAACCTAAGCAACTACAAGGCAAGGCTTTGACCCAAAGTAATCTTTGGAGACTCCAACTGTGGGCAAACCAAAGGTTATGGTCAGATCAAAGTTGGAGCAGTCACCTTCAAAGAGGTAGCTTATGTCAAGGGTCTGAAGCACAACCTCATCAGCATATGCCAGTTATGTGATGAAGGTTATCAGGTAACTTTTAACCACTCCTTATGTCTTATTACCAATAATAAAAACCTAAATGTATTATCTGGTATTAGACATGGAAACATTTATTTAGTCAATTTTGACTCTACCAACTCAGATATTTGCTTATTTAATTCTATAAGTAAAACAAATGAACTATGGCATAAAAGGCTAGGACATATTAACCTTAGAAATATATCTAAGCTTTCTAAGGATAATGTTGTTAAAGGACTGACTTCTGGTTCATAAAAGAAGGAAGGACTCTGCAGGGCTTGTCAATTAGGTAAGCAAACCAAGAGTAGTTTTAAATCTTTATCCAAGAGTGATTCACCTATGATTTTGTATTTACTGCATTTGGACCTTTTTGGACCCACTGCAATACAAAGTCTAGGAGGGAAGCATTACTCTCTAGTTATTTTAGATGACTTCTCAAGATTCACTTGGGTGTTTTTTCTTAGGAACAAGTGTGACACCTTCAGTGTTCTGAGAGACTTTCTCAGGTCCATCAAGATTAAGTACTCTACTCTAGTTGCATTGATCATAAGTGATCATGACACTGAGTTTGAATCTCTTCTGATGAGAGAATTCTATGAAAAAGAAGGGATCAGGCAGTGTTTCTCTGATCCTAGAACTCCTCAACAAAATGGGGTAGCTGAAAGGAAAAATAGAACACTTATTTAATCAACAACTACATTGCTTGCTTATGCTCACTTGCCAATCTCTTTTTGGGCAGAGGCAGTGAACACAACAAATTATGTGTTGAACAGAAGCCTGATATATAAGCTTAAGGGTAAAACTCCCTATGAATTACTCAAGAATAAAAAGCCTAAGGTTAACTATTTTAAGATATTTGGATGTAAATGCTATGTGCATAACAATGATAAGAAGTATTTAAGGAAATTTGAAGCAAAATCTGCTGAAGGTATAGTCCTTGGATATTCTCTTTCTAGTAAAGCATATAGAGTTTATAACAAATCAACTCTTAATATAGAAGAGTCCATGCATGTATCCTTTGATGAATCTACTATGTTAAATGGGGAGAGGAATACCACCTCTACCAAACATACTTTGCAGGTACCAACTCTATGTGAAGAGCTCAATGGATTGGATCTACAGAATAAAGATTCTCTACTTCCATCAAATCAAATAATTGAAGACAGTGAAGAAGAGGATAATCCAGATCTTGCTGATAATTCAAATCAAGTGACAGCTGATCAAATTCCTCAAGTGGAAACCATTGCTGAACCAACTTCAACTGTTGATCACATCACAGTTTGAGATCATCCAATATCTCAAATCATTGGAGATATTTTAGCAGGTGTTCAAACAAGGCATCAACTACACCAAAATCAGATGCACACTTATTTCCTATCACAAGTTGAACCTCAAACCATAAAAGATGCAGAACAAAATCCAAACTGGATTCTTGCAATGCAAGAGGAGCTCAACGAATTTTAAAGTAATAAGGTTTGGGATTTGGTTCCAAGACCAAGAGGCCATCTAGTCATTGGCACCAAGTGGGTCTTCAGGAACAAGCTAGATGATCAAGGCATAATCATCAGAAATAATGCAAGATTAGTAGCCCAAGGATATTCTCAAGAAGAAGGAATTGATTTTGATCAAACCTTTGCTCCTGTTGCTAGACTTGAAGCTATAAGGATTTTTCTTGCCTTTGCTGCATTCAAGAAGTTCAAGGTATATCAGATGGATGTGAAGAGTGCTTTTCTTAATAGATATATCAAAGAAGAAGTCTATGTAGAACAACCCCTAGGTTTCATCTCTCCAACTCACTCTTCTTATGTATTTAAGCTTAATAAAGCTCTCTATGGTCTCAAACAAGCTCCCAGAGCATGGTATGAGACCTTAACTAATTTTCTTTTGGAAAATAATTTCTGTAGAGGCATTGTTGATAAAACCTTATTTTTCAGGATACATAAAAATCAAACATTACTAGTTCAAATATATGTAGATGATATCATATTTTGCTCCACTGATTCAAATTTATGCAAATGGTTATCTAACCTGATGCAATCTAAATTTGAAATGAGTAGTATTGGTGAGTTATCTTACTTCCTTGGTCTTCAAGTGAAGCAAACTCCAAATGGCATATTCATATCACAATCCAAGTATGCTAAGGAATTAGTGAAAAGATTTGGTATGTCTGATGCTTCCACTATGAAAACACCCATTCCCTCAAATGATGTTGTTGACACTGATAAATCAGGGAAACCTGTTGATCAGAAAGTATATAGAGAAATTGTTGGTGCATTACTTTACTTAACAGCTAGTAGGCCTGACATAATGTTTGCTACATGTATTTGTGCTAGGTTCCAAGTTAACCCCAAAGAATCTCACCTAATTTTATTAAAAAGAATTTTTAGATATATAAAGGGTTGTCCAAATCTAGGACTCTGGTATCCAACAGCTTCAGAATTTGAATTAACTGGATTCTCTGATTCTAATTATGCTGGATGCAGAGTAGACAAGAAAAGCACTTCAAGAACTTGTCAGTTTCTTGGTGATAGGCTAGTGTCTTGGTTTTGTAAGAAACAAACATCTGTGTCTACATCAACAACTGAAGCAGAATATATTGCTGCAGGCAGTTGCTGCTCACAAATATTGTGGATACAAAATCAACTTCTAGATTATGGTATCAATCTAAATAAATCAATTATATTTTGTGACAATACTAGTGCAATATCTATGGCACAAAATCCAGTACTCCATAGTAGGACTAATCACATAGAAATTAGGCACCACTTTATCAGAGATGATGTGGATAAAAATAAAATTTGCCTACAATTCATTTCTACTGATTTGCAAAGGGCTGATATTTTCACCAAACCATTGGATGAAAAGAAACATATTTTCTTTATAAATCAGCTAGGAATGATAGATGGAGATTCAATTAATTAAAAATTTATATCTTCTATTTATCCCTGTTGTTTTGAATTAAGTTCAGTAGGTTTGCTGTCTGAGCAGCTGATACAAGCTCTCAGTCTCAACAAAACAGCTGAGACAAGCTATTAATCTCAGCTGAACTGCTGAGACAAGGCCTAGGGCCGCTGAGAAGCTGTCTAGATCTGCTGAGACCAAACCGCTGAGATGATATCTATTCAGATCCAGGGATCGACAAAGACAAGCTCGATCGTCGAACTGAGATCGACGAAAATTAAATTTTCGTCGAACGCAGTCTGATGAAAGCTAAGTCTTTTCGACTTCTGATCTCTTTCATTATAATCAAATCTTTTATTTCATTTTGACTATATGCCTACAGAAATTGCTTCTCTTTCCAGTTCCTTTGCACTTGATCTCTATTTTTCTTTTGCAGGAACAATGGCAATATTTCTTCAAAAAAATTGCATCCTTCCCTACCTCCTATACAACTATCCCTTCTTCTAGGGGCCTAGCTCCAGGTCTTCCTGAAACTAGGAAGGGGGAGATGTTTTGAAGAAGCTCCTTTTTGATAGGGGGAGATGCTTTCCTTTTTGATAGGGGGAGATGCTTTATATAGAAGCTCAAGTTTCAAGGGGAGATGCTGTATGAAGAAGCAAAAATCAGTTCTTGATGAAGAAGCTCCTTTATGATAGGTTTCAGTTTGAAGATTCAGATATGACAGATACAAATGCAGATTCAGAAATAATTTTTGATAGAGCAGATTCAGTTCAGATAAACAAAAGCAAAAGCTGAAAAATGCAGTTTGAGATATGCCAGATACAGCTCAGATAAACAAAAGCAAAAGCTGATGGCAAGGATTTCTTTCAGTTCTCTATAATGTCAAAATTCAGAAAGAAAGAATTTGAAAGGCCAATCATATTCAAGCCTCCTTCAGAGGAAGACAAAAGGTTCTGATTATTTGTTTTTATAATTTCTATTTTCAATGTAAAATTTCAAAACACAGATTACAATATTTTATATCTGCTAAAATGTTAAAAATCTGTCAGATATATATGCTCTGTTGTTTTATTGTTTATTTTATTATTCAATTTTTGTCAAAAAGTGTCCTAACCCAAATAAGGGGAGATTGTTGGAACAACCCTATTACTGATTTGGGCTAGGATCACTATCTATTTACTAGGACTAAGTTGACCCCAATGTATAGTCTAAGGGTCAAGGTTTTAGGCTATTAGAACTTAAGGAAAAGATCAAGTTTCTGCATTCGACGAACTCCATCCTACGTTCGACGAACGGTATGCTCTAGTTCATCGAACTTGCCAAGGTTCTGCGTTCGACGAACTCTATTCTACGTTCGACGAACTCCTCTCTGCGTTCAACGAACTTGCTCTCCAACTCAACACACTCAGTTCTCCTGCCAGTCCAACATTTTATTTGTCAGTTCGACGAACTCCAACTTGAGATCGACGAACTCAGCTCTGCGTTCAAAGAATAAGTATCAAGATATTCAGATCAACGAAATTCATTCTCAGATCGACGAACTCAGTTATTTCAGGCAGATTTAGCAGATTATCTTTAAGTTCGACGAACTCAACACTCTGTGCGACGAACTCAGTTCTCAGGTCGATTAAATTTCTCTTCAGTTCATTATTTCAGACAGATCATTATTATTCTATTCTCTGAACTCAGATCGATTATCAGCAAAGGATCTATTCCTATCAGATAAGTCAAGGATATTATCTTTCCTTTTATTATTCTCTTATTTCGAGAAAGTAGCCGTTGACACATTTTGGAAAAGGACACTTTCATGGAAAAGGAAAAGAATTAATGGATACAGTTCCAAGAAAATCTTTTCAGATTATTCGATTCCTTATTCAGAAGATTTGTTTTTCAAATCTGTCAGAATATTTCAAAGGAATAAGGAAGAAGAAGATTTGCATTATTACAATACAGCAGGAAGAAAAGAGACAATGCTGTTGAGAGAAAAAATACATAGTTCATCTTCCTCAAGCAGCACCTCTCAATCTCTGAGAACATCAACATTATTCTCTCAGTGATTCAGCTGCAAGTTCAAATCTTCAAGAGCAACAATAATCTGAGAAACCTTTGTCTCTAAGATTCATCATCTATCAAGGAAGATCTACATTCAAGAGAAAGCTCCATCCACAACTGTCAACTATTTTCTATCAGACAGGGGGAGCTTTATAACACAATCCACTAGTATTCTCTAAGATTATTGACAGAGAAGAACTTCATAACCCTCATTATCCCATCTTGTACAGGGTTCTAACTCCCTTCAAAAGTTAACTCCTTGGTGGCAGGGCACCTGAACAAAAACATGTAGTTTAGTTTGACCACCTGATCAAAAGCTCTGTGGTGTATTGGGCACCTGATCAAAACCCCATTGGTGATATGACACCTGATCAAAAACCTAGTGGATTCCTACCAAGGGTGGTAGAAGAGTAGATGTACCCAGGTTTATTGGGGAACTACTATAGATCGGTGTGTCTTCTTTGTTCTTGTTTATTTTTCTGTACCGTGCTGTGTTGTTTGTTCTTTATTTTGTTTTTATAACTCACTCAGTACATATATATATCACTATTTTAACTCCGCTTTAAAAATAATTAAAAAACTTTTTAATACTCTATTCACCCCCCCCCCCTATAGAGTAACTTTAAGATCTAACCTCACTTTCATGATGTAGCAGCTGGAGGCGCTTTGTTTAATAAAGCGGGAAAGGATGCCTGGGAAATAGTCATGAATGTATCTCAGACTAGGCAGCATTGGAGTCATTCTCTTTTCCCCTCCAGCGCAGCCGAAGTTAACTCTGTAACACTCAATGGAGTAGTGAAATGTCTGCCGTCACAGCAAACATAGCAGTTCTTAACTTTTGCGGTCAGTGTGCTTCAGACAATGAATGACCAGTCCGCAACAATTCAGCAGCTTCACTCAACCTTAAGGATTCTCGCAGATGCCATTTCTGGTGTTGTGGATCATTCGCTAGAGTCTGTTAACACTATGAGGTTAAGAAGTGGCAAAAGTGTAGAAAGTCATCCACTATTGGAACAACCTGTGAATTCTACGGACAAGCATAATGTAGAAGCGGCAGAGGAACCGACACCTACCCCACTTGAGCCGGACCCTGTTGGTGTTCCACAGCTCTTGAAGAGTATTGTAAACCCCCCATTCCCCCACAGGTTACGGAATGAGAAGGCCGAGAAGCAATTTCATACATTCCTGGAAATGATGAAGGGAGTGCAAGTAAGTATATCTCTAATTGAGGCCATTTCCCAGATACCTGGTTACTCCAAATTTTTGAAAAACCTGATTTCAAAGCGCAAATTATTGGAGGACCTCAAAACCGTTGAGCTCACTAAGGAATGCTCCGCCCTGATCACCGACCATGTTCCGGCAAAGTGCAAGGACCCTGACAGCTTTACTATTCCTTGCAGAATCGGTCATCACTGATTCAGTCGGGCGCTCTGTGATTTGGGAGCCTCAATCAACTTAATGCCGCTTTCCATCTTTCGAGAGCTAGGTGCAGGGACTTTAAAGCCTACGCAGATGACACTACAGCTCGCTCAAGAAACCGGCAGGAATGGTGGAAGATCATACCACAGTGGTTAATGACCTTGCCTTCCCTGCTGATTTTGTAATCCTCGACATGAAGGTTGATGCAAAGGTACCTATTATATTAGGGTGCCCCTTTCTGGCTACGTCTCGCACTATCATTAATGTGAAGGAAGGAGAGCTCACGCTCAGACTGGGATAGGACTCTATATCTTTCAATGTTCATGATTCGCCATAAATTTTAGAGATCACAGACAGCGAACCGATGGAACCCACTGATGAAAGTGATGGTCAGAGTGATATGGCTCTGGGCGATAGCGAAGCATTATGGCAGCAAGAAGGTTTGAGCAGTGAGGGTGTACATTCGAACAAGTCCGAAGGGCTACATATGACTAGAGAGTCACCCATTGCGTCAGCAGATATAAATAACTCGCCAGCCCTTAAACAATTGCCTGATTCTCTGAAATACGTCTTTCTAGGAGAAAATACAACGCACGCGATGATCATTTCTACAACTCTGTCAGTTTCCAACGAAACTGCGTTGGTAGGTGTGCTAAGAAGATACCAAAGAGTTTTCGGATGGTCCCTCACAGATATCAAGGGAATCAGCCCCACGGTCTACATGCATAAGATTCTTCTCGAAGATCAGTACAAACATTCGGCTCAACCCCAAAGGCGGCTGAACCCGAAGATGATGTAGTAAAGATGGAGGTAATAAATCTTTTGGATGCTGGAATTATCTACCCAATCAGCGACAGCAAGTGGGTTAGCCCAGTTCAGGTGGTGCCAAAGAAGGGAGGGATCACAATTGTTGCCAATGAGAAGAATGAGTTGCTACCCACCTGAATGATCACCGGGTGGAAAGTTTGTATTGACTATCGCAAACTAAATGTTACAATGCGCAGTGACCATTTACCGCTCCCTTTCATTGATCAGATGCTAGAAAAGTTGGCAGGGCAAGACTATTATTATTTTCTGGATGGATACTCAGGGTATAATCAAATCCTGATCGACCCTGAAGATCAAGACAAAACGACATTTACCTGCCCTTCAGGAACCTTCGCGTTTAAGAGAATGCTTTTTGGACTTTGCAATGCCCCTGCGACTTTCCAACGATGCATGCTAGCTATCTTCACTGACATGGTGGGAGATTTCCTTGAAGTTTTCATGGATGACTTCACCTTATTTGGCAGCTGCTTCGATTCATGCCTCGCCAATTTAGCAAAGACCTTGAAGCGGTGTGAGGATACCAATCTTATCTTGAATTGGGAAAAATGACATTTTATGGTACGCGAGGGAATCGTGCTTGGGCATAAGGTTTCCCGCCATGGGCTTGAGGTGGACCAAGAAAAAGTGAGTGTTATCAAGAACCTTCCACCGCCATCGTCTGTGAAGGGTATCCGCAGCTTTTTGGGACATGTGGGATTTTATCGGAGGTTTATTAAGGATTTTTCATTCATTTCGAAACCTCTTTCTCACTTGCTAGTTAAGAATGTCCAATTCAACTTCGATGAAGCGTTCATGCGACCTTTTGAGACCTTAAAGGTCCAACTTGTTTCTGCCCCGATCATGGTGGCACCTGATTGGAGTCTGCCATTTGTTATCATGTGCGATGCAAGTGATGTGGCTGTGGGAGCTGTGCTTGGTCAAAGGAGGAATAAAATCTTTCACATCATATCTTATGCCAGTCGTACTCTCAACAACGCCAAGGCAAATTACACCACCATGGAGAAGGAATTGCTAGCCGTGATTTTTGCCTTCGAGAAATTCCACTCGTACTTGGTGCTATCAAAGGGAATAGTGTACACGGACCATGCCGCACTTAGGCACCTATTTAAGAAGAAAGAGGCCAAACCATGTTTAATCTGCTGGATTCTCCTTCTACAAGAGTATGAGATGGAAATAAGAGACAAGAAGGGTGTGGAGAATGTAATAGCTGACCACTTATCACATTTGGAGCATGACAAGTTGGCCGAAACCTCCAACAGCAAAGAGGAGGAAATGATTGATTATTTTCCGAATGAGAAGTTATTCGCAATCACTGCGCATGCCCCAACTACCCCATGGTTTGCTGATATTGCAAATTATCTTGCGTGTAAAACATTCTCGCCCAGTCAATCCCCTCAGCAGAGACGAAAGTTGTCTTCTGACTCAAAACACTACTTTTGGGAAGACCCTCTCTTATTTCGCATATGCAGTGAAGGGATTATTAGGCGTTGCATCCCAGAGACCGAGTTTCAATATATTCTGCAACATTGCCATGACAGAGAAGCCGGTGGACATTTTGGAGCTAACAGGACAGCACGGAAGGTATTGCAATATGGGTTTTATTGGCCCACGCTCTTCAGGGATACTCATGCCCACATCTCCAAGTGTAACGAGTGTCAAAGAACTGGGAATATTTCTCAGAGAAACGAGATGCCGCTTAGTAATATGTTGGTGTACGAACCCTTTGATGTTTAGGAAATATACTTCATAGGTCCTTTCCCAATGTCACATGGTAAGCAATATATCATTGTAGCTGTAGATTACGTGTCAATGTGGGTGTAAGCCGATGCCGTTGCAGCACAGTTCTAAACTTCATTCACAAAAATATCTCCTCAAGGTTCGGGGAACCGAGAACTATAATTAGTGATGGAGGTAGCCACTTCTGTAATAAGCAGTTTGTGCAATTGATAAAGAAATTTGGGGTCAGCCACAAGGTGTCTCTAGCTTATCACCCGCAAACATGCGGGCAAGTGGAAATGTCCAATCGCGTACTCAAAAGAATAATCGAAAAATCTATACATTCAAATAGGAAAGAGTGTGCCAAAAAGGTTGACGACGCTTTTTGGGCATATCGGACTGCCTACAAAACACCCATCGGCATGACACCTTTCCAATTAGTGTATGGGAAAGCTTGACATCTGCCCATGGAGCTTGAGCACAAGGCACTCTGTGCGACCAAAATGCTGAACATGGACCTCGAAGCCGCTATGGATAAACTCCGCATGCAATTAAATGAGTTAGACAAACTCAGGCACTTCGCTTATGAGAATGCGCATATCTATAAGGAAAAAACAAAGCGATGGCATGACCGACATATCATCCCAAAGGAATTCAAGCCTGGCGACCAAGTACTACTCTATCACTCCCGCCTCCGTCTATTTCCAGGGAATTTGATAATGCTAAATCTATTTAGTTTAATTAGGTTATTTTTAGGTTATTTACTCTTACTTTTTGCTTATTGTTGTTTACCTAAATGCAATTTTTGTTCATTTTCCTATTTTTAGTGCTAACTTAAGTTTTCTGAATTTTCTGGTCAAAAATACAAAATTTCCTAAGTCACGCCCTAGGTCACGCTAGTGACCTAGGGCATGTAAGTTGCTATTTCCAGTTAAGCTGCTGCCGCCATAATTCAGAAGATCTGGTCAGACACGCCGAAAGTACATGGCCGTGACACACAAGTCACGCCCGTGACACGCAAGTCACGCCCGTGACCAGCTCGTGAACAGCTCAGATTCGACCAGCTGACCACCGAATTGGTCACGCCACTTTTACACGGGTGTGCTTCCAGTCACGCACGTGAATGCCACGTCAGCCAGCCGCCAGCGCCCATGATCGCCGCCAGCGCCCATGACCGGACTAACCAACGAAATGGTCACGCCCTCAGTCATGGGCGTGACCTAGGGCGTGACCCATCAAATCGCATCAGAATCGTGCGCCGAACCTGATCCAAGCCGCATAATTGATTAAACAATGTCACGCCCCTAGTCACGGGCGTGACTGAGGGCGTAACCAAGGCAGAAAAATTTCTATAAATTGAAATGACCTCTAAGTTTTCCCCATTCAATTTTGGCAGAGAGAACTGCTGCTACTACTCTATTTTCAGTGATTTTCATGTTATTTTGTATTCTCTTTCTCTCTCTCTCTCTTATTTCAATGCATTTCCTTTTCTAGTTTTCATATGAATGTTGTAATGCCTTTGTAATTTCCTTTCATAGTGTATTACTAATGCTTAGTAGGCTTTCCATGCAAATGTAATCTCAGTTGAACTTTTGTTTAATAAAAATTGTATGTTTTTGTTCTCTTAAAATCTTCATCATTTCTCTCTCCTACCCCTCCACCATGAGTAACTAAATCCTCATAGTACTCGATCTTGATGATCTGAGGATGAGTTGATCAAGTTATGATCCTTTAGTCTTCTTTCACTTTCTAAAGTTTTGGGCCTTTGATTTACTCTTAATTAAAATTTAGTGGAGCTATATTATCGATATATAGTCCCCACCTTTGCTTTCATTCTTGGCTAGCCGAGAGGCCGATAGTCTGAAGTGAGCACTTAAGAGTAAAGAGAGTTGCACACATTTCTCGAGAGAGAATGACATAAATCTCCTAGATTGGAGTCAAACCCAATAGCGGGGTTCACCACTTAAAGCGAGTTTTAGGTATTCGAATACGGGACGAGAGTTCGTTCAGATTTTCCTAAACTCAGTTGGGCATTTCTTCGAGAGAAGCATGTTCAAACTATAGGAACCCCACGGTCAAGCTACCCTTACTTTATTAAATTTTAAGTTTGCTTTTGAATTTTGATCAACTTAAGCCGAAGTAAGTCAAGATCGAGTGCTATTTCTTAATCATCGTTTAGCCGTACTTTTGTCCAGCCTTTATTTCAGTTTAGCAAACAAAACCTTCCAAAAAATTATTAAGATAGAAGAATAGTAATTCGTTTGAGTATAAGTAATCAACGGTTCTCGGATTTTAATACGACACTTGTGTTCCTATACTACAGTTCGATAGGTATACTTGCCTTCTCGGATTGCTAGTTCGAATTTTATTTCGTGCAAGCGGAATTTTAATCACCAAGCTTTGGGCGTCGTTGTCGGGGACTCGCATTTTGTTGATATTTTGAAAGAACGAATCTATTACTCTTATCACCTCTTTTTCTGTCCTCTTTCTTGAAAAAAAAATTAATTAAAAAAAAAGACCTTTTCTTTTTCGAATTTCTCAATCTTATTTTCCCTTCTCTCTTTCTAGTTTATGACCCGAGCAATTCCGTCAGAACTTGTAGACTTGGACCAAGAATTTGAGCGTACTCTTCGGAGAAAATCGCAAGTTCAAGATCCTACATTCCATGAACTGGCTGAGGATTCGGAGTCGGTTGTTAATATGGGCGAACCTAACCAAAATGAAGTCCCCAACATGGTTGCGGCCCCTGAATGGACAATGTCCAATTATGCAAGGCCTAACCTGGTAGGGACGGAAACTAGTATAGTCCACCCTGCCATAGCTAATAATAATTTTGAACTAAAGCCCAACATAATTCACATGGTGCAGCAATACGTGCAGTTCGACGGATTACAATATGAAGATCCGAACGCACATATTGCTAGCTTCCTTGAAATCTGTGACACCTTCAAAATAAATGGTGTTACGGATGATGCAATTAGGCTAAGACTCTTCCCATTTTCTGTAAGAACAAAGGCTAAGTAGTGGTTGTCGACTCTACCTAGAGGTTCTATCACCACTTGGGCCCAGTTAACTTAAAAATTTCTAACTAAGTATTTTCCACCTGCGAAAACTGCTAAGCTTAGAAATGATATTTCTTCTTTTTGCCAAATAGATTCTGAAACGCTATATGATACCTGGTAAAGGTATAAAAAATTCTTAATGCGTTGCCCTCATCACGCTCTGCCTGTATGGTTACAAGTGCAGACGTTTTATAACGGGTTAAATCAACATACTAAGCAAATGATAGACGCCGCTTCCGGTGGTACCTTAAATAATAAAACCCCTGAAGCCGCTCTTGAGCTATTTGAGGATATGGCCATGAACACCTATCAGTGGAATGTGCCAAGATCCCGCCCAAACAAACCTGCAGGTATGTACGAGGTGGATAACGTCTCCCAGCTGGCACTACAAGTGGAAATGCTTAGCAAAAAGATATCGGAAATGAATGCTCCTTCCGCACCTCAGGTTTGGGAAAGTGCAAAAGCCGCCTCCGGACAAGCTGATTACTTAGGAAATAGAAATGCTTATAATAATTATTCTGCTGCTTCTAATTTTCATGCACCTGGTTTTCAATTACCGAATAATTATAATCCTGCGCTGCGTAATCACCCGAACTTTTCTTGGAGTAATCCTGCAAACACAACTTGCCCGCCTCTACAAAATGAATTTATACCACCTCCACCCCCTATTAACTTTCAAAAACCTCCATCTTTGGAGGAGATGTTTTCAAAATATATAAGTATGAACGAAGTAACTGTCCGAAACTTAACCGGATCTGTTAAAAATCTAGAAAACCAAATCGGGCAGCTCGCCAAAATAATATCCGAGCGACCGCCCGGGACTCTTCCCGCTAACACCGAGCCCAACCCAAGAGAGCAAGCGAAAGCTGTAACTCTTCGGAGTGGGAAGCAAATATCTGGTCCGGTTAGCAAAGAACCTGAGGCAAGATCCACCCCTATTTCAAAAACACCACTCACTCAAACAGATTTTATCACTCCACCTCATATTTTCAAAAACAACCCCGTCCTGCCTTATCCTTATCAACTCAACAAAGAAAAATTAGATGATCAATATCATCGCTTCCTGGAAATGTTTAAGCAAATACACATCAATTTGCCCTTCCATGAAGCGATATCACAAATGCCCAAGTACGCTAAGTACCTGAAGGATCTTCTAACTAATAAGAAAAAGCTAGAAAATCTATCGCACGTAACTTTAAATGCTGAGTGTTCCGCCATCCTAACAAATAAATTACCGAAAAAGGCTAACGATCCGGGTAGTTTTTCTATCCCGTGCCTCTTTGGTGATCTATTTGTAAAGAACGCGTTGGCCGACTTAGGTGCGAGCATCAACTTGATGCCATTCTCCTTGTTTCAGAAGTTAGGAGTGGGAACCCTTAGCCCCACATGTATGAGTATATAACTAGCAGATAGGACGATAAAATATCCGCTGGGAATTGTGGAGGACGTGCTCGTAAAGGTAGACAAATTCATCTTCCCGGTGGATTTTGTCATTTTGGACATTGAAGAGGATGTCAAGGTTCCCCTAATCCTTGGCCTCCCCTTCCTTGCCACCTCCCGTGCAATCATTGATGTGAGTAATGGTAAGCTATTCCTCCGAGTTGGAGATGATGAAGTAACCTTCTCCATAACACCCTCTATGAAAAATACCCTAGAAAATGACGATTTGTGTTTTTTCTTAGATGTGTTAAGTGAAGACCCTTCTTTTTCTATTTCTGAAAATGGTTCTTCTTCTTTTTGTTCATCTTCAAACACCTCCACTGAAATATTACAAGAAATGAAAATGGCCATTGCTCCCGCCCCCTCAAATTTTCAAATTAAATCAAAAATTTTTGAAGAAATTACTTTTGAAAAAGAAAAGTCTTTCAAATCTTCATACGAGGAAACTCCCACATTAGAACTTAAAGAACTACCCAATCATTTAAAATATGAATTTTTAGAAAAAGACTCTAAGTTACCAGTAATAGTGTCGGCCCATTTAAGTGAATCTGAAAATGCCAAATTGCTAAAAGTTTTACAAAAGCACCGCCAAGCAATTGCTTGGCAGATTTCTGATATTAAGGGCATAAGTCCGTCTTTCTGCATGCACAAAATTGTAATGGAAGATAATTCACATAATTCTATTCAACCTCAACGCCGATTAAACCCAAACATGAAAGAAGTAGTAAAGGGTGAGGTCGTGAAATTATTAGATGCAGGAATTATTTATCCAATTTCAGATAGCAAATGGGTGAGCCCCGTCCAAGTAGTTCCTAAAAAAGGAGGGATCACGGTAGTGTTAAACGACAATAATGACTTAATCCCAACACGGACGGTGACTGGGTGGCGTATGTTTATTGATTATCGCAAATTGAATGACGCCACCCGCAAGGACCATTTCCCCTTGCCATTCATCGATCAAATCTTAGAACGATTATCCGGCCATAGCTTTTATTGTTTCCTCGATGGTCTCTCGGGCTACTTCCAAATTCCCATCTCGCCGGAGGACCACGAGAAAACGACGTTTACTTGTCCTTTCGGCACCTTCGCCTATCGAAGAATTCCATTTGGCTTATGTAATGCGCCGGCAACATTTCAACGGTGTATGTTGGCAATTTTCGACAAGTACGTAGAAAGTATTATGGAGGTATTTATGGACGACTTTTTCGTGTTTGGTGATTTCTTCAATTTTTGTTTAGAAAATTAGAAAAAGTGTTAGAACAGTGTGAGGAGACCAATCTCACCCTGAACTGGGAAAAATGCCATTTCATGGTGCGGGAGGGATTGGTTTTAGGTCATAAGATATCAGCAAGAGGAATTGAGATCGATGAAGCAAAAATAGAAGTGATCGAAAAACTGCCACCGCCAACCAACGTTAAGGCCATAAGAAGCTTTCTAGGACATGCCGGTTTTTACCGGCGATTTATAAAAGATTTTTCGAAAATTACCAAACCCCTCACTCATCTTTTAGAAAAAGACACTCCATTTATTTTTGATGATACCTGCTTATCTGCTTTTCAATTAATCAAAAATAAGCTAATAAATGCGCCAATTATGATAACTCCAATCTGTGACCTTCCATTCGAAATCATGTGCGATGCAAGTAGCTTTGCGGTGGGAGCCGTTTTAGGACAACGTATATCTAAAAACTTCCACCCTATTTTCTATGCAAGTAAAACACTTACATCCGCGCAAGAGAACTATACCACAATGGAGAAAGAATTATTAGTAGTTATTTTTGCGTTCGACAAATTTCGACCTTATATTACGCTTTCAAAAATTATTGTTTTTACGGACCACTCGGCCCTCAAATATTTACTTTCTAAACCGGATGCCAAACCACGCTTACTTCGCTGGATCTTACTCCTCCAGGAGTTCGACTTGGAAATCCGAGATAAAAAGGGGGCTGAGAATTTGGCTGCGGACCATCTTTCACGATTAGATAACCCGTTTATTGAAGATTTAAATGAACAAACTTTTAATGATTATTTTCCCGACGAGAAGTTATTATCAATCAACACTACTCCTTCTCCTTGGTTTGCAAACTTCGCCAACTACTTAGTAACTCAAGTCCTCGCAAAAGAATTCTCCTATCAGCAAAGGAAGAAATTCTTTTCTGACCTGAAGAATTATTTTTGGGAGGACCCGTATCTGTTTCGAGTTTGTGCAGACCAAGTAGTAAGGAGATGTGTTTCTTTCGAAGAAGGACAAAATATTTTCAAACACTTACATGAAGGACTGACTGATGGGCACTATCAAGCCAATCGGACCGCTCACAAAATGTTAAGTGCAGGCTTTTATTGGCCTAGCCTTTTTAAAGATGCCCAATCTTTTGTGAGACGGTGCGATAGCTGCCAACGGGCCGGAAATATCTCTAATAAAAATGAAATGTTGCAAAATTATTTCCTCGAGTGCGAAGTTTTCGACCTTTGGGGAATTGATTTTGTAGGTCCTCTTCCTTCTTGCCATGGTAATAAATATATTTAGTTGCGGTAGACTACGTGTCTCGATGGGCAGAGGCCCAAGCTCTTCCTACCAATGACTCCCAAGTCATTATTATTTTCTTAAAAAATTTATTTTCTCGATTCGGTACTCCTAGGGCCATCGTTAGCGATAGGGGTTCACACTTTTGTAACGCACAATTTGCAAAAACACTTTTAAAATATGGCGTTACACATAAGCTTTCAACTGCATACCACCCCCAAACTAACGGCCAGGTCGAGGTAGTGAATAGAGAAATCAAACGTATTTTAGAAAAAATTGTTTCCACCTCACATAAGGACTGGTCACATAAATTAGACGATGCTCTATGGGCTTACCGAATAGCGTACAAGACCGCCATCGGTTGTACACTATATCGGTTAGTATATGGGAAATCGTGCCATTTACCGGCTGAATTAGAACATTGTGCTTTCTGGGCCCTTAAATTTTTAAATTTTGATCCCCACTCCACCGCCGATCTTCAAAAATTCCAACTCAACAAACTCGATGAGTGGCGCTCCAATGCGTATGAAAATAATAAATTATATAAGGAACGAACGAAATGCTTTCACGATAAAAATTTAAGTCACCCGAAAACATTTAAACCAGGCGACCAAGTATTACTTTATAATTCTCGTCTACGTTTATTTCCTGGAAAGTTAAAATCTAGATGGTCAGGTCCTTTTAATGTAAAGGAAGCTTATCCGTATGTAACTGTTTTGATATCACGCCCAGATAAGGGTGATTTCAAGGTTAATGGGCAGCGTCTCAAACTTTATTTTTCTGGTGATAATGTTGACATGGACGGTGAAAAACTTCTTTTGTCTGGACTGTAATAATATTCTTTTAGTCGAGCTCTAACGACATTAAACAGAGGGCGCTCTTGGGAGGCAACCCAAGGTTTTTAAAATTTGTTGTTTTAATTTTTCTTTGGCCCTGGGCGGCTCCGAGACTCTCAACTTCGGCGATCGCCTGCTTCAACATTGCTGATTTCAAGAAAAATTCAAGATGATATTTCATGAAGATTCAAAGCGCCAACAAGGGGGAGCGGCATCACACATCCTTTCAAGCCCATAAATCCAGGGAAGTGCCTGTTTCAGTTTTTCAGTTTTAGTTTCTTTTCTTAGTTACCCCATCCTTGACTCTCCTTTTCCATTGAGGACAATGTTTATCGTAAGCTTGGGTGAGAATGTTTTGTTTTCTTTTCTTTTGTTTTAGTAGTCTAAATTAGATTTTTGTAAAATCAATAGTACCCCTTGCTTTATGTTTTGTTTTCCCCAAAATATTATATATAGCCTTAGTTAATTTCAAATTTTCTAATCCAACTTTTTAATTATGTTTCACAAGTAAATTATTGACTCATGCAGTGTTCTAATTCTAGGTAGCATGTTAATGTGAAAAGTTTTTCTAAAATCTTGTACTTTCCTTATCGTTTTCTCTTTTATCTTCTTTACTTTCTTAAACATTCTTCATCCACTATTTTCCTCTTCATATTTGGATATAGTTTGCAAGGTTAACTTTTGATTTGTGTAGTAAATGTGAATAATCCTAGACGCTTATTATTCTTATTTTCAGGATAAGTTCATTAGTCTTTATTTAATATCTAGGGCTTACTTTTTGAAATCCTTCAAAACTCATGCTTTAAATAAATTTAGGAGCAATGAAAATGATTTAGGCCATTTTTTTGTTTAAGTTTGTGCCTTCAGGCCAACCCTTAAAAAGAAACCCTTTGTAAGCCTCTTCTGAGCCTTTTCCCATGTTTTATTGTCACCTCCACTTATCAAATTTTTCACCAAAGCCAAAATTTCCAAACCTATTTAAATCACGCTAACACTTTGAGTTTTATTTAAATTTCTAAAGAGTGTGATTGGTTTATTGCATGGAGAGCTTCAAAGAAAAGAATTTTCTCAAAAAGAAGATATTTTAAGCATATTTGTATTAGTTATCTTTGCCAAAATTTAAAAAAAAAATAAAAATAAATAAAAAATGGCTATGAAAGAGAAAGAAAGAAAATATGCTATATGCTTATAATGAAGGATTGTCTCTTATCATTCATATCGAAATTTTTATAAAACTAATGTTTATGGTTTAGTGTGATTATAGCAACCACTTTTATCTTCGATTTCCATTCCAAATCATATGCCTAAACCAAACATTTCGGTCCTAATAAAGTCCTCTTGATTCATGCTCCTAAATTTGCTTTAGCTAAGTAAAGAAGAAAAGTAGAATAGTTAAGTCTTGGGTATGAATTTAGATCCCTGTTCTTAGAATGATATAATTATAATTTGTCTCTTAGGGTTTAGTAACAATTCAATGCACTATCTCACTTGTTACTTTGCTCAATTTTATTTTAAAAGTTTTTAGTTAAAATTTTGGATGATTAATTTTTGTTAGTAAAGGGTATAAAAATTAAGCTTAAATAAAGTACTTATTTTAGGTTTCCTTTTCACTATTCTCCTTACTTGGAATTTCGCAAGGTACTCATGTTTAGCATAATTAAATCTTTTTGATTAGTCATTTTTGTTATTAGCTAAGCATATTTCTTTGCTTGGGGACAAGCAAAGTGTAAGCTTGGGGGAATTTGATAATGCTAAATCTAGTTAGTTTATTAGGTTATTTTTAGGTTATTTACTCTTACTTTTTGCTTATTGTTGTTTACCTAAATGTATTTTTTGTTCATTTTCCTATTTTTAGTGCTAACTTAAGTTTTCTGAATTTTCTGGTCAAAAATACAAAATTTCCTAAGTCACGCCCTAGGTCACGCCCGTGACCTAGGGCGTTTAAGTTGTTGTTTCAAGTTAAGCTGCTGCCGCAATAATTCAGAAGATCTGGTCAGACACGCCCAAAGTACATGGCCGTGACACACAAGTCACGCCCGTGACATGCAAGTCACGCCCGTGACCAGCCCGTGAACAACTCAAATTCGACCAGCTGACCACCGAATTGGTCACGCCACTGTTACACAGGCGTGCTTCCAGTCACGCCCATGACTGCCACGTCAGCCAGACGCCAGCGCCCATGATCTCCGCCAGCGCCCATGACCGGACTAACCACCGAAATGGTCACACCCTCAGTCACGGGCGTGACCTAGGGTGTGACCCATCAAATTGCATCAGAATCGTGCACCGAACCTGATCCAAGCCACAGAATTGATTAAACCATGTCACGCCCCTAGTCACGGGCGTGACTGAGGGCGTGACCGAGGCAGAAAAATTTCTATAAATTGAAATGACCTCCAAGCTTTTCCCATTAAGTTTTGGCAGAGAGAACTGGTGCTACTACTCTATTTTCAGTGATTTTCATGTTATTTTGTATTCTCTCTCTCTCTCTCTCTCTCTCTCTCTCTCTCTCTCTCTCTCTCTCTCTCTCTCTCCCTCTCTCTCTCTCTCTCTCTTATTTCAATGCATTTCCTTTTCTAGTTTTCATATGAATGTTGTAATGCCTTTGTAATTTCCTTTCATAGTGTATTACTAATGCTTAGTAGGCTTTCCATGCAAATGTAATCTCAGTTGAACTTTTGTTTAATAAAAATTGTATGTTTTTGTTCTCTTAAAATCTTCATCATTTCTCTCTCCTACCCCTCCACCATGAGTAACTAAATCCTCATAGTACTCGATCTTGATGATCTGAGGATGAGTTGATCAAGTTATGATCCTTTAGTCATCTTTCACTTTCTAAAGTTTTGGGCCTTTGATTTACTCTTAATTAAAATTTAGTGGAGCTATATTATCGATATATAGTCCCCACCTTTGCTTTAATTCTTGGCTAGCTGAGAGGCCGATAGTCTGAAGTGAGCACTTAAGAGTAAAGAGAGTTACACACATTTCTCGAGGGAGAATGATGTAAATCTCCTGGATTGGAGTCAAACCCAATAGCGGGGTTCACCACTTAAAGCGAGTTTTAGGTATTCGAATACGGGACGAGAGTTCGATCGGATTTTCCTAAACTCAGTTGGGCATATATTCGAGAGAAGCATGTTCAAACTATAGGAACCCCAACGTTCAAGCTACCCTTACTTTATTAAGTTTTAAGTTTGCTTTTGAATTTTGATCAACTTAAGCCGAAGTAAGTCAAGATCGAGTGCTATTTCTTAATCATCGTTTAGCCGTACTTTTGTGCAGCCTTCATTTCAATATAGCAAACAAAACCTTCCAAAAAATTATTAAGATAGAATAATAGTAATTCGTTTGAGTATAAGTAATCAACGGTTCTCGAATTTTAATACGACACTTGTGTTCTTATACTACAGTTCGATAGGTATACTTGCCTTCTCGGATTGCTAGTTCGGATTTTATTTCGTGCAAGCGGAATTTTAATCACCAGAAATTGAAGTCGCGTTGAAGTGGCCCCTTTGTTGTCACGGGAGTCTCTCCTTTCAGTGCTATTGAGGTAGCTGGTAAGAATGGGGACAGCTTCAAGGTTAATGGGCATCGTCTAAAGATATATGATAGTGGACCGATATTCGAGGAATGCCAAAGTTTAGTTCTTGTAAATCTTGAGCAAGAATACATTTTTTTTTGTTATCCTAATTTGGTTGAATGTTTGTTGTGAACTTGTTTATAGAGTTCGAGAAACTGAAAACAATAGATAGAATGCCATTGTGTGTTTGCATATAGCTGAGCTTTACTATCTCTTGAACTCCATAAAACTGCTTAATACAGGTATTTGGTCCACCTTAATGACGGTAAACAAAAGGGCTTATGGGAGATGACCCAATTTTGCTATTTTTGCTTTTGTTTTGGCGTGTGTGGAGATGTCAATTTGCAGGTATGGCGACATCGATGGCGGACACAGTGAAGCTGAATCCAATTTAACGCCAATTTTCTGGTATGCTCATTTCTGAGCATGGGGTAACCTCTCTGCCCAATTCTTTGTATGAATCTAGCATTATAATCTGTGATGATTAGATTTAAGCCTACAGGAGATTAGCTTGTCGTTACTCACTTGCACGTGCACATAAGCACAACATACTAGAAGTTATAATATTATTGTTATTTTTCATTCTCATAGCACACCACAACACCCACTAGAGAGCGCACTTAATCATAGGCGCGTAACGAGTCTAGCTCATTTTTATTGTAGGTTTGCGAAAATTGTTGTGTTGGCTCAGGGTTGTAAGACGGAGTAAAATGTTGACTCTCGTAGTGCTCTAGTCGAGTACTCACGTCTTGCATATATTTGTGTGTAGAATAAATTTTTCTTTATGCTATTAGTTTTGTTATTTTTCTATTTGCGTAATAATTGTTTATTCTACTGAAAACTGGTGAATCCGGTGTGAATATGACGGTAGCGTAGGAATGTGTGTAGACGGTTGTTAGGTTTGTATTGCTCGAGTAGGGAGGAAGAATTACCTTTCTCGGTGGCTAAGAACTTGCCCCAAGTGACTCTCGAAACATTTGTATAAGTTAGTTCAATGTGTGAGCATGATGTAGGCCTTCGCTTTGGCCAGGTTGAGCTTTGTATACCAACCCTATCATTATCCTTGCTAGCCCCTTTGTTCCTACCCCATCTTTTGATTCAGCTCCACTTTTATTTCGCCAAGGCCTGCAAGCTAATCCCACTCGGGCTCCCAATCTGAGCTTGAGTGTTGTATCAATTTTAATTTAGGGTGTTGATGCAGTGAAATTTTTTGTGAAACTGTGGTTTGCGCTTCCTCGGAATTTTTGCAGGAAAAAAAAGAAGTTATGAGAAAAGAAAAAAAATTAGAACAAGAAAAGAAATGAAAGAAAAATGCTTGGTTAAGAAAAGAGCCAAATTGAAAATCTTTTTAAGAATGGTTTTGAGAGTAGGCGGTGCACACACACATATTTTTTGGTTTAAGTCTGGGGTTTGGTGCACCCGTGTTTTTATTTTGTGGTGCTTAGATGTTTTCATTAGCGCAAGCTCTTTTGGGTTAAGTGCGGAAACCTTCATGTTTATCATTATAAACCCTACCGAATCCCAAGCCCCGTATTTATCCTAAAGTCCTATTAACTTACGCAGTGAATCGAACTAGTATCGTGGAGAGAGTATGACTGGGTGAGCTTATGGCCACCGACATTGATGGATTTCAAAGGAGGTTGTTCCGAACACCGATCTTGAGTAATGCTAGCCTCAGCAATCAGTTTACTTTCTTCCTACGCGAGACCAGACGATTCAGCGTGATTCAACATTTGAGTAGAGATAATATATATGTAACGTTCTTAGATTATTACAATTTCTTCTACTGCATTTCTACGCGCGCGAACATGCGACTTCGCATAGTAATCCGCTTCTACAATTGTTAAGCCAGCTAATCAATTTTTCCGTCCGCATAAGGGTTGATTTTCTCGGGACGAGCAAATGGTTAAGTCTGGGGGTGTGATGAGACCCATTTATATACGCTTTTATGGACTCATCCGGGCTAGTTTTCACTCTTGTGCACATCCGTTTTGAGCTATTATTTCTTACATTTCTCTTATACAGACTTGCGCGCAATTACGTGCTTTGTGCTCTATTTAGGCCCATTTTGGTGTGCGTTTGTGCTCCATGTTGTTGGGGGTAAGCATATGGTGCTCCCCAATCCTTTTTCTATGATTGATTGGTGGTGGAAGTGTATTCCCAGCTGGATTGCTATTCTTGCAGGTGGTTGGATCATCCCATTTTCCCAGAAATCATGACTGTTTATATCGCACGGTCGTGCATTTTCCTTGACGCATGGACGACTGCGGTCGTGCGCCTTCTTCTGGGTAGCAAAATGGTGATCTGACTTTGTTCGTGCATTTTTATGCACTTGAAGTTGCCCGTGCGCGAAGGGAATGCACGATCGCCTGTTTCCCCTAGTTTTTAGCCAATCTGGATTTAGTCGTGCGTTTTATTGCACGGGAGGCTTCGACAGTGCGTGAGTAAAATGCACGTGCGCTGCTGCTTCTTCCTCAAGGCATTTATTTTCATTAAATAATGCACGGGAAACGCATGGTCGTGCGTTCGACCGTGTGTGACTAAATTTCTGCCATTTTAGTATTTAAAGCAGGAAATCTGCTGCTGGAAAAAGGGAGCCATAAGAAAAACTCTGGAAGCCCGCAATTTCCGCCCATTTCGCCTCTCCACCACCGCCTGACCTAGGAGGTGCTCCGACAACCTTTGTCCTGCAAATCTTCTGCCAAAGATTCCTCCTTGGCCTCCTCCATCATCTACGGGTTCAAGAATGCCATCGACGGAAGATTTCTGCTACATTCAAGGGATCCTCAACAAGTGTAGTTGGAGCTAGACCACGAAGAAGATGGGTAAAGTAGAGGAAGGTGACAGCTCCTCTGTACCCCGGACACAAATAAAGATCGAGCACGGACGAGGCTTGAGAACCCTGCGATTCCGGACGTGAATCTTCAGCATAGTCTTCGAGCTTCGGTGAACTCTTTCCCTTTTGTGTACAGTTTAGGATTTCTTCATGGTATGATGTACTTTCCTATGGATGATGTTCATAACTGTGTTTAAGTTATTGTGATTTTATTTCGATAAAATGTGTTGTGGTTTATGAGATTTGAGGAGCGCCCTGGTCCACCATCCACTCCACCGCTCAGTAGTGCGCCGCACTAGCAATTGCTAGTTGTGTGTTCCGCGATGAGGTGCCTACGACCCTCATTCCGCTGGTTACAAAACATCCATCCGCTAGCCTCTCGTCCACCCCCTCACCGAAGCACGGCATCGCGGCCTGCATTCCATCCCGACAAGCGAAGCGGAGCTCTAGGCCCGCATTTTCTTTCACTGTTGCTAATCTAGGGAAACCAAAATCAAAACCCCTCTTTTTATTAATTACATAAAAATTTATATAAGTAATTCCCTAACAAGAATTCATACAACCCAACTTGCAGTCCTCTGGGAACGATATTCGGGGAGTCTCTCCCAATTTTACTACTTGAACGATCGGTGCACTTGCCGTAATCGCATTAGTTGTCACTCATCTTCATGGCAGCATGGTGGTGGCCTTCCAAGCTCATCTTCATGGCAGCATGGTGGTGGTCGTCCAAGCTGCAAATCCTCCACCAAGCTTTCTCCTTCAAGAACCCTAAGTTAAAACCTTGAGGTGTGAGGAAGAAGATGAAGAAAAAGAAGAAGGAGAAGAAGAAGAAGAAGAAGATGAAGAAGAAGAATATGAATAGGGCCCTCTGATTTGGAGAGTTCGGCACCTTTGAGTTTAAGAGAGAATGAAGATAGAGAGAGAGGTTTGCATTAATAAGCATTTAATGGCCAAACCCGTCCCCAAGCAATGCATTGAAACTCTAAGTTTTGGTGTCAGGCTCCTATTGGACATCAACTCCACTACATCCTTATTTTATGCCATTTAAGTCACCCACCATGGGAAAATTCACGGGCACAGATTCGTCCGCTACCACTGGCGTTAGCAGAAGCTACCACCGGCGTTAGCTCCGAGCTGAAGGCAACGATCGACGGGAGCTCCCGTCGATCGACGGGATGGTCCTTCGATCCACGGGAAGCACAGTCGATTTTTACTTAATGATTAAAAGGCCACCTTTCCCAGCCGATGACAAGGATCGACGGGACGGTCCCGTCGATCGACGGGACGGTCCCGTCGATCGACGAGATGCCCCGTCAATTTTGACTTGGCAGATTTCTTTCCCCAAATATTCTAAACTAACCCTTCTTATTTCGATCAAGGCCAATTCATGGACTGCCAGGACATTCTTATACTTACCTCATCATAATTAGAGTAGGGTAAATCAATCATCACTTGCTAACCGTGACTCAAACCTGACCACCTCACGGTCTTTGGGCTTCTACCGAGCTCGAGTCAACTCTAGGCGACACAACACACTCCCGAGGGGTCTAGTTCGAGTTGGGATGTTACACGTGTAAGAACACGAATGGACTGAAGAACAAGCAGATAAAATAATCCGAACAAAAGAGATATTTTCATGCATTTTTGTGAACTCAGAAAATAGAAGAAAATATTCCAAAGAAATAGGCTACCGCTGGAGGTAAAGCTACCGCCCCGTGGTAGCACTCTTAAAGTCTTTTGACCAGATCCGAACCCCCTTACCTCATCTTGTCATTTTCTTCTTCCTCAAGCAGTTTCCTCCCGGCGCTACCCCTCTTCCAAGGTAAACCCGCTAGTTCTTCCCCTTTTTGTATTTAGATTTGAAGTTTTTGGTTGATTTCAAGGAGGATTTTCGAATTGCATTTAGATCTAAGAAGCTAGGCTATGGATATGATGTTTCTCAGAAATTGGATTTAGGGGTTTTCACTTTTCTTCATAGATCCATGGTAGAATTTCATTTTTGCTTACGTATAGGTTATATACTGATCCTACCTCCCGAATTTCCTACATTTATGGCTGGATCTTGGGCTTTTGATGTGAATCTGGAGGAATAAAATGGGTTCATGGTCGTCTGACTACCACACGGTGGTAACAACGTTAACGCACGACGGTAATTTCCAGGCCACTTTACGCTAACGATTTTTCTTCTTCTTTTTTACAAGGTCATGGCATCTTCCAGTTCACAGCCTCGACGCAGTTTCACAAAAAGACACCATTCTACAACCCACACAAACCCTGCGGTGGAGAATGCCACCGTGAGTGTGGCTATGGCCATGGAGATCGATGTGGATCGGTACCCCCACATCTACACATATCTGGCCGATGCAGAAATCCTTCCTGTTATTACATCCAAAGGCCCCTTCTCATCTGTGTTGGTCTGAGAGTTCTACAACAATCTCCGGGATCCAGCACTTACGACACTCATTAGAGGGGTGCAGTCCTGTATTGGTTCACATATCATGACCATCGAGCATGAGGACTTGGAGAGGATGTACAGCTTGACTCAAACCCACTCCCGGCTCGACATCGTGGAGTCCTTCCAGACTTTCCGAGATATGACCATGGTAAATCAGGTCCTCCACGGTCAGGAAAATCATCGGGACCTTATTATGTCCATATCATCTCACACTTCTGATGGTCGCATAATTCAGGACGTCTTGCGCCATTCTCTAATGTTCAAATCAGGGGATACGCGGAAGATTATCGCCCAACTTTCGAGGGTGACTTATTATATCTTGGCATGCATGTCATTTAGTGTATCTGATTTGATTTTATCTATCATGAGATATAATTTTAGACTGAGATATCCCGAGCACCAACAAGTGAACACACTGCCATTGGGTGGTGTGATTCAGAGAGTGTTCGCACAAAAGTATCCGACCATCGATTGGATAGTTTTTCCAAATGATTGTCGACCTCCTGCATATATAGTAGAGGAGATCTCATCAGCACCTAGCGCATGCCCATCCACTTCACGTCCTCCTCTTTGTCATGGATGTTCACTCTAAGAGCCCCGGCAGGAATGCTCACATTCCTGCAGTGTTTTATTTAAAACTCTATTAATTGATTGAAACACTTAGAGGGGGGGGGGGTGAATAAGGGTTTCAATCAATTTTTGGAGGTTTAAATAAAATACTGCAGTAATGCGTGCACTAGGGCTAGCACTGGGCGGCAATCCTACCACGTGGCGTTAGCTCTGGAAACAGCACATTTCCTGTATGATAATATTTCAAGAAAAAGCACTGCAGCAACAAATATTCTTCCAAGAAAACACAGCAGGTTATATAATAAAATATGCCAATGTAATTTTATTAAGTATTGAAACATTGTTAATACAAATACACTTAGATCTCCATGACGCTGGAGATCGGAGGCGACGAATATTAAATCTTTGGTTTTCTATACCGACCATAATCCAAGGATTGGTTGGCTCTCTACCTTTCCTCCCCGGAAAAGCCTTCAAGCCGGCTCTTCACCTTTCTCCCAGAAAGGGTCTTAGAGCCCACGAGATCTTCCAGATCTTGACGCCCTCCCAAGATGATTTCCCATGGAATCCACCCCGAATTTTAACGACCTCCTCGGTCGATTTCCACGGATTCTAAACTGGATTCGACGTCCACACCGGACGATTTCACACACCAAAATGTAAAACAATAAAATAGAAGAATTAGAAGAGATGAGAAGAAGATGTGCTCCCTCAAGGTATTTCTCTGAATGCAGTGAGCAAATGATGCTTTTTTATCTTTGTTTAGTATGCGCACGTTGGTGCTAAGATTCACGTTATTAATCTGCACTCCGATGAATTTCTTCGTTATTGCATGAGGGAAAGTGTTCTTCTCTTCCGGTGATGTCTCATTGGTGCAGAAACAGAGAAACAACCGACTTCCACAATTAGCTTTCGGCCGCCACACTTCTGGAAAAGAAAAGAATGCTTTTATAGCAGGTTCATTAAGTTACCACCAAGTGTAGAGTTACCGCGCGGCGGTAGCGTCTTTATGCGCTTTCGTCGGCTGTCCAGCGCCAAATCAGGAGGGTGTCGAAGAACATTCTCTTGCTGTCTTTGGATAGCGCGGCGCGGTAGGCTTAGCGCATTATGGTAACCTTCACATTGAATCCCTCTCGATGGTAACGTCAAATCCTTCTCGATGACATAATATTCTCATCAGTAGAGCTAGCGCGCGGCGGTTGCATTGCGTCTGCGGTAGTATTTACGTCAAACTCTTCTCGACGCATTCGTCTAGACGCCATTATTCAAGTCGACACATTCTTCAAGACGGCGCATGCTGTCTCGATGTCATAGTTAGCGCTCGCGGTAGTCTAGCGCTCGGTGGTAGTAATCTCGACGTTATTTGCCTTTGCGTCGATAGTAAGTTCCGTCGAAATGCTAGCGTCGGCGGTAGGACTAGCGCCCGGTGGTTGGTTTGAAAGAGTGGAATTCTCGACGTCTTCACACCTGTAAACCTGCACACTATTACCCAAGACATGTATGATCAAATATAGTATGTGATTTGATATTGTCAAAATAATGAGATATAGAATGCATGTTCTAACACTTTTATGCAAATATAATTTTAAACATTTTTGAAGAGGGAATAAAATCAATTAAATGATTCATTTGAAGGCATGATTTTATTTCATAAGAAATTGATTACACAAACATTTGCTTTAATGCTTTAATAAAAATATAATTTAATACATTCTTAAAGAGAAAATAAAATCAATTGAATGAAACATTAAAGTTGATGATTTTATCTCATAATAAATTGATTATACAAATGTTTGATTTCTATAAAGCTAGAAATCAAGGCGAGAATATGAAAAACCCTTTTTTGCGATTCACCGGTCCTTCTCCCAAGGACCGGTTGGATATAGCCTATCTTAACCCAGGCAAATCCTCTAGCCACTCCCTAGATCTAACCTCGACCTAGTGGCCCCGCACGAGGCAGCGAATTCCCCCAAACTTCACAAGGCCTAGTCGCTAACAATTGCGGTGAATTTCCCACGCAATCCTTCCCGGAATCTGACGTTCTCCCCGAACGATTTCTTCACACCCGTTATAAAAGGAATACAATAAAAGATTACAAGATAAAAATAAAGCAAGAGAAACTCCCCAAGAAATTCTGAAGGTGAAGACAAAGGCGATGTAGACGTTGACGTTATTGAAGCGTTAGTCCTTCGTATTGAATATGCATTGTAGACCTTCTCCTTCAAAATCTTCTTTAGATTTTCATGTTATCCCATGGGAGATCTCTCAATTATTGTAGATGAGCCTTTCTCAAAAGAATCAGAATTCTGGCTCTAGAGGCAATTAAATACTTATAATAGAATGAGAGGAGCTGCTCTTTAAATAGGCTCGGGTTCTAACGCCTGGCGTTAAGAGTTAACGACAGTATTAGTGATCGTGTACGGGCATGGCTGAGATCGTGCAACTGTCGAGAATGTGGCAGATTGTGGACTCAATGCTTGCGTTAGCTCCAATAATGGCATTGTCACTTGGTACTCGATGATACTTCTTCTCGACGTCATTCCCTTCTCGACAATATCCCTTATCGACGATAAGTTAACACGGGGCGTTAGCTCTCTTTTTAGAGAATTGTCACCCTTCAGCATACAACTCATAGGGATGTGCAGCTATAATTCTTGTACAACATTCACTATATAACACACACAAAATACAAGATCAAATACAACACGGTATTTGTTATTCTCAAACCAAGAGATGCGGAACATAGGAGTTGGGAAAAACCCTTGTAATTCATCTAACAAATTACTTAAAGTGATTTCATCTAATAGGTTATGTTACCTACATTGTATAGTAAGGGTAATCTAGTCAGTAGATGTCTTAGGATGTCACACTCAACTTAGAGTGTCAGGGCCAAGTCAAAACAATCACAAAAAAAGTTGAGATAAGACTTTAGTCGAATGAAAGTCGACGCAACTTCGACATGATATCGATGTAACTTTGACTAGAAGTCGGAGTAACTTATTCACTATGTCGAAGCATAAAGTCAAGTCTACGCAACGTTGAAAGGAACTCGACACAGATGGAAGAACTTGTCGAAGCCATCCCAGAAGTTGACGCAACTTCGACAATAATTCAATGCAGAAGATAGAAGCTCAAGTCTAAGTCTTCAACTCGACGGACACGTCGATAAGGAATCGACGTAATGTCGACATCTGAGTTCAGCTAAAGCTACGAAGAAATTCGAAGCTAAGTCGATAAGAACTCAGAGGTCCGTTGACACGAAGATTGATGAAGTCGACGCAGCGTCGAATACAGTCAGAAAAAGGAAGCTTTTTTAGCTGTCCTTTTGGGACCTTTTCATAAGGACCACCAGGCTAGAGACAGTTCTCCAATGGCTCGTTTGTTGCCAAGAATATAATGAAGTTTTCGAGGACACAACAAATTACTTTTGGAAGGTATACAAAATGAATGGATGGGTCGAGAACAAAAGGAGAAAGGAAATTAGGTGGGGAAGAACAATTCCATTTCAGGACAAGCCAAAAGAAGAAAGGTTTTTGAAAACTCAATCATAAACAATAAGTATGCAAAAAGAGGAGAAGAAAAGAACAATAAAGTTATCATATGATTCTCACTATCAAATAGGTTCTTCATCTTATTCCCTCTTAAACAAGTTCTAAGAGAAAAGGATCAAACAAAACAACCCTTGCAAATCATCACTATCATAAGCAATGGTTTATCATTTCAGATCCAGTGAAAGAAAGACAGAAGCAGCATCAAAGCTTCTGATGAATTCTGAGAACAGAATTCTTACCTTCTCCCTCTTACTTTCTTCTTGCTATTTCCTTCAACTGTAATAGAGTTTTAAGAATCCCTCTTCCAAAGGATTTAGTGGTTCAAGATCTCCTTATCAAAAGATTTTTGGCTCTAAGAATCTCCATATCAAAAGACTCAGTGGTTCAAGATCTCCTTATTAAAACATATGTGGTTCTATGAGTCTCCTTGTCAAAAGACTCAGGCACATGTTGTGCAATCCTACTAAGGAGGTAGAAGAGAGGACTACCCACATTTTGGGGAACCTTTATAAAAATCCTTGTGTCTATGCTTTGCATTTTCTGTGTTGTCCCACTTATAGCTTAATGTTTTCTATCGGTTTTCTATTTACAGTAGTTATTTATTCTGTGTTGGTTTTGTTAAGTGCATAATACTTAGTGTTGTCTTATTGTATGTACAGTTAGGGTAAAAATATTTAAATCTCTATTCACCTTCCCCCCTCTAGAGAATTCTCAGAGGCACATTGTACACTTTCAATTGGTATCAGAGGGAGGTTGATCATTAAAATGTTAACACCTTGATCAAAAGATCTCCTACTCTCATTTATTTAGTTTAAAATTAATTATAACTTTTTTAAATAAAATGAGTTCTAAGGATTATGTGTCAACAAGACCTCCAATGTTTAATCTGAATAAGTTTACACTCTGGAATACCAGAATAAAACTCTATATGAACTCTATTGATGAAGAAATTTTTAATGTCATCGTTGCAGGTACCCCAGTCCCAATAAGGAAAGATGTTAGTGGAAAAGTTACACAAACTACAGTCCCCATGGCAGAATGGACTGATGCTAAGAAAAAGGTCAAGGCATGTGATGCCAAGGCCATGAAGATCCGGGTCTCAACTATGTCAGATGAAATATTTCAAAAAGTTGCTGATTGCAACTCTGCCAATGAAATCTAGGAATCTCTATCCAAATTAGTTGAAGGCAACTCTGATGAAAGAAAAAACAAGAAGTCACTTCTCATATTGCAATATGAGAACTTCAAGAAAAAGGCTAATGAAAGCATAGCAGAGATGTATGACAGATTCAGCTTCATCATAAATGAGCTGAGAGGGCTTGGCAAAAAAATTTCTTTGACAGAAATAAATGACAAGCTACTCATGTGCTTTTGAAGCACATGGGACTCTAGAATCTGGGTCATTAGAGATTCTAGATGCCTCAGAAAGATATCATCTGATGCTCTACTAGGGAAGATCAAGTACTATGAGCTTCTATTCAAAATTAGGGCTGAGTCAGAAGCCCAGGAGAGAATATCAACTCCTAAAGATTGGACTCTTGCATTAAAGACTGTTGAAGGAGAGTCCTCCACCACTGAAGAAGAGATGTTCAATCTCTTGGCTAAAAGATTCAAGAAATGGGTCAGGACAAAGGACTCTAGAAGAAAGGAGAGGAGTTCAAGCAAGCCAAGGTATGACAAAACTCATAAACAGGAGATTATCTGCTTCTCTTGCAGAAAACCAGCACACTTTGCCACTTAATGTCTTAAGGAAGAAAAGAACAAGAGCAACAAGCAGAGGAAGGAGTATAAGAAGAAATCCTTCAGGAGGAAGGATAAGAAAAGAGGTAAAGGTTTCATTGCTGAAACCTAGAGTGATTCAAACTATGAATCAAGCTCCTCCTCATCTGATGATGATGAAGAGTATGGACCTGAAGAAGCCTGCTTAATGTCCCTGGAAGACTCCACTTTTGAGAATGTGGTAACAATATGTAACATCCCCCAAACAACTAGACCCCTAGAGTGGTTTTGTCATGACTAGGTCATGACAAAACCCTAGGAAGCTTGAAGAGATAACTTGGCCTTTGGCTTGAAGGGGAAGAGCACCTTGGTCTGCAAATAGCAATTTCTAGTTACCAAGCTTAGGTTTGGGATTTAGGGCCTCGCCATGGTCCTTTGACCCCACCATTACATCTCTAACCCATTAGGGGTCCCTTAGAGCACTAAGGACCCAATGGGGTCAACCAAAGTGGTAATGTTTACCAAAGTCAACCCTAACCATAAATTGGTCAAAGTAGCCTAATTGGTGTTAATTGGCTTTCACCATGACAAATTGAACTTGCTCCTACACTTGTTAGTATATTAGGGACACAATGGACCAAAAAGCCCCATCATGGGGCCACCATATTGGCCAATTTGACCCAAGTCAACTCTAGCCCTGTTTTGGTCAAACTGCCCTATTGTGGGTCAATTGGCATCCACCTTACTATATCGAAACTACCTAGACCTTCCTAACACTTAAGAGAGGCCAATGGGTCACTATCCACCCATTGGGGTCAACCCAAATGGTCAAATTGACCAAAGTCAACTCCACCCTAAATTTTGGTCAAAATGACCTATTTTGACCTAATCAAACCCAATCCACTTGGGCTAGACCCAATTGCAATGGTTCACTAGCTAATGGGGTTGGGAGTTACTGAAATTTCCATTCAATTTTTGGAAATTCGACCAGGAGAGAGAAAATACCATTTTCCCCAAAAATGGAGGAGAGAGAAAGAAAGGGAGTAATGATATTCATGGCCAAGGGAGGCCAATTAATCTCCCAATTGATGGGGATTCATCTCCTCTGGCTGTTACAAGAAGTGTAGGAGTTTTTCCAGCCCACATGGGGGCTGAATTGGGGGATTTTCACCATTGCCGAAATTGGCCATTAATGGCCTTCATGGCAATTGATGCCATGACACTCCCTCTCCCCCAATTGAACCCTATAACTCCATCAGAGGACTGAGAGGACCATTTTCCCCCACTTACCTGAAGAAACTGTGCAACATGGTGTGGAGGTTGCCATGGCTTCCAAGCTCCAAGGTCGGCTATGGATTCGAAGCTCCAAGGTCGGCCATGGTGATGGGCCAATCGGCAAGGCTTCAAGGCTCCACACAGGTCTGGTTCTTCTCCTCTTCTCTAGTGGGTAGATCTACATAAAAAATGGCAAGGATTGGGGCCATTTGGTCCCCAATCAAAATGGCCAAAATCTCCATTTTTGGAGGTTTCTCTTCTCACCAAAACCACCGGTTCCGTCCACCACCGGCCGACCAAGACCTCCCATCGTCGTCCACCACCTCAATGAAGCTGGTGGTGGCATTGGCCGACCAGGGAGGGGCGTGGGTGGCCAGGAAAACCAAGGTAGAAAGGCTACTGGTCGGGGAAATCTCCATCGTCGGCTGGAGGAGCAAGATGAAGGGATGCCTTTGGATTTGCTTTAAGATCTGTGCACAGATCTTGTGCTAATATAATTGATATTTATATTTTTCTATCCCTTTACTGGCTGCTGTTAGAAATAAATATAGAAAATACTTAGGGCCCTCTATAGGAACTGTGGTCAACACCAAACTTTTAGCCCATGATGTCTACTTTAATTTAAAATTAGTTTCATCCAATTTGGGTCAGAGGTTTGACCAGAACACCCCAAATGGTGCATCATGAACAAAAGGTTGACCAGACCATGATCTGAGTGCCCTAACTAAACTAGACATCCAAATGGACTGAAATTTGGAGCATAGTCTAATTATACCTACCCCCTAATCATATCCAAAAATGGGAATTTTTGGATAAACTTTTTCTAATGTTTTTATAAAAATTTAATAATTCATATATAAATTAATTGTATGGTATAATGACCTCGAAACCCTTCCAAAGTTTCGTGGGTGGTCCTTAGGGTCATAATATGACCCTGGTAAACATTTCATCCCATTTGGGATTGATTTGGTTGGGTAATTAATTAACCCATGTTTGGTCAAACTAGGCCAATTTAGGTCAAAAGTGCACTTGGTGGATTTAAGGGGTCAACCCTCATCCAAAAGTGATGAAACTTTGGTCACTGGTTTAGAATCATATAAGACACCACCATGAGTGGTTTGAGGTGGATGTTCACTAGAACCTTAGTTCTGTAACATCCCAGTGCGCATTAGGCCGCTCATGAGTGTGTTGTGTCACCAGAGGTTGACTCAGACTCGGTAGAAGCCCTAGGACCCCGAGGTTTGTATGAATAGTTAGGTTAAAAGTGGCTATTAATGATAAATGTTGACAAAAATCATATTGATTACATTCAAGTGAATAGAAATGAAGTTCCAACCATTATTAAAGAGAGAATCTGTAAGGGTTGTGGGGCTGGACTTGTTGAAACCGATTACTCGGTCTCTGTGGAGTTCGGGGCCCTCACCGAGATGAGGGGCGACCAACCCTTACTCCTCCCAAGAGAGAGCTCTAGGTTGAAGGTAGAGGAACTATGGACTAGACCAAGGGCTTAGTGGGGAGGTCCCGCCACATACCCGGAAGCCCCTTAGGAACTTCCCTTCCCAAGCCACTGCTAAGCTTGGGCACCACTGGAGGCTCTCCTCACCCCCTAGAGAGACTTGGGGAGAGAGAGAGAGAGAGAGAGAGAGAGAGAGAGATTACCTAGAATGAGCTGCCCTCCAAATGGTGCCCCCTTGGTCCTATTTATAGGATTTTGGATTTGGGATGCGAATAACCAAAAATTGCCTGCGAAGTTACCAAAATGCCCCCGGATTTGACCTGCGAATAGCCAAATCCCGCTGTTCTACAGCGCTAAACGCAGACCAGGACACCCTCCCGGGGCCGGGCGAGAGGGGACTCACCTCCTCCCTGTCTCGCCCCCTGCTGGGGATGGGGGCGAGAGGGAGGGCTTGCCCACTCCTGTCTCGGCCCCCTTATGCTGGGGGCGGGGGCGAGAGGGGGGCTCTCCCCACCTCCTCTCGCCCCCCTTATGCTGGGGGCGGGGGCGAGAGGGGGGCTCGCCCCACCTCCTCTCGCCCCCGTTTTGCTGGGGGCGGGGGCGAGAGGGGGGCTCGCCCCACCTCCTCTCGCCCCCCTAACGTTGGGGGCGGGGGCGAGAGGGGGGCTCGCCCCACCTCCTGCCGCCCCCCCCCCCCCCTTATGCTGGGGGCAGGGGCGAGAGGGGGGCTCGCCCCACCTCCTCTCTCCCCCCTTACATGTGTTGGGCGAGATTGGCTAGCGCCCGGCGGTATTGCTACCGCCGGTGTTAGCGACTCGTCTCAGCTCCTTGCGAGATGACCGAGCGGTCTCAGCGGTTCCATCGAGACGGCTGAGGAGGGCTAGCGCCCGGCGGTAGTGCTACCGCCGGCGCTAGCGGCCGTGTCCGAGCCGGCCATGGTTAATAAGGAAAGATTGATTTACTTCTCCCCTATTCTTGTCCTTAGCCATGGTAGGAAAAACAAGTCTTAAAGACCTCTTGGGTCCCGGGGGTTCTCTCGGTGAATTCAGGGTTGTACACAATCCCCGCTCTTTTCGAGCGAGGTACGCGTTCAGAAAGAAACGTCGAATATGCAGGGTTGGACGGAATCTCAGCGAGGCTCATCGAATATGCAGGGTTGGACTTTTCTTTCCGAGCGCGTACCTCGCTCGAAAAGAGCGGGGATTGTGTACAACCCTGAATTCGCCGAGCGAAGCCCCGGGACCCAAGAGGTCTTTAAGACTTGTTTTTCCTACCATGGCTAAGGACAAGAATAGGGGAGAAGTAAATCAATCTTTCCTTGTTAACCATGGCCGGCTCGGACACGGCCGCTAGCGCCGGCGGTAGCACTACCGCCGGGCGCTAGCCCTCCTCAGCCATCTCGATGGCACCGCTGAGACCGCTCGGTCATCTCGCAAGGATGCTGAGACGAGTCGCTAGCGCCGGCGGTAGCAATACTGCCGGGCGCTAGCCAATCTCGCCCAGCACACGTAAGAGGGGCGAGAGGAGGTGGGGCGAGCCCCCCTCTCACCCCCGCCCCCAGCATAAGGGGGGGGGGGGGGGGGAGAGGAGGTGGGGCGAGCCCCCTCTCGCCCCTGCCCCCAGCATAAGGGGGCGAGAGGAGGTGGAGCAAGCCCCCCTCTCGCCCCCGCCCCCAGCATAAGGGGGGCGAGAGGAGGTGGGGCGAGCCCCCCTCTCGCCCCCGCCCCCAGCATAAGGGGGGCGAGACAGGAGGGGGCCAAGCCCTCCCTCTCGCCCCCATCCCCAGCAGGGGGCGAGACAGGGAGGAGGTGAGTCCCCTCTCGCCCGGCCCCAGTAGGGTGTCCTGCTCTGAGTTTAACGCTGCAAACAGCGGGATTTGGCTATCCGGGGGCATTTTGGTAACTTCGCAGGCAATTTTTTGTTATTCGCAGCCCAAATCCAAAATCCTATAAATAGGACCAAGGGGGCACCATTTGGAGAGCAGCTCATTCTAGGCTAGCTCTCTCTCTCTCTCTCTCTCTCTCTCTCTCTCTCTCTCTCTCTCTCTCTCTCTCTCTCTCTCTCTCTCTCTCTCTCTCCCTCCCTAAGTCTCTCTTGGGGGTGAGGAGAGCCTCCAGTGGTGCCCAAGCTTAGCAGTGGCTTGGGAGGGGAAGTTCCTAAGGGGCTTCCGGGTATGCGGCGGGACCTCCCCACTAAGCCCTTGGTCCAGTCCATAGTTCCTCGACCTTCAACCTAGAGCTCTCCCTTGGGAGGAGCAAGGGTTGGTCGCCCCTCATATTGGTGAGGGCCCCGAACTCCATAGAGACCGAGAAATCGGTTTCAACATTATGGTGCGGTGAGCGTGGAGTGTGACCGATTCAAGAAATTCTCAAGATGAGCTCCATGGACGGAGGTGGAGGAAGATCCGACCCAAGTCACTCGCAACCCCCGGCGGTTGGGGCGATGTTGGATATGTTCGAAGATTTCAGGCAAGAGGTCTTACAGACCTTCCAGGTTGCTTTCGCCATGATAATCGGAGGTAGAAGAGGAGATGGTCCAGAGGTCCCCCCACCCCCCCCCCCCCCCCCCCCCGGGCAGATGGACGGGGGAACTCTCGGCCAACAGTACAGGAAAAAGGTATCGGTGGGGGGGAGTGGGGAGTTGCCATACCCCCACTCGCCTACCTTCAAGGTGGCGAGCTCAGGAGGGAGGCTCCCTCCCAGCTCGCCCCACCCCTTCAAGAGGGCGAGCTCAGGAGGGAGGCGCCCTCCCAGCTCGCCCCTCCCCTTCAAGGGGGCAAGCTCAGGAGAGAGGCGCCCTCCCAGCTTGCCCCGCCCCTTCAAGGGGGCGACCTTAGGAGGGAGGCGCCCTCCCAGCTTGCCACGCCCCTTCAAGGGGGCGAGCTCATGAGGGAGGCGCCCTCCCATCTTGCCCCGCCCCTTCAAGAGGGCGAGCTCAGGAGGGATGCGCCCTCCCAGCTCGCCCCGCCCCTTCAAGAGGGCGAGCTCAAGAGGGAGGCGCCCTCCCAGCTCGCCCCGCCCCTTCAAGGGGGCGAGCTCAGGAGGGAGGCGCCCTCCCAGCTCGCCCCGCCCCTTCTAGCCCAGCCCCAAAGAGGGCCGGGAACCGCTTGGGGCAGGAAGGAAAAAATATCCACCTCTAGTTGAGCCAGGCTCCTAGATTGTGTCGACCTTGTACTCCCCCCCGATGCTGGCCCGCTGACCAGGCTCTCACCTAGCTGGCAGGGCCGGGAACCGTTCGGGGCAGGAAGGTAAAAATATCCACCTCTAGTTGAGCCGGGCTCCTAGATTGTGTCGACTCTTCTCCACCTCTAGTTGAGCTCGGCTCCTAGATTGTGTTGACTCTTATCCACCTCTAGTTGAGCCGGGCTCCTAGATTGTGTCGACCTTGTATTCCCCCCCCCCCCCCCCCCCCCTCCCCCGATGTTGGCCCGCTGACCAGTATCTCACCTAGCTGGAAGGGCCGGGAACCGCTCGGGGCAGGAAGGAAAAAATATCCACCTCTAGTTGAGCCTGGCTCCTAGATTGTGTCGACTCTTCTCCACCTCTAGTTGAGTCGGGATCCTAGATTGTGTCGACTCTTCTCCACCTCTAGTTTAGACGGGCTCCTAGATTGTGTCGACTCTTCTCCACCTCTAGTTGAGCCGGGCTGCTAGATTGTGTCGACTCTTCTCCACCTCTAGTTGAGCTCGGCTCCTAGATTGTGTCGACCTTGTACTCCCCCCCCCCGATGCTGGCCCGCTGACCAGGCTCTCACCTAGCTGGCAGGGACGGGAACCGCTCTGGGAAGGAAGGAAATAATATCCACCTCTAGTTGAGTCGGTCTCCTAGATTGTGTCGACTCTTCTCCACCTCTAGTTGAGCGGGGTTCCTAGATTGTGTCGACTATTCTCCATCTCTAGTTGTGCTCGGCTCCTAGATTGTGCCGACCTTGTACTCCCCCCCCCCCATGCTGGCCCACTGACCAGGCTCTCACCTAGCTGGCAGGGCCGGGAACCGCTCGGGGCAGGAAAGAAAAAATATCCACCTCTAGTTGAGCCGGGCTCCTAGATTGTGTCGACTCTTCTCCACCTCTAGTTGAGCCGGGCTCCTAGATTGTGTCGACTCTTCTCCACCTCTAGTTGAGTCGGGCTCCAAGATTGTGTCGACTCTTCTCCACCTCTAGTTGAGCCGGGCTCCTAGATTGTGTAGACTCTTCTCCACCTCTAGTTGAGCTCGCCTCCTAGATTGTGTCGACCTTGTACTCCCCCCCCCCCCCCCAATGCTGGCACGCTGACCAGGCTCTCACCTAGCTTGTAGGGCCGGGAACCGCTCGGGGAAGGAAGGAAAAAATATCCACCTCTAGTTGAGCGGGGCTCCTAGATTGTGTCGACTCTTCTCCACCTTTAGTTGAGCTGGGCTCCTAGATTGTGTTGACTCTTCTCCACCTCTAGTTGAGCCGGGCTCCTAGATTGTGTCGACTCTTCTCCACCTCTAGTTGAGCTCGGCTCCTAGATTGTGTCGACTCTTCTCCACCTCTAGTTGAGCTCGGCTCCTAGATTGTGTCGACTCTTCTCCACATCTAGTTGAGTCGGGCTACTATATTGTGTCGACTCTTCTCCACCTCTAGTTGAGCTCGGCTCCTAGATTGTGTCGACTCTTCTCCACCTCTAGTTGAGCCGGGCTCCTAGATTGTGTCGACTCTTCTCCACCTCTAGTTGAGCCTGGCTCCTAGATTGTGTCGACTCTTCTCCACCTCTAGTTGAGCTCGGCTCCAAGATTGTGTCGACCTTGTGCTCCCCCCGATGCTGGCCTACTGACCAGGCTCTCACCTAGCTAGCAGGGCCGAGAACCGCTCGGGGCAGGAAGGAAAAATATCCACCTCTAGTTGAGCCGGGCTCCTAGATTGTGTCGACTCTCCTCCACCTCTAGTTGAGCTCGGCTCCTATATTGTGTTGACTCTTATCCATCTCTACTTGAGCCGGGCTCCTAGATTGTGTCGACCTTGTTCTCCCCCCCCCCCCCCCCCCCGATGCTGGCCCGCTGACCAGGCTCTCACCTAGCTGTCAGGGCCGGGAACCGCTCGGGGCAGGAAGGAAAAAATATCCACCTCTAGTTGAGCCGGGCTCCTAGTTTTTGTCGACCTTGTACTCGCCCCCCTCCCCCGATGCTGGCCCGCTGACCAGGATCTCACCTAGCTGCCAGGTCCGGGAACTGCTCGGGGCAGGAAGGAAAAAATATCCACCATTAGTTGAGCCGGGCTCCTAGATTGTGTCGACTCTTCTCCACCTCTAGTTGAGCTCGGCTCCTAGATTGTGTCGACTCTTATCCACCTCTAGTTGAGTCAGGCTCCTAGATTGTGTCGACCTTGTATTCCCCCCCCCCCCCCCCCCCGATGCTAGCCCGCTGACCAGGCTCTCACCTAGCTGGCAGGGACGGGAACCGCTCGGGGCAGGAAGGAAAAAAATATTCACCTCTAGTTGAGCCGTTCGATGAGTACTTTTTGTACTCATCTTTTAGTATTATTTTAATATAGTTTTAAATTGAATTTATATAATTTATATGTATTTTCTTATTTAATCTGTCCCTTTTTATTTTCTTCAACTAATTTAATCTTATTTTATGTTTTGAAGGTTTTCTGGGCACTTTGAGTAAAAATCCAAAGTACACGCCCAAGGTCAAGGGCGTGACCAAGGGCATGACAGTCAAAGATGTGTTCCAGACCCAATTCCTCCACCAGGGAGTTTTCCGTGAAGAATTCGCCAAGTACACGCCCCAGGTCACAGGCGTGACCAAGGGCGTGACCCAGTATCACGGCCGCGACTCGCCAAAGCATCCAGAGCACGCCGACCACATCATTTAAAGTTACACGCCCCAGGTCACGGGCGTGACCTCGGGCGTGACATCAGGTCACGGGCGTGACTCGCCCCGCGCTTCTTCCCAGTAGAGTTTCCCGCCAGCAACACTATTTCAAGATTACACGCCCCAGGTCACGGGCGTGACCTAGGGCGTGACACGGCCGAAATGCTCGCAATTACTCCAGAAGGCGCCCTCTCCGCTGCTGCTTTGATCACGCCCCTTACACTCCCTTGGTCACGGGCGTGACCAAGGGCGTGTAACCTCATTTTTCAGCTATATAAAGCCAGCTCCAGCAGATGTTTAAGGACGAATTTTGGGAGTTCAAATCTCCATTTCTTGTTTTATTTTCATGTTTTAGTAGTCATGTAGTTGTTCTTTTATTTCAATAGTTGTAATTTTCAATTTCTAGCTTGTATTTCTTTTCAATTGCAATTAATAAAATAGTTCTATTCTCTTATTTGCCCTCCCCTCTTCATGCGTTCTTTTACATTCTTTAATTCCTTTATCTCCATGAGTACTTAGATTTCTTTTAGTACTCGATCGAGATGATCCGAGGAAAAATAATTATCATGAAGTAATTTAGAACATCTTTTTCTCTTCTTGGAAATAATTTTGATTTATCCTTGATTTTAATGAAATGAGATTATATTTTCGATATATAATTCTCGTATTTGTTTTCGTTCTTTAGTTAGCCGACCAAGCTCGTAAGACGAATCGATCATTCAAGGATAAAGAGAGTTGAATGCAACCCTTTAGTAAGGATGACATAAATCTCCCGGATTGGAGTCAAATCCAATAGAGGGGTTCATTACGATAAAGCAAGTACTAGGTTCAAATATAGAACGAGAGTTCGGTTGATCCACCTAATCTTAGTTGGGCGTATCCTCGAGAGAGGTGCGTTCATAATTCGGGAACCTCCACGGTCAAAGCAAATTTCCTAAGAGATCTAGATTTTCTTGTTTCTTGTATCCTTTTATTCCAAGGTGATTCAAAGATTGAGTGCTAGCCCTTTTTACTCGTCATTTTAATCTTGTTTTTATTTTCCTTTGCAAAATCACTCCCAAGTTCTATTTGATAAAATAATAGAGATTTTCTTGAAGTAAGAGTACTCAACCGCCCCGAGTCTAATACGACCTTGGTTTTTATAACCTATACTACATTCGATACGGTACACTTGCCGTTGTCGTTTGCAAGCATAGTTTTGCTCATCAAGTTTTTGGCGCCGTTGCCGGGGACACGGTTGATATTTCGAAAAAAGAAATGTTTATTAATTTTATCGTTCTCTTTAATTTTTTTTTTATATATAAAAAAAATCTTAAAAAGCGCAATCTAAATTCTCGGAAAGGACGCTTTGGGCTTGAATTCCCATCATAGGCTCTAGTACCTTGCAAACCCTTCACCGGGTAGATCTTGGGAAGTTCGGGACTAATTTAACCCGCTTTTTGAAAAAAAAAATTAATTAAAATATTTTTAAAAATTCCAATTATTTAAGTGAAAGTTGTTTCCTTTTTATCATGAAATTAGTAGAAGCGGTCGTTAAAATTACTGTGCTTCGAAACCAAATTGAACTTTCACAAGCCGCTCGAAGGCGCTAGTTTAGTTGTTATTATTGTGGTGCGCCTCATCAAAGTGAGGAATGTTATTTACATTCATATTCTCAGAATAATTATTATGGAAATAATTATCCTCAATATTATGCAAATAATTTTGATAATAATTACGATCATAATTTTTCATCTTTTAATGAAAATAATTTTTCAAACTTTGATGAAATTAATTTTTCTAATTTTAATGAGAATAATTTTTCGGCATTTAATAATTGCTCTTCTAGCTCCGAAGTTGATTATTCCTCGTGGCAAGCTCACCCGGATAGTTCCCGGAGCAACGAAGATAAATCTTTAGATCCGAGTTTTTGTTTTTCTTTTTATACACCGCTGTCTTCGTTCTCTAATTTGGGGGAAATTTTGCAGATCCAAATAGATACTTCCCCCCAAATTTTAGAGGAAAATTTTATTTCGTCTAGTGTTTTCTCTAATTTTCACGAGAATAATTTTTCGGCTTCTAATAATTTTTCTTCTAGCCTCGATGTAGATTATTCTTGGTGGCAAGGTCACCCGGATAGTTTACGGGGCGATGAAGATAAATCTTTAGATCTGAATTCTTGTTCTTCTTCTTTTGCGCCGCAACCTTCGCACTCTAATTTTGGGGAATGTCCGCCGATTCAAATAGATACTTCCCCCAAAAATTTAGAGGAAAATTTTATTTCTTCTAGTATTTTTTCTCCATCATTGGATAATTTAGTTACGGAGGAACATGTGGTTTCATGTAATCCCATAACTTCTTTTACCGAAGATGAAGAAAAATTACTTTACCAAGAATTTCTTAAAGTTATGGGCGCCCCGGATGAAATAGAAGAAGAACAAGTTTCTTCCGCTACTTCACCCGGATTTTATTTTCTTTGTCATGAACATTCGCGAATTTCTTCTATCAAACCAAAAATTCATGAAAATTTTGTGTCCGAAAATTTTATCCCGCTTGGTAATGCACTAGATTTTCCTAATGAAAATTTTATTTTAGAAAAGGAACAACCGGAGCTTAATCATATATTTTCGCAAGCGCTTCCTCCTTGCGAAACATTTTCTGAATCGCTTAGTTCTGATTCTTTTGATACTAATAATTTCCTTGTAGATGATGAGTCGTTGCAACCAAACGTCTTCAGAGATCCATTTGTCGCTCATCTTCAGCTTTCCAAATTACCTAAGGTTTGTTTAGGTAATTTGGATTCACAATTTCAAGCTCACCGACAACAAAAGAATCAAGACTACAGCGGAGGAGTAGCCGGACGACTGATGCCGGCACATTCGCCTCAGCGCAAATTAAGGGAGTTGCCTGTCCACCTCTCTTTTAAATTTCCTTTTTCCTAACAATAACCGTCTAGCTTAAAGACGGGAAAAAGAAAGCGCTCTTGGGAGGCACCCCTTGCTTATCTTTAATTTAATGTGTTTTTTTTAAAAAAAAAATTATTTTTCAAGTGTTCTTCATACTTAGTTTTAAACATTGGGGAAAATGTTTAATTTTAAGTATGGGGGTGTAGCTTATCTTTGTTGTATTTTTATTTAAAATATATATATATATATATATATATATATAAAACTTATAAAAATCTAATTTCTTGGAAAGGCCGCTTTGGGCTTGAATTCCCATCACAACTCTTAGTACCTTGCGAACCCTTCACCGGGTAGCCCTTGGGAAGTCCAAGAAATAATAAAATAATAATAAATACACCTAGCCTTGTTGTTTTTAATGTTCTAGAAATTTAGTTTGAGGTACGATTATAAGAATTCCTACATTTTTAATTTAGCTAATTATTTTATTTGATCAGAATTTGTTAAATCTAAATTTGAAGTAATTTAGTTTTAAGAAAGACTTTATGTTTTTAATTCGATTAGAGAGTTAATTTAGCACTACTTCTAAGTTTAATTTTAAATAGCTTCACTTTGTGGTAAATTGGCTAAACATCTTTAGATTTTTTTTTGTTATATTCACTTTTAACTTTAAGATCTTAGGAAATCTCATTCCACTAAAAAGTTGCTCTCAAAATAGTTTAATTTATAAACTAGAAGTATTTCTCCCCCCTCACCCTTTGTTGGCAAATAAAAAAAATGTAGAAAAAGATCATATGTCATGGAAATAAGAGGATAAAATTCATTATTTCCTAAAACATATGCACCCAAAATCATTTAAAAGATTATATGTCATGATGTAAGAGGATAAAATTCATTACATATAAAACATATATATTTTGGGTTTTTGATTGAAGAGAATTGTTAAAAGATTATATGGCATGGAAAATAAGAGGATAAAATTCATTATTTTCCTAAACATATACAATTTCGTATTCAAATGAGGTGAGAGGATAAAATTCATCACCTCTATTCAAGAACTCTTCATTTGCCATTTCGTTCAAACTCATCCCTAGCCAATTTCATTGTTTCTAGTCCTAAACCAAATTATTAAGAGAGCAGTATTTTAGTAGGTGTCTTTTCCTTAAGCTTCTTTTATGTTAGAGCGTCTATAATTTCAATCTAATTTTGTTTGAAAATTTCTATAATTTTGATTGCTAAATAGTTATCTTGAGAAGTAGTTAGCTAAACAAATTTCTCTTTTTAAATTATCAACATAACTTATGACTTAATTCTTGAATTCCTAAAATTTGCCTTTAACTTATTCATGATTTAATAAAATTTTAGTTAATTAGAAATAATATCGATGTCTTGTAATTCTTTCCTCACTCTTTTGCTCTGGAATAGCAAAAACTCAAGTATGGGGGTGTTTGATGAGTACTTTTTGTACTCATCTTTTAGTATTATTTTAATATAGTTTTAAATTGAATTTATATAATTTATATGTATTTTCTTATTTAATCTGTACCTTTTTAATTTCTTCAACTAATTTAAGCTTATTTTATGTTTTGCAGGTTTTCTGGGCACTTTGAGTAAAAATCCAAAGTACACGCCCAAGGTCACGGGCATGACCAAGGGCGTGACAGTCAAAGATGTGTACCAGACCCAATTCCTCCACCAGGGAGCGTTCCGTGAAGAATTCGCAAAGTACACGCCCCAGGTCACGGGCGTGACCAAGGGCGTGACCCAATATCACGGTCGCGACTCGCCACAGCATCCAGAGCATGCCTGCCACGTCATTTAAAGTTACACACCCCAGGTCACAGGCGTGACCTCGGGCGTGACATCAGGTCACGTGCGTGACTCGCCCCGCGCTTTTTCCCGCCAGAGTTTCCCGCCAGCAGCACTATTTCAAGATTACACGCCCCAGGTCACGGGCATGACCTAGGGCGTGACACGGCCGAAACGCTCGCAATTACTCCAGAAGGCGCCCTCTCCGCTGCTGCTTCGATCACGCCCCTTACACGCCCTTGGTCATGCCCGCGTGTAACCTCATTTTTTCAGCTATATAAAGCCAGCTCCAGCAAATGTTTAAGGACGAATTTTGGGAGTTGAAATCTCCATTTCTTGTTTTATTTTCATGTTTTAGTAGTCCTATAGTTGTTCTTTTATTTCAATAGTTGTAATTTTCAATTTCTAGCTTGTATTTCTTTTCAATTGCAATTAATAAAATAGTTCTATTCTCTTATTTCTCCTCCCCTGTTCATGTGTTCTTTTACCTTCTTTAATTCCTCTATCTCCATGAGCACTTAGATTTCTTTTAGTACTCGATCGAGATGATCCGAGGAAAAATAATTATCATGAAGTAATTTAGAACATTTTTTTCTCTTCTTGGAAATACTTTTGATTTATCCTTGATTTTAATGAAATGAGATTATATTTTCGATATATAATTCTCATTTTTGTTTTCGTTCTTTAGTTAGCCGAACAAGCTCGTAAGACGAATCGATCATTCAAGGATAAAGAGAGTTGAATGCAACCCTTTAGTAAGGATGACATAAATCTCCCGGATCGGAGTCAAATCCAATAGAGGGGTTCATTACTATAAAGCAAGTATTAGGTTCAATTATAGAACGAGAGTTCGGTTGATCCATCAAATCTTAGTTGGGCGTATCCTCGAGAGAGGTGCGTTCATAATTCGTGAACCTCCACGGTCAAAGCAAATTTCCTAAGAGATCTAGATTTTCTTGTTTCTTCTATCCTTTTATTCCAAGGTGATTCAAAGATCGAGTGCTAGCCCTTTTTACTCGTCGTTTTAATCTTGTTTTTATTTTCCTTTGCAAAATCACTCCCAAGTTCTATTTGATAAAATAATAGAGATTTTCTTGAAGTAAGAGTACTCAACCGCCCCGAGTCTAATACGACCTTGGTTTTATAACCTATACTACATTCGATACGGTACACTTGTCGTTGTCATTTGCAAGCATAGTTTTGCTCATCACCGGGCTCCTAGATTGTGTCGACTCTTCTCCACCTCTAGTTGAGCTGGGCTCCTAGATTGTGTCGACTCTTCTCCACCTCTAGTTGAGCCGGGCTCCTAGATTGGGTCGACTCTTCTCCACCTCTAGTTGAGCTGGGTTACTAGATTGTGTCGATTCTTCTCCACCTCTAGTTGAGCTCGGCTCCTAGATTGTGTCGACCTTGTACTCCCCCCCCGATGCTGGCCCGCTGACCAGGCTCTCACCTAGCTGGCAGGGCCGGGAACCGCTCGGGGGAGGAAGGAAAAAATATCCACCTCTACTTGAGCCGGGCTCCTAGATTGTGTCGACTCTTCTCCACCTCTATTTGAGTCGGGCTCCTAGATTGTGTCGAATCTTCTCCACCTCTAGTTGAGCTCGGCTCCTAGACTGTGTCGACCTTGTACCCCCCCCCCCCCCCCCCCCCCCCCCCCCCCGATGCTGGCCCACTGACCAGGCTCTCACCTAGCTAGCAGGGCCGGGAACCGCTCGGGGCAGGAAGGAAAAAATATCCACCTCTAGTTGAGCCGGGCTCCTAGATTGTGTCGACTCTTCTCCACCTCTAGTTGAGTCGGGATCCTAGATTGTGTGGACTCTTCTCCACCTCTAGTTTAGACGGGCTCCTAGATTGTGTCGACTCTTCTCCACCTCTAGTTGAGCCGGGCTGCTAGATTGTGTCGACTCTTCTCCACCTCTAGTTGAGCTCGGCTCCTAGATTGTGTCGACCTTGTACTCCCCCCCCCCCCCCCCCCCGATGCTGGCCCGCTGACCAGGCTCTCACCTAGCTGGCAGGGACGGGAACCGCTCTGGGAAGGAAGGAAAAAATATCCACCTCTAGTTGAGTCGGTCTCCTAGATTGTGTCGACTCTTCTCCACCTCTAGTTGAGTCGGGCTCTTAGATTGTGTTGACTCTTCTCCACCTCTAGTTGAGCCGGGCTCCTAGATTGTGTCGACTCTTCTCCACCTCTTGTTGAGCCCGGCTCCAAGATTGTGTCGACTCTTCTCCACCTCTAGTTGAGCTCGGCTCCTAGATTGTGTCGACTCTTCTCCACCTCTAGTTGAGCCGGGCTCCTAGATTGTGTCGACTCTTCTCCACCTCTAGTTGAGCTCGGTTCCTAGATTGTGTCGACTCTTCTCCACCTCTAGTTGAGCCAGGCTACTAGATTGTGTTGACTCTTCTCCACCTCTAGTTGAGCCGGGCTCCTAGATTGTGTCGACTCTTCTCCACCTCTAGTTGAGCCGGGCTCCTAGATTGTGTCGACTCTTCTCCACCTCTAGTTGAGCTCGGCTCCTAGATTGTGTCGACCTTGTACTCCCCCCGATGCTAGCCCGCTGACCAGGCTCTCACCTAGCTGGCAGGGCCGGGAACCGGTCGGGGAAGGAAGGAAAAATATCCACCCCTAGTTGAGACGGGCTCCTAGATTGTGTCGACTTTAGCCCCGAGCAGATACCGCTGACCGGGCTTGTTGATGCCGGCAGGGCAGGAGACTCACTCGGCGAGGCAGGTGATTCATGTTGGTTAAGTCCCCGAGCAGATACCGCTGACCGGGCTTGTTGATACCGGCAGGGCAGGAGACTCACTCGGCGAGGCAGGTGATTCATGTTGGTTAAGGCCCCGAGCAGATACCGCTGATCGGTCTTGTTAATGCCGGCATGGAAGGAGACTCACTCGGCGAGGCAGGTGATTCATGTTGGTTAAGGTCCCGAGGTGGCTCCGCTGACAGGGGTCTCATTAGCCGGCAGGTGCAGGTTGACCTCCCGGGGAGGCTATGTTCTTTTCTCCTCGGATGGTTCCGCTGACCGGGCTCTCACTAGCCGGCAGGTGCGGGTTGACCTCCCGGGGAGGCTATGTTCTTTTCCCCTATGATGTTCCACTGACTGGGCTCTCACTAGACGGCAGGTGCAGGTTGACCTCCCAGGGAGGCTATGTTTTGCTCCCGAGGTGGTCTCGCTAGCCGGGCTCTCGCTAGCCGGCGGGGTTGGAAGACCACTCGGGGTGGCTGTATGTTTTTTCCAACGTGGTATCGCTAGCTGGACTCTCACTAGCCGGCAGGGATGAAGGACCTCTCGAGGAGGCTTTATGTTTTCTCTCAAAGTAGCTACGTTAGCTGGATTCTCAGCGACGCTCGTCGAATATGCAGGGTTGGATGTTTCTTTCCGAGCGCGTACCTCGCTCGAAAAGAGCGGGGATTGTGTACAACCCTGAATTCGCCGAGCGAACCCCCCGGGACCCAAGAGGTCTTTAAGACTTGTTTTTCCTACCATGGCTAAGGACAAGAATATGGGAGAAGTAAATCAATCTTTCCTTATTAACCATGGCCGGCTCGGACACGGCCGCTAGCGCCGGCGGTAGCACTACTGCCGGGCGCTAACCCTCCTCAGCCGTCTCGACAGCACCGCTGAGACCGCTCGGTCATCTCGCAAGGATGCTGAGATAAGTCGCTAGCGCCGGCGGTAAAAATACCGCCGGGCGCTAGCCAATCTCGCCCAGCACACTTAAGGGGGGCGAGAGGAGGTGGGGCGAGCCCCCCTCTCTCCCCCTTCCCCAGCATAAGGGGGGGGGGGGCAAGAGGAGGTGGGGCGAGCCCCCCTCTCGCCCCCGCCCCCAACGTAAGGGGGGCGAGAGGAGGTGGGGCGAGCCCCCCTCTCGCCCCCACCCCCAGCATAAGGGTGGCGAGAGGAGGTGGGGCGAGCCCCCCTCTCGCACCCACCCCCAGCATAAGGGGGTGAGAGGAGGTGGGGCGAGCCCCCCTCTCGCCCCCGCCCCCAGCATAAGGGGGGCGAGACAGGAGGGGGCCAAGCCCTCCCTCTCGCCCCCATCCCCAGCAGGGGGGCGAGACAGGGAGGAGGTGAGTCCCCTCTCGCCCGGCCCCGGGAGGGTGTCCTGGACTGTGTTTAGCGCTGCAGAACAGCGAGATTTGGCTATTCGTAGGTCAAATCCGGTGGCATTTTGGAAACTTCGCAGGCAGTTTTTGGTTATTCACAGCCCAAATCCAAAATCCTATAAATAGGACCAAGGGGGCACCATTTGGAGGGCAGCTCATTCTAGGCGAGCTCTCTGATATTGATTTTGCGGTTTTGAAATTTAGTGAAGATTTGAGATTTTCTCCAAAACTATATCCGATAAAGGCAAGTGTACCTTATCGTCTATAGTATAGGATATTTAGGGATATCAAGGTCGTATTCCACGGGGCGCGTTGATTACTTCTACTTCGAGGAAAATCGCCATTATCTTATCGACGAAAATTTGATTGGTTTGTTTTTGCTTAACTAAAATTAAAACTAATTGCAAGCTAAATGAAAGGATTAAACGTTGCATGAAAAGAAAGAGAAATTGACATTGCAAAAAAGATATAACTAAGGAGAGAAAGATTGACATTGCATGAAAAGGAAGAAATTACTTAAGGAGAAAGAGAACATGAAAGAGAAAACTAATTTTATTGAAAATCAAAGAACTATAACAAGCCTTAATTTAAGAGTGCAATGCTAAGGAAAATAAATATTACAAACTTGAGAAAACTAGTGCATGAAAATTACATTAAAACATTGCATGAATTTGACAGGGAAGAGAACATGAAAGCCTTAAGAAACATGAACATCAACTTGAAAAACTCACTCTCAGCTCTAACAGCACCTCCCCATCTCCAAATTTCTGAACCATGGACTCAAGGAGAGCCTCTGAATTTATAGGAAAAAATTTCAGATTACACGCCCTCGGTCACGGGCGTGACCAAAGGCGTGACTGCACTATTCACATCGGATCCGACAGCGGCGTGGGCTTTCTGGACGGCGCGGCAAAAAGTGACATGTCACGGGCGTGACATGTCGGGTCACGACCGTGACTTTGGACGGCTGCATTAAATGCGGCGTGGGATGGAATTCGGCGCGTCGGCAGAGCAGGGATCACGCTGGAAAGTCACGGCCGTGACATGTGGGTCACGGGTGTGACTTAGGTTGACTTCTCGACAGCATCTCCACGTCTCGACGATGGCTCCACGTGGAAGATTCTAAGTTTACACGTCCTTGGTCATGGGCGTGACATTGGGTCACGGGCGTGACCTGGGGCGTGACTTGGTGTGGGCTAGCTCAGACAGCGCGACAACATTCTGGACTGATCTTTAGGTTACACGCCCTTGGTCACGGGCGTGACCGAGGGCGTGACATGCCATTTTCCCGATTTGTCCCAAAATTCTACAAATATTGAAATTAAGCTAAGTTAGAATCAAAATTACAAAAAGAACTACTTATAACCTAAAATTGACAGAAAAAGGAAAATTCATATTAAATATTTACAAAATTTTCTATTAAAAAGTTATAAAAATACTACTTATCAAATACCCTCATACTTGAGGTTTTGCTATTCTAGAGCAAAAGTGAGACATAATTTATAAGACATCCTTAAATTTTTTTTTTAATTTTAAACTAAAATTTCATTTAAACCAAAAGTTAAGTTAAGAGTAAATTCAAGGGGGAGTTAAGTCCTAAATTATGATGATGATTTGAAAAGAGGAAAAAATGTTTAGGCAAGAACTTCTCAAGAAAATTAAGTAGTTTGACAAAATTGTAGAAATTATAAAACTAAATTAAATTAAAATTATAAGAACTCTACCTTAAAAGAAACTTAAGGAAAATTAAATTACTAAATATTGCTCTCTCCATAATTTTCAACTAAAACTAGAACAATGATAATTGGCTAAGGGGGATTTCATAAAATTTGGCATAAGAAGAGAAATTTTTGAATGGAGGAAATGGAATTTATCATGAAATTTCCTTTTTTTTCTTTTTTTTTTCTCTTCTAATAAAAACCCAAAATGTATATGGTTTATGAGTAATGAATTTTATCCTCTTACTCCATGCCATATAATTTTTCAAATATTTTGGGTGCATATGTTTTAGGGAATAATGAATTTTATCCTCTTATTCCCATGACATATGATCTTTTAAAGTTCATTTTTTTTATGCCACAAAGGGAGTAAGGAAGGGAAATAAATCTAGCTAGCTTTAAATTATATTGAGAGCAAATTCTAGTAACATTAAATTTCCTAAGATCTAAAAAGTTAGAAGAAAATATAATTGAAATCTAAAGAGGTTTAGGAAATTCACTACAAAATGAAGCCATTTAAAAATAAAAAGAGAAGTCATGCTAACAAAATTCTCTAATCAATTTAAAATCATAAGATGATTCTTAAATCAAGATTACCTCAAATTTAAAATTAACAAACTATGATAAGCAAAATTTTAGCCAATTAAAAACTTAAACATGCTTATAAACATTCTCAACTAGATTTCTAAGAAATCACAAAAACAACAAGAAGGAGGGATATAAGAATTTTTGGAATTTTTGATATTATCTTTTTTTGAATTTTCGATATTATCTTTTTTTGAATTTTTCTCATTAAAAACTATTTACAAAGAAAGGAAACTAGCTTTAAAACTTAACAATTTTTGTTAAGTCTTGGACTTCCCAAGGGCTACCCGGTGAAGGGTTCGCAAGGTACTAGGAGGTGTGATGGGATGAAATCCCAAACGTCCCTTTCCAAGATTTAAATTTTCGATTTTCTAAATTTTTTTTGAGTTTTTGGATTTTACAAGTGCTTAAATAAAGGAAAACATAGAAACAAAATTAAAATTTTCTTTTTGTTTGTTTTTTTTTTCTTTTCATTTTTTTTTTTTGAAAATTTTCTTTTTTTAAAACTCTTTACAAATATTTACAAAGGGCTATTTACACCCCCATACTTAAAGTTAAACATTGTCCCCAATGTTTAAAAATAAGTATGAAGTAAGAAAAGGTAAAATGAAATGCAAAAACGAAAGAAGAGAAGGAAAAAGGGCTTCCCTGATTTTTTTTTGAAGCTTTTGTGGGGAAGCCGTGATTACCTGCAAAAGTTATTAAAGAAGAAAAGAAAAGACAAGAGAAAATAACAAAAGATAACTTTGGGGTGCCTCCCAAAAGTGCTTTGTTTAAGGTCGCGTAGCTTGACCCACTTGCCGATCATATTATAGGTTGAAATACAATCGAATCACTCTTTTCATTAGTTAACTCTCCCGGAAGATATAATTTAAGGCGGTGGCCGTTTACTTTGAAGGTACCTTTTTCCGGGTGGGAAATTAAAATTGTCCCATAGGACCAAACCTCTTTAACAATAAAGGGTCCGAACCATCGGGATTTTAGTTTTCCCGGAAAAAGGTGAAGGCGGGAATTATAAAGGAGGATGAGATCGCCCGGCGAAAAAGTTTTTGGAAATTTTATATGCTTATCGTGATAAAACTTCGTTCGCTCCTTATATAATTTATTGCTCTCATACGCATTCGCTCGCCACTCATCTAATTCGTTCATTTGGAATTTTCTTTATTCTCCCGCTAGAGTGGAATCGAGGTTTAAAAATTTAAGCACCCAAAATGCGCGGTGTTCTAATTCGACCGGAAGGTGGCAAGCCTTGCCATAAACAATTCGATACGGTGTACAACCGATAGCGGTCTTGTACGCCATTCGATAGGCCCATAGCACGTCATCGAGCTTTATTGCCCAATCCTTCTGATTAATAGAAACTGTTTTTTCTAAAATCCGTTTTAATTCTCGATTAACAACTTCGACTTGGCCGCTCGTTTGTGGGTGATATGCGGTGGATAATTTGTGAGTGACACCATATTTCAGTAAAATTTTTGTAAATTGAGTATTGCAAAAATGGGTGCCCCGATCACTCACAATAGCGCGCGGCGTGCCAAATCGAGAAAATAATTTTTTAAAGAAATTAACGACGACTCGCGCATGGTTGGTGGGGAGAGCTTGCCCTTCCGCCCACCTTGATACATAGTCGACCGCCACTAGAATATATTTATTTGAAAAACATGGAGGGAGAGGACCAACAAAATCGATACCACAAAGGTCGAAAATTTCGCATTCTAAGAAAATGTTTTGGGGCATCTCATCCCGGCGAGAGATGTTCCCCGACCGCTGGAAGCTGTCGCAGGTACTCACAAGGGTGTGAGCATCTTTGAAGAGCGTGGGCCAATAAAAGCCTGCCTCCAGCGCCTTCCTCGCGGTTCGGTTCGAATGATAATGACCACCGGTGGGTCCCTCATGACAATGACATAAAATTTTAAGGCCTTCCTCACTTGAAACACATCTTCTCACAACCTGGTCTGCGCATACACGGAATAAAAAGGGGTCCTCCCAAAAGTAATTCTTTAAATCAGAAAAGAATTTTTCTTTTGTTGACTCGAGAATTCTTTTGGCAGGACCCGGGCTACTAAATAGTTAGCCAGATCTGCAAACCAGGGGGTAGACGATGAATTAATATTTTCGAGAGCAAGGAGGCGCTCTTCGGGAAATTTATCATTAATGTCAGATTCTATTAATACGTCCGAGGTGGGCTTTTCTAAACGGGAGAGATGATCGCCCGCCAAGTTTTTGGCTCCCCTTTTGTCCCGGATCTCTAAGTCAAACTCCTGCAAAAGGAGGATCCATCGCAAAAGACGAGGCTTGGCGTCTGATTTGCTTAAAAGATATCTAAGTGCGGAGTGATCCGTGAAGACGATGACTTTCGAGAGGGTGATATACGACCTAAACTTATCGAAGGCAAAAACGATTGCTAGAAGTTCCTTCTCGGTCGTGGTGTAATTTGCTTGTGCCGACGTGAGTGTTTTGCTCGCATAATAGATCGGGTGAAAATATTTACTCACCCGTTGGCCTAAAACGGCACCAACCGCAATATCACTCACGTCGCACATGATTTCAAAAGGGAGCGACCAATCTGGGGCGACTAGAATCGGGGAGTTTATAAGTTTCTCTTTAATAAGTTGAAAAGCTAAATGACATTCATCGCTAAAAAGAAAAGATGAATTTTTCTCGAGAAGATGGGTTAACGGCTTTGTAATTTTTGAAAAATTTTGTATAAAGCACCGATAGAACCCCGCGTGGCCTAGGAAACTCCTAATAGCTTTTACGTTTGTGGGAGGGGGGAGTTTTTCGATTACTTCAATCTTGGCCCTATCGACCTCGATCCCCTTGCCCGAAATTTAATGGCCAAGGACCAGTCCTTCCTTGACCATAAAATGGCATTTTTCCCAATTAAGCGCTAAATTCGTTTCCTCACATCGCTGCAACACGCGCTCGAGATTTTTTAAAAAATTTTCAAATGAACTCCCGTACACGTAAAAATTGTCCATAAATACTTCCATCACCTCCTCCACTAACTCGTCAAAAATTGCCAGCATACATCTTTGGAATGTAGCTGGCGCGTTACAAAGACTGAATGGCATCCTTCGATAAGCGAAGGTGCCAAAGGGACAAGTGAAAGTGGTTTTCTCTTGGTCGTCGGGCAAAATCGGAATTTGGAAGTATCCCGACATACCATCTAGAAAACAGTAGTAGGAGTGACCCGAAAGGCGTTCTAAAATTTGGTCGATAAATGGTAGAGGGAAGTGATCCTTACGGGTGGCATCATTTAATTTTTAATAGTCGATGCACATCTGCCAACCCGTAACAGTACGTGTTGGGATCAATTCGTTATTTTCGTTCGCAACTACCGTGACACCACCTTTCTTTGGCACGACTTGTACTAGGCTAACCCAAGTACTGTCCGATATCGGATAGATGATTCCCGCGTCCAGAAGTTTTATAACTTCGGTCTTAACGACTTCTTTCATGTTAGGGTTTAGCCGTCGTTGAGGCTGGACTGAATTTCGGGAATTGTCTTCGAGAAATATTTTATGAGTGCAGAAAGATGGGTTTATACCCTTAATGTCCGATAATTGCCATGCAATTGCGTGGCGGTGCTTTCTTAAGACTATAGTCAACTCAGAAATTTCTGAGTTGCTAAGATCGGATGAAATGATGACGGGTAGCTTAGACTCTTTTTCCAAAAACAAGTATTTAAGGTGAGGGGGGAGTTATTTCAACTCCAATACGGGTGGTTCTTCATAAGAAGTCTTGATTTTTAATTTTTCTAAATATAATGGTTCGGGTGGTGTGGGGTGAGAAACTTCTTCTTCATCACAAAAGAGCTCTACAGGCTCGGAATCACTACTCGCCGATGAAACTAACTCGAGGGATGAATCGAACTCACAACACTCTTCTAAGTAAAAACATGAATCATCATTTTCTAGCGTGTTCCGCATTGAGGAATTTATGCCGAAAGTAACTTCATCGTCTCCAACCCGTAGGAGGAGCTTTCCATTACTTACGTCGATAATAGCGTGGGAGGTGGCAAGGAAGGGGTGGCCGAGTATGAGGGGTACTTCGGCATCCTCTTCGATGTCAAGAATGACAAAATCCATCGGGAAGATGAATTTGTCAACCTTGACGAGCACGTCCTCCACTATTCCTATCGGATATTTTAAAGAACGATCGGCTAATTGGATACTCATTCGAGTGGGCCTTGGATTTCCTAGACCTAGCTTTTTGAACAAAGAAAACGGCATAAGGTTGATGCTTGCTCCAAGATCCGCTAAAGCGTGTTTTACTAACGAATTGCCAAATAGACATGGGATGGAAAACCATCCCGGGTCATTTGCTTTTTTTGGCAATTTGTTGAGTACAACCGCGGAGCATTCTGCGTTTATAGAAATATGCGAAATATCTTCTAACTTTTTCTTATTGGAGAGCAACTCCTTAAGATATTTCGCATATTTAGGCATTTGTGAGATAGCCTCGCAGAAAGGTACATTAATATGGATTTGTTTTAAAACATCTAAAAACTTTTTATAATTTTTTTCGGCGCTTTCATTTTTAAATTTTGATGGATACGGAATATTAGAAGTAGGAGCGTGCAGATTTAAAATAGAAGTGTGCGGAGCTATCGTAGCGGGCAAATTCAAAGATGAATTAAAAGTAGGAGGAGGAGGAGAGGAAATTACCTTGGGTTCGTCCTGTTTTTGAACCACCTCCTTCCCGCTTCGGAGTGTAATCGCGTGCGCGCTCTACTTTGGATTTTGCTCGGTGTTCCCTGGTAGTGCTAGTTGGCCCACTTGATTCTCTAAATTTTTGATCGATCCGGTAAGGTTCCGGATGTTCGTTTCATTTGTAGCAACATATTTTGCAATAACCTCTTCAATCGGAGAGAGTTTTTGCTGTTGCGGTGGAAAACCGGGTGGATTATAATTTTGAGAAATCAAATTTGGAGGCGGAGTTAAGTTAAGAAGTTGATTAGGGGGAGGTTGATTTAAATTCATAGGACGCTGAGTATTTCCTTGGTTGCTCCATGAGAAATTCGGATGATTCCTATAACCCGCATTGTAGGTGTTATTATACGGGGTGGTGTTCGGGTTATAGGAAGGCCAAGGTGGATTTCCCATGTAGTCAACATGTTCTTCAATTAAAACGTTATTATCCCAAGGAGGAGTGGCGGAGGAAGCAGACATCTCCGCCACTTGCTTATTTAAGCGCTCAACTTGTAAAGCCAAATTTGCATTTGCGTCTATTTCAAAAATTCCGGCCGGCTTATTAGGCCGCGCTCGGGGCATGTTCCATTGATACGCATTTGTGGCCATCTCTTCGAAAAGCTCTTGAGCGGCGATCGGGGTTTTGTTATTTAATGTCCCCCCGTCGGCCGCATCAATCATTTGCCTCGTTTGGAGATTTAAGCCATTATAAGATATTTGCACTTGTTGCCAAGTGGCAAGTGCGTGGTGAGGGCATCGGCGCAAAAGCTCCTTAAAGCGCTCTCATGTGTCATAGAGAGTCTCCGAGTCGATTTGCATGAACGATGTAATATCCGTGCGCAATTTAGCGGTCTTTGAAGGCGGGAAATACTTATTGAGAAATTTTTCCGCCATTTCGGCCCATGTAGTGATGGATCCCCTTGGTAGGGGGCCCAGCCACTGCTTGTCCTTAGACCGCAAAGAAAAAGGAAAAAGACGTAGTCGAATGGCGTCATCGGTGACGCCATAGATCTTAAAAGTGTCGCAAATTTCAAGAAAGTAAGAGATATGTGAATTTGGATCCTCGTCCGGTTGACCATCAAAGGTCACCGATTGTTGCACCATTTGTATGATGCTGGACTTGATCTCAAAATTATTGTTCGCCACCGTGGGGTGAACAATACTCGATTGTGTGCCTTCCAAATTCGGCCGCGCATAATAGGACATGGTCCGTTGCGCGTCCTCATTAGGATTTGGCTCGTTAAGATTAGGAGGATTAAGATTATGATCCATATTTGCTGCGTTAGTGTCCCCGATCGACACTTCGGATTCTACTTGATTTCCCTGATCACGAGAACGGTGGTGCCTCAAGAGGGTTCGCTCGATCTACGGATCAAAAGGAAGAATCGAAGTGCTACCTTGGGTCATACACTAAAAAGAGAAGAAAGGAAGAAGAAAAACAAAAATTTTTTTTCTTTTTTAAATTTAGAAAAAGCAAAATAAAATAAGAAGAAGCATGATAAAATTAATAGCTATCCTCTTTTCAAAATATCTATGCAAATTCCCCGGCAACGGCGCCAAAAACATGATATTGATTTTTCGGTTTTGAAATTTAGTGAAGATTTGAGATTTTCTCCAAAACTATATCCGATAAAGGCAAGTGTACCTTATCGTCTATAGTATATGATATTTAGGAATATCAAGGTCGTATTCCACAGGGCGCGTTGATTACTTCTACTTCGAGGAAAATCGCCATTATCTTATCGACGAAAATTTGATTGGTTTGTTTTTGCTTAACTAAAATTAAAACTAATTGCAAGCTAAATGAAAGGATTAAACGTTGCATGAAAAGAAAGAGAAATTGACATTGCAAAAAAAAGATATAACGAAGGAGAGAAAGATTGACATTGCATGAAAAGGAAGAAATTACTTAAGGAGAAAGAGAACATGAAAGAGAAAACTAATTTTATTGAAAATCAAAGAACTATTACAAGCCTTAATTTAAGAGTGCAAGGCTAAGGAAAATAAAGATTACAAACTTGAGAAAACTAGTGCATGAAAATTACATTAAAACATTGCATGAATTTGACAGGGAAGAGAACATGAAAGCCTTAAGAAACATGAACATCAACTTGAAAAACTCACTCTCAGCTCTAACAGCACCTCCCCATCTCCAAATTTCTGAACCCTGGACTCAAGGAGAGCCTCTGAATTTATAGGAAAAAATTTCAAATTACACACCCTCGGTCACGGGCGTGACCAAGGGCGTGACTGCACTATTGACATCGGATCTGACAGCGGCGTGGGCTTTCTATACAGCGCGGCAAAAAGTGACATGTCACGGGCGTGACATGTCGGGTCACGGCCGTGACTTTGGACGGTTGCATTAAATGCGGCGTGGGCTGGAATTCAGCGCGGCGGCAGAGCAGGGATCACGCTGGAAAGTCACGGTCGTGACATGTGGGTCACGGGCATGACTTAGGTTGACTACTCGACAGCATCTCCACGTCTCGACGGCGGCTCCACATGGAAGATTCTAAGTTTACACGCGCTTGGTCATGGGCGTGACATTGGGTCACGGGCGTGACCTGGGGCGTGACTTCGTGTGGGCTAGCTCAGACAACGCGGCAACATTCTGGACTGATCTTTAGGTTACACGCCCTTGGTCATGGGCGTGACCGAGAGCGTGACATGCCATTTTTCCCGATTTGTCCCAAAATTCTGCAAATATTGAAATTAAGCTAAGTTAGAATCAAAATTACAAAAACAACTACTTATAACCTAAAATTGACATAAAAAGGAAAATTCATATTAAATATTTACAAAATTTTTTATTAAAAAGTTTTAAAAATACTACTTATCACGCTCCCTCTCTCTCTCTACCTCCCCAAGTCTCTCTAGGTGGTGAGGAGAGCATCTAGTGGTGCCCAAGCTTAGCAGTGGCTTGGGAGGGGAAGTTCCTAAGGGAATTCCGGGTAGGGCGAGACCTCCCCACTAAGCCCTTGGTCCAGTCCATAGTTCCTCGACCTTCAACCTAGAGCTCTCCCTTGGGAGGAGTAAGGGTTGGTCGCCCCTCATCTCGGTGAGGGCCCCGAACTCCACAGAGACCGAGAAATCGGTTTCAACAGGACTGCCAGGGAAGAATAATTGGGGGTGATTGACAAGGTTCTGATTCCTGTCGACTAATAAGGAATTTCGTCGAACGCAACTACATTCGTCGAACGCAGTTCAGCTCCAGTTTGTCGAATGCAGTTCACCTTCTATTTGTTGGATTGGTCGACGCCCTTAGGGGGGTGAATAAGGGTTTTCAAAAACTTTAGATTATATTTAGAAAAACTTCGGAATATTGCAAGATTAATAAAGAGACATCAAGTAAAACAATAATAAAGAGATATGCTTTATTAATATCAAATAATGTTTTACAAAACTTGATTTCTATGACGCTAGAAATCGGAGGCGACTAATAAAAATTCTTTTTCGTTTTCTATACCGACTCGTATCCCCACGAACCGGTTGGCTTTAGCCTATCTCTCCCCAGATACGGCCTCAAGCCGCTCTAGCCGATCTATCCCCAGAAAGGCCTCGAGCACCCCCTAGACCTAACCTAGATCTAGTTGCCAACACGAGGCATATTTCAGCCCTAAGTCCTACCCCAGACCTAGTCGCCAACACAAGGCGATTTCACTACCGTTTACAGAAAAGATATGAAATGAAAAGACAATAATATAAAAAATCCCTCTATGTGGATCTCTTGGAGAAGTGGACGAAGGCCCGCAGAGTATGATCGCAGTTGATGCAGCCTTTCGTCATGATGATGACGCGTGTTGAAATCTTCTCCACGGATCTCCTTAAGGCTTTATGGAATTGTGGGAGTATCGCTCTGAATCTTCCTCTCTCTGCTGTGGCACGAAGCTCTGGAGTTTGGGATTGGAGGAGGATGAAGAATTCAGAGCCAAAGCATCCAATTTATATCCTTCACGCTACCGCCGGCACTAGCGCCACCGCCGGCGCTAGCTCCACCGCCGGCGCTAGCCCGGATTAGGAATGATCTTGCGCGGCCGAATCTCCCATCCGTGGCAACAATTTGCTCTATGCCTCTTGTGCGCCATGCTACCGCCAGCGCTAGCTCCTTCTAAACATGCCGCCAGAATCGAGCTAATCAATGCTAGCGTCGGGCGCTATCGCTACCGCCGGCGCTAGTGAGCTTGTTTGAATTTTGTCCTCAATTTTGGGGGCAGACATCATGAGTACTCCTTGAGTCATGTGGACTATGTTAACCTGCACACTTGAACACACAAGATCAAATACACATAGGATTTGTTATTCTCAAACCTAGGAGATGCGGAAGACCGTGTTCCAACAAACTCCCCCTTTTGATAATAACAAATCCATTAATGATAAATCAAAGCATTAATAAATAAGCATGATGAGACTATACTTGTGTGTGTGTGAGAGTGATGACTTTAGGATGATTATTGATTTTAGCATTTAGAATTGCTCCCCCTAAATATATGCTCCCCCTATGTGAATGCTCCCTTAATATATATGTTATCAACTGAATTTGTCATGGTGGGTTTATGATAGCGGGTTACATTTATCATTGTTAGTTCTCCCCCTTTTGCATTTTATCATGTTAGTCCTCCCCCTTTGTTATTAGCAAAAGTGGGTGGGGAAACAAAGCACTAAAAAATGTGTAAATAAAAGAGAAGGCATGATCGAGCTTTTTAAGTAAATGATAAGGAGTTTTAGACTTGTCTTTCATTGAAAATGATCAGAGTTATGACTTATTTTATCCCTTTTGTTTGTAGTTCTCCCCCTTTTATAAATCAGAGTTTAGCAAAAAATAATGATTTTCACTTTAAATAAGAGTTTTAAGCCTAAAAAAATCATGATTTCCAAGTAACCAATCTACCAAGACAATATGTCAACACCCTAGCCCCGTACTAAGTGACGGATGGGCATGAGGAGCTGCAAACATGCCGTAGGTTGGGGTGTTAATCTCATATGCAAACACTAGACAAAAACTTAACCTAGCACTCTTTTCCCCCAGTGCCTCGAAAGGCCCCACTGGAACCCTCCCCGGTTAAGGACAAGACATGACTAGAGATAAGGTTATCTAATGTCTACAACCCTACGCCCCCGCTATGGTGAGAAATGAAGTCATGGATAACAATTATTGGAAACATTAAGCATTTAAATCTAATGGGAAATATCATAGCATATGGGTTTATATTTTTATTTGAATTTTTGAAATAAAACTCACATAGCTATATTGAAATTCATGAATGAATCAGAGTTTGAGTATTGCGGAAGATTTTGAAAAAGAAACATCATAATACTAAATAAGAGTTTAAGTTAAAAAGAGATGTTTTATAAGAAATATTTCACTTGTTGGAGGAGTGTTTAGAATTGAAATAGATCAGAGTTATAAGCAAAAAAAAATCAACCAATATAAAGTTTACCAAGCAAGTCTACCACTTGTTGCAAGAAAGGAATTTGAAGATTCAAGTGATGATGCACACAAGATGAAAGATTTTAAATAAGTATTAATGTGCAAGGTAAAACAATTATATGGTTATGATGCGGAAGACATATAGAAGTACAAAAAAACATCTTATGGTAATCAATGATGGTTCATAAAAAGATATATGAGTTCAATTTCAAAAAGAAGATGTTTTTGTTAATCATTTTGCATTTAAAATTTTTGTTTTGACAATACAGTAACCAAGCATGAAATAATCTTATCACAAAAGAGATGGCTACAATGTTACTTTAATTCACAATTTCAAAACATACCAAACATTGTAGAAAGCATGCTAGGTTATCTAGTGCATTTCATAAATAAAGAGTAGTATAGAATTAGCATTAGGATCCAATACTCATGAGAAGAAGTGTTATGGAAGATAATGATGTGCATAAAAGTGTATTTTGAATAGAGTAAACAAATGTTTTAATCAAAAATACAAGTAATATGTAAAGTAAAGAGCACAATAAAACACAAATAATTTTACTTCTACTCACTTCAATGCACAAAGAAAAATGTACAACTACCAAGGTGCTCTGCACACACAATGCTCATCAAGACTTATCAGGGTGCAAAGTAGTGCTTGGGGATCACATAGTTTTATTCTTCAAGATTGATTTTTATTGTGATCCGGTGTACTTAAGAATAAGTGGTTTTTATTTTGAAAGAAATTTATGGTTTGCACATGATACTTTATTATTCATTCCAAGGTGCTCAACCTCACAATGCTTATGAAGACTTATTAGGAGGTTCAAGTAGTGCTTGGTGGAGTTATCTTTGTCACTTTATTTTATGATTTTGTTTTGTACAAAGTTCTCTGAATACACTTGTTTTGCAAACCAATATAATTTATGAAAAAGATAACCACTTTTCTTAACTTTTAAAAGTGCAAATAAATGAGTGTAGGTAAGATACTTGTGCAATTTTAATTCATTGTACTAATACATAAACATACACAAGCATTCTTAAATTAAACCTTATGTAGACAATGCCAAAAAGTGAGTGAATATCTATCATTATCAAACATAAAACATTTCTTATACTTTGAGGCATGCTAAGCTTGATCCTACACAACCTTTAACATATAATTGATGCGCATATTAATAGATATATCTAAGCATGATGAAAACAATGTTCAAAGTAGTTTGAGATGATAAATCGCAACATTATAGAAGTACTAAATAATATATTAAATCATGCTTGATTTTTACAATAAAGTCCATACAGTATTTTTTGATATTTTTGAAAAAATAATCTTTATTTAAAGTTTGAACTTATAAAATTGATCTGGGACTTCCCGAGGACTACCTTGTGAGAGGTTCGCCCGGTACTATGTGATATGATGGGATGATAGCCCAAATCACCCTTTCGCAAGATACAAGTAAAAAGTTAAGTTCAAAAATTACAATTTTTGATAATAATTTTTTTTGTTTTATATTTTTGCATTTGTTTTTTAAGAAAAAATAGACTTTAAGCAAATGACAAAAACAGAAAGCAAAACATATTTTTTTTGTAATTTGGATTTTCTATTTTTGTATTTGATTTTTCAAAAATATAATAAAAGCAAAAATGCAGAAATGAATAGTACCCATAGATTAATATATTTTTAGGGATTTATCAAAATTTTAAAATTACAGAAAAATGAACCTCGACGCTAGCGCCAGCGCTAGCGCTAGCGCGGGAAATAGTAAGTGATTTTTTAGGGTTTTGAAAATTTTGATGCTTGAACTTGATTAGGTGTCCCAATAGTAGTTCCATGCTGAAGTTGCAGATTTTTAGGAGATGTTTTGGATGGTCCAAATTGCATGAAACGTTAGCGATTTCTTATATACTTGACAAAATAATCATTGCATGAGATATATTTACTTATGTTTTCATTTTGACTTTTATAAAGACTTGTGCTTATAAAATAAATAGGAAATGAAAACCCAAGATATCATGTTTGAACAAATCAAATATGCATGATTTTAGAGATTAACAATAATGTTCATGCACAATCATACTATGGATAAGCCCTAGATGAGAATACCCAGCCTGTATATCTTGGTAAATAAAGCCTAACATAGACACAAATATTCTTTAGGTGGCAATGTTAGAATGATAAATTTTAGATTAATGTTATACCAAGTTTTGATTGTGTTTCAACTTAGAGACCTAGAATGGAGTGACAATACTATTTGATTTGATATCAAAATGATTCAAAGGTCTAAACTAGAAATAAATCACAATACACACATAATATACCATAACACCAACCATGGTAAACAATTATAATGTCAATTGTTATCATATAATTTGTGATAGTTGTTTATAGATGATTCTTGATATGAATTATGATTTTAGAGATGTTTAGCAAAAGATATCACTAGATCATGGTGGTGTTTGTGAATTCAATATTCATTATGAAGATAACTTCTTTCAACACATTTTAGTGATTTTTCTTAAGAATTTTGAATATATATATATATGTGATTTTTTGATAGGTGAACAATAGTGATGGTTTAGATCATGTTTGGCATCAAGGAGAGAACACAATATAATTTTTTTGTTGTGAACAATGACACCCATATTGAAAGTTGAGCTTTTATTTAAATCTTGAATTTTTTTTAGATCAAGTTATTTCACTCAACCACTTGTTGGTGAAGGCTAAGAATCTTAATAGCGTAATAACCGGATTTAATTTGAAATATCTTATAGCAAATTTAGAGTTTGATTCATATGGATAATATAAGATATTTTATAATAATAAAAGATAGGTCATCAAAATAAAAATATGATTTTGAATTTTGATCAAAAATGATTTATAAACTCATTAAGCTTTATGAGATAAAATCATATTTCCAATACTATATAGGATGACCATGGCATCATAGTTTAAAAAGAACACAAAAAGAAAAAGATAGAAAAGACATTAAAGCACATCATGAAGTAGAAATTTGTGTATTTCATTTTAATTGATTTCTACTTCATGCAAATGTTGGGATACTAATGAATAATAGATTTAGGTATCCAAAGAGGACCGGGAGTGACGGTTCCTTTGGGTACCCAAATACATCGTGTTTTCTTTTGGGGAGATATGATTGAATGGGCCCTTTTGATTTGAGTTTGTGTTTCATCTTTAACTTTTGGCCGCCATTCAAACATTGGTTTAATATTATTCTTATTTATCAAATTTCCATGATGATTTTCTTTCCTTTGAAGATAATAATTTAAATTATCGTTTCTAGGAAATTTGTGTAATTTCAATTTTAAGTTGGGAGAAACATGATTTTGTAAATAATGATGATTTGGTTTTTGATATGAAAAATCATTTTGTTTCTTATTCCCATTATTAGATTTAGTTAAGATATTTGTATTCAACTTGCTTTTAGATATTGCTTGATTTTCTAAATTTGTATGTTTTGAATTTGTATTTATAATTTTCATAAGCAAGTTGATTTTTGATTTTAATTCATCATTCTTTATCTTTAGATTATGCCTAGCTTTATTATAAGCTGTTGTGCTATTTTTAAGAGTGAAGACAATAGAGTCGATATGATTTTGATACTCATTTCTAAACTCATCAAATGTTTCATCCATCTCTTTTATTTCAATTTCATAGTCCTTACACTTAGCACAATTAATTTTTAAAGATGAATTTTCTAAACATAATTTTTTATTTTGTTCTCTTATAAAAATAATTTCTTTTTCAAGTTACTTAAATTTTTCTTTAATATCATTACAATCAAGACAAGATTTTGTATTTTCAATTGAAGTGACATGAGTAAAGCTAGATAAATCGGATTTTGATACTACTTTAACTTTTGCTTTTAAATTTTTATTTTCTAAGCGCAATAGTTTATTAACATTCTTTAATTTCTTAATTTTGCGCTTAGTATTTTGTAACAATTGTAATGAAGAGATAGAAGTACAAAAGATAGAATTTGATTTCCTTACATTGCTTTTGGATGAGGGAGGATTTGAACATATTGTTCCTTTGTCTTCTTCTTGGCACTCCTCTTCCAAAAGTAAGATTTCTTCTTCTTTTTCTCTTGGTGTATTGTTCTCCTTTTCTATTTCAATATTCTCCATGGCTTCGCTCTGAGAGAGATCTTCTTGAATGATAATGGATGCATGTACGTTCTTTTCCTCCTGTGTTTGTTCCATACCTGCGAGAGGAAGATCATACATTTCTTCAAGAAATTTCCATACTTTATAAGCACTAGAAAAGCAATACACAAATTTGAAAACTTCATTTGAGAGAGCACAAAATAGATAATGTTTAGCTTTTGCATCTAAATGAAGTTCCTTTTTATTTGATTCATCCAAACGTCTTATAATTGCTAAGTTCCATACTTCGATATCTAAAGTTTTAATAAATTTTTCCATTAAAATTTTCCATCCTTTATAATTTGTTCCTTCAAATAAAGGTGGTGCAAGTGATTTTTCCTCTTCACAAAAATCTCCCCCACTAGTAGAAGTGAGATCATGAGACGCCATTATTCCCGGTTGTTAAGCCGATTGGAATAAAATCGCTCTGATACCACTTGTTGGATCGGTCGGCGCCCTTAGAGGGGGGGTGAATAAGGGTTTTCAAAAACTTTAGATTATATTTAGAAAAACTTCGGAATATTGCAAGATTAATAAAGAGACATCAAGTAAAACAATAATAAAGAGATATGCTTTATTAATATCAAATAATGTTTTACAAAACTTGATTTCTATGACGCTAGAAATCGGAGGCGACTAATAAAAATTCTTTTTCGTTTTCTATACCGACTCGTATCCCCATGAACCGGTTGGCTTTAGCCGATCTCTCCCCAGATACGGCCTCAAGCCGCTCTAGCCGATCTATCCCCAGAAAGGCCTCGAGCACCCCCTAGACCTAACCTAGATCTAGTCGCCAACACGAGGCAAATTTCAGCCCTAAGTCCTACCCCAGACCTAGTCGCCAACACGAGGCGATTTCACTACCGTTTACAGAAAAGATATGAAATGAAAAGACAATAATATAAAAACTCCCTCTATGTGGATCTCCTGGAGAAGTGGACGAAGGCCCTCAGAGTATGATCGTAGTCGATGCAGCCTTTAGTCACGATGATGACGCATGTTGAAATCTTCTCTACGGATCTCCTTAAGGCTTTATGGAATTGTGGGAGTATCGCTCTGAATCTTCCTCTCTCTGCTGCGGCACGAAGCTCTGGAGTTTGAGATTGGAGGAGGATGAAGAATTCGGAGACAAAGCATCCAATTTATAGCCTTCACGCTACCGCCGGCGCTAGCGCTACCGCCGGAGCTAGCCCGGATTAGGAATGATCTTGCGCGGCCGAATCTCCCATCCGTGGCAACAATTTGCTCTATGCCTCTTGTGCGCCATGCTACCGCCAGCGCTAGTAGCTACCGACGGGCGCTATCTCCTTCTAAACATGCCGCCAGAATCGAGCTAATCAATGCTAGCGTCGGGCGCTATCGCTACCGCCGACGCTAGTGAGCTTGTTCAAATTTTGGCCTCAATTTTGGGGGCAGACATCATAAGTACTCCTTGAGTCATGTGGACTATGTTAACCTGCACACTGTACCACACAAGATCAAATACACATAGGATTTGTTATTCTCAAACCTAGGAGATGCGGAAGACCGTGTTCCAACACTATTCGTCGAACGCAGCTCACCTTCTGTTCGTCAAATGCAGCTCGCCTCCAGTTCGTCGAATGCAGTTCACCTCCAGTTCATCGATTGCAGTTCACCTTCAGTTCGTCGAACGCAGCTCACCTTATGTTCGTCGAACGCAGCTCGCCTCTAGTTCATTGAACGCAGTTCACCTCCAGTTCGTCGAATGCAGTTCACCTCCAGTTCGTCGAACGCAGTTCACCTCCATTTCGTCGAACGCAGTTCACCTTCTGTTCGTCGAACGCAGCTCACCTTCTGTTCGTCAAACGCAGCTCACCGTCTGTTCGTTGAACGCACCTCCAATTCATCGAACGGGCTGGCCCTTTCTTTTTCTCGAGAAATGGCATAAAAATAAGGTTGCAGTGGAGTTGATGTCCAATAGGAAGTTGACACTAAAGTTTTGAGTTTCAACACAAGGCATGGGAACGGGTTAAGCCATTAATAATCATTAATGCAAATATCTCTCTCTCTCTCTCTTTATTCTCTCATAACCCAAATGGGATGATATCTTCTAATCAGAAGCCCTATTCATCTTCTTCTTCATCTTCTTCTTCTCCTTCTTCTTTTCTTCATCTTCCTACTCCCACATTAAGGTTTTAACTTAGGGTTATTGAAGGAAAAAGTTTGGAGAAGGATTTGGAGCTTGGCCGACCACCACCCCGCTGCCATGAAGATGAGCTTGAACCATGGCTGGAAAATAAGGTGACTTCCAACCCCTCTCCCTTGGTGCTAGATCTTAGAGAAAATTAGGAGAGGTATTGAGCTCAAAAGAGCTTGGCTTGTTAGTTAATGGAGTTTCCTAGGAAAAGACCAAACCGGATCTTTCTTGTTAGGGCACCGATTGCCACGAAAGTTCCTTCAATCACTTCTTCTCTTCAAAAGGAAGAGATAGGATTTGATTTTGTTGAAATCCGTGGTCTATGGAAGGAGTGTTGGAAGGTAGAAGTTGTAATGACCTAACCCTTTGTTTTTGGGGAAGATAATGAATAGTTCCCTGTTAAGTAGGATGTTAATTTATTTATTAGGTGAAAAGATGAGGAGTAAATTCCCTGTTAAAAACCCCTTGTTAAATTGGGTTGTTAACTATATAATGGTATGATAAAGGCGATGATAGCCCCTTGCTAAAGAAGTTCAAATTATATCATTTCACTTGGTTATTAATAGTGTAAAATTGTGCGCAGCTGGGTTCGAGCCACTTTTTAGGCTTGATCCCACTGGAATTAGACTTTGGGCTCAACATGAAAGATGTAGCCCTCGGAAAGAGCTTTCCGACGAAAGGTAAAACGTTTTCTGAAGTGACCTGTAGCTTCCTACATGTCCAGTTGAGTGGACTGTCCAGAAAGCGGGAATTGGCTATGTGCGTGCTGTTTTGCTCTCCAGATTTCTGATGTTGACTTCGGAGCAGATTTTAGATAGGACCCACTTGGATCTGGGTTCAGGACTCAACATGAATGTTTTAGCCCTTGATGTTAGCTTTCCAAAATGGGGTGGATCAAAATTTCTGGACAACAATAGCACCCAGAAATCCAGTTTTAGTAAACTGTGTCATAAGACTTCCGATCTCAGTATTTTGTGGATTTCTCTTAAGATATTGGTTGGATGCTTCTGAAAATTGGTGGAGACATAGGTGATAACAATGTATAAATCTCTATTGAATTTCATAATTTTTGGGTAAGTAGTATTAAAGTTATTGTTGTTTCGTTTTATAATGTGAAGGAGATATAAATGCTTAATGTGAAGCCCGATTGGGCCGAAACTTTGTACGAGTCATGCACATGCTAGTATTGACCTGTGATAATGATTTAAGATTTATATCTGTTGAGATGACTCCTTAAATAAACCTTCAATTGTTAGTTTTAGGCGGGACCATAAACAGGGCATGTGTGGTTGATGGTGAGGATAAATAGCATTGATTATGGGCGAGGTTTAAACGTTTAGCAATATGTATAATGATCATATAATGGTGGAGCACCGTAAATACGTATTGTATAATACCATGAGGTCGAAATTTGGTGGTAATGATTCAGGCATTATTGATTACTTATGGTGGAAGTTTCAGTGGATTTGGTTTCGAAATGAACCCATAATTAAATGTGTCGTTATAATTTATTAAGCTAAATCGAAATGTTAAGGTGCTCACTTAGACAAGGAATTTGGGAACGTACACAAAACCGTACACATATTATTCAGAAATCTATCGAAGAGATAAGAATTGTGATAACCGCTTAGTAGAGATTATGATTGATAATCCTTAAAGAGGACGGGAGTAAGATAATTAGTATAGACTAGGCGTGAACGAATGATGCTTATGAAGTTAATGGTGATCAAGGCAAGTTGTGAATCGAGCTCAAGGATTGGGATGGTTAATTTGTATGGGCAGATTTGTATAGTGAACTCGAACTTAGAATTACGCGCACAAGTAGTCCTATAGGATCAAAGATAGTAATTCCCTTATATACCCATGCCACTGCAAGAGAGTCGTGACAACTCTGTTTGTGAAGCAGTGATGGTTGGTGAGGCTTATAGGTCATGGTTATATCCTGAGAGGTGAGGGACCCGATTGGTAAGTCCTTGGATGCTTATTAGCATCGGCACCAAGTGTATGAGGAGAAATGGAATAAGGCTCCTTACGCGAGTCCATGGGTGCTTGATTGCACAAGTGTGTACGGGAATTACATGAATGTGCATGGTTTACACATGGTGGTGTAATGATCCGGGTTGGAGGATTACTTGTGGCGGGTCTATGGGCTTGCTGGTCATGACACCGACAGAAGTCGGCAGTCAGAATCTTGACTGGTTGGGTTGGACTCTTGGTTCTCACCTACCCAATCCCCTTCTGTGTCCTTGAAGGCTCAGCATGATGCGAGCAGTATGCAGGGTCTCCGCTGTGTGTTCTTTGCGTCGAGGCGTACAGAGGCCTAGGACTGGTAGTGTTCATACCCTCTTAGTAGTGGAGGAGCTCGTTCCACTGTCTCTGTCTGGCCACGATGGGAGATGCCTGAGTGGTTAGCTACCTCTTAAAAGCGAGAACTGTAGGTCTATGTCGACATAGCAACTATGCATGGGTGAGTCATCATATCATAATCATTGCATTGCATTTATCATTCATATTCGTAGCATTGCACTGCATCGGTTCCATCATATAAATTAGTATGGGCTCTTTTATATGATGGGTTCCAGCATGGAAAGCTTACTTATAAGTTTGTATGGGCATTCATATAAGTTAAGATACAATATGAACTGCTTAATTCTTCTGTGTTGTTTCCCTACTTTCTTATACTCTGCCATTGTCATTTTACCTGTTAGATGCACTTCTTATACATTTGATACACTGCTTCGATTACATCTTTCCTTGTCACCTGTTTTTGCTACTACTGACTATATTGCAGCTTTTCTTCATTCCCTTCCGCCCGGTGCCTTGGAGTCGTCGGGGGAGAGGATGTGAAGCCACTTAGTCTTTATGACTTACGGTTATTACACCACTACTTTTAGGAGCAGCAGCGTACTACACAGGAGGACATCCAGGCCAGGGTGATAGTGCTGGTGATTACGATACCTTGGCTACCATCAACGGCAGATTTGAGCGAGTGGTTAGAAGGTAGCCTTAGGGAAAGTTTATACTCTGATGATATACATGAGCTTGTGTAGCTTTCTGTCCTTTTTTGTACTGTTTGGACATTTTTGCTTAATTGTGAATATATGGCTTCTTGCTTTTGCATTATTGATGGGTTGGCGCTGTTCAGTTGGTTTGGCCGGCATGAGAGGCGTCTTGTGGGGGAGGCTAGCTCGTGTGCTGGCGCTTCCGCAAGGCAGCTGTCCTGGGCATAGGACTCCCCTCGGCCGTTTCTTATGTTCCGGGAGGGGGGTCTTACAAATGGTATCAGCTTACAACGATCCTGAGATAAAGAAGTCCATTAAACCACTAGGCCACCCCTGTTGGCTAAATCAGTTTGAGGACAAACTGATGCAGCGGAAGCAGTGGTGTGCCCATGTGTGATTCACATTATGTATGTCCACTTTTTCCTATTGGAAGTGCCAACCTTAGCCTAACTCGTACCTTTACGTATAGATGCTGGCTCATTCCGAGACAGTAATTGGTATTTCCATTCCAACAACTAGAGTTGGTTTGGCATAAGATTGATGCCAACCTAACTAGGATACCACTTTGGTCGACTTAGCAGGATATGTCGTGGCATACCCCTATCTTATACCGATCTCAGGGATGATGTGGCCAAGCAAAAAGTGATCTCAAGTGACTAAGGGAAGAGTTTAACGTGACTGTAGATGCTGGATACTCACACCCTGAAATTTTTATCTCAGATATGGAGTGATATTTTCACCTTACCCAAAATATTAGGGCAATCTCAAGGAGATTGGTGCATGTAGTCTATTATCAGCTTAGTAAGAGACCACTAAGCATGCCTTTTATACGGTATGTGGATACCTCTCCTTTCTAATTATGTTGAAGAAACTCAGCCAAAGAGATACGGGGGCTTATCTCTTCATTTATTGGGATAGTTATGTACCGTCTTGGGTTCCCTGAGGATTTAAAATCGTTGTAATTTTTGTCATTGGTAGTGGAGACCCTTGAAGAGTTAATTCACCTTAAGCAAGGCAGACTGCTAAGGCCATGTTTGGGTTGATAGGAATTTTATTAGCGGAATAAGAAAGAAAAGCATTTTGAAGATGATAATTTCCTCTATATTGTTCTAAGATTGTGGGGATAAGTAGCGAGGAGAGTAGTAAATTAACACTTCGGGGATATGTAGCTATGTTGTGATAACATTATAACTGGGAAGTTAATGAAATTTTGTGCATGCATTGCTGGTATGATGATAAACTACCTCTGAATTTAGAAATTCTTGGTGAACATTCCCTTTAATGTTGTAATTACATGACATTGGGAAATTAATAAGTGTTAGGCGGTGCAATCAACAAGATTAATATGACTTGTTTGATGATCTAAAATCCTAAAAGTTTTTATGAAATAAACATTCCATGGATGATCGTTGGCAGGAATGGTAGCGCGCTTGGAATGGATTTGATTTAGTTTATCATATTGTGAAGTATGCCCTACTTTTGGTAGTCTGCATAACCCGTGCTGAAGGGAAATCATCTCGAGCCTTGCACCTTGGTTCATGATAAGTTCAAACATATATAAATGTACCATATGGGCGGTGGAAGAAATTTAGTCCAAAAACGTACAGGGGCTTGTCCCTTCGTTTATTGGACTATTTACGTATCGACATCGTTTTCCCTTAGATCTTGTGTATTTGAAGAGTACGTGAATGATGATGATTAGATTCGTAATAACCTCACAATACGGGTGATAGCTTCAAGGGTGTTGAAACACGCCGTGAATCGAACACGTGAGTTGAATATTGATGATAAGTTGCATTTACTTATTTAGTGAGATATGAATATGTCTTTATACGTGCAGGTAGGTGTACGTGTAATTGTATTGACTTGACAAGGCAGACCTCTAAAGGCTCTGTACATAAACCCAAGAATATTTGCGTCAACCCTAAGGGTCAACGTTATAGCTATTACGTGATGCAACCCCGATGATGAAAATAAAAATAAATCAATGTCGACATTTTCCTTGCAATACTATGTATGTTTATGATGAAGGACGACTTCATTATTATTTGACATCGCCGGCGGCAGATATAATGAAAGTGATGTTACTTTGGTGTACCAATATCATGTTAATTGAGTTATGTAGTTATACGTGGGCTAATAGAGATAGTTGTGGGCTGCTCATAAGAACGGATAATAATAAATGACTGTTAGACGGTGGAGGAGAATATATGTTTGATGAGGTGTTTGAGTTTTATTATTTTCTACCGACCTTTTATTTCTTCTCTCGGCAGTATCGCAGCTAGGGTTCCTCATTCTACTTCTCGTCTCCTCCTCATTCTGCACGATTTGGCAAGGGATTTCTGAGTTATTACTGTGATCAGAATTTCTACCCTAACTGTAAGCTCTCTCTCCCATGTTGGTGTGTTTAGTTGGTCGGCTGCAATTAATTCCTCTATTCTTTTGGAGTGTTGCTGGAAATAGAGGATGGGAGTTGTTTGTTTGGTTTATTCAGAACCGTTCTGCTATTATGTTGCCATTATGCAGTTGAAGAAGTATTGTTTGGTTGTTCTCCTTCATTAAATTAACCCAACTATGTCTTATCACCATAATATTTGTGTTTGCATCAGGATGAGAGACACTTAAGATTTCTCTATGCATAATATGGATCATAAGTGTCATGAAGTATAACAGAAGTACACACGGGAGAAATTGGAAGTGAGGTGATGTGAATGCGTTGTGACCCTCACTAGTGGTGAGTGGGATTTAAAGTGTACTACAGATGACTTTTGTGATTTGAACTTAAACCCCATAACCTCAACTTAAATTTCGGGGACAAAATTGTTTCTTCGTTTATTGGATTTGTAACAACCCAGTGCACACTAGGCCCCTCATGAGTGTGTTGTGTCACCGGAGGTTGACTCAGACTCGGTAGAAGCCCTAGGACCCTGAGGTTTAGATGAATAGTTAGGTTTAAAAAGGCTATTAATGATAAATGTTGACAAAAATCATATTGATTTCATTCACGTGAATAGAAATGAAATTCTAACCATTATTAAAGACATAATATGTAAGGGTTGTGGGGATGGATTGCCAGGGAAGAATAATTGGGGGTGATTGACAAGGATCTGCTTTCTGTCGACTAATATGGAATTTCGTCGAACGCACCTGCGTTCGTCGAACCCAGTTCACCTCCAGTCCCTCGAACGCAGTTCACCTCTAGTTCGTTGAATGCAGTTCACCTTCTGTTCGTCGAACGCAGCTCACCTTCTGTTCGTTGAACGCAGCTCGCCTCCAGTTCGTCGAACGCAGTTCACCTCCAGTTCGTCGAACGCAGGTCATCTTCTGTTCGTCGAACGCAGCTCACCTTATGTTCGTCGAACGCAGCTCGCCTCCAGTTCATCGAACGCAGTTCACCTCCAGTTCGTCGAACGCAATTCACCACCAGTTCATCGAACGCAGTTCACCTCCAGTTCGTCGAACGCAGTTCACCTTCTGTTTGTCGAACGCAGCTCACCTTCTGTTCGTCGAACATAGCTCACCGTCTGTTCGTCGAACGCACCTCCAATTCGTCGAACGGGCTGGCCCTTTCTTTTTCTCGAGAAATGACATAAATATAAGGTTGTAGTGGAGTTGATGTCCAATAGGAAGCTGACACTAAAGTTTTGAATTTCAACACAAGGCATGGGAAAGGGTTTAACCATTAATGAACATTAATGCAAATATCTCTCTCTCTCTCTCTCTCTCTCTCTCTCTCTCTCTCTCTCTCTCTCTCTCTCTCTCTCTCTCTCTCTCTTTATTCTCTCATAACCCAAATGGGCTGATATCTTCTAATCAGAAGCCCTATTCATCTTCTTCTTCATCTTTTACTTTTCCTTCTTCTTTTCTTCATCTTCCTCCTCCCACCTTAAGGTTTTAACATAGGGTTCTTGAAGGAGCAAGTTTGGAGAAGGATTTGGAGCTTCGCCGACCACCACCCCGCTTCCATGAAGATGAGATTGAACCATGGCTGGAAAATAAGGTGGCTTCCGACCCCTATCCCTTGGTGCTAGATCTTAGAGAAAATTAGGAGAGGTGTTGAGCTCAAAAGAGCTTGGCTTGTGAGTTAATGGAGTTTCCTAGGAAAAGACCAAACCGGATCATTCTTGTTAGGGCACTGATTGCCGCGAAAGTTCCTTCAATCACTTCTTCTCTTCAAAAGGAAGAGATAAGATTTGGTTTTGTTGAAATCCATGGTCTATGGAGGGATTATTGGATGGGAGAAGTTGTAATGACTTAACCCTTTGTTTTTGTGGAAGATGATGAATAGTTCCCTGTTGAGTAGGATGTTAATTTATTTATTAGGTGAAAAGATGAGGAGTAAATTCCCTGTTAAAACCCCTTGTTAAATAGGGTTGTTAACTATATAATGGTGTGATAAAGGCGATGATAGCCCCTTGCTAAAGAAGATCAAATTATATCATTTCACTTGGTTATTAATGGGGTAAAATTGTGCGCAGCTGGGTTCGAGCCAATTGTTAGGCTTGATGCCACTGGAATTAGACTTCGGGCTCAACATGAAAGTTGTAGCCCTCGGAAAGACCTTTCCGACGATAGGTTACAAATTTTTTGGAGTGACCTGTAGCTTCCTACATGTCCAGTCGAGTGGACTGTCCAGAAAGCGGGAATGAGTTAAGTGCGTGCTGTTTTGCTGTCCAGATTTCTGCTGTTGACTTCGGAGCAGATTTTAGATAGGACACACTTGGATCTGGGTTTAGGGCTCAACATTAATGTTGTAGCCCTTGATGTTAGCTTTCCAAAATGGGGTGGATCATAATTTTTGGACAACTGTAGCACCCAGAAATCCAGTTTTAGTAAACTATGTCATAAGACTTCCGATCTCAGTATTTTGTGGATTTCTCTTAAGATATTGGTTGGAAGCTCCTGAAAATTGATGGAGACATAGGTGATAAAAATGTGTAGATCTCTGTTGAATTTCATAAGTTTTGGGTAAGTAGTATTAAAGCTATTGCTGTTTCGTTTTATAATGTGAAGGAGATATAAATGCTGAATGTGAAGCCCGATTGGTCCGAAATTTTGTACAAGTCAGGCACATGCTAGTATTGACCTGTGATAATGATCTAAGATTTATATCTATTGAGATGACTCCTTAAATAAACCTTCAATTGTTAGTTTTAGGCGGGACCATAAATAGGGCATGTGTGGTTGATGGTGAGGATAAATAGCATTGATTAGGGGTGAGGTTTAAACGTTTAGCATTATGTATAATGATCATATAATGGTGGAGCACCATAAATACGTATTGTATAATACGATGAGGTCGAAATTTGGTGGTAATGATTCCGGCATTATTGATGACTTATGGTGGAAGTTTTAGTGGATTTGGTTTCGAAATGAACCCATAATTAAATGTGTCGTTATAATTTATTAAGCTAAATCGAAATGTTAAGGTGCTTACGTAGACAAGGAATTTGGGAACTTACACATATCATTCAGAAATCTATCGAAGAGTTTAGAATTGTGATAACCGCTTAGTAGAGATTATGATTGATAATCCATAAAGAGGACGGGAGTGATATAATTGGTATAGACTAGGCGTGAACGAATGATGTTTATGAAGTTAATGGTGATCAAGGCAAGTTGTGAATCGAGCTCAATGATTGGGATGGTTAATGTGTATGGGCAGATTTGTATAGTGAACTCGAACTTAGAATTACGCGCACAAGTAGTCCTATAGGATCAAAGATAGTAATTCCCTTATATACCCATGCCACTGCAAGAGAGTCGTGACAACTCTGTATGTGAAGCAGTGATGGTTGGTGAGGCTTATAGGGTATGGTTATATCCTGAGAGGTGAGGGACCCGGTTGGTAGGTCCTTGGATGCTAATTAGCATCGGCACCGATTGTATTAGGAGAAATGGAATAAGGCTCCTTACGCGAGTCCCTGGGTGCTTAATTGCACCAGTGTGCACGGGAATTACATGAATGTGCATGGTTTACACATGGTGGTGTAATGATCTGGGTTGGAGGATTACTTGTGGCGGGTATACGAGCTTGCTGGTCGTGACACCGACAGAAGCCGGCAGTTAGACTCTTGACCAGTTGGGTTGGACTCTTGGTGCTCACCTACCCAAGTCCCCTTCTGTGTCCTTGAAGGCTCAGCATGATGCGAGCAGTACACAGGGTCTCCACTGTGTGTTCATAACGCCGAGGCGTACAGAGGCCTAGGACTTGGAGTGTTCATACCCTCCTAGTAGTGGAGGAGCTCGTTCCTCTGTCTCCGTCAGGCCACGACGGGAGATGCCTGAGTGGTTAGCTACCTCTCAAAAAGCGAGAATTGTAGGTCTATGTCGACATAGCAACTATGCATGGGTGAGTCATCATATCATAATCATTTCATTGCATTAATCATTCATATTCATAGCATTGGACCGCATTGGGTCCATCATATAAATTAGTATAGACTCTTTTATACGATGGTTTCCAGCATGGAAACATTAACTTATAAGTTTGTATGGGCATTCATATAAGTTAAGGTACGATATGAACTGCTTACTTCTTCTGTGTTGTTTCCCTACTTGCTTATACTCTGCCATTGTCATTTTACCTATTAGATGTACTTCTTATACATTTGATACACTGCTGCGATTACATCTTTCCTTGTCACCTATTTTTGCTACTACTGACTATATTGCAGCTTTTCTTCATTCCCTTCTGCTTGGTGCCTTGGAGTCGTCGGGGGAGAGGATGTGAAGCCACTTAGTCTTTATGACTAACGGTTGTTACAGCACTACTTTTAGGAGCAGCAGCGTACTACACAGGAGGACAGCCAGGCCATGGTGACAGTGCTGGTGATTACGATACCTTGGCTACCATCAGCGGCAGATTTGAGCGAGTGGTTAGAATGTAGCCTTAGGGAAGTTTATACTCTGATGATATACAGGAGCTTGTGTAGCTTTCTGTCCTTTTTTGTACTGTTTGTACATTGTTGCTTAATTGTGAATATATGGCTTCTTGCTTTTGCATTATTGATGGGTTGGCGCTGTTCAGTTGGTTTGGACGGCAGGATAGGTGTCTTGTGGGGGGAGGCTAGCTCGTGTGCTAGTGCTTCCGCAAGGCAGCTGTCCTGGGCATAGGACTCCCCTCGGTCGTTTCTTGTGTTCCGGGAGGGGGGTCTTACAAGTTCTAACCCTAGGGTTGCACTTTGAGCCTTGTGAAGGACATATGATCATATGTCCTTGAATGGTCATGCAACTTGGTAGATAAGTTCATAGAGTGTGATTGTGCCCTATGTAATTTTATGAGAATTTTAGGAACAACTTTTCCCCTCTAAATTAGGTTATAACCATTTAGGGCACTTTCTTATAAGAGAAATTTACATGCTCAATTTATCTTAGATGTTGATTAAAGTTTGGTAGTGCTCATATAATCATGATATTAATCTCTGGTAATTTTTGTATAATTTTTGAATGGGTTGATGGAGTAGTTCGTTCACAAGTCAACTATATGGCCTAAAGATTATGATAAATAAATAAGGGCAAAATATTCTCTAGAAAATTATGAAAATTGGTGATAGGACATTTTAGGGCATTATAAAGCTCTGTGAATTTTTGTATAATTTTTAGAAGTATTTATTAGTAGGTTACTTCACAATATTTTCTAGATTGGATATTCTTGAAATATTTATTTATGCGACTAAATAGTTTTAGATAAATATGAAACTCCGTCAATGAGCATTTCTGATCATTATAGAGGTCTGGTGATTTTTCCTGAATTTTGGACAAATATTTTTGGTGGTTCCTTCTTTAACCTCCAATTTTGGATAATTATTCAATATTTTATTTTGAGGTCAATACCTTACTGTAAAATTGTGATATTTTGTATTTATAGTTATTTTGATATCATAGATTTTCCATAATTTTGTGGAGGACATATCATAAGGAGATCTTACAGTTCATGTTCAATTTCATACTTGGCCAATGTTGGAGAAATTATAAGAAATGCTCAATAAATAAGGAAAATTATGATCTTCTGGATTTAGTCTTATAACATCTTGATAGACTCCAATAATAATCTTGAGTGATTTGGATGATTATATGGAGCACCTCCTCTCATACAACTCATATAGTTCATTTGGTCTGCGTATAGTAGAAACTGTAGAGTTAACATAACTAGTAGCTCTCTAGGTGGGAATGGTAGGTAGTTGGTGTACCTGGTCTATTTGAAGAGATTTGAGGTCACCAATAGGAGTCTATATGTTGAGTGTACCCGATAATCTAAGGGGTAAGGTTGTGTTTGGGATTGACACAAGATCGTCCTTCCCTTGGTAGGGCATAAAATAATTAGGGTTAACCCAAGTGTAATAAAATAGTGGTATTCTTAGGGGTAGTTATGAATAACACTAAGTGTCTTGGAAAGGGCGGTTTGGTCTATCATCCCATCGTACCTCCTTGTATCACTGCAAGCCCCTCACAGGGTAGGCCTCGAGATGTCCAAGATTAACCCTAAACTGCAGGAATAAACTGTTATGCAAGATTGTCTTAATAATCCACACACCCACACCCCATGGTTACGGGAGGTTAGTTGGTTTGCTCTTACGAGCAGTAGGCTCGGTGGTTGTAGGTGCGGACGGGTTGGTCCAGCGAGCCGGTGGGTCAGAAGGTTAGGGTAACGGGCGGGTTAGCCTGGGGATCTTATGGCTCAGAGATAGATGGTAAACATGTTTGCATGTGCATAAAGGTGGTGGGTCTTCGGTATTGGATGGTCGTTCACACCAATGTCAATACGTTGACTCGGCAAGTGTGAATTTGCGCTTAGCCAGAAAAGTCTGGTGGTGCAGCCAGTAAGAGTGCGCAGATGCTCCATGGTTTTGTGTTGAGCCGTACGCTAGGTCTAAATTAGGTAGTGTGAATACCAACCTAGAGGTGGGCGAGGCCCAACCCACCGCTTCTGTTTGCCACTACGGGAGAATCCTAGGAGTCTTGCTAGCTCCAAAAAGGGGGAACTAAAGGTCTGTGCGCATAAAGTCGATGTGTATGAGTTGTACTTGTGTGAACATAGCATAAACTACATAATTCTGCATGTCATGGCATAAGCATTGCATTTCAACCCCTACCCCTATCGTATAAATCGGTATGGGTCTTTTTATACGATAAGCCCTGCTAAATGACCCCTTGGTCTATAGGTTTGTATGTGCATTCCTATAAATCAATGGTTACATTGCTATTATTTACTTATCTCTACTTACTGATCTTTACTTGCTCTTTACCATGCTCTGTTACTACTTCAATTATCAATATACACAAGAGTAGTTGTAGACATTTCCTGTAGACAAGTTCCGTCGTCATCTGCTTTGTTTTATACCCCTTGCTGTCCTCTGCTTCATCGTCCCGCACGGTGCCTAGGAGCCATTGGGGGAGGGGTGGGAAACATAAGGCTTAGTATTTTTGACTAACGGTTGGTGGACCATACCATTTTAGGGGACCGAGGAGATGCAACAACACTATAGGCCAACACAGCTGGAGATGGGACAGTCTAGTACATGAGCATCAGTCTCAGGATAAGCGAGTGATTAATAGTTTGCTTCCGCGAGTGATCTTATAGTAAGGATATGATGTACAGGGCATGAGCCATGTATTATAGTAACCTTTGTTATTTCAGTTATATCATGTGGACACTTATATATATAGCATGTGATTTGTGGACTTGAACTTCTATTTATTCGTTTATACTATTCTTCTTCTGTGATCGATATGGCCGGCAGGATCGACATTTTGTAGTGGCGACCTTCCCGAGAGTTGGTGTCACTGCAAAGCGGCGGTTTTGGGCATAAGACCCGATTTTGAAGCGAAAAATGGGGTCGTACACAATCTTTTGATGATTTTGACTTTTCCTCAAAAGATTTTAAAGATTGTTTTAAAGAATTCTGTCAAGATTATATGAATAGCCAAAAGGAACTTACAATAATCAGAACATAACTAGAAAACCTTAGGAAGATAAACTATACTCAGTTAACAATGAGCTTAAAGATCAATTGTTCAAGAAAGAAAAATGAATACATATATATTAGATAATGAAAATTCTTACTTAAAGAAAGAACTCACAAAGGCTAAAGCATTTGAGGACTCCCTCAATGGAAGCAGTCAAAATCTTAAGGATATCTCACAAAATCCCTCCAAGAGATTTAATCATCTTGATCTAGAATCACTACCATCCACTAGCACGCCAATCCCCAACAAACTTGCTTGGGAAAATCCTGTAGCATTATTTAGATCTAAACATAATAACACTTTAGAATCATATGAAGATCATAACAGCAACCCTAATAAACTCACAAAATTTAATAGGGTAAACATTACTAATCAACCAGTGATTTTAGGCAAACACCCCTTAGAAAAGCCAAATAAAAATAATAAAAATCCTCATACATACACTCATACGTCGAATAGAACTCGATGCAATTATAGATATGCGTCGAATGGAACTCGACATAGTTTAGCTTATACGTCGACATCAATTCAAAGAAAGTATGAGGGTGCGTCGAATTATATTTGATGCCACCAATACTATGCATCGAACTATTATAGACGGAACTATGAAGACACGTCGAATTACATTCAACGCAACTCTAAAGATGCATCGATTTCTTCTCGACGCATCTTTCCTGCAAAAATTTATCAAACATCTAAAACACTCTCTACCTTTATTCCTAGATGTTTCTGCTGTTCTAACCATGGACATATAGCCAAATATTGCTGGCATAATAATGCAGCACTTCTTCACCTTAAGGGGAATACTGAAAGACCATCTCATTCTTGTATAACTCCATATGATGATATAAGAAAGAGACCCCAGCAGGTTAGGGTCTATACTAATGTTTGATTTCATGTGCAGAATGGAGACTGTTCAACCACAAACCAGCAGTGGTATCTGGACAGTGGATGCTCCATGCATATGACTTGAGCAAAAGAACTGCAGGAAAACTTCAAGGCCAAGGAAGGGCCTAAGGTAATTTTTGGGAATTCCCACTCTGGTCAAACCAAAGGATATGCTTTGCTCAGGATTGGGGAAGTCTCTCTTTCTAAGGTAGCTTATGTTGAAGTACTTCAACATAATCTAATTAGAATTAGCCAGCTATGTGATGGTGAATACAAAGTTGTATTCACTAAGGCTTTGTGTCATATAGTTAGTTCTAGAACTGACCAAATAGTATTGACTGGTCATAGAAAAGGTAAGGTCTATGTTGTTGACTTTGAGTATACAAAGTCAGAGATCTACTTGTTTAACTCCCAGTTAGAAAACAGTGAGTTATGGCATAGGATACTTAGTCACCTTAATTGTAAGACCATTGAAAAACTCTCCAAGCTTAACTTAGTAAGGGGCTTACTGATGAGTCCTGATCATATACACATTTATGGACTAATCCGGGCCGTTATTCAGTCATTTCACCGCACTTTAGCCTTGTTATAGTTTATATTTGATATTCCATGCTAGGTGCACTTCTAGACCCATTTTGGTGTGATTTCATGTTTATTTTCATTAGTAGTTTTCATGCACTGTTAGGTGCCACTTTCAGTGGCTAGATTCGTGGTTGTGCTGGAATAGGAGTCGTGTAGGTGTTCCCGGTGCAATTCTGCACAGGAACACTGCGCACGATCACCGGTTCTATGGCGCACGACCACTGGTCGTGCGCCACTGATCGTGTGCACTTAACCCTTTTTTCATGAGTTCTGTTTGGTGTAGTGCGCACGACCATCTACGATAGTGCGCACGACCACCGGTCGTGCGCCACTGGTCGTGCGCACTAATCATTAATTTTCTGAGTTCTGTTTCGACTAATGCGCACGACCACTGACGATAGTGCGCACGACCATCGGTCGTGCGCCACTGGTCGTGCGAACATTATAGTTTATAAATTTCGCATCTTGCAGGTTCCACCCAGGCAGTGCGCACGATCGCAGAATTCCAGTGCGCACGACCACTGGTCGTGCGCCAATGACCGTGCGCACTATTTAAATCAGCGCCTATATAAATGCCTGTTCCGATTTTAGGTTATGATTCAGCCTGCGGGAGCGGATTTTCTGATCCGTACGCCGCCGACCACCCTCTTGGGACGCCTCCACTTCATCTCCTACGCAAGGGGAACTCTTCTCCATCCATTCCAAGCCTTCCTCCATTGTCCGGGAGCGTTCTCCATCATCCGCAAGCCTCCAAGCAGCTATTTTCCCACTACGACCCGGTGAGAAGAAGAGTAAATCTGAAGTCGAAGATGACGGAGCTACGTAGGGAGATCGTGACAGCTCTTTGCGCCGGAAGCATAGTCCGCCCGAGTCCAGAGGTAGCCTGACAACCTACCATTCCGGCCGTGAACGGCCGCTAGTCTTCACCCATCGGTTATCTCTTTCTTATTTCCTTCATTGTACTCGTTGAATCGTGTAAACTGGAATATTGTGATGTTTGGGTTGTTTGAAATGAATGTTTCTTTACTTTCCTTCATCGCTTGCTTGTGAATCACTCCGTTTCTACTCTCTCACTCACGCACGCACGCAAGGTGTTTGATCCGCGTTGGCAAGAGCTAACGGCGGTTGTGAAGAGGTGTTTGCGACCCTCACCCTCTCGCACTAGAGCACACTCCATCCGCCTCACGAAGCACGGCATCGCGGCCGTTGCATCCATCTCGCCTAGCGAAGCGGTGCCTTCGACCCGCAATTCTTTTATTGTTGTTAGGATTAGGACAAATCAACCAAAAATCCTTTTTTTATGTGTGTTGCGCTTGTGTAACAAGAGTCACACAACGCGATTCGTTCACCTAACCTGCATTCCTCAAGAGACCGACATTCGGGGATTCCACTCTCCACATTTATTACTTGACAGCGACCGGTGCACTTGCCGACGCGCATCAAGTTTTTGGCGCCGTTGCCGGGGAATGCAGGCGTGTAACGTCCCGTGTTGTGACTTTCGTTATACGAGCAGTTGTTTTTGATTCTCTTTGTTTTTCTTTTTGTTTGTGATAGTGCATGCAGAGACAAGCCACAGGCGAACTCGTACCCTTTGATCCTGAGATTGAACGGACTGCTCGCGCACGAAGGCGCGCTGCAGCCGCACAGGCGGCCATGGGTGATCAGGTAGACCCAAATGATGTTGATCCGAGAATGTCCGACGTGGGGCAACACCAGCCTGGAGATGAGCAGGAGGCGGCTAGGCCTCGGCCCCGCACGATGAGGGACTACACCACTCCAACTGCTGGGAGTGTGTATCCTGGGTTTGGGCCCAATATTATGAATAATCAGTTTGAGATCAAGCCTGCGATCTTGAACATCATCCGGAACAACGCTCAGTTCTCTGGAATGGCCAGCGAAGACCCGCATCTGCATATGGCAGAATTTTCTGATATTTGCGGAACCTTCCGCTACGCGGGGATTGCTGACGACACGGTCAAGCTTAGACTGTTTCCCTTTTCACTCCGCGACAAAGCAAAGGTGTGGCTCCACTCCATTCCGGCCGGGACTGCTGCGACTTGGGATGCCCTCGCATCCAAGTTCCTTGCTAAATTCCACCATGTGGATAAGATCGTGAGCTTGCGGCGGGAGATCGCCACCTTTCGCCAACTTGATCAAGAGACCCTTGCTGAGGCGTGGGAGCGCCTTAACGATCTCCTTCGCCGTTGTCCGAACCACGAGCGGCAACCGTGGAATGTGGTCGAAACATTTTACTTTGCAATCGAGCCCAACTACAGGGCAATGATCGATGCTGCGGCGGGTGGTACCTTGATGAACCACACTCCTGAGGAAGCCCTTCGGATTCTGCGCGACACTGCCTCCCACAGTACATTCTGGACTGCAGGGAGAAATGCTCCAAGAAGCGGTCGTGGTATCTTTATGGTCGACTCACTTCCTTCTACACCCGCGCCTGCTGCTATCATTACCTGCGAGGGATGTGGAGGCTGAGGGCACCACGCGTATGAATGTTCGGGGAACAACGTGGCAGGTGACTTCGCACACTTGACCTTGAACGAATCTGTTAATTATATAGGAAATCAGCCTAAGGGGGCGCCTTTCAATAATGCTTATAATCCGGGAGCGAGAAGTCACCCGAACTTCTCTTGGAATCCAAACACACCTGGCCAACGATGGGCACCGGGGCAGCATCAAAATGATGCTTACGCCTCCGGGAGCCAACCGAGGCCACCACACCCAGATTATAACCAAGCGCCCCCTACCCAAAAAAAGAGTAATCTAGAAGAGATGATGGAGAAATTCATGCAAGCAGCTAATTCGAATATGGTGAACCAGACCGCATCCATGTGAAACTTGGAAACGCAGTTGGGCCAATTGGCCCAAGTGCTAACTGAGCGATCGCAGGGGACCCTTCCCAGCAACACGGAAAAGAACCCAATTGATCAAGGGAAGAGTCTTGGGGATGTGGTAGAGGCTGATCCGAGTGAGCTGGTAATTTCCTGTTCCATCAACAAGTTTGAAACAAAAGCTTTGTGTGACTCTGGTTCCTCCCGCAACATCATTGCGTTGCAAGATGTAGCTAAATTACAACTGGAAATGAACACGGAGGAAAGGAAATCCCTGGTGCTTGCTAATGGGACTGTTATACAATCCGAGGGGGAAGTGAAAAATGTGGAGGTGACAGTTGAGGGGACAATTGTAGTTGCTGATTTTCAGGTTTTGGGCCCCCAGGAAAATCATTCTATCCCTATCTTGGCGCGTGCCGTTCTTGAAAGAGAGCGGTGCCACCCTTGATTTCGCTACGGGGTGCGTTGTCCTACCCAATAAGGTACAGCAGCCCACTTGCCCCGAAGCTGTAGCTGAAACATCCACTCCTCCCCCTCTTTTTAATTTTGATGAATCATTGAGCTGTGCAGGGCATGAAGAAGTTAAAGAAGCAATGGAAGGGGAAAAGGAGGAGCACCTGTCTAGTGAAGAAGAAGAAGTTGATCTTCGGTGAGAGTTTGGTTCCGAGACAGAAGAAGACCACAATTCGAAGAACTTTGACGTGAATTTGGTTCGGGACAATGTCCCATTATCCTCTTATTGTGATTCCTGTAATAAACTATCTAAGCGCTCCATCTCCTGGGCCGATCCGGTAGTCACCACGATGCCGGAAGTGACGCCACCCGCCAGTAAGGCGGAAAAATCTGAAAACTCTCAACGGTGGCAGTCCCCGACTGTCACTAAACTTAAACAGGAAAAACTTCTACGCGACGCTCGCGCTGCCGCTCTCCGTGGCAAGTGGGCGGAGGTTAGGGGAGCAGTGGGTGACACCAGTGTTGGCCCTAAAGCCTTGACCTCCCGCCTACGCGCTATGGGGGACACGCACCATAAGAGCGCTTTTAGCTGATTTGTGTGATCTGAGTTTGTGAAACTGCTTTTGAGAACTTCTCTTTTAATTCCTGCATTTTATAATCAATGTTAATACAGGTATTTGGTCCAGCTTAAGGACGTTAAATAAAAGCGCTACTGGGAGACAACCCAGATTTCCTGATTTTGTAGTTTCTATCTAACTTTCTTTTAGTTCAGCTTTTGCATATGCTTTTGTTGTTTTGAGTTTTGTGCTTGCAGGTTTTGTGTTCGTTGGTGCGGATGCTGCGGACTGTTCTTGATGGTAAACGCCAATCGTCTAGTATGCTCAATTCTGAGCATTGGGTAACACTTCCTCTCCTCTTTTTTCTTCAATTTCTGGATGTATTGTTTAGACTAAGTCTGGGGGAGCGTATGTTGTCATCCACTGTGCACGAGTTTCACTGCATATTAGAAGTTTGTTTCTTATTTATCCTAGTCATTATCATTGTTTGCATGCTTCACACATCATTTCACCCACTTGAGTGCGCGCTTATCTTTTTTTGGTTGTTCCGGTTAAACTATTTTGGTTGGAATGTGAAATAGGTTGTTAACGTAGGAATTATTATTTGGAGTGCGATGTTGACTCATGTAGTGTTCTAGTCACTTCGCATGTTATGGTAGAATTTGAGTAGAACTAGATTGTCTCCATGCATCTAATTTATGTTTAGTATTTCTGCGTAGATTTAGATTTGTTATACTCAAGTGGTGAATTTGAATGAAATTGACGATAACCCGGCGTTGTGTGTGTACGAGTGCTTGTCATGTGTTGCTCGAGTCGGGAGGAAGGTTTACCTTTCTCGTGGGCTAAGAACTTGCCCCAAGCGACTCTTGAAGCATGGGTGAGAGCGACCCGCCGAGTTAAATGTGATGTAGGCCACCCTTTGGCTAGTTTGAGCCTTGTCATTCCTTGCCCTTTTCGCTCACCTTTGCAAGCCAAATTTGTGCCTACCACTCCTTTTGATCAGCTCCTCTTCATCCACCAAAGCCCGAAGCTTATCCTACAACCGCAACCAAATAGTTGTTACCTGCACTTATTATCTAGATTTGGTGTAATGTTGGGAATCGTTGTGATGAGAAGGGGAAATAAAGTCTATCTGCTGATTTTGAACCAACCGGAGGATTTGTAATAGAAGGGTAGTATGTTAAAAGAAAAAAAAAATCTAAAAAAAAAGAGAGTATATTGAAAAGAAATCCTTCCGAGCTGAATAGAAAATCTGTTGGTATTTGTGAAGTAGGCCGTGTGCACACCTAGTTTGTTGGTTTTGTGAGGTGCAGCGTTCTGTTAGCTCACTTGGGTTGCGTAGCCATCGTGTTTAACTTTGAATATCATACCGTAACCTAAGCCCCAACTTAATCCTAAAAGCCCTATTGATTTGACTTGTGAGTTTGCTAGCGCCGTGGAGAGAGTGTGACCGGGCGAGCGTATGGTTCACGACGTTGATGGATTTCAGCGGAGTTATTCCTAAGCCCCGATCTTTTGCAACACCCGCCTCAGTGTCTCGTCACTTTCATACCGGGCATGATCGTTCAAATGCTTCATAATTCACCAACTAAGTATAACTAAATCTTTACTTACACTTTAATACTTATGCAAATTAGTTAGCATAGTTAGAATCTCCTTCTACTAGAATCTTTACTCGCATGCGTATGTTACTTCGCACCGTACTCCTTTGTGTAATTCTCTATGTTAACTATCGTTTTCACACTCCGCCAGATTCGTTTGCTCGGGATGCGCAAACAGTTAAGTCTGGGGGTGTGATGAGTCCTGATCATATACACATTTATGGACTCATCCGGGCCGTTATTCAGTCATTTCACCGCACTTTAGCCTTGTTATAGTTTATATTTGATATTCCATGCTAGGTGCACTTCTAGACCCATTTTGGTGTGATTTCATGTTTATTTTCATTAGTAGTTTTCATGCACTGTTAGGTGCCACTTTCAGTGGCTAGATTCGTGGTTATGCTGGAATAGGAGTCGTGCAGGTGTTCCCGGTGCAATTCTGCACAGGAAAACTGCGCACGATCACCGGTTCTATGGCGCACGACCACTGGTCGTGCGCCACTGATCGTGTGCACTTAACCCTTTTTTCATGAGTTCTGTTTGGTGTAGTGCGCACGACCATCTACGATAGTGCGCACGACCACCGGTCGTGCGCCACTGGTCGTGCGCACTTATCATTAATTTTCTGAGTTCTGTTTCGACTAATGCGCACGACCATCGACGATAGTGCGCACGACCACCGGTCGTGCGCCACTGGTCGTGCGAACATTATAGTTTATAAATTTCGCATCTTGTAGGTTCCACCCAGGCAGTGCGCACGATCGCAGAATTCCATTGCGCACGACCACTGGTCGTGCGCCAATGACCGTGCGCACTATTTAAATCAGCGCCTATATAAATGTCTGTTCCGATTTTAGGTTATGATTCAGCCTGCGGGAGCGGATTTTCTGATCCGTACGCCGCCGACCACCCTCTTGGGACGCCTCCACTTCATCTCCTACGCAAGGGGAACTCTTCTCCATCCATTCCAAGCCTTCCTCCATTGTCCGGGAGCGTTCTCCATCATCCGCAAGCCTCCAAGCAGCTATTTTCCCACTACGACCCGGTGAGAAGAAGAGGAAATCTGAAGTCGAAGACGACGGAGCTACGTAGGGAGATCGTGACAGCTCTCTGCGCCGGAAGCATAGTCCGCCTGAGTCCGGAGGTAGCCCGACAACCTACCATTCCGGCCGTGAACGGCCGCTAGTCTTCACCCATCGGTTATCTCTTTCTTCTTTCCTTCATTGTACTCGTTGAATCGTGTAAACTGGAATATTGTGATGTTTGGGTTGTTTGAAATGAATGTTTCTTTACTTTCCTTCATCGCTTGCTTGTGAATCACTCCGTTTCTACTCTCTCACTCACGCACGCACGCAAGGTGTTTGATCCGCGTTGGCAAGAGCTAACGGCGGTTGTGAAGAGGTGTTTGCGACCCTCACCCTCTCGCACTAGAGCACACTCCATCCGCCTCACGAAGCACGGCATCACGGCCGTTGCATCCATCTCGCCTAGCGAAGCGGTGCCTTCGACCCACAATTCTTTTATTGTTGTTAGGATTAGGACAAATCAACCAAAAATCCTTTTTTTATGTGTCTTGCGCTTGTGTAACAAGAGTCACACAACGCGATTCGTTCACCAAACCTGCATTCCTCAAGAGACCGACATTCGGGGATTCCACTCTCCACATTTATTGCTTGATAGCGACCGGTGCACTTGCCGACGCGCATCACTTACCTGCAGGTAAGTTTGAAAGTGGAGGTCAGATCTTAAATTACTCTAGAGGGGGGGGGGGTGAAAAGAGTATTAAAATTTTTCTTTAGTTTTATAGCGGAATTAAAATAGTGTTATATATATCTATGAGTATAATTAGTGTGAGAATTAAATAAACAGAGAAGGTAAATGAAAAAAATCAAACAGCACAAGCACAAAGAATAATTAACCACAGAAGACACAAAGAGCTATAGTAGTTCCCCAAAACTGGGTACGTCTACTCTTCTACCACCCTTGGTAGGAATCCACTAGGAGGTGGTTGATAAGGTGCCCTCACACCAGGTGATTTTGATAAGGTGTCCACACACCAGGTGAGCTGTTGATAAGGTGCTCTAACCAAGGTGCAGGTTTTTGTAAAGGTGCCCTGTCACCAAGATTAACTTTTGAAGGGAGTTATAACCCTGTACAAGAGAGGTAAGAAAGAGTTTGTAGTGTTCTTCTCTGTCAAGATGCTGAGAGAAGATTCTAGTAGATGTAGTCGTAAAGCTCCCCCTGTCTGATAGAATTATTTGACAGAAGATGGAGAAGCTTTCTCTTGAAAAACGAAAATCTCCTGTAGCAGATTAATCTGGAAGAATGGGTTCTTCAGATTGTTTGTTGCTCTTTTTAGAAGATCTTTCTTTGCAGCAGATTCTGAGTAAAGATCCTCTTGATGATGTTCTCTGAGGTTTTTGTGTGCTGCTTGTCGAAACATAAGAACAAGAGGAAGAAGATCACTACTTGTATATATCTCTGTGTATATCTGTATATATGTCTGTATATGTGTCTTTTTTTCTTATTATTTCTATATATATATCCCTTTTTATTTGAATTCTGTTGACGTTCTTGGAAATAACAACAAGGCTCAAACGACTCTGCCAGGTCCTTTTGTTCCTTGGTCGTGAAAAGATTCCATTTCATTAAATGTCAACGGCTATTCCTGTCTGGGAAAAAGAAAGGAAAGGAATATATTAATTGATTTTTAAATGTCCTTCCTTATCTGTCAGAATATATCCAAAGATATTGAATAGATCCGTTATAGTCGTCGTTTTGCTGTTAGGACAGAATAGAATGTGACTGATAATAAATCTGGAATTCAATAAATGATCTGTCGAACGCTGGGAGCCATCTGTCGAGCGCTGTCCAGAATATGTTGAACACTGGCCAAAGAAGAAAAAGTAACTGTCGAGTGCTGCTAGTCATTCGTCGAACGCTGATCAGTGAATGTCGAGTGCTGTAACTGGCAGTAGTACTTCAGTCTGCTTAGAACTGTTTGTCGAACGATACTAGACATTTGTCGAACCCCACGTGCCATATGTCGAGCGCTGCTGGTCATTCGTCGAACGCTGAAAGCCTTTGATTAATCTTAATTTCTAGCTAGTTTATCAGCCAAAAGACTTGACCCTTAAACTATACAATGGGGTCAACTGATCCTAATCAGTACAAAGTGATCCTAGCCCAAAACAGAAAGGGTCGTTCCAACAAAGTTTAATAAAGACCATCCCTGTAGAGCCTGCTAACTAGGAAAGCAGATCAAAGCATCATTTAAACCTATTGGTAAGAATGATTCCCTCAGAATCCTATTCATGTTGCACATACACCAATTTGGTCCTATCTCCACTCAGAGCTTAGCAGGTAAGTCATATACTTTTGTCATTGTTGATGACTTTTCTAGGTTCAGCTGGGTGTTCTTTCTATAAGCTAAGTCAGACACCTTCAAGATCCTCTCAAGATTCATTAGACAGATTCAATCTGAATTCAACACTCTGGTTGTTGTGATCAGAAGTGATCATGAGACTGAGTTTGAGAATCAGTTAATGTGTAGATTTTGTGAGGATGAAGGGATAAGACAATAATTTTTAGCTCCTAGAACCCCCCAACAAAATGAGGTGGCTGAAAGGAAAAATAGAACCCTAATTGAATCAGGAAGGCCATTATTGGCTGAATCCAACTTGCCAAAGTCCTTTTGGCCTGAGGCAGAGAATACTGCTAATTATGTTCTGAATAGAAGTCTCATCCAGAAGACTAAGTTGAAGACTCCATATGAGTTATTGAAGAGAAAGACACATATAGTCACTTACTTTATGATTTCTGGTTGTACTTGCTTTATCCTCAACAATGGGAAAAGTCATCTTGCCAAATTTGACAAGAAGGCTGATGATGGGATATTCTTGGGATATTCCTCATCAAGCAAGACCTATAAATGCTATAATAAAATCTCTCTCAAAATTGAGGAGTCTGTGCATGTAGTTTTTGATGAAGCTATCATGTTTTATAAGGGGAAGGAAAGTTCCACCATCATTGTTCTGCAGGAAGAAGATCAGCTAGCAGATCAAGTTGAAAGGCAAAGCTTCATGAACCACCCATCAGTGTGTCAAGACAAAGGAAAATAGAAAATGGACACTGATTCAGATGAAGAGTCTGCAGCAGATAAAGAGGAAATCACAGCACCTGAGTTGGCAGCCACTGAAATCATTCTAGTGAATGACGATGGTGCTCCCACTATCACTGAGCAAGTGGTTCTTCAGGAAGGCGAGAATCTCATAGATAACTCAACAAGATCAAGGATGACCCTCAAGGATCATCCTTCAACACAAGTTATAAGAGATTTGACAGTTGGAGTCAGGACAAGGAAACAACTCACAAGTGAAACAATGTTACAATGTTTCCTCTCTCAGTATGAACCTAAGAAGTTTGAAGAAGCATACAATGATCCTCACTGGATATCTGCAATGCAAGAAGAGCTAACACAATTTGAGAGGAACAAGGTCTGGACATTGGTTGAAAGATCAAAGAATTACCCAGTCATTGCCACCAAATGGGTATTCAAAAACAAAATGGATTCAACAGAAGTCATAATCAGGAATAAGGCTAGACTTGTGGCCCAAGGATACAGACAAGAGGAGGGAATTATCTTCAACCAGACATTAGCTCCAGTAGTAAGGATGGAGGCCATCAGAAATTTCCTGGCATATGCAGCCCACATGAAGATCAAAGTCTATCAGATTGATGTGAAGAGTGCATTCCTAAATGGAACTCTTCAAGATGAAGTGTATGTGGAGCAACCCAAAGGTTTTGTCAATCCAACTTTTCCCTCTTTTGTGTAAGATAAAGCACGGTATGGCCTCAAGCAAGATCCAAGAGCTTGGTATGAGACCTTATCCACTTTCCTTCTGGAACACTCCTTTGAAAGAGGGAAGGTGGATAAAACACTCTTCACAAGAGCACATAAGAAGCAGCTTTTGCTAGTACAAATATATGTAAATGACATTATATTTGGGTCAACAGATCAATCTCTCTGCAAAAGGTTTGCTTCCCTAATGCAGTCAAGATTTGAAATGAGTAGCATGGGGGAACTATCATATTTCCTTGGTCTTCAAGTAAGACAGAATGGAGAAGGCATTTTCATATCTCAATCCAAGTATACTAGAGAACTCATCAAGAGGTTTGGGATGGAAAATGCCTCTATTATGAAAACCTCCATGGCTACTAATGTTGTTGTAGATAGAGATGAAAATGGTAAGTTCTTTGATCAGAACACTTACAGAGCAGCCATTGGCTCTCTTCTCTACCTGACAGCTAGCAGATCTGATATAATGTTTTATACATGTATCTGTGCTACGTTTCAGGTTGAACAAAAGGAATCTCATATGAGTTCTGTAAAATGAATTTTCAGATATCTAAAGGGTACACCTGAACTTGGCTTGTGGTATCCAGCTGAAACTGGATATGAGTTAATTGGTTATTCAGAAGCAGACTATGCTAGATGCGGGATGGATGGAAAAAGCACCTCAGGAACATGTCAGTTCCTGGGTGCTAGATTTATCTCATGGTTTAGCAAGAAGCAAACCACAGTCTCCACTTCTACAGCTGAAGCTGAGTATATAGCTGCAGGGAGCTGCTGCTCACTAATACCGTGGATGCAAAATCAATTGTTAAATTACAACTTTTCTCTTGTTAATTCCACAATATTCTGTGACAGTTCTAGTGCTATTTCTATAGCTTCCAATCTTGTTCTCCACAGCAGAACTAAGCACATAGATATAAGGCACCACTTTCTCAGGGACAAAGTTGAGAAAGGTGAGATTAACCATAAATTCATCTCCACTGATATTCAAAGTGCTGACATTTTCACTAAGCCACTTGAAGAAAGTAAGCACAAGTTCTTCATCAATGCACTCAGAATGCTTCATGGAGCTCTCTAGGACACTCCCACTATATTACGTATTCAAACCTATATTCCATAGAAAGGTATTGCTGGGAAAAACAGCAAAATATTTCACAAAAATTATCAAATCAGAGCTACGTCGAATAAGAATCGACGCATCGTCGACTTCTATTCGACATTAGCTTCGAGAGCATATTGGGATAGTTCCGTTGAATAGCAGTCGACGTAGCATAAAATATAGTTCGACACTCACATCGACATCATGGTCGTTGAACTATATTCGGAGCTATATCAAATTCTTTTTGACATTACGTCGAATGTGCCAAGGGCGCGCAAAAGCGACATCGACATATTTTGGCGTGCTGAATTCATTTCTTTTCGACATCCCTTCGACTATAACCCTAAGTTGTGATGAATCCTTTATTCATTGCAACTTAGGCATTCAACTCTATTGTGCTTTTTCAACTTGTCTCCCTTTCACATTCCTCTGTTTTCTCCTCTACTTCTCTCTTTCTGTTTCATTGCAGGTACCCGCAGGATTTCAATGGCATCTCTTTCGAATCAAAGAGATGTTATTGGAGCAGTTGACCTTGCCCTCAAAACATTATTATCTTAGTCTAGTGCCCTTTATCTTGACTTCTCAAGGGATTGCTACTGCAAGCTGTGCGCCCAACACAGAAGATTGAGTGACCTCACGTCTGCAATCAAGGCTTTTGATGAAGAGATGAGATTGTTAGTTATGAATGCCAAAGTCTTTATATCTTTGATCAATGATATAAAGCAGGGGAGATGTATCAGTAGGCATCCACCTCAATACTCGGTATACACTACTGCTCTCCCTCTATCTTTTGAATCTGAAGGAGAGACAGCCATTACCTCTATGCTCCTTATATTGCCTGATCAGCTAGTAAACAGGGGGAGTTATCTCATTCAAGGAATCAACCTTCAACACAGGGGGAGTCATCGATTCTGGGGGAGATTGCTCTAGAGATTCCTCTGTTCTCAGATGATCAGGCCTATCTGAAGAGTCTGCAAGAGTTCAATGAGGGTACTGAGCCGTCCATCCCTGTTGTACAAAAATTCAATGTCTCTTCTGAAGAATCTACAACAACAACTTCTCCAGTCAAGGTGGCTAATCAGGTCCTTGTAAATTCTCCATCCCCTTCACCTCCAACTTTACCTCCCATTGATCCTACCCCAACAACCACTCCAACTCTTGCAGCACCAATCTTCAGAGGAAGACCTCCATACAAAGGAAGAGGGAACAGAGGAAAGCTACCAATATGGGAAAAGTATACAAAAGAACAGAGGATACAATTCAAGAAAGACAAATCCTACAATAAGACCTATGAGAGGATTGAAATTCCAGAGAATAGAATGACAACATACACTAATCTAGCACTTGATGAAGCCCTAGATAAAATATGGGAAAGGGATACATATGAGTATGAGGCCTCTCAAAGAGAGATAGAAGCAAAGAGGACGTTGTTCATTGAAAGACTAAAGAAGGGCAAGGATTCTGTGGAAAAAGTACAATTGAAGGAGGCAATCCAAATTCCAACCACACTCTTTGACCTTACAATGTATGCTGCCAAAAATCCTCAAGCCGAAATTCTGGAGAATAAAGGGAAACTTCACAGAACGGGTCTTGGATATGATCCAGATAAAGCAGTACAGACATCTCAAAAGGAAGATTGTATTCAGGACAACTCCAAATTTTGATAATCCACAATCAATGCTCATTGTATCAGACCCTGATGCAGATGAGCAAGACTTAGAAGAAATAAATCTTCTATACGCTAAAATCTATGGTCTGGGGCTAAAGCTGAATGAGGTCTATCCTGATGCTGAAATTGATCTAGAAAAGCTCATTAGAGGACATGATAAAATAAAGAAGTTCCAAGAGAAGGCCACTCCTGCAAATTTTAAATATGGAGAAAGAAAATTCAGAAAGGTCTATGAGGCCTTATCTACCTTCTCAAAAATAAAAAGTAGATATTCTTTTGGGGTAACTATCTCTAACAAATATTCACTTATATCAATCAGATGTTGCTTAGTTTACCATATCTTTAGTATCTTTTGTCCATGTATAATTGTTTGTATTATGAGTTTTTGTCAAAACATTCTTGAAATCACTTACTTTATCTTGTAAAATTTGTTATGATAATTAAGGGGAGATTGTTGGGAAAAACCCTTGTAATTTATCTAACAAATTACTTAAAGTGATTTCATCTATTAGGTTATGTTACCCACATTGTATAGTAAGGGTAATATGGTCAGTAGATGTCTTAGTAAGTCACACTCAACTTAAGGTGTCAGGGCCAAGTCAAAGCAATCACAAAAATAAGTTGAGATAAGACTTGCGTCGAATGAAAGTCGATGAAACTTCGACTTTATATCGACGTAACTCTTACTAGAAGTCGGAGTAACTTATTCAGTCTTTTGAAGCAAAAAGTCAAGTCGACGCAACGTCGAAAGGAACTTGACGCAAAATGAAGAGCTTGTCGAAGCCATCCTAGAAGTCGACACAACTTCGACTATAATTCAACACAGAAGATAGAATCTCAAGTCCAAGGCTTCAACTCGACGGACAGGTCGATAAGGAATCGACATAACATCGAGATCTGAGTTCAGCTAAAGCTAAGAAGAAATTCGAAGCAACGTCGATAAGAACTCAGTGGTGCGTTGACATGAAGATTGATGAAGTCGATGCAGCGTCGAATACAGTCAAAAAAGGAAGCTTTTACAGCTGTCGTTTTGGGACCTTTTCAGAAGGACCACCAGGCTAGAGACAGTTCTCCAACAGCTCATTTGTTGCCAAGAATAGAATGAAGCTTTCCATGACACATCAAATTACTTTTGGAAGGTAGTCAAAATGAATGGACAGGTCGAGAATAAAAGGAGAAAGGAATTTAGGTGGGGAAGAACAAATCTTTTTTAGGACAAGCCAAAAGAAGAAAGGTTTTTGAAAACTCAATCATACACAATAAGCATGCAAAAAGAGGAGAAGAAAAGAACAATATAGTTATCACTTGATTCTCATTATGGAATTGGGTCTTCATCTTCTTCCTTCTAAAACCCTACAAGACAGATATACAGAGGAGCTCTCTCTGCACAGGAACATATACTGCTTCTTCTTTTTCATCAACATACAGCAGCAGAACTACAACAAGTGCTAAGAGAAAAGGATCAAGCAAAACAACCCTTGCAAATCATCACTATCATAATCAAGGGTTCATCATTTCAGATCAAGTGAAAGAAAGACAGAAGCAACATCAAAGCTTCTGAAGAATTCTGAGAACAGAATTCTTATCTTCTCCCTTTTACTTTCTTCTTAATATTTCCTTCAACTGTAAACGAGTTTATAGAATCCCTCTTCCAAAGGATTCAATGGTTCAAGATCTCCTTATCAAATGATCTCTGGTTCTAAGCATCTCCATATCAAAAGACCTAGTGGTTCATGATCTCCTTATCAAAAGATTTGTGGTTCTAAGACTCTTCTTGTCTAAAGACTCAGGCACAGGTTGTGCAATCCTACCAGGGATGTAGAAGAGAGAACTACCCACATTTTGGGGAACCTCTATAAAAATCCTTGTGTCTGTGCTTTGCATTTTCTGTACTGTCCCACTTATAGCTTACTGTTTTCTATTTACATCACTTATTTATTCTGTGTTGGTTTTGTTCAGTGCATAATACTTATTATTGTTTTATTGTATGTACAGTTAGGGTAAAAATTGTAACACCCTGCCAGTACGAAAAGTATAACAGCGGGTCCGGCCGGGACCCCACGCCATACAAACCACACTAGCTAGGAGTTAAAAGGTGATAAACAGAAAAGAATACAACTACATGAGAGTACAAAACGTAAGCGGAAGCATTTGATTAAAACATTTCAATTAGAACTGTCCACTATCATAGGAATGAAACCATAATATAGAGTTACGGCCTTAAGGCCTTACATTTACCAAATGTGATAAAAACTCCAAACATAAATCGGCACGCAGGCCGGCAATACAAGGAAAATAAAAAATAGGCTGGCCTTCGAGGGCCAACTCAGCATAAGGGCCACCGCCCGCTATTTTCCGCTAGGCTCACCTGCACCTGCATAAGAACATTCCACCAAGCGGTGGCAAACAAGGTAATGGTCAGCAAAGCTGACCAAATTATAACGACCCCACCCCTTTCCCGGGGTGGCGGAGCTTCTACCCTGCAAGCAAGCCATACTAGCACAAGTACTAATATAAAGAAAGTGCAACTACACAAGGTGAGGGTTCAAGCACAATCAATCTTCTAGGTTGAGCATCAAAGAGAAGGGAACCTAGGTATGCACATGATGTTGGTTGGGTTCACCCGAAAGTTCCCCACAACCGCCTAAACAACCGCATGAGGCTAACAACATCAATTCATCACAAACGTGGGTACACACAGCCGCACGCTTCATGCTCACAAGGCATGCACCAAAGGTACTTCTTCCCGAGCACCAATACCATGAGTCCGGAAACTCTAGATGGAAAAGAGATTTTGGTCAGTCTAGGCAAGACGCCCTTCCCAACCTCTACCAAGGTCGTTCGGGTTTACAAGAGATAAATCCCCCTACCGCCGCACCTGGAAACGGGTTCAGTTCAGCCAATTCTCATGCTCTTGTCATCGATTGAACACACGATGTGGGTATGACATCACCTTGGCCCGTAAGGGTTTAGCACTCGCTAGCGCTACACAAAACATATGTTACAACACCCAAGGCTTCACGAGGACTTAGGCTTTACACGTAACCAAAAAGGAGGTACAAGACCACTCCTCAACAATTCTAGTGGTGAAGGTTTGCATTCAACCACTCGCAAAGCATGGGGCTTTCGCTGGGATCTTCACAAGACGCCTACGCTTAAATCCCACAATACTATCGCATATATCACGGAGTCATTCTCCGGCACGCATTCTAGGCTTAACCTAAATGCAACGTCACAAATCAAGCATCACCGATTCGAGCTCACGGCCACGAATAGGCTTCACACACAATGCCTAAATCCGCACGACTACCGGATTTTCTACATGCAATATTCCGGGGACGGACACAATCAACCCGGAGTTCCGAAGAACTTGAGGAAATCCTACACTTCACCCATTTGGTGAAAGGGATTCCTCATGCAAGCATAGAGAAATGAAGGAGAGGACAAATGACAAGTCCAAATATCGGGAGGAAGAATCGTTACCCTAGAAGCGTTCTTCTTAACCATGGATCTGAGATTTCACACAGAGGGAAAGGACCGCACCGGGCTACACTCTCCAGATCTGGAAACGGCTCGCGAAACGGAGCTCCGGAGCTCCGTCAATGGCGGGATCTCTCCTTCTTCTTCCTTGCCTCCTTCATTCTCTAGGTTTGGAGAGAGAAAGGCTTATAAATTATGAGGATTAACCTCCTCTCATCAGCCCTAAAGACCTCCAGCATCTAATCCTAGCCATTGGATCGGATTCCAAAAGATTTGGACGGACCGATCTCCTTCTCCGCTCAAATTCGCGGAGCAGAATTAACAGGGCGCGCAATCACAGGCGCACGATCACTGGTCGTGCGCGAAGAGGAGAAATGGTCGTGCGCACTACCCGAGACAGAACTCCGATTCCTTGCGAATTAACGCACGATCATTGGCGCACGATCACTGGTCGTGCGCGAAGAGGAGAAATGGTCGTGCGCAGAGAACTGCTATAAAAATTTTTAGCCTATCCCGAGCGCAGCACTACCACTCCGCCTACCTCGCTGAACTACGATTTTTGGGGTGTTACAACTCCACCCCCCTTAAAAGAATTTCGTCCCGAAATTTCGAAAACAGTAATAGCAGGAATTACAGTTATATACTACCTGAGAGAAATAGCTCGGGGTACTCCGCAAGCATCGTTTGCTCTCTCTCCCAAGAGAGCTCCTCTCGGTTGCAATTGTCCCACCGGACTTTTACCATCCGAATGGACTTGTTCCGCAACTGCTTTACTTCGGTATCTTCGATGCGTAAGGGCTTGACTTTCGACGACAACCCACTATCAACCGGCACTTTGCCGACCGCAATGATATGAGTAGGCTCTTGCACTGCCTTCCTCAATACTGAAATGTGAAACATGTTGTGCAGACCGCTCAGCTCTGCAGATAGTGCAAGCCGATAAGCCGCATCACCAACACGCTCCACGATCTCAAACGGTCCTAAGTACCTTGGGCTGAGCTTTTTCAAGCGTCGGATCCTTGATACCCCTTTGAACGGTTTGATCTTCAAGTAAACCCGGTCAACGACGGCGAACTCTAGGTTCCTATGCTTGGCGTTGAAATATTTTGCTTGCCTATCCTGGGCAATCAATAGCCTTTCATGTATAGTTCGGATCGTCGAAGTTGCATCCTCAACATCCTTTCGCTTTAATAGCTTAGTATCGGCCGTTTCCGCCCAAGACAACGGCGTGCGACACTTCTTACCATAGAGGGCCTCGAAAGGAGCCATCTGTATACTGGCTTGGTAGCTATTATTGTAGGCAAACTCGATCATATAGAGATGATCTTCCCACTTCTTTCCAAAATCTAGAGCGCACATTCGGAGCATATCCTCCATAGTCCTGTTGGTTCTCTCGGTCTGTCCATCAGTTTGCGAGTGGAAGGCCGTGCTGAACTTTAATTTAGTGCCCAACAGTTCATGGATAAGCCTCCAATCTTTCGATGTGAAACGCCCGTCACGATCGCTGACGATGCTACGAGGGACACCGCGCAGCCGCATAATACTATCAACAGAGAGCTTCGCTAGCTTTTCTACAGAATCATCCTTCCGGTTCGGAATAAAATGCGATACCTTCATCAATCAGTCCACGATCACCCAGATGGCGTCGTTTCCATGTTGTGATCTCGGCAATCCGTGCACCAACTCCATCGAAATATCATCAAACTTCCATTCCGGAATCGGCAAGGACTTCAAAAATCCACCGGGACGTTGACATTCCACCTTCACCAACGCGCAAGTATTACACTTGGCCACGTAGAGGGCAATGTCCTTCTTCATACCCGGCCATCAGAAAAGTTTCTTCATGTCCATGTACATTTTCGTGCTCCCAGGGTGGATCGAGTACTTGGTATGATGAGCCTCGTACATCAACTCCGCCCGTAGAGTACCAATGTTTGGGACGCACAATCTGCCCTCTTTCCACATAAGGCCATCTTCGAAGGAGAAATCAGCGTTTAACCCATCCACGGTTTCTGCTTTATAGCGTTTCATGCTCTCATCCAGCTCCAATGCATGTTGAACTCAGTCGGCAAGGTCGTATTGAACCTCCGTCCAGTTCAAGCATGCTGAAGTAGACGTTCTTCTATCAACGCAAATGATCTCCATATCTTCCAGTTCGCGGATTAGACGCTCATCGTGCATCAAAATCCAATTTGCTTGAGCGGGAGCCCGATGACTCAACGCGTCCGCAACTACATTTCCCTTTCTAGGAGTATATTTGATGTCGAAGGTGTAGTCCCCAAGGAACTCCATCCACGTCCTCCTCTGACGCATATTCAACTCCCTTTTATCCAGCAGGTACTTGAGGCTCTTGTGGTCGGTAAAGATGTCGATCTTAACGCCATACAAATAATGCCTCCAAAGCTTAAGAGCAAATACCACGACCGCTAGCTCCAAATCATGGACCGGGTAATTCCTCTCATGAACCTTCAACTGCCGGGAGCCGTAGGCAATTACCTTTCCGAACTGCACTAGGACACAACCCAAACCACTCCCCGAGGCATCGCTATAGATTTCGTAGCCTTCCGTACCACATGGCGAGCATAGAATGGGCGCCGTGGTCAGACGGCTCTTCAGCTCTTCAAAAGCTCGTGCGCACTCGGGTGACCAAATGAACTTATGATCTTTCCTAGTCAGTTTAGTGAGAGGGAGTGCAATCCTCGAGAAGTTTTCCACAAAGCGCCTATAATAGCCGGCAAGTCCTAAGAAACTTCGGACTTCCACTACGTTTTTCAACAAAGGCCACGCTCGGATCGCTTCTATCTTCGACGGATCAACTGCAATTCCTTCTCCACTAACAACATGACCAAGGAATGCTACAGACGGTAGCCAAAACTCGCACTTGGAGAACTTGGCATATAGCTGACTCCTCCTCATGGTGCTCAGAACTGCGTGCAGATGCCCTACATGCTCCTCTTTTGACTGAGAGTATACCAAAATGTCGTCTATGAAGACGATCACAAATTGATCCAAATACTCTCGAAATGTCCTCTTCATTAAGTCCATGAATACCGACGGTGCATTAGACAGACCGAACGACATCACCGTGAACTCATAGTGCCCAAAGTGGGTACTGAACGTTGTCTTTGGAATATCACATTCCCTTATCCGCAGTTGGTAATAACCGGACCTTAGGTCCAGCTTGGAGTAAACCGTCGACCCAACTAGTTGGTCGAATAAATCATCGATTCTTGGAATCGGATATCGGTTCTTCTCGGTCAACTTGTTAGCTCTCGATAATCAATACATAGACGCAAGCTCCCGTCCTTCTTTTTCACAAAGAGGACCGGTGCACTCCAAGGCGATGAACTTGGACGTACGTAGCCTTGCTCTAGCAGCTCTTGCAATTGAACCTTCAGCTCTGCCAATTCCTTTGGCGCTATCCGGTACGGTGAGCGGGCCACAGGTTTGGCACCTGGCACCAACTCGATACAGAAATCAATATCCCGATGAGGCGGAGCCCCAGGGTGTTCGCTAGGAAACACATCGGCGTACTCCGCTACAACTGGGACATCATATAACCTGGGCTTTGGCTCCGAAGCCTCCAACAAGGTGAAGAACAACTCGGCGCCTTTTCTCACCGCCTTAACCACTTGGAGAGCAGACATCAGTGTCTTGCTCGCTCCTCGCATACCGACAAACGTGGTTTCTCCATCGGTGTTCCTTCCCAGAGTGATCTCATTTGAATTGCAATCTATGCATGCTCGCTGCTCCGAGAGCCAGTCCATGCCGAAGATCACATCGAATTCAGCTTACGGTAATAACGATGCTTCCAAATTGAAATCCTGATTTCCGATCCGCACCTTCACATGGCTCTTCCTATCCGCAGTCATGCGAGATCCATTGGGTAGCACTACTTCCAATCTATCCTCTACGAAGGTAGACGACACTCTGATTCGCACCACGAAGTCCTCAGACAGAAAAGAGTGCGATGCACCCGTATCAAATAGAGCTCTCGTCGGATAGATGAAAATTAGGACAAAGCCTAATTGCACACGAATAAAACATATAGTTGCACAACAGTATAATCACAAATAGCTATGTAAAAGCTAACTTTTAATTCATACCTGTGACGACATCAGTTTGTCGTATAGCTTCTTGCTGGCCAAGCAAATAGACTCTCGGCTGAGTCGGAATAATGTGCTGGGAAGCCGAAGATTCCGCAGCTTTACCCTTTTCCGCAGCACGAGCATAGTCCAATGCTCGGTTCTCTGCCTTCGGGGGACCACTTCGACACACCGCGGCCTTGTGTCCCACCTTCCCGCAGGTGAAACACGTGATAGGACCCTGCACAGTCGTTGCTCCCGAAACATTTGAGCGAGTTTGCACCGCCGGTTTGAACTTCCTTTTGTTCTTTCTGAACTCTGACTTGGACTGAGAGGCCGGCGCATGAAACTCGGGTTTCTTTGCCACGGTTTTTGCTTGTACCCTCTTCATGTCCAACTCTAGGGATCTGGCAGTTTGGACCATCACATGGAAACCTAACGTCATTGGGCCTGCAGGGAGCAGCCTCAACTTGTCCCGAAGACCTTCATAGAACTTGTTCATCTTTGTCTCTTCATCTTCCATCATAGGCCCCGTATAACGACCCAGTTTAGTGAACTCGTGCAAGTACTCATCCACTGAGCTGTCGCCTTGAGTTAACTTCAGAAACTGGTTCTGCAACGCAATGCGTTGGGCAGAAGGAATATACCTTTGAAGAAATGACTTTGAGAAATCCGCTATCGTGATCTCGGTAATCTCCTTGCCTCCAAACTTGTGCACTTCCTGCTCGGCCCACCAACGCTCTGCCTCTCCATTAAGGAGGAAGGTGGCTAAATTGAACATCATAGCTTCTTCTGTTGCTGTCGCCTTTAGAGTTTTTCTAACCGTTGACAGCCAGTCCTCCGCCTCCGTTGGGGATCCGGTCCCCGAGAAAGTTGGAGGGTGGAAGCTTAGAAAGTGTTGCAGTTGTTGATCATGCGCTCGCGCAACGGCTACACGCTCTACAGGACGCTCCACCCTTTGCACCACCGCAGGTTCCACTGCAGCCACTGGCACAGGGGTCTCAACCCTCGGTTCCACCGTAGGTTCCACTGCAGGTTCGATCACGGGGGCCGCATCTTTATTAGGTGTAGCAGGTTGTGCAAGCCTTTGCGGTTGAGCATTGATCATGGCGAAGACAGCTTCTGCGATTAACCTGATCATCTCAGCAGGAGGAGTGGTCGCTGGCACTTCAGCCGACCCACTACTTTCAGCAGTGTTACGGGGTTGAGACGGCCCCGCACCACTCCTAGTCACCTATAATCATGTAAGACACAATTTACTGACTGAAAACATAGCAAACAACAATCATGGAACGCTCAGGTTCCGCAAACAAGTATGTTTTTTCCATTCCTAAGTGGACATTCTTATTAGTTTTTATCGTTTTAGGTGAATGCACATCCCGTGCACACCACCCCTTACAAGGAATTCATCCCGAATTCGCTAAACTATGGATCGATGCCTTAAGTCTGATACCAAATTGTAACACCCTGCCAGTACAAAAAGTATAATAGCGGGTCTGGCCGGGACCCCACGCCATACAAACCACACTAGCTAGGAGTTAAAAGGTGATAAATAGAAAAGAATACAACTACACGAGAGTACAAAACGTAAGCGGAAGCATTTGATTAAAACATTTCAATTAGAACTGTCCACTATCATAGGAATGAAACCATAATATAGAGTTACGGCCTTAAGGCCTTACATTTACCAAATGTGATAAAAAACTCCAAACATACATCGGCACGCAGGCCGGCAATACAAGGAAAACAGAAAAGATGCTGGCCTTCGAGGGCCAACTCAGCATAAGGGCCACCGCCCGCTATTTTCCGCTAGGCTTACCTGCACCTGCATAAGAACATTCCACCAAGCGGTGGCAAACAAGGTAACGGTCAGCAAAGCTGAACAAATTATAACGACCCCACCCCTTTCCCGGGGTGGCGGAGCTTCTACCCTGCAAGCAAGCCATACTAGCACAAGTACTAATATAAAGAAAGTGCAACTATACAAGGTGAGGGTTCAAGCACAATCAATCTTCTAGGTTGAGCATCAAAGAGAAGGGAACCTAGGTATGCAGATGATGTTGGTTGGGTTCACCCGAAAGTTCCCCACAACCGCCTAAACAACCGCATGAGGCTAACAACATCAATTCATCACAAACGTGGGTACACACAGCCGCACGCTTCATGCTCACAAGGCATGCACCAAAGGTACTTCTTCCCGAGCACCAATATTATCATGAGTCCGGAAACTCTAGATGGAAAAGAGCTTTTGGTCGGTCTAGGCAAGACGCCCTTCCCAACCTCTCCCAAGGTCGTTCGGGTTTACAAGAGATAAATCCCCCTACCACCACGCCTGGAAATGGGTTCAGTTCAGCCAATTCCCGTGCTCTTGTCATCGATTGAACACACGATGCGGGTATGACATCACCTCGGCCCATAAGGGTTTAGCACTCGCTAGCGCTACACAAATCATAAGTTACAACACCCAAGCCTTTACGAGGACTTAGGCTTTACACGTAACCAAAAAGGAGGTACAAGACCACTCAACAATTCTAGTGGTGAAGGTTTGCATTCAACCACTCGCAAAGCATGGGGCTTTCGCTAGGATCTTCACAAGACTCCTACGCTTAAATCCCACAATACAATCGCATATATCACGGAGTCATTCTCCGGCACGCATTCTAGGCTTAACCTAAATGCAACGTCGGAAATCAAGCATCGCCGATTCGGGCTCACGACCACGAATAGGCTTCACACACAATGCCTAAATCCGCACGACTACCAGATTTTCTACATGCAATATGCCGGGGACGGACACAATCAACCCAGAGTTCCGAAGAACTTGAGGAAATCCTACACTTCACCCATTTGGTGAAAGGGATTCCTCATGCAATCATAGAGAAATGAAGGAGAGGACAAATGACAAGTCCAAATATCGGCAGGAAGAATCGTTACCCTAGAAGCGTTCTTCTTAGCCATGGATCTGAGATTTCATACGGAGTGAAAGGACCGCACCGGGCTGCACTCTCCAGATCTGGAAACGGCTCGCGAAATGGAGCTCCGGAGCTCCGTCAATGGCGGGATCTCTCCTTCTTCTTCCTTGCCTCCTTCTTCTTTCTCTAGGTTTAGAGAGAGAAAGGCTTAGAAATTATGAGGATTAACCTCCTCTCATCAGCCCTAAAGACCTCCAGCATCTAATCCTAGCCATTGGATCAGATTCCAAAAGATTTGGACGGACCAATCTCCTTCTCCGCTCAAATTCGCGTAGCAGAATTAACAGGGCGCACGATCACAGGCGCACGATCACTGGTCGTGCGCGAAGAGGAGAAATGGTCGTGCGCACTAACCAAGACAGAACTCCAATTCCTTGCGAATTAACGCACGATCATTGGCGCACGATCACTGGTCGTGCGCGAAGAGGAGAAATGGTCGTGCGCAGTGAATAGCTATGTAATTTTTTAGCCTATCCCGAGCGCAGCACTACCACTCCGCCTACCTCGCTGAACTACGATTTTTGGGGTGTTACAAAAATATATAAATCTCTATTCACCCCCCCCCCCCCCCCTCTAGAGAATTCTATGAGGCACACTGTGCACTTTCAATAGGCTCCAACAAACTTGGCTTGTGATCGCTATCAAGAAAGATTTCAGCAGTAGGTGCATGAGCGATCACCATTGTTGAAGTTCGCTGAGACCGTTGATTTGGGCGCATTCAGAAAGTTTGAAATGAAAGATCCGGAGCCAGCTATTTATAGAAGCTGAAGGGTGATTTCATAATTATTACATTTTGGAGACCGCCCAACAAGCTGTGCAGACCACTAAACCTACAGTAAATAAGAGAGATATCAAGCAGTATAGTTCGATCTCAATAATATGAGACCACCGCATTTCCAAGCAGTGATAAAGAAATACGTTAAGTAAAATAGATTGACATTACAGCAAATTAAGAGATCGCATAACATAAAAAAATATTGTCACAATATATTACAACATTTTCAAATCATGCAGGTTCAAATGTTTTGAGATCGCATAAAGCCAACAACTAAAAGTGTATCTCCTAGTTGGGCGATTATTTCCAACAAAAGCTGCAATATCTTGCATCTCATTAACGACGGGGAAAACAGATGCCAGATTATGATTAGCAAACATTGCAGCTCGATGGATCTTCGCCATCTCATTGTCCACCTACTCCATTTGAATGACAATGATCTCGGAAGTCGATCTATATTCTGGGAGACCAAGAGAAGTTCTCAGCTTCATCGTCATTTAAGTGGAACCAACCCTTAGTGTAGCGACCTCAGCATCCAGCGCAGCAGATTTTCCCTTATAGTATTCTGCATCTCTTTCAGCCCTCCAGAACGCTCAGGTGAGTTTGGCATTCTTCAGCTCGCAATCATCGCAAACTTACTTCTCTGTGGTGCGCAGTCTCTCTTTAGAATCATCAATTTGAGTTCAAAGTTGATCATCCTGAACCCGAAGCAGATCGTCGTGGGCCAGCTCCAGGCTAACATCGTGCGGATATCCACAAAAATGGGCTTGAGAATGTCAGCGAGCGACGGAGGAATCACCAACTTTTGTGGGATCCCTTTTTCCTCAAAAGTCTCCGCGATATCATGGACATCTGCGACCATAAGAAGAGAACTGTTAATTCATCCACACCAATTTAAAAGATGGAAGAGTTTGCACAAAGAGAATAGTTGGAAAGAAGTCAAGACCACAGTCATGTAAGGTACTTTCAATATCTTTTGTGACCGCAGGGTCTGCGGTCAGCAAAAGGCGGTCTGATCCCCTTAATCGCTCAAGGTACATTCTTTCAGATTCTCTCTTATGCGACCTCTCTCCTTCTTTTCTTCTTCTTCTTCATAATTCTGCATTACTCACGAGGATGTCATCTGTCTCAATGATGACGATCTCACGCCGCTGTTTTTGAGAACTAGGTCGAGGAGAGGGTAGAGGAAGAAACTCTGGCGATCTCGCGACCAATTTTGCCTTACCCATATATAGGGCAGAGACCACTGTCGCGTGGTCTACCACAACTTTATTCAAATCGGCTTCTTGGTTAGCAGAATGACTCTCCAGACGAGCAAATAGTGCGGTCTTCTCTTTCTTGATCTTTCGGGCCTCTTTTTCTTTCTCCTTCTCTTCTCTTCTCTCTTCCTCAGTGGGCTTGTCCTTTTTCTTTTTCTCCTTTTTCTTCCCCGCTTCACTTCTTTCTATCCCAGTACAGTGGTCAACAATGTCTTACCCTCTTTCTCTTTTTTTCTCCCTCAGCAGCAGTCTGAGCTGCCCGCTCTTCCTTCTCCTTTTCCTTTTCCGCAGCGAACTGTGTTGCCTTCTCCTCATCTTCTTTCTTCTTCTTCTCGACAACTATTAGTGTTGCCTCTTCATTCTCTCTTTTATCCTTATCCGCAGCGGCCTGCTCGGCTTTCTGTTCTTTCTCCTTTTCTTCCTTCTCTTTCTTCTCCGCCTCAACCCTCTGCCTAACCGCCTCCTCTGCGGTCTTCTTTCTCTCAGCAAACTCCCACTCTTCGGAGGCCTCTTGATGATTTTCAGACTCAAAAGGGTCTAGCACCTGCAAGATCGAATAAGCAAGGTCGTTAGAACAATCATCTTCAAGGTAAGCAATCAGTTCTGAGTCTGCTCCTCTTGAAAAACTGGGACCGTAGGAGGAAAAAGAAGATCTACATGACCATTACCTTTCAAAAGACATCCCCAGGAGGATGTACAAGAGCGATGTCTTCCGGAAGTGTGTTCGCCTCCTTCGCGATCACTTCATCATTTTCGCCACCTTTCCTTTTCTTGGCGGTCTGAGCAGAAGAGCTTGTATTTTTCTCTTTGTCACTTTTGTATCTTCTTGCTTATCTGTGATCTGCTGCCTCAGCCTCTCTGATGAAGACTTCTTCTCTTGCATTTGAGCTTTGATAGCCATTGTAGAAGCGGTATCGCCGGTCTGGATAACAACTTGGCTGAGTATCTCCTCAAATTTGTGACAATCAAAGGTGATAGATACACCTTGGAGATTTAGCACAGGAGGCCCCGAGGAGTTGGTCGATAAGTCAACAACATTGGAGGCCGGCAAGACCGTGTCTTCCTTTAGCAACTCTGGTTGAAGTTTTTCGGGAGGGTTGATGGTGTCTTTCACCGTATCTGCCTTTGACGAGGCCTTGACCATCGACGCATTCTTAGAGCTAGCTGTCTCCTTCCCTTCATCCTTCCCATTTGGAGAAGTCACCTTGGACGGACCGTAGGTCCGTGCTCTCTTGGTCAGATGAGTCATCATGCTTGCCGTTCAGAGGTCATTCCGGTCAGAAAAGTAGTGATCACTGACCGTTCAAGCTCGCAGTTCCTTCCAAAACATTCTGGATTCTAAAGCCTTGAAACTATATTTATAGATTCTCGTGCATTTATGGAGGTCGTGGTCTCAGCGGTCAAAGCGAACATTTTGGAAGCTCCAGCGAAACTTGAAAATGTGCGGGGATCATGTTTGCCCGGAAGTCCGCGACTTTTCTTTTCCGGTCAGAATGGTCAGTTCCAGCGGTCTTGATTTTGGGAAACCGCCCAGACAGCCTATCCCCTCTTTATCAATTTTCCCCAGTCACAGGAGTCCAGGCTCCAGGGAGATCGCCAGACCACGCGGTCTGAGGTTTTCCTTCTTTTTTTTATTAGCACCCCCTATCTCTGCCTCGTTTCTCCTGTACCCCGGGAACTGTTAAATTTTCAAAGTGGAAGTGGAATGGTGCTGGGCAGTCTGCTGGTTGGAGACCGCAAAGACCGCGCAGTCTGTGCTAGTGCTCTGGTTGGTTCTGTCTCATTCGGTCTGATCTGGGCGGTCTGATCTGGGAGACCGCATGTTTATCCAAGCAGCTCTCGCGGGTTGTTCTGGCAACTTGTTCAAGTCGGCCAGATGTTCAAGCAATAAGACCGGGCGATCTGTTTTTGGATACCGCGGTAACCAGGCGGTTTGTGAATAACCGTATGGTTCAATAAGGGAGCTTTAGCCTTGCTGAGCTTGGGCGGTCTGTTTTGTGAGACCGTTGGCGATCTGATGGGAGGTTATTATATCCCGGTTTGTGCGGTGACGACATCCGTCTGCTCGCTTATAAATAGGGGTGCAGGGCCCATCATTAACAACGAGAACTGTAAGAACTAAAGTTGGCTTGATTGTACCGGTCTCAATTTGAGGTTGCGCGGTCTGAGATTTTGACTGACCAGTTTTTTTATTCGCAGGTTAGTGACTAGCAGCTCGCGGTCAGATTTTCTCCATTCTTCCAGCTTTGAATAAACCAGTCCGGGCGGACTGTGTTTAGGTGTTCTTGGTCTGTGTAGTGAACTCAGTTGATCAGGCGGTCTTAAGTGTTCAGGCAATCTTGAGTTGCGGTCTGCATCAGGAAGCAGTTTTCATTGGCAAGAGTTCAAGGGTTCTTCTGTTATCAAGACCGTGCAGTCTGGGCGATCAAGGAGTGTGAACTGATTGTCTTTCAGCAGTTGAATAAAGTAGTAGGTCGGGCGGTCTCAGGGACTTCTCGTCTGGCTTGTCTGTTCATGCGGTCTGGCGGTCTCAAGTCATCAGGTCATCAGCAGCTTGTTTACTTTTGTGTTTGTGCTTCTCTCCTCCGTGATTCTTATGAATCATGTCTCATCGTGTATACCTATAGAGATAGTTAATACCAAACCACTATTCGGTCTTCCCATTGTCATTATGTTGTTATACTTGTGGAAAGTTTTGTGAAGTGTTCCGCATTTTTGACTTCATCTTCGGACCTCAAGTTTTTTAACATGGTATCAGAGGAAGGTTGCTGAGCAGTAGTTGCTGATACTTCTGTCAGGTTCCTAAAGTTGGTTAACAACCAGTGGGATAGCAATGGAAGGAGGATATGCTAGAGGTCTTGGTATTGAGCTCCTTACGCAGACTAACTTCAAGAAGTGGAAGTCTTGCATGGAGAGCTATCTTCTTGGCGAGGATTTGTGGGAGGTTGTAGGAGGAGAAGCAAGACAAGCTGTTATTCCTGCTGAAGGGAATGCTGAGCTCGTGAATGTTTGGAAGAGAACGAATGCTAAGTAGGAGTTCACTCTCAAGAGAGCAATCATTCCGGAGCTGTTTGATCACATCATCGGATGTAGATTAGCTGCTAAAATTTGGACAGCCTTGGATGGCTTGTTCAATAAGAAGAATGTCGCTAGGCTACAGTTCTTAGAGAATGAGTTGGCGAAAGCAACTCAGGGAGATTTGTCTATCTCTACGTTCTTCTTAAAGATGAAGAACCTATGCGCAGAGATATCGGCTTTGGACCCGGATGAGCCTATCTCAGAAGCTAAGCTGAAGAGGCACATAATCCTCAGCTTGCGGAGGGAGTATGTGGCCTTTGTTTCTTCTGTTCAAGGCTGGGCCAATCAGCCATCGTTGCTGGAGCTGGAGAACTTACTTGCTTCGCAAGAAAGTTTGGCTAAGAAAATGGTTGGGATGTCTGTCTTTGGGGGAGAAGGAGAGGTTCTCTTTTCTGGCAAGAAGAGAAGATGGGACAAGAAGAAGAAAACATTTGGAGATGATGGTCCGTCTACTTCATATCAGCAGGAGAGGAGCTATGCTCCTAAGTGTGATGGGAAGAAGAAGGAAGGACCTAGATACTTCAGGTGAAACAAGCTTGGTCACTTCAAGAGAGACTGCCAAGTTAATCTTCAGGCAGTGCATGCTGCAGGAAAGGAGGAGGCTGGTTACAATTCTGAAGGTAGTTGGGGTGGTGGAGGTGCATTCATGATAGGCATGTGTGTTCGGGCTATGACTTCCATCAACTATCAGGATGATTGGATAGTGGACTCTAGGTGTGGTCATCACCTCACCGGTGATGAGTCGAAGTTCTCCTCTTTGCAGGCATATACAAATAATGACATTATCATTACAGCTGATGATACTATACATGTAGTAGAGAAAGAGGGTGTGGTTTCCTTGAACGATGATAGAGGTACTCTTACATTGAAGAGTGTCTATCATGTTTCGGGGATGAAGAAGAACCTCTTCTCGGTGACCAATGCGGTGGATGCTGGCTATCACGTTCTATTTGGTCCAACAGAAGTGAAATTTCTCCAAAATATTTTAGCTGTGAAAACTGAGGTCACTCATATAGGGAGACGGGTGAAGGACTTGTTTGTTCTTTCAACAAGTTCTTATATTGATAAGATGAGGGCTAACGACAGCGCTGCTATCTGGCACGAAAGACTTAGGCATGTTGGGATGGATAAGTTGAAAGCTATGGCGGGAAGAGGCCTGTGAAAGGTCTTCCTAACTTGTCATCTTTCGGGGATGGTCACGTTTGTGCAGGTTGTCAGTTTGGTAAGGCTCAACATCTTCCATTTGACAAATCACAAAGCAGATGTAAAAGTCCATTGGAGTGTATACATGGCGATCTGTTTGGACCTACCCACACTGCCAGTCTTTGAGGTAGCAGGTATATGCTGATTTTGGTTGATGACTTCACCAAATATACTTGATTATATTTTCTGAAGGAGAAGTCAGAGGCGTTCGAGAAGTTTGTGGAGTTCAAGGAGCTGGTGGAAGGTCGGCTGTACCTGCGGGTCAAGAGGTTTAGAACTGACAACAGAGGGGAGTTCACCTCCAAGGCGTTCTTTAACTTCTGAAGGAAACATGGCATCCAAAGGGAGCTTTCTTGTGCTCACACTCCACAACAGAACGGAGTTGCAGAGCAGAAGATCCGTCATCTGACGGAGACCTGCAAATTTTGGCTTTATGCCAAGAGTATCCCAAAGTCCTTCTGGGCAGAGAGAATGTCTTGTGCGGCCTATGTTATCAACCGGATGCCTCTCAGCCCCATCAACATAAAGACCCCTCATGAGTTGATGTTCAAGGAGAAGCCAAGCGTGGAACACTTTCGAGTGTTTGGTTCTACTTGCTACGGGCATGTTCCGGATGCCCTTCGAACGAAGCTAGATGCAAAGGCAAGGAAACTAGTTGTTTACCCAAAAATCAGCGATCACCTTGAGCTAGCTTTTTTGCAGGTAAGCAAAGCAATCCACACCCTCTCCCGGCAGTCCAGGTATTTTTCACCGAAGATCCAAGCCCTGGCTGTCCCTCATCGCCCGGGTGGTCTCGCCTTTCGTCTCGTAGAGGCCGCGCTTCATTCAATCTCGCCTAGAGGTCATGCCCCGCGTGATCCCTCCCTCGGCCTGAGGCAGATCTCCCCAGTAGGGGGGATCTCGGCCTGAGGTCGCCCTCTGGGAAACCTCGCCAGGTCGTCCCCTTAGGGCGACCTCGGCCTGAGGCAGATCACCCCAGCTGGGGCGATCTTGGCCTGAGGTAACCCTCTGGGCGACCTCGCCAGGTCGTCCCCTTAGGGCGACCTCAGCCTGAGGCAGATCGCCCCAGTTGGGGCAATCACAGCCTGAGGTCTCCCTCTGGGCAACCTCGCAAGGTCGTCCCCCTCAGGCGACCTTAGACTGAGGCAGATCGCCCCAACTTGGGCGATCTCGGCCTGAGGTCGCCCTCTGGGTGACCTCGCTAGGTTGTCCCCTTGGGGCGACCTTGGCCTGAGGCAGATCGCCCCAGCTAGGGCAATCTCGGCCTGAGGTCACCCTCTGGGCGACCTCGCCAGGTCATCCCCTTGGGGCGACCTCAGCCTGGGGCAGATCACCCCAGCTGGGGTGATCTCGGCCTGAGGTACGCCTGAGGTTGCCCTCTGGGAGACCTCGCCAGGTCGTCCCCTTAGGGCGACCTCGGCCTGAGGCAGATCACCCCAGCTGGGGCAATCTCGACCTGAGCTCACCCTCTGGGCGACCTTGCCAGGTCGTCCACTTGGGGAGACCTCAGCCTGAGACAGATCGCCCTAGTGGGGGTGATCTCAGCCTGAGGTCGCTCTCTGGGAGACCTCACCAGGTCGTCCCCCCTGGGGCAACCTCGGCCTGGGAGGTCTCGGCTCTGGGCAGCCCGTTCCTTCCTGACCTGCCCGTTTGGGCAGGCCCCCTCGCCTATAAATAGAGGGGTAGAGGTATTGGTTTCTGGATCTTTGGAGAGTTTCCAGCCCTTGCCTTTGATATGAGCGGTCTCATTTCTGAGACCATCGTATCTCTTCCCAGCAGCTTGGGCGGTCTCATTTTTGAGATCGTCAATACTTCATTTCAGCAGCTGGAGTTATCTCATTTCTGAGACCTCGTTACCTCTTTTTCAGCATATTCTGCTATCTCCTCCTAAGAGACTCTCGATATTTCCCTTTCTCCTCCCTCTAGTCTTCCTTCATAGCTCAAAGTAACCAACCATCTAACAGTTTCCTTCCTCCACCTCTTTTCAGCTTGAGCGAGTGTGGATCTGGAGCATTTTTGGCTCAAACATAACACTCGACCTTCAGATCGGAATGGTTGATGAATAGCAGCTGCGGTGAAGAAATGAGATTTTTTCGAGCGTTTCACCAAATCTTAAAACGGTCATAACTTTTGATCTGGGTGTCGGAATTCAGAAATTCAAATCTTCCCCGTTCAGGCATTTTCTAGCCCTCAGATTGCAAAAATTTGGCACCGTTTGGAAGTTATTGCATTTTTTCTCTTTTTCGGCAATTTCAGTCATTTCTATTTTTTGAGTTGCAATGGAGATGACAGAGGTTCAAGATCAGTCAAATTGTGAACTTACTCTGGAAACTCTTGAACTTCACATGGAGCATCATCTAGAACATTTTTGCAAAGAGCTTGCTTAACAACTGGAGCAGACTCTTCAGCGACCTAATGGGATTAATCAAGCTATAGTAGCTATCATTCAGCAGCTTCCTCCTCAAGTCGTAACACCTTCGTCCCCTCCAGTTATAGCTGAAGTGGAAGAACCTTCTCCTTTTACAGATAGAATTCGTTGGGAACCTGCTCCTAATGGTTTTAAGGAACCCCGTCTACCAACCTTCTCAGGGGGAGAAGATCCAATCTCACACCTTCAAGCCTTTGAGTCAGTTGTTGTGCTGAGAACTATATCGGATAGCATCAGGTGCAAGCTTCTTGTCATGACCTTTGGTGGTCAAGCTCTGGAATGGTTTTACAAGCTACCACCTCAATCAATTACTTGCTTTATGGATCTCAGAAGAGAACTTCTCTTGAAATTTGCTACCTCAAGGAAGCGAAAGAGACGCCCTGCAACTCTTTTTCAAATCAAGTAAGGAGTTAATGAAAGTATCGCTCACTTCATCGATAGATTCCAGAGAGAGATTCTTGAGGTTGTTAATGTCGATCAAGAGTTGTATAAATGTGCCTTCATTCATGGACTTCAAGAAGGCCCTCTCAGATATAAAGTCAGCATGAAAGAGCCAAAAAGTCTTATGAGCATCTCATTGAAATAGCAAATCAGTTTATTGAAGGTGAAGCAATGAATCCTAACTATGTGTGTTCTCAGAACCATAAGATTCTGCAACATCAGAGAAATTTCTATCACAGTCACTCATATTCAACACTGAGCCCTCCGCAAGTTGAGCAGTTTGAGTCTTATTCTTTTCCTCAGAATATATCATCTCTATACATGGAAGTCTCTCCCATTCAGTCTTATGATCCTACAACACTTGAATATGAAAATCACCCAGAAGGATCTACTAAGTTGAATCTCTCCTTGGAAGAGGTCCTTACAAATATTCAAAATATGGCAGAGTGTAGAAGACCTCATCCTATAAAGTCTAAGGTTGAAAATCGCAATTAAGAGCTCTTCTGCACATATCATTCAGATATTGGTCATGATACAGAAGACTGTCGTGCTCTCCAGAAATTAATAGATCAACTGTTGAAGGCAGGAAAGTTACAAGACTATGTTACTTGGTAATATGAAGATTGGTTTTCTTCTAGCAGAGACAACTTTACAAAGCAGAGAATTTTGTCCTCAATAAAAGAAGTGCATAGAATAGAAAGAGATAGAATATCACTTTATTCCATGTTTTGTATGACTCCCATTTGTTTGGAGCTTTTTTCGTATCTTTTCTTTTTTAGTTTTACTTATAATAAGTATGACAGTGACTGGGGTTCTATCAGGAACTATCATCTCAAAGATCTTCTTAGCAGTCAGAGACATCAAACGTCATATCCATATTCACTCTCGTATCCTTCATTGCAATCATTTATACTTTTTATGTCTTAAGCTTTTTTCGTTACTCTACTTCCTGCTATTTACATCAATACTTATAAAACCGCGTGGTTGCAAATGGTAGAAATACTACCTCTGATTTAGGTGAGGGTCGTAAAACCCATTGCGACCACATCTCGCTAGAAGCACTCGCAGATGTGTAGTGGTAGACCAACCTCTTTTCCTCTCTATCTCTTTCTCTATAATAATTATCATTAATTGCCATGACATCTCGTCGAGTGACTCAACTTGCTTTGCTTGAAAACAAATAATTATATCTGATAACAGATAGGTTATGATAAAATGCTAACAACTAATGTTAGGATTGACATGTGTTGGCAAGAAAGACATACTGACTTTAGTATGTACTACAACGACTACCAAATAATTATACAATTATTTGTTGGCTACTAATTTTTCAGGTACCATGGAATTCACATATATATCATGTCAGGATTTCTAGATTTTTGGACTTGCGGATTTCATGATTAATATATTTATCATTTCTGGATTTCTCAAAATCATACGCTGGTTTGGGCATCAGCTGGCATAACCTCAATAAAAATAGTATATCAAAAAGTCAGAATCAACTAGTTATATGGACTTCACACTCACTGTTCTGGAGTATGTAAATGTGATGATATCAGAATGTTGGTTTTATCTCTCCGCAGACATGAAAACTATCTCTTCTCTTCACATACAAATATCATTTCATCAACATCAAAGCAAAGTGATTGTGAATAAACACTCATATACTCTCTATAAATGGGATAATCTCTCTCATACACTTCAAGTATGAATAAAAAGAAATGGTGCGGTGACATACTTTAGATTTTCATTACCCACTTCTCATATCTTTTGCAGAGAAAATAGGTGCTTGCGAGTTCTCTTTAGGTACTCGCATACTAAATTTTTCATATACCTGTTCTTATGTCCTTTTGCAGATAAAAACAGGTGCTTGCGAGTTCTCTTCAGATAAAAAAACAGGTGCTTGCGAGTTCTCTTCAGGTACTCGCATACTAAATTTTTCATATAGCAGTCCTTATACCTTTTTGAAGATTGAAACAGGTGTTCGCGAGTCCTTATTCAGAAATATGCACGAGCTCGCAGGCGAGTTCTCTTCAGACATTAACAAGTCCTCACAGGTATTTACATTTTTATATTCACATATTCTGTCTTCACAAGAGATGTGGATCTTGATTTGCATGGGTAAGTTCTATTTTTTTAAGCTTCTCAAAACATAAAAAAAATGTGGGGATTATGTTCACCCAGAAATCAGCGATCACCTTGAGCTAGCTTTTTGCTGGTAATCGAAGCAATCCACACCATCTACCGGCAGTCCAGGTATTTTTCACCGCAGATCCAAGCCTTGGCGGTCCCTCATCGCCCGGGTGGTCACGCCTTTCATCTCGTAGAGGTCGCGCTTCATTCGACCTCGCCTAGAGGTCACGCCCAACGTGATCCCTCCCTCGGCCTGAGGCAGATCGTCCCAGCTGGGGGGATCTCGGCTTAAAGTCGCCCTCTGGGCTCTTGAGGTCGCCCTCTGGGCGACCTCGACAGGTCGTCCCCTTGGGGCAACCTCATCCTGAGGAAGATCGCCCCAGCTGGGTCGATCTCGGCCTGAGGTCGCCCTCTAGGTGACCTCACTAGGTCGTCCCTCTGAGGCGACCTCGGCCTCAGGCAGATCGCCCCAGCTAGGGCGATCTAGGCCAGAGGTCGCACTATAGGAAACCTCGCCAGATCGTCCCCTTGGGGCGACCTCGGCCTGAGGCAGATCGCCCCAGCTGGGGCGATCTCGGACTGAGGTCGCCCTCTGGGCGACCTCTCCAGGTCGTCCCCTTGGGGAGACCTCGGCCAGAGGAAGATCTCCCCAGCTGGGGCAATCTCGGCCTGAGGTCGCCCTCTGGGAGACCTCGCCAAGAGTCCCCTTGAGGCGACCTCAGCCTGAGGCAGATCGCCCCAGCTGGGGTGATCTCGGTCTGAGGTCGCCCTCTACGCGACCTCGCCAGGTCGTTCCCTTGGGGCGACCTCGGCCTGAGGCAGATCATCCCAGCTGGGGCGATCTCGGCCTGAGGTCGCCCTCTGGGCGACCTCCCCAGGTCGTTCCCTTGGGGCGACCTCGACCTGAGGTAGATCGCCCCAGCTGGTGTGATCTCAGCCTGTGGTCGCCCTCTAGGCGACCACGCCAGGTCGTCCCCTTGGGGCGACCTCAGCCTGATGCAGATCACCCCAGCTTGGGCGATCTCGGCCTAAGGTCACCCTCTGGGCGACCTCGCCAGGTCGTCCCCCCTGGGGCGACCTCGGCCTGGGAGGTCTCGGCTCCGAGCAGCCCATTCCTTCCTGACCTGCCCGTTTGGGCAGGCCCCGTCGCCTATTAATAGAGGGGTAGGGGCATTGGTTTCTGGATCTTTGGAGAGTTTCAAGCCCTTGCCTTTGATATGAGCGGTCTCATTTATGAGACCATCGTATCTCTTTCCAGCAGCTGGGGTGGTCTCATTTTTGAGATCGCCAATACTTCATTTCAGCAGCTGGAGTTATCTCATTTTTGAGACCTCGTTACCTCTTTTTCAGCAGATTCTGTTATCTCCTCCCAAGAGACTCTCAACATTTCCTTTTCTCCTGCCTCTAGTCTTCCATCATAGCTCAAAGTAACCAACCATCTAACAGTTTCCTTCCTCCACCTCTTTTCAGCTTGAGCGAGTGTGGATCTGTAGCATTTTTGGCTCGAAGACTAGTCTTCGTCGGTTATGATAACCGGAAGAAAGGGTGGAGATGCATGGATCCCGAGACAAGGAGATATGTGGTCTCTAGGGATGTGGTATTTGACGAGCTGACATCATACCAAGGTATCTCTTCTGTAGAGTTACATGAAAGCAGGGTAGATGGTGGACCAGAGCAAGCTGCAAAGGAAGTTCTGGTGGAGTTGCCTGTTTTTCAGGTGCTCCAAGTATTTCTAGCTCTGGCTCAGGTGCTTCAGGTTCTGGAAGCAGGGGGAGCGTTGCTCCATGTCTACCTGAAAGGAGAGCTAGTCCAAAAGCTGCAGTTGAAGAGGTGGTTCAGAGTCAAGCTTTGAGGAGGTCTAAGAGGACCATTATTCCCCCAGATCGGTATACGGGCGGAAACTTGGTGAGCTTTGTGTCATGTTTCTTTGCAGTATCCTTGGGTGAGAGAGACCCATCTTGTTATGAAAATGTCGTTGGAGTCAAGGAGTGGGAAGGAGCCATGGATGAAGAGATGGCTTCCCTCAGGAAAAATGAGACTTGGGACTTGGCGCCTAGGGTTTAGGGAGTTACTCCAGTGACTTGCAAGTGGGTTTTCAAACTAAAAAAGAAGGCTGATGGAAGTATTGAGTTGTACAAGGCTCGCCTTGTAGCTCGAGGTTTCTCTCAGAAGTATGGGGAGGATTATGATAAAACGTTTAGCCCCGTTGCCAAGATGACTTTGGTCCGGGTGGTGATCGCATTGGCTGTGTGCCAAGGGTGGAAGATTTGGCAACTCGACGTGAAGAACACATTCTTATATGGCGAGATTGACAAGGATATCTCCATGGATCAGCCACTGGTTATCTATCCGAAGAGCACCCAAAATATGTTTGCAAGCTCAAGAAGGCTCTTTACGGCTTGAAGCAAGCGCCTCGGGCGTGGTACAGGAAAATCACAGAATACCTCCAATTCTGCGGATACTTTGCTTCTGATTCAGATTCAAGCTTATTCGTAAAGAAGATGGGGGAGCATCAGGTCTTGGTGTTGCTGTACGTTGACGATATGATCATCACGGGGAATTTTGAAGTGGAGGTAGCTAGGCTTCATGCTGAGCTAGCTATCAGATTCGAGATGAAGGATTTGGGTGAGCTCCACCATTTCCTTGGGATCGATGTGGAGAGGAAAGACAGCGGTATGCTCGTTTCCCAAAAGGGCAATGTGGATCGAATCGTGAAGAGGTTCGACATGGAAGGGGGGAAGAGCAGCTCTACTCCACTAGAGGTTGTAGTTCATCTTCGACGAGATGAAGGGAAGGTTCTTACCGATCGCTTGGTGTTCTGGGCTTTGGTTGGAAGTCTGATATACATGACGATCACGAGGCCAGATATTGCTTATGCAGTTGGCAGGGTGAGTCGGTTTATGATAGAGCCTTAGAAACCTCATCTTGTGGCGGCTAGGAGTATCTTGAAGTATGTAAATCCACCTCGGATTTGGGTCTCTTCTACGGGAGAGATTCAGGCTTTTGTTTGCACGGGTACATGTATGCTGATTATGGAGGTGATTCGGATGATCGAAGATCGACGTCTGGGTATGTTTTTATGACAGGCTCTACAGCTATATCATGGTGCAGCAAGAAGCAGGATTCTGTGTTTGTCTCTACCACAGAAGCCGAGTACAAAGCTTCAGTTTTGGCGGCTCAGGAAGCCATCTAGCTTAGGAGGCTTGTGGAGGACATTCATAGGGAGGTGCGAGGTCCTACTCTGCTACGTGGTGACAATGAGAACGCTCTCAAACTGGTGAACAATCCAGTTTGTCACGCACGTACGAAGCACATAGAGATTCATCACCATTTCATTCGTGAGAAGTTGTTGGAGGGATCTCTGAATGTGGAGCATGTGCAGAGCAAGGAGAATGTTGCTGACATATTTACTATGCCGCTGTCGAAGGGAAAATTTGTTCGATTGCAGAGTTTGCTTGGGCTGACTTCCACTTCCCACTTCAAGGGGGAGTGTTAAATTTTTGAAGTGGAAGTGGAATGGTGCTGGGCAGTCTGCAGGTTAGAGACCGCAGAGACTGCGCGGTCTGCATTGGTGTTCTGGCTGGTTCTGTCTCAGTCGGTCTGATCTGGGAGACCGCATGTTTATCCAAGCAGCTCGCGCGGGTTGTTCTGGAGACTTGTTCAAGTTGGCCAGATGTTCAAGCAATAAGACCGGGCGATCTATTTTCGGAGACTGCCGTAACCAGGTAGTTTGTGAATAACCGTATGGTTCAATAAGGGAGCTTTAGCCTTGCTGAGCTCGGGCGGTCTGTTTTGTGAGACCGTTGGCGATCTGATGGGCGGTTATTGTATCTCAGTTTGTGCGGTGACGACATCCGTCTGCTCGCCTATAAATAGAGGTGCAGGGCCCGTCATTAACAACGAGAAAAGTAAAAACCAAAGTTGGCTTGATTGTGCCTGTCTTAATTTGAGGTTGCGCGGTCTGAGATTTTGACTGACCGGTTTGTTTGTTCGCAGGTTAGCGAATAACAGCTCGCGGTCAGCTTTCTCATTTCTTCCAGCTTTGAATAAACCATTCCGGGCGGACTGTGTTTAGGTGTTCTTGGTTTGTGCAGCGAACTCAATTGATCAGGCAGTCTTAAGTGGCCAGGCGATCTTTAGTTGCGATCTGCATAAGGAAGCAATTTTTGTTGGCAAGAGTTCGCGGGTTCTTCTGTGATCAAGACCATGTGGTCTGGGCGATCAAGGAGTGCGAACTGGTTGTCTTTCAGCAGTTGAATAAAGCAGCAGGTCGGGCGGTCTATGGTAGCGGTCTGGCAGGTGTAGCTTGTGCATTGTTCGCGCAGTCTTAGTGGCTTTTCGTCTTGCTTGTTTGTTCGCGCGGTCTAGCGGTTTCAAGTCGTCAGGTCATCAGCAGCTTGTTTACTTTTGTGTTTGTGCTTCTCTCCTCCGTGATTCTTATGAATCATGTCCCGCCATGTATACCTCGAATTGTAAAGAGATAGTTAATAACAAAGCCCTATTCGGTCTTCCCATTGTCATTGTGTTGTTATACTTGTGGAAACTTTTGTGAAGTGTTCCGCATTTTTTACTTCATCTCCAGACCTCAAGTTTTTTAACAAGAATCCCATAATTTTTAGATCTGCCCATTTGTGCAGACTCAGTGTCTATAAATAGAGGGGTAGGGGTACCATAAAAAGGACTTTTGCTTTGAGCGGAGGCTTGCAACCTGTGCAAGGGGTCTCAATTTCTGTCGCTTTTCTACCTCTCACCCATACCTATTTTAGACCCCCTCCTGTAACCTCCTTTGAAATTAATCGAAGCAGATTTTTTCTCTTAGGGATCTCGTGTCTGACATCCTCCATCCCAAGTAACCTAGAATCCATAGTCTTCCCCCATCACTTCTAAGTGTGTGTTTTGGAGGTACAAATTTTGTGCCAACAATGAATATTTTAAACCTATAATGATGCAAATTTGTACTCTTCAACAAACAACCATGATCTTCCTCGTGGAATATACTTATCATCCATATTAATATTTTGAATATCATGTTTGCCACAAATAAGCAAAACATTATTAAATAGAGTATCTCATTTGTCATCTCTTAAGGTTTGCAATTATTTTATTGTCAAAATAACAAAAGGCATATCGTGATTCTTTATTTGCAAAGCAAGATTTAACTCATGTATGCACTCAAATATAGTTGTCATTAAGCGAACATGTTGAAGCCAGGAACAACCTAGCTCCAAATGTTCGGACCTAGGTGCAGCCTGAGTATACTAATTCTATGATCCGACAATCTAGATCTAAAGGCTATAGCTAAGGAGATGAGAAGGACACAAATAGACCCAGGGCGCTTCAACAGAGAGGTCCCGCCATGTACCTGGAAATTTGAGATAAACTTCCCCTCCACAACCATAGTTGGTTGAGCTTGGTACGAGGAAGGCACTAGCTAGATGAGAATTCTCTCCTAGGTGGGGGGGGGGGGGGGGGGGGGGGGGTTAATCTCTGATTTTTTTGAAATGTCATTCCTGGTCCCCTTGTAACATCCCCAATCCTAGTAAACCCCATGATGGTGTTAGGGCATAACATGAGGATAGAAGTGTGAGTGGAGGCTAGGAGATGACCTTAGAGTTCACTAAGTTGGGGTGAACTCACATAGTGCTCACAAGTGAGCACAAGACAACTTTGGTCAAATTATCCAAATTGAACCCTTAAGTACTAATTGACCTCATCACTATGTTCATAACCCTAATAGAGACTCACTTGACTAAGGGCCCCAACAATTGCTTAACCAAATAGGTCAAATTGACCAAAGTCAAACTTAGGTCAACATAGCCATATTCAACACAATTAGACTCAATTGACCCCCAATACATCAAACAGACTTCAGCTAGGTCCTCCTAATCACCAAGGGGGTCAATAGGTCAATAATCACTAATTGGTTCCACTCAATTTCATGGAATTAACCAAAGTCAACTCTTAGTCACATAACCCAAATCAACCCAATCAAGGATCAATTGACCCTGAATTGGCCAAATTGACTTCAACCCCAACCTTCTAATCGCATTAGGGATCTATTGGAACCAAAAGCCCCATCAAGTGGTCAACCAATCCATCCAAGTTGACCAAAGTTAAACATAGGCTAATTGGGTCAAATTCACACCATATGGATAAATTAAATCAATTGGAGCCACACCATAGTCCAATGGACTTCGGGTAATGTCATATGACTCATGACCATCAAGTGTGGCTAACCCACCCACCATTTTGACCAAGTCAACCCAAAAGTCAACCATGGTCAACATAAGGCCTTAAGGAAGAAATCAAAAGCCCAATTGGAATCCAAGTGGACCAAGGCCCCACCCCAAGCCCAATCAACAGGCTACAAGTCTATTGGCACCCACTCTAGAAATTGGAGAGAGAAAATGTGCTTGGGGGCGAAAATTACATTTTCCCTATAAGGTCAAAGGTGTTTTAAGTAATGGAGCTTCCATGGCCCCTTACCTCTTTTCCTAAGCCTTTAGCCGACCCCCTCGGGCCATGAATAGTCTTTTCAGCGGATGGTAGACTCTCAACAACAAGGGAGAAAGCAAGAAAGTCATGGCTGACAGCCCATACTCCCCGTCCTCACAGCCATCACCACCCTCAATTGACCGATCCATCATCTTCAGAGGGATCTAAGGAGCTGAGCCAGCCACTGAGAAGAGGGACATTGGTTGAGAATCTGCAGATTGGGAAGCTTGCTGGAGGAGGAGAGAACCATGGCCAGCAGCAGAAACACTCATCATCAAGCTCCAATAGAGGTCCATTTCTCTTCCTCTCCCTCTATGTTAGCTGTGTAAGACCCTCTTTTTTTGCATTCGTTCACGGGTCTTACCGCCCAGAACCACCATCTTGAGGTGGAACCAACTCACGGGATTGTCGCCACCACAATACGACGATCCTGCCGGCTAATCAACTTCATCCAGTCCAACCACATATTAAAGTATTAGAAGCGTTAAACAAATAAGTCCACAAATCACACTATACATAAATATCAAAATATAAAGTCCACGATGAGAAAGTACTAAAATGAATAGGGGCTTGTGCCCGGTACGTCAATATCCTCACTACAAGTTCACTCATGCTCATGTGGAAGTCTCAAAAACATTTACATCCATATCTACTGTGGCTACTGCTGGTACGAGCTGCTCCATCTTGTCATGCTCTCTTGTCCTGGTCTTCTAAATGAGATCCTGCTGTTCCAACATAATGACTCCTAAAATAATATGGTCCACTAACCGTTAGTCAAAAATACTTAGCTAAATTCCCCATCCCCTCCTCCCGGCGACTCCTAGGCACCGGTCGGGAGGAGGAAGCGGAGGACAACAATGGGTAAAATCAAGTAAGCAGGTGATATGCGTGTAACTATCAAGTATATATATACATCAAACACCTTTTCTCTAAACATATTGAGGAGTAAAATATAAGTACAACAGTATGGCGTGAGTACACTAAATTGTTCATTCAGTTCCAAATAACGATATAAGAAACATCATGCGTGGCATCAATATCTAGAGTATATATAAAAGGAGGCAACATCATGTAAAAAGAGCATCTATAAAAGTTACCGTAACTTATATGCGTACATACAAGGCACATAATCTAAGGGATATGGCACTGAGTAAACTCATCGTATAAAAGAGCCCATACTAATTTATACGATGGGGTCTTGTTATGAATGATGTATGCTCTGATGTGCAATGCAATGATATAACACACGCACTCGACTCTGTACGTACAGACCTTTTGTTAGTTCCCTTTGTTATAGTGTGTCAACTCAGGTACCCGGTTGAGGAAAATAAGGCAGTGGATCATGCTTGTCCACTTCTTGGCTTATGTAACACATCTCCCAGCCTAGACCTTACGTACGCCCCTAAGACCATACAGGGTATCCTCGTATTATCTGGTAAGCACCACCTCTATCCCATATTTCATGTCTCTGCTCAAGTACACCCCGTTGAGGCAAACAGGGGCAGTGGATTGGGTCCTCCACTCCTAGGCCAGTATGGCACCTCCCAGCCTAGAACTTATGTACGCCCCTAAGAACACACATGGTATCCACATACTGCTTGATACAACAATACCTCTAAGTGAAACACCGAACCCTCAGCTCAGAGGACTTGACCAGTCCTTTCTTATATAACACCGAGCCTACCGCTCGCAGGACTAACCCATCCTTCTATTATACCGAGCCTACCACTCGTTGTACTTAGCCATCCTTACTTGAACAGTTCTAATCCATTTCAAATTTGGGACGGGGATTATATTATCAAGTTATCTTATGTAAACTACTCTGGTCTACCGTTTAGTTATACTTAGAAGTTTAGGGTGAATCACGGACTTCCCGAGGGTTACCCGGCGAAGGGCTCGCAGCGGTTACAGGGAATACAATGGGCTGAAGCCCAAATCCCCCTTTTTCCAGGATATTTACTCTTATTGGTGGCTACCCATTATTTTATACCCATTTCCTCTCTAGTTACTCTAAAGTCCCATGGCGGAATATATATAGAACGGGCAGATAAGTGTCAATGTTCAATTGAACATCTAACCCTACCTTCTTAGTGACTGATTATTTTGTATATCATTGCTCAATACCTACTTAAGGTCCCAATTCATACATTAATCACACTTATACTTGTTGACGGGTCATTCCTCACATCTAATAACATATCATTGTCAATTCCCAAGAAGGTAGTTAACTAAACGCACCCCAATACCTTTCTTCTAATAAATGTCACTAATGGTTAATCCTTTAATCCATCTATACTTCCAGAATGATCAATGAGATAATTGTTCAATGTGTGATGGTCAGGAGTGGTCTAAATCACGTAACTCAGTTTTTACTATTCGCAGATCGGTTGCCTTTAAGGTAAACCACCTCTCCTACAAGGTTGATTATATTATTACTAACTACGTATATTTTAGTTCCAGAAATTCATATTAATGTCAAGGGTACATGCACAAATTTCTATGATATTCCAGTAATAATAATTCATGGTATTAATTTCTCATGTTATTTGCTCAAATTCTATTTTGTGAAGGAAGTATGTCATTTACTCAATGATTAAATCTAACAAAATTCGCAGAGCTTCCTACTGATATAAAAAGTCAATATAGAAAATTTTATAACAATCCAGCAAACATAATACATGGTATTAATTTCTCAAGTTATTAGTTCAAATTCTACTTTGTGAAGGGAGTATGTTGTATGCTCAATGATTAATTCTAACAAAATTCCCAGAACATCTTACTGATATAAAAGGTCTATATACAAAATTCTATTACAATCCAGCAACCATAATTCATGGTATTAATTTCTCAAGTTATAAGCTCAAATTCTATTTTGTGAAGGGAGTATGTTGTTTGATCAATGAGTAATTCTAACAAAATTCCCAGAGCTTCTTACTGATATAAAAGGTCTATATACAAAATTCTATAACAATCCAGCAACTATAATTCATGGTATTAATTTCTCAAGTTATAAGCTCAAATTATATTTTGTGAAGGTTGTATGTTGTTTGCTCAATGGTTAATTCTAACAAAATTCCCAGAGTTTTTCACTGATATAAAATGTCTATATACAAATTTCTATAACAATCCAGCAACCATAATTCATGGTATTAAATTCTCACGTTATAGGTCCAAATACTAATTTGTGAAGGAAGTATGAAGTTTATTCAAAGATTAATTCTATTAAAATTTCCATAGCATCATAATTATATAAAATGACCTTGCACAAAATTTCCTAATATTTCTATATCAATAATTCAGGGAATTAATTTCTCAAATTATAGGTTTAAATACTACTTTTGTGAAGGAAGTATGAAGATTACTCAGAGATTGACTCTAATAAAATTTTCATAGCTTCATACTAAAATAAAAACACCTTGTACAAATTTTCATAACATTTCAGTATCAATAATTCAGGGAATTAATTTCTCAAGTTAAAGGACCAAATACTACTTTGTGAAGTAAGTATGATGTTTTCTCAGAGATTGATTCTAATAAAAATTTCAAAGCTTCATACCTGATATAAAAAGACCATGTACAAAATTTCATAACATTTCTATATCAAGAATTCAGGGAATTAATTTCTCAAGTTATAGGTCCAAATACAACTTTGTGAAGGAAGTATAAAGTTTACTCAGAGATTTATTCTAATAAAACTTCCATAGCTTCATACTGATATAAAAAGAATTTGTACAAAAATTCATAACATTTTAGTATCAATAATTCAGGGAATTAATTTCTCAATTTATAGGTCCAAATACTACTTTGTGAAGGAAGTATGAAGTTTACTCATAGATTGATTCTAATAAAATTTGCATAGCTTCATACTGATATAAAAATACCTTGTACAAAATTTCATAACATTTATGTAAGCTTTGACCCTATAATTACTCACTTGAGATCTATGTGACCAAATCATATGAAATCAAGTTTCCAAAGGAAATCAACCCAAAGATTGATGATTTTCTCCATAGAGTATTGTCCTATGGTCCTAAGTGCATGTTCTAAGTTTCATGAAACTTGACCAAGGGAAAACCATTAAATCCTCAAAAACATTAATACTTAAGAACCCTATTTTTCACCCTTTATCACCTAGATTTTGGCATATGAAATTCATTCATATACAAGAGTCCAATTGGTCTCAACAACTAACTAGGGCATATTCATGGTCTTGTTGTCATGCCACCCAAAATTGGGTTAAGATAAGTTGATTTACACATGTAAATCAAATACTACATGGTTATGTTATATGCACACCAAATTTCCCTTACACATGCATGTGGAATAAACCAATATGCATAGGTCCAAATGTCCTTAAATTTTAACCATGGACAAAATTAGATCTGATTGTCATGCTACCAAAAACATGGGTCCATTTTAGTGATTTACACAGGTAAATCTAATACTACATGGTTATGCCATATGCACACCAAATTTACCTTACACATGCATATCGAATAATCCAACATGCAAAGGTCCAAATAAACTTTAATTTTAACCATGGACTATTATTCACATAACCAACCTCCCAAAGGAGATTTGGGGTGATTTGAGCCCAAATCACCCATAATTTACACCATGCATGATTTATTAAATTCCTACAAAAACTTTAGAAAAAAAGTGCCCCAAAAATTCTGATTTTTGGGCACATAGTAGATCTAGGGTGCATACACACATGGTTAAATTTTAAACCTCATATCATCTACTATCTAAAAGTTATTTTCAATTTAAGATCTTTCCTTCTCTAGGACCAGCCTTACTAAATCTGCACTACAGAGAATTGTAGGGCACCAAATTATGTGATCTCATTTCCTACAGATAGTACTCTCAAATTTCTACAAAGGTTATCGCATCCTACTTTTCATTTTATAGCCTCTAACGGCCTCAAAATTTGAGTGCAACTGGTCTATTCTGTTGGGACCATTGTCCACAATGTCCTAGATTTGGAGAAGTCCTTTCCTAAATCAAAGATATACCTCAAAATGTATTTGATATATTATCTAGAATCACTCTTCAGGAGATCATGTCAAGCTAAATGTTCAAGAAGTTCATCTAAGTCCACATGCATCGAGACACTACACATCGCTTGACTCCTGTGACCCAAAAGCGTCGACCTATGTTTGTTGTCTCAACGGCAAGGTCACTGACTGAAGATTTGAGAATAAGTCAAGAAAGCGTCGAACCAAGGAACATCACTCAACGCCGTGGAATAAGAAAGCGTCGAACCAAGGAACATCACTCGATGACATGGAATAAGAAGCATCGATTGAGTTACACGCTGATCAACGCCCTCTTCCTGAAATACTCTAAGTAAAGGATTGTGTTACAATACATCTATAGCAGGCTAAACCACGTCGAGACGATGACCATGTCTCGACGCCTTGTCTATACTAAAGCCACTGAAGACCGTTGAGGATCTGACGTTATGCTGACATGGAGGAGCATCTCAGATGGCACAGATTGCGGGTTATAAATAGAAGGTATGATCTGTAATTCGTATACAATTCTAGCCATTATCTTCTCCAGCTTTCAAAGGCGCAATTTGAGGAAGTGTCCAAGGAAGAATATCCAGGAAATTCATCAAGATCTGCAGTTGGCATTCATTTCCTATTCTAGAGATATTCTAGAGATATTGTCGTTGCAATCTAGGATACAAAAGAAAGGTTTCCATTGACGAGAAGAACAGTTTTCATCTGCAAATCAAAGGCTCTCGCAAGAAGAATCAGAAGAAATCTTCTCTTCCTTCGGAATCATTTTGTTTTGAAGAAATCAATTCAACAATCTGCTGCTGATATTTTCTGAAGAGAGAAGGTCAAGGAGGAAGAACTCATCTTCCTCAAGAACAACAGTCATCACATCCGGTGCGATTCAAGAAGACAATTTTTGTTGTTGCTGATCTGTTGAAGAATTCTGTCTGATCATTCAGATTGAATAAAAGACTTTATACATTGAATAACTTGAGTCTGGTAATATTACAATCAACTTTCAATTCATGTAGGATCTGAATTGTCAGATCTGAGATGTAGGATCATTTGTGATCTGAGTTGTAGGATCCAAGAGTGGATATGAGTGTAGGCTTATTGTTATAAAGGCTGAGGTAGGATCTGTTGAGATCTGAGAGGTAGGATCTGTTGAGATCTTAGATTATTGGATCTGTTGAGATTTGAGATTGTAGGATCTGTTGAGATCTGAGACTGTAACATCTGTTGAGATCTAAGCTGTAAGACCTTCTTGTGGTCTGAGATCTGGAGGAGATATAAGCCCTATCTGGCATACTGCTAGAGGGGAGAAGGGGGAAGGTGGATTACCCTAGATAGGGGAACCACTATAAAATTCTGTGTGTTTGAGATTGTTTCTTGAAAGCTCTGATTATAACTAACATACACTTAGGATTTGATCAAGAATTTAACTAGAATTTAAAATAACCTATTCACCCCCCCCCCTCTAGGTAATTAGCTACCCTTAAATAAAGACTTTCAACTGGTATCAGAGGGTGGTTGTTAATGAAAAGGTTTAACAGCCTGAACAAGACCTCCTAAGGGTAGATCTGTTAAGTCTTCATGGCAAATAGTGAAGGGAACAAGGAATTAACATCCATGAAGTTACCAATCTGTAGAAAAGAGAATTTTGGGATTTGGAAGGAAAGGGTTAGATTATTCATGGAAGCCTTTGACCCTAGGATGTACATCACAGTACTAGAAGGACCTTTTGTTCCTATGAAGGTCTCATTCACAGATGGAAACATCAAGACTCCCAAAACATATTCTGAGATGACTAAAGATGAAGTAACTCTGGCCACCATGGATAAGAGATCCCAAAACATCATTGTTAGTGCAATTGAGGATTCAACTTTTCAGAATCTAGTGCACTACAAAACTTCCAAGGAAATGTGGGATTCACTCATTGTCTATATGGAAGGGACTGAAGAGGTCAGAGATGACAGGAAGACTCTTCTGAATCAGCAATATGAGGCTTTCAGACAAGACAAGAAGACACAATAGCAATATGTTATGAAAAATTCTTCAAAATTGTCAATGGTCTGAAAACCTATGGAAGAACATTTACAGACTATGAGCTGAATGATAAATTCTTGAGATCCCTTAACAAAGAATCGGACATCAAGATCTGTGCTATCAGGGAAATGGGAAATCTAGGAAACATTCAGCCCCAGAACCTATATAGGAAACTTCTGTCCCATGAACTTCACCTGAACACCAGAAAAGTTGAAGAAGGACATAACAAGGAGAATCCCATTGCTATAAAGGCAGAAAGTTCCAAGAGAAGCAAGGAGAGGATGTCATCACCCCCCAGGATACCATCTGAATCTGAAGAATCAGTAACCAGCAATTCTGACTCTGAAATATCAGATGGTGAACTGGCACTCTTGACCAAACAGCTGAAAAGGATGCTCAGAAGAAAACAACACTGGAAAACTAGGCCTTCTCAGTCATCCAGATCCAAGAAGCACTCCAACTATTCAGAAGGATCCAGACTAGATTCCAAGAAGGATAAGTATAATTCTAAACATAATAAATTTAATTCAGAAGAAACTGTGTGCTTTGGATGCAGGAAACCTGGGCACATGATTGCTGATTGCCCATCAAAGAGAAAGAACAATAAGAAGTCTGATGAGAGGAGGCACAAGTCTGACAAGAAACATGAGAGGAGCCTGATAGCCAAGAAAGGCAAAGTCACTCTCAGTGACAGTGAGTCTCAACCATCTGATTCAGACAGTGAAGAGGCACTCATAGCACTGATGACTGTCCACCAAAGTGAAGACATTCTGAACCATAGACCTATGATAAGAGCCCCACTATCAAGGTCTGATAGTGAAGAGGATGAAGAAGAAAATATAGGACTCATGGCCCTTAGGGATGAAGAGGATCAGGAGACAATCTCCATTGTGAAGGTACTTGATAGAACTTCTTTATCTGATTCTGAATCTGAACATAACACCATTTCAAAACCTGAGGCAAATTCATTTTCTTCTGATGAGAGTGACTCAAGATCTAACTTTCATGTAGATGAAATGGTTGAGAAGTATGAGTTACTTCTTAAAGCCCTCAAAAAGAGTAAAAGGCATAACAAGAAGCTACATAAAGAAATAATTGAACTAAAGGAGACTAACTCCCAATACTCTGAGGCAGCTGAGAGGCTAAATCAGGTAAGCAAGGAGCTTAGCAAGTTGAGAGTTAAGTCCATCATTCATGTTGAGACTATATGCTCTAGAGAGAACTTAATAAAAGAACTTGAGACAAAGCTCCTAGCTGAAAGGAAGCTTGTGGCAAAATTTTCAAAACCACAAACTGTCCTTCCCATAATAGACACATTCTCTGCACTACACAAATGTGGAATAAGATACAAAGGGAAGGCAGAAAATAAATCTAAAGATAATGACAAGGCACCCATGCACCCCATAAAATTCAACAAAGCCATGCTTACCAAAAATGAGTATGATCTAGAGGGTGTGCATGAAGATTGGAAGAATGAGTGTTCCACTAGCAAAGCTCACTCAATCTAACCAAGTATTAATGCTGCCAAATCTCTACACAAAGAAGAAGAATTATTTCATCATCTCCCCTTTGTATTTGGAACAACACCAAATCCAAAGGAGAGGAACTGAGACCAGTAGTGAGGACTACTGCTGTCAAGAAATCTGAATCTGCAGAATTCACTGAAAAACTTTACAGAAAATCATCACAAAAACTCCATTGATTAGGATAACTAGACAAAATGTGAGTCAACCCAAAGAGGTGAAAAGACCTCAAAGGAGATATAACAAATATGAATGTTGGTGTTGTGGAAAGGTTGGCCATTTTGCTCTTGATTGCTGGTTCAACCCAACTGTCCCAAGAAATAATTCTGGAAAACCAGTACTCAGACCAATGACAACACACAAAACCCAAAGGATAAAACAACAAGTAAATAAACCAATTTATGCTAACAAAGTTCTAGGACCCAACTTTGTGTGGGTTCCTAAGAAAAAGTAATTTTCTTACTGCAGGTATGTCCAAAGACCAATCAAACTCCTATCTGGTATTTGGATAGTGGGTGTTCCATGCACATGACTGGAACAAGAAGTCTGCTGAATGACTATACTTCTGTGAAGGATGGACCAAAGGTCATCTTTTGAGGATCTGACAGACGTAAGACTAAACGATATGGTAAAATCACAAATGGAATTGTCACCATCACCAAAGTTGCTTATGTTGTGATCTTGGGTATGGCATTTCATTCCATAAGGATGAGTGCCGAATCATGAAAGAGAATGAGATAATTCTCTCAGGTACTTGGAGTGGAAACATGTACTGTTTAAATTTTATATGTTCTGAACAAGAAAATCCCATATGCTTAGTAGCTGAAAATAAAGTCTCTAGTAGTGTGCAATGGCACAAAAGGTTAGCTCATATAAACTAAAAGACTCTAAATAATCTCATTTCAGTAGAAATAGTGAGAGCAGGGCCAAAGTGGAAGTGTGTGCAGGAGGGTCCCTGCCATGCTTGTCAAATGGGTAAGCAAACCAAGTCATCCTTCAAACAAATTGGTGAGAAGGATTCCACAAGATGTCTATATCTTCTACACATGTACCTATTTGGCCCAATGCCAATTCACAGTTTAGGAGGAAAGGTTTACACTCTTATTATTGTTGATGATTACACTAGATTCACATGGGTGTTCTTCCTAAGACACAAGTCAGATACTCTAGAAGTATTCACTAGATTTGTTAGGCAAATCCAAAATGAAATAGGAAATACAGTGGTCAAAATCAAAAGTGACCATAGAACTAAATTTCAGTCAGGTGCCATGACCAAGTTTTGTGAAAATCTAGGCATCTCACAAGAGTTTTCATCCCCAGAACTCCCCAACAAAATGGGGTTGCTGAGAGAAGAAATAGAACACTCAATGAAACCAGTAGGAGTATGTTGAGTGACTCCTCACTTCCTGAGCACTTCTGGGCTGAAGCTGTAAACACAACATGTCATGTGCAGAATAGAGCACTTATCAATAAGAAACTGAATAAGAGCCCTTATGAGTTGATGAAGGGTAGAATTCCCACTCTAGCCTACTTCAAAATATTTGGAAGTAAGTGTTTGTACTAAATAATGGAAAGCACCACGTCACTAAGTTTGCTGAAATAGCCTATGAGGGAATCTTTGTTGGATATAGCTCTCAAAGTAGAGCCTATAGAATCTTCAACAAAAGCTCTAATAAGATAGAAGAATATATACATGTTGTATTTGATGAAACCAGCCTTATTTATAAGGATCTGGGTAGTATCTCTAGTAATGCAGGTCCAACACAGAAATTGAAGGAGCTGAATATCAATAAACAGCACATTGACAACAATGATGAATCTAATGGGACTGTGACTGTGATTAGAGAGGATGAGTCTCAAGAAGAAGACACACATGAAGAACAAATTGTTGTTGAACAACCACAACATCCAGAACCTCAAGAACAGCCAACTCAAACAGCTGCACCAGAATCACAATGGGAGAATGAGAGATGGAGAAATGCAACCAAGCACCTGAAGGAACACCCCAAAGAACAGATTATAGGAAATCCCAATGAAGGTGTGCAAACAAGAAGAGGAAACTCAATGAATGAGGCATTGCATCATAGCTTTCTATCCAAAATAGAACCTAAGAAATTTGAAGAAGCCAATAGGGACCCTTCATGGACATTGGCTATGCAAGAAGAGCTAAATCAATTTGAAAGATTCAAGGTCTGGATATTGGTACCAAGACCAAAGAAACACAAAGTCATAGGGACCAAGTGGGTATTCCAGAATAAATTGGATGAAAATGGAGTGATTATCAAGAACAAGGCAAGGTTGGTTGCACAAGGATACAGACATGAGGAAGGCATAGACTTTGATCAAGTATTTCCTCTTGTGGCAAGACTGCAGGCAATAAGGCTATTCCTGGCCTATGCAGCACATCTTGGATTCATAGTATATCAAATGGATGTGAAGTCAGCATTCCTTAATGGAACAATACTGGAGGAAGTATATGTAGAACAACCCCCAGGTTTTATTGACTCTACTCATCCAAACTATGTTTATCTATTACTAAAAGCCTTGTATGGTCTAAAACAGGCACCTAGAGCCTGGTATGAGACATTGTCTAGGTTTCTCATTGAGAACAAATTCTCAAGGGGAAAGATAGACAAGACACTGTTTCTTAGGGTAATTAAAGGTCATATACTTCTAGTACAAATATATATAGAGGACATAATTTTTGGCTCAACTGATAATAACCTTTGCAAAAGGTTGCAAGCCTTATGCAAAGGAAATTTGAAATGCACAGCATGGGAGAGCTCAAATACTTCTTGGGACTCCAAGTAAAATGGTCTGAGGAAGGAATTTTCATTTCTCAGACCAAGTACACCAAGGAGATCATCAAGAAATTTGGAATGGAAAATTCCACAGTCATGAAAACCTCAATGGCAGCCAACATGTCACTGGACAAGGATGATAAGGGGAAACCTATTGATGAAACCTTGTACAGATGCATCATTGGCTCATTGCTCTACCTAACTGCTAGTAGGCCAGACATTGTGTTCTCAACATGTGTGTGTGCTAGGTACCAAGTGAACCCCCAAGAATCTCACTACACTGCTGTCAAAAGAATTCTGAGATATCTGAAGGGTACTCTCAATCTTGGCCTATGGTACCCTAGGAGCAATGATTTTGAACTGACTAGATTTTCAGATGCTGATTTTGCAGGATGCAAGGAGGACAGGAAAAGCACATCAGGCGCCTGTCAATTCCTTGGCAAAAGGCTAATATATTGGAGTAGCAGGAAGCAGACTAATGTAGCTATCTCTACAGCAGAATCTGAGTACATCTCAGCTGGAAACTGTTGTGCTCAGCTACTGTGGATTCAACATCAACTCCAAGACTATAAAATCCAGCTAAGTAAATCCCCTTAATATTGTGATTCAACTAGTGCCATTGCTATTGCTAATAACCCAATATCACATAGTAAAACAAAGCACATAGAAATTAGATATCATTTCATTAGGGAACATGCATGTAGAAAATGGGGATATCACAATTGAATATGTCCCCACAGACAAACAAGTGGCTGATATATTCACTAAACCCTTGGATGAAACAAAATTCAATAACTTCAAAATTGAATTAGGAATGCTTAATATGGAATGAAGTTGTCTTTGTCTTGAAATATACAATAATCCAAAATAAAGCTAGAATAAATAACAATTTTCAAATAGTATAGAAAATGTGATAAATAAATAAAAAATTATAATTGAATTAAGTCCAAAAAGTTGAGTGAAATTATATCTGCGTTGAGAGAGGATAACTGGCGTCGAGCGAGGATAACTGGCGTCGAGCGAGGATAACTGGCGTCGAGCAGTCTCAAATCTTTTTCAGAAAGAGCAAGGCCGTCTTGAGACATGGTGAATCTAAACCATTTGATCAATCTTGTCAAAAAAGTCTTATGCGCGGCGTTTCTACTATCAAGATCTAGAAACTCTATATATAGGGAAGATACTTCGGTAGTACCTATGTTCTCTTAAACCTAGAATTCCCAGTTCGAAATTCTCTGCCCTAGAAAATCTCATTCTTAAGACCTTCAATCAAAAGCTACAACAACAATGCCTCATAAGAACAACGATTACCTCTATGAAGGAGGAGAGCTAGTGCGAAATGGTTTCCAAGCCGCACCAGACGAAATCAAGAACACTATTAAGTTAATTCATAAATCAGGGCTAGAATACATCTTATCTGAATCGACATTAATCTGGAAACGAGAAGTCTTAGAGTTATTCTTTAATGTAGTTGTAGACACCGCCAATTCCAAGCTCAAATCTATCGTGAATGGAAAGAAAGTTAAGATCACACCTAAAAGACTTGCTAAGGCACTACAACTGCCAAGGCACAAGAGTGATGAAGATGAAGAAGAGGTAAGTTCTGAACAAATCAGGTTAGCTCAAGTTTGGTGTGGGATTGAAACTTCATACGGAATATCTGGAAGCGTGTTGAGGAAAGGAATGAACTCAAGAGGAAAGCTATTATCAGACATAATTGGAAAGGGTCTGTTATGTAAGACAGGCTCCCATGACAAAATCTCTAGGAAAATGTTCATCCTATTGACCAGAATCATCTATACTCTCAAAACTGACTGGAGACGGGTTGTTTTTGATAAGTGATAGAATGTATTCAAGCTCCCAACATGGGTAGGATACTATCCCTTTACATGGTAAAGGTGATCCCAGATACATTGAACCACAGACTTGGATCAAGAATAAACCATATGAAGAAAATGGGCATAAAGATGCTAGAACGGTGGGAAAGGACTCTGTCAAATCAACCACCAGCTGAGACATCCTCCAAGCAGAAGAAAATTCAAAAGAAAAAGAAGAAGCAGGTCTCTTCCAGCCCTTTAAGTTCATCATCCTCCAGAAGGAAATCAAAATCCACCCCAATCCACAATCCTGATCTGACAACATCTGAAGATGAAGAAATGGAACAACCTCCTAGGGATAGTATTCCTGACACACAAACAGGTACTGATCCAATATTGAAAGTGGGTGTTGAGATCAACAAGGAACAAGATGAGAAAAGGTAAGAAGAAGAAGAGAGAGAAGTTCCATCTGGACTCCATGTTATAGCTGAGGGGGGAGTTTCTAATTGAGGGGGAGTCTCAGCATGAGATCCCTGCTCCAGAGAACCTTGCTTCCAACAATGCAGAAGTTGAGGGGGAGTCTCAACATGAGATCCCTACTCCAGAGAATCTTGATATTGATACTATGGATGTGTGAGGAGAATCTCAAACCCAAAGAAAAAGACTGAGAAAATTATCAAAATAAAATCATCCTCCAATTCACATATGAGCTATAGAAAAGATTCTTCGTTCAAAGAAGACAGCAGTAGTAGTGCTAGTGAAGCAAGATCAATTAATGTGGACCTAAGTTCTATACTACCTCAGCTGGAGGATTTGCTTAACAGTCAAAGAAGATCATTGTAGCAGTATATTGAGGAAAATAACTCTAAAATGCAAAATGAAGTAAATTTTCAAATGAAATTTGTATGGTTTGAAGTCAACCTTTAGATGATTGAAATGAAAGATGAAATGGTCAAGTTTTTCAAAAGAGCTGCTACTTCTGTGGATTACACAGCTGACCAATTAAATGAAATCAAAGAGACTTCAAAGACCATTAAAGCAAAACAAGCTTGTATTGAAAAGACTGCAGATGATGTTCAACGCAATCAGGGCATTTTGAGCAACAATATGCAAGTTTTATATAAAGAACAAGTTGCATAGATTTTAACAGGAACTGCCAAAATAGAAGCCAAGATGCAACAACATGATACTGATATGCTAGCTAAGATTGATGAGAGCTACTCTCTATTAAGTAATCAAGTAAAAATAACTACAGATACCATTGATGACCACCTTCTCAAGGTCAAGAAACCTATTGAAGGAGGAGTCAATCATCTGGAGGGTCAGGTTATATTTCATAAAAATGTCCTCAAAGATCATATAGTTGAATAAGTCATAAAGGGGGAGAGGTTAATAATTAAAGCCAGCTCTGATCATGCTATTTGGACCTCCAATTGCATCAAAGAAACCTTAGGCCATCCTCCCATAAACTATGATGATCAATGTTTCTGAATCCAAGCCTGCATATCCTACCCAAATTCAAAAGAACATTGCTAAGATGTATAGTCCTGAAGATAAGAACAAGAGTAAGAATATTATTTATGAACAAGTAGAATCCAGCAAGAGGAAATTCAGAGAAGAAATTGAAGCAAGGGATGATTATGAACACTGGTCTCCCTCCTCAAGGGACGTAATTCTGGCAGCATGGAGAGCAGTTAAAACTAATCCAGGAGAAAGAGAGAAGTGGTACTCTGTAGTTGAGTGGAGAAAATAAAGGGATCAGGAGGAGCTGATTATAAAGTTCAAAGCTGACAAGCTGGCTGGGAGAGTTCAGGCAAATGCTAAGGAGCCAATCAGATACTTCCCAAAGCCATTTGAATACTTCCAGAGAAGGCAAAGAGTTACTGAAGCTCAAACAAAGAAAGCCAGGAGAGGACCAGAGATCAAGGAACCAGAACAACAATAGGACTTGAAATTTAAAAAAAAAAATTCTCAGACAATATATTGTGTAAATTGGGCAATCTTAATGAGCTCCCAGAGCAAACTGATTTTTCTTTGACTATCATCATATATAAATGCCTGTGATGTGATCTTTTCACTATATCTACATGATTAATTCTGAACTGCTTGTGATGTAGATCATGTAATCTGTGATTCTGTGCTTATGTTATAACTCATGCTTGAGATGTTTTCTTTTTTAAAATTGATATGGTAATATGATTTTATGAAAAGTGGTATATTAATCATATTATGATTGCCTGTGTAGAAAATATTGGTTAACTTTGTAAAAAGGGGTATATCATTGAATAAGGTTATGACTTCTTCAAATAGGGGGAGATTGTTGGGACCATTGTCCACAATGTCCTAGATTTGGAGAAGTCCTTTCCTAAATCAAAGATATACCTCACAATGTATTTGATATATTATCTAGAATCACTGTGCAGGAGATCAGGTCAAGCTAAATGTTCAAGATGTTTATCTAAGTTGCATCGAGACACTACACATCGCTCGACGCCTGTGACCCAAAAGCGTCTACCTATGTTTGCTGTCTCAACGGCAAGGTCACTGACTGAAGATTTGAGATTAAGTCAAGAAAATGTCGAACCAAGGAACATCACTCGACGCCGTGGAATAAGAAAGCATCGAACCAAGGAACATCACTCGACGCCGTGGAATAAGAAGTGTCGACTGAGTTACACGCTGATCAACGCCATCTTCCTTAAATACTCTAAGTAAAGGATTGTGTTATAGTACATCTATAACAAGCTAAGCCACGTCGAAACGATGACCATGTCTCGACGCCTTGTCTATACTAAAGCCACTGAAGACTGTTGAGGATCTGACGTCATGCTGACATGGAGGAGCGTCTCAGATGGCACGGATTGAGGATTATAAATAGAAGGCATGATCTGTAATTCATATATAATTCTAGCCATTATCTTCTCCATCTTTCAAAGGCACAATTTGAGGAAGTGTCCAAGGAAGAATATCCAGGAAATTCATCAAGATCTGCAGCTGGCATTCATTTCCTATTCTAGAGATATTATAGAGATATTGTCGTTGCAATCTAGGATACAAAAGAAAGGTTTCCATTGATGAGAAGAACAGTTTTCATCCTGCAAATCAAAGGCTCTCGCAAGAAGAATCAGAAGAAATCTTCTCTTCCTTCGGAATCATTTTGTTTTGAAGAAATCAATTCAGCAATCTGCTGTTGATATTTTCTGAAGAGAGAAGGTCAAGGAGGAAGAACTTATCTTCCTCAAGAACAACAGACATCACAGCTGGTGCGATTCAAGAAGATGATTTTTGCTATTGCTGATCTATTGAAGAATTCTGTCTGATCATTCAAATAAAATAAAAGACTCTATACATTGAAAAACTTGAGTCTGGTGATATTACAATCAACTTTCAATTCCTGTATGATCTGAATTGTCAGATCTAAGCTGTAGGATCATTTTTTATTTGAGTTGTAGGATCCAAGGGTGGATCTGAGTGTAGGCCTGTTGTTATAAAGGCTGAGGTAGGATCTGTTGAGATCTGAGAGGTAGGATCTGTTGAGATCTGAGATTGTTGGATCTGTTGAGATCTGAGATTGTAGGATTTGTTGAGATCTGAGACTGTAAGATCTGTTGAGATCTGAGCTGTAAGACCTTCTTGTGGTTTGAGATCTTGAGGAGAAATAAGCCCTATCTGGCACACTGCTAGAGGGGAGAAGGGGGAAAGTGGATTACCCTAGATAGGAGAACCATTATAAAATTCTGTGTGTTTGAGATTGTTTCTTGAAAGCTCTGATTATAACTCACATACACTTAGGATTTGATCAAGAATTTAAATAGAATTTAAAATAACCTATTCACCCACCCCTCTAGGTAATTAGCTACCCTTAAATAAATACTTTCATATTCCACTAAGGTCAATTTCATTTTGAAGTTTAAATATCTGGCCTTAAGCCTTGGATTCAAGTTTGGCTATTTGCACACCAAAGTGATCTTCACATATTCACCTTGGTTTTAGGGCCATTTTGGTCTCTTAGAGAAATGACATGACACTGTCATGGCAAAATGCACCTTAGGGGTCTAGTTGTTTTGGGTATGTTACAGCTGTCTAGCTCATTAGGCAGAGAAATCATGCTCAATTGAGTCGCGATCCATGTGAGAAAGGAGAGAAATTTCCTAGCTTTTCACCCCACTCAGGCTCACCAGAGAGGTAATCTTTGGCCCGCATCTCGCCGGCAATCGATAGCCCCCACCTCCACGAAGGTGGTGGTGGTGGTGGCCGGCTGTGGAGGTGGCCGGAAGGCTGGGAATTTGGCTTAGAAAGTGGCCCAGGACGGGACGATCTGGTCCATTGGATGGAGGTGGAAGACGTAATCACGACCCTCCATTTCATGGCAAATGGTTACACGCAGACCACATTGTACTAATTGAAATAATTGTCACACAATTATCAGTCATTTATTCCCCAAAATTAGAACCATTATATGCCTTTTAGACAAAAGTGCATGAAACAACTTTTGTAGCCCTTGAGATCTACTATCCATAGGGATTTGAATCACTTGGTTTGGTTGCCTACAACTCCTTGTAGGGCCATTCTCCTTAGATGTGTCCTAAAGGCAGACCAGTCATTATTTTGTAGATCTAACCCATATAGTTTCTAGGATAGGCCTAATATTTTGTACATAAGTGTATACACCATAGATACAGTCCCTGCCTAAAAATCAGAATTTTTGGGCAATATTTTTCTAAGGTTATGTGATAAAAATTATTTTTCATATTATTGCAATAAATATGGTTAAATAATTTCTAAATGGCCCAAATCTTGGGTGGCTTGTGTGTTAGGTCATAAGTAGTCACATGTATAAATTTGAGGTCATTTGGACCAATGTAGAAAAGTATTCACTCATATAAATGAAGGATATGTGTGGAAGGGTGGTGTGCATATAGCACCTTTGGGTATTTTGTGAATTTATCACAAATGGCTTGTTGTATGCTCATGATATTTGGGCAATTTACATATTATGATGGATGGTATCTTCTCTAGAAAAGTTAAAACCTAATTCTCTAAGAAAAATCCAATTTTCTGACATAAGATACTTTATGTTGAAATACACCTCTGGAAATTTTGATAGGATTTTTGAAGTCATTCTCACTGTAAATTACCAAAAATGTCCTTTGTCAAAATTATGTATTAATGAAATTGTTATGGTTAATATTATCTGGAAAAATTTGAAAGTTTAGCTCGACCGTTTTTAGATCATTATAAACTATGATAATAGTTCCAAAAAATTAAGCTCCCTTTAGATAGCTGCAAATTTGGTGTTACACGCCCTTGGTCACGCCCGTGAGCAAGGGGCGTGTAAGGGGCGTGAACGAAGCAGCAGCGGAGAGGGCGCCTTCTGGAGTAATTGTGTGTGTTACGTGCGTGTCACGCCCCTGGGTCACGCCCGTGACCCTGATGCATGTAATCTTTAAAATAGGCTACTGGCGGGAAGCTTCAACGGGAAGTGGCGCAGGATGAGTCACCCCCGTGTACAAGATGACACGCCTCCTTGTCACGCCCGTGACTTGGGGCGTGTAATTTTAATTGACGTGGCAGGCTGATCTGGATGCTGGTGAGGGTCACGACCGTGTCAATGGGTCACGCCCTTGGGTCACGCCCGTGACCTGGGGGAGTGTACTTGGCGAATCTCCATGAAATGACCTCGGGGTGGCGGAAACAGGTCTGGAACACCTCGTAGGTTACACGCCCATGGTTCACGCCCGTGACCTTGGGCGTGTACTTGCACTTTTTGCCCAAAATGCCCAGAAAACCTGAAAACACAAGATTAACTTAAGTTAGTTCATGGAATTGAAAAAGGAGTATTATTCAAGATGTAAATCAAATAATTTACATAATTTTATATTTAAAAATATGTTAAACTTATACTAAAAGATGAGTAAAAAACTTACTCATCAAAAGGGCTGAAACACACGATCTAAAAAAGTTTGTGAATTTTTAAAGTACTCTTATATTTGGGAAATATTTTGGCGGTTATGAGAGCCTAAAAAAATTAGCAAAGACCATTTATACCTCAAAAATCCTTGCAAAATTTATGATAACTCTTTACAGATGTCATCTGCCTAGGATAAAAGTTGGGTGACTTTCGGATATGGTTTACTATTTTAATGATTTTAAAATAGAATAATAACTCGGGCTAGAAGCGACGTGGGGCCTTATGATTCACCGAGCTGCGGTTAAAGTAATTCCCGAATATAGGAAATTGGCTTTGGATAATTTAAGGAACTCATGATATAGTTCCACAAGTCCGCTTAAGCCATGTTTAAAAGACGCAATTAATACCTATGATCGGACTGTAATTAAAGAAACAGAAGATGGTAGAGACTCCTGTGAATGGAGTTGCCTCCTTGGAACGGAGAAGCCTCCTAGGAATGGAGATGGAACAGAACTTTCCTCCTATGAACGGAGAGGGAATTGAAGCCTCCTGATTATGGAGTGATGGACTACTAACCTTTTTATTCTATTGCATTTTTTTACTCAAGTCTCGTAATTGTTGAAACCGATTTCTCGGCCTCTTGTGGATCTTGGGTCCCTCACCAAAATGAGGGGAAGCTAGCCCTTACTGATCCCTTGGAGAAGGTAGACTGAAGACTAGGAAAATGACTAAGACCTTAGTCACAGCGAGGAGGTCCCTCCACTAACCCAGAAGATCGTTGAGCGCTTCCCCTCCCAAGCCAAAGCTGAGACTCGGGCACCTTGGAGAACTCTGGAAATGCTAGCCAAGGAGAGCCTGAGGAGAGAGAAGCTAATGTGAAGTCCTCTCCAAAGGTGCCCTTTATGTCTTATTTATAGGTTTTCTGATCTGGCCTACAAATAGCAGGACACCGCCTTTTGATTTTACTATCTGCACCCCAAATGGGTCTGCTAATAGCCAAACTCCGCTGTTTGGAGAGGCTAAAGGCAGATCACCAAGGGTAAAAGGGTAATTTGGCCCTATCAACCTATGGGCAAGGAACTGCCGGAACATTACTGCAGAAGCTCTCGCGGGCCTTCGCGCGAGTGCTGCTCGTGATGCCTCTCCTAGGCGATCGCCCTGCGAGGACCTCGCTGGCCCATTCTGGCGGTTTCTGCTGAGATCCGGTCTCGCGACCCTTCCTGCGAGACCGCCTGTTGACTTTGTCGAGCTCAACACACATTTCATCGAACGCAGGGCATTTCGCTGATCACAGACGAGCTCAACGAATGCAGAACGTTAACCTGTTCGTTGACCGCTGAGACAAGCGGTTCGTCGACCGCTGAGACGCTGATTGAAGCCAGCCATTCATCGAACACCGGAAATAATTCGTCGAACACAAAATTAAGCTCGCCGGGCGCTGAGGCCCGGTCTCGCGAGCCTCCATGCGAGACTGCTGATGGCACAAATCTCGCACACCGCTATAGGCGGTAGCTCGACTGCGGCACGAAACGGCAGTGTACCGATCGTTCAAGTAATATAAAATGAGGAGTAAATCCCCGAGTATCGATCTCGGAAGGAACACAGTAAGGTGGAGTTGACTATTGAGGAGGACTTGAGATTGAAGTCCTTAAGGTCGGATGGATTGCGGGAGGCTTGGTTTGGATTGCGGAAAACAAAATAAAATAGCTACGATTACTCCTATGCAGGCCTTGAGCGCACTGCTTCGCCAGGCGGGATGGAAGACTACACGGGCCGCAATGCACCGAATCGCTAGGCGGATGGACGAGTAGGCTAGCGGATGGAGTGGAGAGAGCGGCAGAATGAGGGTCGCAAGCACCTCTTCGCAAAGCACACCACTAATAATTGTTAGGGCGGCACAACACAACAAACAATCCACACCACAAGGCTCACCTCAAATGAACATATAACAAGATTACTCAATCACATAGACATGATTTCATACTAATGTTAACCAATCAAAGTATACTTCATTAAACATATAAGAAATCCAACTACTATCAACTACAAGAGGAGGTGAGTGTGCGAAATCGACCGACTCCGAAGTCTTGTTGAGGATTCACGGAAGGAATCGCCGGGTTGTCAATCCGCGTCTAAACTCGGTCCTCAACTGCGTCCAGGGTAGAGGAGGGCTGTCACTTCCTCCCAATGGACCCGTCTTCTTCGTGTCACGAACCGGAGGAATGATCACACAAGCTGCTCAGATCCTGAAGAAGAAGGCTAGGTTGACTCCTTTCTTGAAGCTCTTGGATGAAGGAGATGGCCGAGAGGAAGCTCCGGAGAAGATTTGGCGTTGAAAGCTTGCCCGGAGATCCTCCCTAAGGTGGGCGGTGAAGAAGGAGGCGAAACCCTGCAGAAAATGTGGAAAATGACGGAGCTGGGCGGAGTCAGATGGCCGATCCCGACCTAAAATCGCGCATGTCTATTTATAGATGGAGCAGAATTAAACAACGCGCACGATCAGGCACACGACCAATGGTCGTGCGCGAAGGAATGCCTCTGATCGTGCGCGAAGAACCTGTAGCTCGAACCAAATCTGCACAAAAGCGCACGGTCAGCGGCGCACGACCAGTGGTCGTGCGTGAAGAAGGCCAATGATCATGCGTCGTGGCTCGATCAGGGAAGGGAATTAACGCACGACCAGTGGTCGTGCGCCTGGTCGTGCGAGAAGGAAAACGCACGATCAGAGGCTTTTTCGACCGAAAATCCCCAAGACCCATCCCGAGTGTCGCACAACCCTTGGACCTGCATGAAAATATACTAGACCACAGAAATACATGAAATCACACCAAGATGGGGCATAAATGTGCACTAAGCAATGAAATGGGCAATGTGATCAAATAGAATTGAAAATAGGCCTAAAGTGAAGTGCAAGTGCATGAAAACTAGCCTAGATGAGTCCAGAAATCACTATATAAACTGGACTCATCACACCCCCAGACTTACGTGTTTGCGCGTCCCGAGCAAACACATCCTAAGCAGGCGGGGAAAAATAAATAACTAGCTTAAAATTACATCGAGGAGTACCATGCGAAGTCGCATACCCAAGTGCATAGAGAAATAGTGGATAAGGTTTCTAATTATACACATAGTTTATATGCTTCTAATGGAGTAAGTAAATATTACTACTACTCATAAATGTGAATCACGGTGAATCAATCGGTCACGCATACGGGGAAAGTAAAATACACGCTGAGATGAGCATTGCCCAGGCTAGGGTTTGGGACAAACTCCACCGAAATCCATCGGTGTCAGAGACCATAAGCTCGCCCGGTCACATTCTCTCCACAGCACTAGATTAGTTCATAGCGTGAGTCGGTAGGACTTAAGGTTTTTCATGAGGCTTGGGTTACGGTGAGGTAAACAATGATAAACAGGACGGCTTAAAGCACCCAACCCAAATGAGCTTAAACAATAACTCTATCCCCGCAGCTACAAAAACACGTGGATGCACCACACCACCAGACTTGGACCTGAACGCATGGGTATGTGCACCGCCTACTCCAAAATACATATCTCAAATAGATTTTCAATTAAACTCATTCTCATTTTTCTTTTCTTTTCTTCTCATTTCATTTCTTTTCTAATTATATATTTTTTTAAATTCAGCAAATGTTCAAGGGAGTACAACCACATCTCCAAATTTAACATCACCACATCAACATTCCAAAATACAAATGTGAAAACAGCTAAAGCTCAGCTTTGGGTATGTGACTAGGATCGGCTTTTTGGTTTTGGTGGAATAAAATGTGGAGCTGAATCAAAGGGATGGGGTAGGCACAAATGGGCTAACGAGGATAAGATATCAGGATTGGCACAAAGGCTCAACCGGGCCAAAATAATGGCCTACGTCATTCTTGCGCAACAGAATTATCCTATGCCAATGCTTCAAGAATCGCTTGGGGCGAGTTCTTAGTCACCGAGAAAGGTTATCCTTCCTCCCGACACAAGCAATACACGTCTAGCGATAATTTACACACACCCATATGCTACCATTTGATTCAAACCGGACTCACCATTTGAGTAGAGCAAACATTATTTACACTAATAGAAATGTATAAGACTAATAGTATAAAAAGGAATCTAATCTACACAAATCTCTATGCTCACAAAAGCATTAGACTAGGAACACCAGAGTCAACATATTACTCCACTATATAATTTAAAAGCCAGCACAATGATTTGCCCGAACCTTGCTCAAGAAATGAGTTTAACTCGCGGCACGCAAACAGCTAAGCACACGCTCAAGTGGGTGCAAGTGGTGTGTGATGCAATGATCTAAACAAAATAAATCAATAAAAGCTTCGAGGATGCATATGCAGTGTGCACGTGCATTGGGTAATAGATACTAGCTCTCCCCCAGACTTAAACTATGCATTAAGATATTCTAAAACAAAGTTGGGGGAAGAGGGTACCCAATGCTCAGCAAGTGAGCATACCAGAAGACGCGTGTAGAACAAGACCAAGCCGCACCTCCGCCATACGAAGAATCGCGACCACCGCCTTCCATAGGAATGACCTGCAGGGGTGAGCTCCGCAAAAACAAAAAGAAATAGAAAAACTAAAACTAAATTGAAATTTAACTAACTATTCTACTTAACGAAAAATACAATGCAAGAAAAATAAGATAAATACTGGGGTTATTGTCTTCCCAGCACGACTTATTCAAAACTTTACGAGTTCTAGCTAATGGTCCTATGGAATAAAAAATGCACAGGTAGCTGTTCCATTATCCGTTTCGGTGGCCGGTACCGATACGGCGATAAAACAGTCACCCCTCTACCTGTATAATAATACCTGCAATGCACAGGTAGAGGAAACAGAATGTAAGAGGAGGAGGAGGAATAAGCCTCACTCATCTCACCCAAAAAATCCTTGCCAAGCAAGGTGTCATCCACAGCAGGTCCGCAGGAGGAGAAGGCAATGAATGAGGCTTCCTCTATGGAGGGGGGATCAACCTCCTCACATGAGAGGATACACTCATCATTGACTTGAGCAGAATGCTCCAAGTCCTCCTGAAGTACCTGCGAAGACTCAACCTGCACAGGCTCAGATATAGCAGAAGGGGGGTCAAGAAATAAAAGAGAAGAAGAACATAAATAAAAATCAAGCGGGGGAGTGGTCCCGGACTCACTCCCAAAAGGTTGGGAAAGTTAAATAATGTTTGCATTGTCATCAATGCTACAAGGTTCGGCGGGATCAACAAGGGCCATGCCTAGGATTTGGACTTCCTACACCGGTGCTGAGGAAAGCTCCTCTTCACCTAGAAGGTTGTCCTCCTCCATAGGAGTAGGCACAATACATAGATCGCCAGCTTCATCTTACGACACATCATCAATAATGTCTTCGAAGACGAGCGTAGTAGAATGCACAACAGGGGAAGGAATGGTGCTTGGATAAAAGTCAAGCACTGAATCCTCACAAAGAATCAAATCTACGCTAGGTGATGGATGCACAGGGGAGATAGGCTTGGCCATGTCAGAGCCTAGATCAGCCACGCATCTGGTGACTGTATCCACATCATACCCTTGACAAGATGAAGGTGACACAGACACATAACCGGATGTTGAAGGTGTGCTGCCGGAAGTAGGACTCGGGACGATCCGGATATCCGGCTCATCATCCTCGTCCAATTGGCGAAGATACTCGGCACAGTCCTTCAGGGCGTGATCCATGCTTTGACAGAACAAGCACCGTTTTATATTACTCCTTGGTCCTTGAGGGGCCGGGGAGGAATATAAAAATGGTGTATGCGGCGAGGACGAGTGGCCATAAGACTTGGGCACAGGGCATGAAGAACCATAGGAAAATGGTGCTCCGTACACCGGGCCACGAGAATTATGCCCACCATCTTCCGTAGGGCATCTATCACTAGCGTGAGAAATATCTCCACATAAATGGCAACGAATATTAAATACAGCCCACATTATATGGAGATAGCAAGATTCAAAATAAAGACACTATCGTGCAAACTGTTACACCTAACAGTAATTTACTAAACAACCTATTTAAAAACAGGAAAATAGAATAAAAAGAAATGAAATAAAAAAAAATGACGCAATTTACAAATGGAAGGGCTTCTCTCTCAGATTCTCCCTCTCCAGAAACTTCACACATCTGTGTTCCCCGACAACGGCGCCAAAAACTTGATGGCGCAAATCTCGCACACCGCTATAGGCGATAGCTCGACTGTGGCACAAAACGGCAGTGTACCGATCGTTCAAGTAATATAAAACGAGGAGTAAATCCCCGAGTATCGATCTCGGAAGGAACACAGTAAGGTGTAGTTGACTATTGAGGAGGACTTGAGATTGAAGTCCTTAAGGTCGGATGGATTGCGGGAGGCTTGGTTTGGATTGCGGAAAACAAAATAAAATAGCTACGACTACTCCTATGCAGGCCTTGAGCGCACTGCTTCGCCAGGCAGGATGGAAGACTACACGGGCGGCAATGCACCGAATCGCTAGGCGGATGGATGAGTAGGCTAGCGGATGGAGTGGAGAGAGCGGCGGAATGAGGGTCGCAAGCACCTCTTCGCAAAGCACACCACTAATAATTGTTAGGGCGGCACAACACAACAAACAATCCACACCACAAGGCTCACCTCAAATGAACATATAACAAGATTACTCAATCACATAGACATAATTTCATACTAATGTTAACCAATCAAAGTATACTTCATCAAACATATAAGAAATCCAACTACTATCAACTACAAGAGGAGGTGAGTGTGCGAAATCGACCGACTCCGAAGTCTTGTTGAGGATTCACGGAAGGAATCGTCGGGTTGTCAATCCGCATCCAAACTCGGTCCTCAACTGCGTCCGGGGTAGAGGAGGGCTGTCACTTCCTCCCAATGGACCCGTCTTCTTCGTGTCACGAACCGGAGGAATGATCACACAAGCTGCTCAGATCTTGAAGAAGAAGGCTAGGTTGACTCCTTTCTTGAAGCTCTTGGATGATGGAGATGGCCGAGAGGAAGCTCCGGCGAAGATTTGGCATTGAAAGCTTGCCTGGAGATCCTCCCTAAGGTGGGCGGTGAAGAAGGAGGCGAAACCCTGCAGAAAATGTGGAAAATGACGGAGCTGGGCGGAGTCGGATGGTCGATCCCGACCTAAAATTGTGCATGTCTATTTATAGACGGAGCAGAATTAAACAACGCGAAGGAATGCCTCTGATCGTGCGCGAAGGAATGCCTCTGATCGTGCGCGAAGAACCTGTAGCTCGAACCAAATCTGCACAAAAGCGCAGGGTCAGCGGCGCACGACCAGTGGTCATGCGCGAAGAACGCCAATGATCGTGCGCCGTCGCTCGGTCATGGAAGGGAATTAACGCACGACCAGTGGTCGTGCGCCTGGTCGTGCGAGAAGGAAAATGCACGATCAGAGGCTTTTTCGACCGAAAATCCCCCAGGACCCATCCCGAGTGTCGCACAACCCTTGGACCTGCATGAAAATATACTAGACCACAGAAATACATGAAATCACACCAAGATGGGGCATAAATGTGCACTAAGCAATGAAATGGGCAATGTGATCAAATAGAATTGAAAATAGGCCTAAAGTGAAGTGCAAGTGCATGAAAACTAGCCCAAATGAGTCCGAAAATCACTATATAAACTGGACTCATCAACCGCCTCTTGACTTTGTCGCGCACTGAGCACATTTCGCTGAACACCTCTTTACCGAACATAAGTCTCTTCTGTCAGCGGCTTGCTAGGTATTGGTTTGTCAGCCCTTGCTTGGCACAGTCTTTTGAAGATATCTGCAAAGATCAGGATCTCGCGACTCTTCTTGCGAGACCATACCTTTAGCTTTAATGAGCTTAGAACACTTCGTCGACTTCTGATGACTTCGCCGAAGAGGGGTGAGCACGACGACCGTAGGAAAGCTCGACGAACCCGGGAAAGTTCGTCGAACGCGGGACTCCTTTCGTCGAGCTCAGAAAGCTTCCTCAAACTGCCTGCAATCGTTCATCACGCCGACCCTTCTCGCTCGCCTCTCAGCGAGCCTTCCGGGAGAAACCTCTCCAAGGCCCCTCTCGTGAGGTCTTTGGCCATATGGTCTTCCTCTCTTATTACTTCCTTCATCTTGTTGCCTTCTTAAACCGTGCCTCCTCGCCTGGCGAATATCAGGGTTGTACACAATCCCCGCTCTTCGCGAGGCTATTTAGGCTCGTGAAGAAACATCCAACCCCTGGTATTCGCCAGCCCCTTGATGATCTTTCAGGATTCTTTGGTAGGGCCCACCCTGAGGGCTATAAATATCATCCCGTGTCCTCAGTGATGTGTGCCGTCACTTCCTTTTCTTTCTTTTTGTCCCGTACTGTAGCTGCCAGGAGATGCCGCTTTCCGATGAAGCTGAAGCTTGCTTAAGGGCTGCCAAGGCTGGCGCGCTGTCCTCCATGGTAAAAGTTCCCGCCTGGATGTCTCACCCGCCCCCTGCAGTGACGCCAAAGTCCCAGAAGGCGAAAGCGGTGTGCCAAACAGGGGGCGACTCCATGTTGGTTGATGACGCATATTTTGACTTAAATATGCTTGCTATTATATTATATTTTTAAAATAAACTATATATATTTCTCTAAATTATATTATAATTATCTAATTATTAATATTTTATAATTATTCGCACTAATGCTGTTTTATTTTATTTTATGACAGGCTTGGTGGAATTTCGGTACGTCTCGACGTAAATGCCCGCTGTCAACTTTTCTACGAGAAATAATTCTCATGCAAATAATTTTTGCATGCATGTTATTCAACCATCTTTTCTCTCTCCTCGCCATGCATGAAATTATCCTTAATTTGTTATATTTAATTCTTCATGCATGGTCACCTTTATTATGCATAAAATATTTTATAAATTTCAAAACATGTGCACTCTTTCTCTCTCTAATATTATTTCTCCATTTAAATCACTTCCACCATTTCATCTTCTTCATCCCATTTATTTTCCTTTCATGATGTGGCCGGCTCTCTCCTATTCCCCTCCACCATTCAATTTTCTCCTATTTAATTCATGTAGCCACCTCATCCATGCATGACCGAAATTCTCTCTCCCCCCTTGTTCTTCCTCTTTATTTTATTTTATTTCAATGTGTGTGGCCTTCTATCTTCCCCTCTTTATTTCTCTAAATTCAATTCATCTTCCACCCCTTCATCTCCTTTCCCTTCATTTTAATTCATGCATTTAACCCTTCATCTTCTCCTCCACCTCTTCATATCCCCACATTATTTCTCCAATTTATTCCTCCACATGCATGGCCAGCCACCCCCATGGTCTCTTCATATTTTTCTTCTCTTCTAGATTCTTCTATGATGGCTATATAAGGAGCACAAATTCAAGGCTTTGGGAGGTTGGAAAAATTCAAGAGTTGGAGAAGAGAGAAAGTTCAAGAGAGTTCTACCTTGTATGAGAGTTTAATTTCATGTTGTTTCGTATATGCTTTTGTTTCCATTTTGCTTAATATAGTTGTGCACTTTTATTATTTCCTTTTAATGAAAATGCAATCTTTCTCTTTTATTGTTGTCTTTTCTCTTACTATGAGTAGCTAAATTTTCTCTTAGTGCTTGATTAGTTAGTATTGGGATGAAGTTTAATTTATAATTTATCATCTCTAATTCTTAGATTTTTTCGTTTCGATTTATTTCCGATTAAATTTTGGTTGCGAGTTTATATTACTAGTATATAAATTTCACTATCTGATTTGGTATTCTAGTTGGCCGAGAGGCTCGTGGATGCTTTAGATCTCTCGGAAATAATGGGTTGTTGTATTTTCTTTGAGAACTGAAAATATCGCTGCTTTTGGATTCAGGATTATTGTTCATGCAATTTTAATTTATTTCAAATTTTAAGAGATTATGTTTGAAATATTATTAAAATTAGGCGGTAGTTGTCTCTAGCGAGCCTCTATCGTATTTCTCAATCCTCCAATCGAAATAGAATTTTTAAGAATTAGAGTGTCTCTTTTATAATCGGATTCCCAAGAACACCCAATCAAGTGCTAAGTATTTTTAAAATCGTGAATTTCTCTTTCGTAAATTCTTCGTACTTGCAATTTTCAATTTCAAAAACCAAATTCAACTTTCGTTTGGTAGGATAATAGTAACGGAGTGAGTAGTAGTAATTGATAGCCCCGGTCTAATACAACATTTTTCTATACTACGATTCGATAGGTGCACTTGCCTTTTAGAGTTGTTAGTAAAATATCCTATCAAGTTTTTGGCGCCGTTGCCAGGGAGATTTGTCAATATTAAGAAAACGCCTTCGCTATTACTTCTACAAAAATCCAAAAAAAATTATTGATATTATTATATATTATAGTTAACACACATCATCGTTTTTCTACCCCACCTAAATTCCTAGAAAGGACGCGTTGGGATTGAATTCCCATCACAGCCTCTAGTACCGCTGCGAACCCCTCACAGGGCAGACCTCGGGAAGTCCAGGACTAACATAATCCGCCTAAAAAAAAGGAAAAAAATATCATTATCATTTTTAATTTTGGTTTTCCTTCACTTTCGGTTATTCTCCCTCTTCCTCTTTTCTTCTCTCTAGTGCATGACCATAGTAGCTCTTCGAGTAATCCTGATATTCATTTTGATCCAGAGGTCGAGCGCACCCTTCGGCAGCGCCTCCGAACTCGTGACCAGGATTTACATATAGACCTCGAAGAGTCGATCGGAGACACTAACACAGAAAATATGGGTGAGCCCAATCCAGATGAAGTCCAACAACGGACCATGTCCTATTATGCTCGGCCTAACCTGGAGGGTACAAAATCAAGTATTGTTCGCCCTACTGTAGCGAATAATAATTTTGAACTTAAGCCTAGCATAATTCAAATGGTGCAGCAATATGTGTAGTTCGACGGATTACAAGATGAAGATCCGAACTTGCATATTGCGAGCTTTATCGAAATCTGCGATACATTTAAGATAAATGGTGTGAGTGATGATGCGATTAGATTAAGACTTTTTTCTTTTTCCTTAAGGATTAAAGCTAAACAGTGGTTGAGTTCTCTTCCTAGAGGTTCTATGACCACTTGGGCTCAATTAACGGAAAAGTTTTTATCTAAATATTTTCCGCCCGCCAAAACTGCAAAATTAAGAAATGATATTTCTTCTTTTAGTCAAATCGATTCTGAAACGCTTTATGATACGTGGGAACGATTTAAAGAATTGTTAAGACGGTGCCCTCATCATGCTCTGCCTGTATGGTTACAAGTGCAGACATTTTATAATGGGCTAAATCAAACCACTAAGCAAATGATAGATGCCGCTTCCGGTGGTACTTTAAACCATAAAACTCTGGAAGCCGCTCTTGACCTTTTCGAGGACATGGAGATGAACACCTATCAGTGGAACGTGCCAAGGTCCCACCCAAACAAACCTGCAGGTATGTACGAGGTAGACACGGTCTCCCAGTTGGCGTTGCAAGTAGAGATGTTGAACAAGAAGATGACAGAGATGACTACTCCCTCTGCCCCTCAGATATGGCCAAATGCAAATGCTGCCACCGCGCAGGTTGATTATTTAGGAAATGCACCTAGGCCTATTTTTAATAATTTTTCTGCTTCCGCTTCTGCTCCATTTAATTTTTTGAACAATTATAATCCTCGATGGCGTAACCATCCAAATTTTTATTGGAGTAACCCCGCAAATGCAATGCGACCACCATCCGATTTTACGCCACCACCACCTCCACCTGCGCAAAATTTTCAAAAACCTCCTACTATGGAGGAAATGCTTTCAAAATATATTAATGGGAATGAGGCGACGATTCGTAACTTAACGGGAACAGTTAAAAATCTTGAAAATCAAATCGAGCAGCTCGCCAAAATCATATCCGAGCGACCGCCTGGGACTCTTCCCGCTAATACCGAGCCCAATCTGAGAGAGCAAGCGAAAGCTATAACTCTTCAGATTGGGAAAGAATTATCCGGTCCATCCGTTAGCCAAGAGCCTGAGGTGCTTATCGCCCCTATTTTAAATGAACCGACTCTTTCAAATAAATTTATTGTTTCGCCTCCCTTTTTTAAAAAATTTACCGCTCCGCCGTACCCATCTCAATTAAATAAAGAAAAGTTTGATGATCAATATCATCGTTTTTTGGAAATATTCAAATAAATCCAAATTAATCTACCTTTCCACGAAGCGATTTCTCAAATGCCCAAATACGCAAAGTATTTAAAGTATCTTCTAACAAATAAAAAGAAATTAGAAAATTTATCTCACATGACGTTAAATGCTGAGTGCTCCGCGGTTTTAACAAATAATTTACCAAAAAAAATAAATGATCCAGGCAGCTTTTCAATTCCGTGCATTTTTGGTGACTTATTTGTGAAACACGCGTTAGCAGATCTAGGAGCGAGCATCAACTTGATGCCTTTTTCTCTCTTAAGAAGTTAGGTTTGGGCACTCTAAGCCCGACTGGGATGAGTATACAACTTGCTGATAGGTCCATTAAGTATCCGTTAGGAATAGTTGAGGATGTGCTCGTAAAGGTTGACAAGTTTATCTTCCCGGTAGACTTTGTCATTTTGGATATCGAAGAGGATGTCGAGGTTCCCTTGATCCTTGGCCGCCCTTTTCTTGCCACCTCTCGTGCGGTAATCGATGTAAGTAATGGAAAACTCTTCCTACGAGTAGGCGATGATGAAGTTTCATTTTCCATTACTCCATCCATGAAAAAAACTTTATCAAACGATGATTCATGTTTTTTCTTAGACGTTTCTCATGATGAGCAAAATTTTTCTTTTAAAATTTTTTCTGAAAAAAGTTTTTCTTCTTTTTCTGAACTCCCGCATAATTTTCCACCTAATACAGTTATGGCTATTAGCAATATTTCTGAAAATCAAATAAAATCCAAATCTTTTGAAGAAATTATTTTAGATAAGGACAAGGTTTTAAAATCTTCGTACGAGCAGCCACCTGCTTTGGAACTTAAGCAATTGCCCGATCACCTTAAATATATTTTTTTGGAGAAAAATTCTAATCTACCAGTTATAGTCTCGACATTTTTGACTGAATCAGAAAATGAAAAATTATTAACGGTTTTACAAAAGCACCGTCGAGCTATAACTTGGCAAATTTCAGATATCAAGGGTATAAGTCCATCTTTTTGCACACATAAAATCCTTTTAGATAACTCACGCAATGTCATTCAACCCCAACGTCGATTAAATCCAAATATGAAAGACGTAGTAAAAGGTGAAGTTCTTAAATTATTAGATGCGGGGATTACCTATCCGATTTCGGATAGCAAGTGGGTGAGCCCGGTTCAAGTAGTTCCTAAGAAAGGTGGCATAACAGTAGTGGTAAATGAGAAGAAAAATGATTTAATTCCAACACGAACAGTAACGGGATGGCGAATGTGCATAGACTATCGTAAATTAAATGATGCCACTCGCAAGGATCACTTTCCCCTCCCCTTTATCGATCAAATTCTAGAACGCTTATCAGGACATAGCTTCTATTGTTTTTTTGATGGTCTCTCGGGCAATTTCCAAATCCCCATTGCGCCCGAGGACCAGGAGAAGACAACGTTTACTTGTCCCTTTGGCACCTTCGCCTATCGAAGAATGCCATTTGGTCTATGTAATGCGCCGGCTACATTTCAAAGGTGTATGTTGACTATCTTTGACAGTATGTAGAAGACATTATGGAAGTATTCATGGACGACTTTTCGGTTTATGGTGACTCTTTTGATTTATGTCTAGAAAATCTTGAGAAAGTTTTAAAAAGATGCGAAGAAACAAATCTTGTTTTGAACTGGGAGAAGTGCCATTTTATGGTATGAGAGGGACTAGTTCTAGGTCATAAGATTTCTTCTAAAGGCATCGAGGTAGATAGGGCGAAAATCGAAGTAATCGAAAAATTACCTCCACCTACAAGCGTAAAAGCAATGAGAAGTTTTCTAGGACATGCTGGATTTTATCGCCGTTTCATTAAAATTTTTTCAAAATTCACTAAGCCTCTCACTCATCTCCTCGAAAAAGATGCTCCGTTTTTGTTCGACGACGCTTGTTTAAATGCTTTTAATTTAATTAAGGAAAAACTCATTAACGCTCCGATCATGATCGCTCCGGCTTGGGATCTTCCATTTAAGATTATGTGTGATGCGAGTAGTTTTGCCGTTGGTGCAGTTTTAGGCCAACGTATTTCTAAACAATTTCATCCTATTTATTATGTGAGTAATATTCTCACTTCGGCGCAACAAAATTTCACCACAACGGAAAAAGAGCTTTTGGCTGTTATTTTTGCGTTCGATAAGTTTCGCCCTTATTTAACCCTCTCCAAAATCATCGTTTTTACGGATCACTCGGCCCTTAAATACTTACTTTCAAAACCGGATTCCAAGCCGCGCTTAATTCGTTGGATTCTACTACTTCAAAAGTTCGACTTGGAAATCCGAGATAAGAAAGGAGCCGAAAATTTGGCGGCGGATCAATTATCTCGTTTAGAAAATCCTTGTATCGAAGAATTAAACGAAAAATCTTTTAACGACTCTTTTCCGGATGAAATTTTTTTGAAAATTAACATTTCTTCTTCTTCTACTCCTTGGTTTGCCAATTTTGCCAATTATCTAGTGGCCCGTGTTCTCCCAAAAGATTTTTCTTTTCAGCAAAAGAAGAAATTCTTTTCTGATTTGAAGAATTACTTTTGGGAGGACCCCTTTCTCTTTAGAGTATGTGCAGACCAAGTAATAAGAAGATGTGTCTCGTTTGAAGAAGGTCAAAATATTTTGAAACATTTACATGAAGGACTGACCGGTGGCCATTATCAAGCCAATCGAACCGCTCACAAAGTTCTTAGTGCAGGCTTTTATTGGCCTAGCCTTTTCAAAGATGCTCAATCTTTGGTGAGTCGGTGCGATAGTTGCCAACGGACCGGAAACATTTCTAGTAAAAATGAAATGACGCAAAATTATTTTCTAGAATGCGAAGTTTTTGATCTTTGGGGCATAGATTTTGTTGGTCCCCTCCCTTCTAGTTGCGAAAATAAGTATATTTTAGTTGCGATTGATTACGTTTCCCAATGGGTGGAAGCCCAAGCACTTCCTACGAATGATTCTCGTGTTGTTATTTCTTTTCTCAAAAAATTATTTTCTCGATTTGGTACGCCTAGGGCCATCGTTAGTGATAGGGGTGCGCATTTTTGTAATGCCCAGCTCGCCAAAATTTTATCAAAATATGGCATTACACACAAGCTCTCCACTGCATACCACCCCCAAACTAACGGCCAAGTTGAAGTTGTCAACTGAGAAATCAAACGTATATTGGAATAAACTGTTTCATCTTTTAGAAAATATTGGTCTTTAAAACTCGACGATGCTCTTTGGGCTTATCGGACGGCTTACAAAACCGCCATCGGTTGTACTCCGTACCGCTTAGTCTATGGAAAATCGTGTCACTTACCAGTAGAACTAGAACACCGTGCATTTTGTCAAAATTTATTTTTGCTAGTATACAAGTTTTTGCAAAGCTCTTCGTTTTGTTTTAAGTGTGTCTTAACCCTTCACGTTTATCTTTTGATTTCCGCACCTTAAACCCAAGCCTTAAATGTTATACCTAATGAAGTCCTTTTGATTCATGCTCCTAGGTTTATTTTTAGTCAAGAAAGCGAAAAAGTAGATTGGGTAAGCCTTTTGGTAGGAGTTTAGACTCTTGATTTAGATTGAGGTGGTTATAAAATGTCTCTTAGATTTTAGTAGCAACTCAATGCCCTTTTCATTCGTCTCATTACTTAGTTTTTAATTTTGCTAAAACTTGGGATGATTTATCTTTATGTTAGTGAAATCTATAAAAATTCATGTCATGGTTAAGTAAGAATTTTCAGTTTATTTTTCATAATTCCTCTACTTCTAATTTCGCATCGTACTCGTGCACGACATAGCCAATTTGATTATTTAGTCCTTTTTATTTTGCTAGCTCGTATGTTTTTGCTTGGGGACAAGCAAAATGCTAAGTCTGGGGGAATTTGATGACGCATATTTTGACTTAAATATGCTTGCTATTATTATTATATTTTTAATATAAACTATATATATTTCTCTAAATTATATTATAATTATCTAATTATTAATATTTTATAATTATTCGCACTAATGCTGTTTAATTTTATTTTATGACAGGCTTGGGGGAATTTCGGCACGTCTCGACGTAAATGCCCGCTGTCAACTTTTGTACGAGAAATAATTCTCATGCAAATAATTTTTGCATGCATGTTATTCCACCATCTTTTCTCTCTCCTCACCATTCATGAAATTATCCATAATTTGTTATATTTAATTCTTCATGAATGGTCACCTTTATTATGCATAAAATATTTTATAAATTTCAAAACATGTGCACTCTTTCTCTCTCTTATATTATTTCTCCATTTAAATCAGTTCCACCAATTCATCTTCTTCATCCCATTTATTTTTCCTTTCATGATGTGGCTGGCTCTCTCCTATTCCCCTCCACCATTCAATTTTCTCCTATTTAATTCATGTAGCCACCTCATCCATGCATGACCGAAATTCTCTCTCCCCCTTGTTCTTCCTCTTTATTTTATTTTATTTCAATATGTGTGGCTTCTATCTTCCCCTCTTTATTTCTCTAAATTCAATTCATCTTCCACCCCTTCATCTCCTTTCCCTTCATTTTAATTCATGCATTTAACCCTTCATCTTCTCCTCCACCTCTTCATATCCCCACATTATTTCTCCAATTTATTCCTCCACATGCATGGCCGACCACCCCCATGGTCTCTTCATATTTTTCTTCTCTTCTAGATTCTTCTATGATGGCTATATAAGGAGCACAAATTCAAGGCTTTGGGAGGTTGGAAAAATTCAACAGTTGGAGAAGATAGAAAGTTCAAGAGAGTTCTACCTTGTATGAGAGTTTAATTTCATGTTGTTCCGTATATGCTTTTGTTTCCATTTTGCTTAATATAGTTGTGCACTTTATTATTTCCTTTTAATGAAAATGCAATCTTTCTCTTTTATTATTGTCTTTTCTCTTACTATGAGTAGCTAAATTTTCTCTTAGTGCTTGATTGGTTAGTAGTGGGATAAAGATTAATTTATAATTTATCATCTCTAATTCTTAGATTTTTTCGTTTCGATTTATTTCCGATTAAATTTTGGTTGCGAGTTTATATTACTAGTATATAAATTTCGCTATCCGATTTGGTATTCTAGTTGGCCGAGAGGCTCGTGGATGCTTTAGATCTCTCGGAAATAAAGGGTTGTTGTATTTTCTTTGAGAATTGAAAATATCGCTGCTTTTGGATTCAGGATTATCGTTCAAGCAATTTTAATTTATTTCAAATTTTAAGAGATTATGTTTGAAATATTATTAAAATTAGGCGGTAGTTGTCTCCAGCGAGCCTCTATCGTATTTCTCAATCCTCTAATCGAAACAAAATTTTTAAGAATTAGAGTGTCTCTTGTATAATCGGATTCCCAAGAACACCCAATCAAGTGCTAAGTCTTTTTAAAATCGTGAATTTCTCTTTCGTAAATTCTTCGTACTTGCAATTTTCAATTTCAAAAACCAAAATCAACTTTCGTTCGGTAGGATAATAGTAACGGCGTGAGTAGTTGTAATTGATAGCCCCGGTCTAATACGACATTTTTCTATACTACGATCCGATAGGTGCACTTGCCTTTTCGAGTTGTTAGTAAAATAACCTATCATTGGTGGATTCCTCCTCCGTTAACCCCTCCCCCGCGAAGGTATAAATTATTCCTTTAGTTAAACCAATAGATTCGCTCTAATGACTTGCTTACTCGCAGGATCCTTTGCCAAACGAGGACGTTGGTGAACCTGTTGGTGGGTCTCGCAAAAGTCCGCCAGCGGATACAAATCTTGCTGGGAAAAATGTTGCAGGAACGCCCTTAATCTCGCATGCCAACCCTCCTTTTGTCAACTATCTGACCTTTATTCCATGCTTCTTACAGTCTCGCCCCGGAAGTCCCCGGCTCGGCAGGCATTGCAGCCTACATCTCCGCCTCCTCCCGATAAAACTATAGATAGGCCAGGGTTCAAACTCTTGACAAGCGAGGAGACCAGCGGTTCTATATCGCCAAAGATCCCTCCGTCCAACAGCGCAGCCTATCCTCCTGGCCTGGGTAAATCTCTCTACCCCCACTACGGTAATGTCTTCCAGGGCCTCCCTGAGACTTCTCTCCCCCCTCTGGGTAAGCAATCCGACGACCCCCTGCCATGCGCGACTTCAAGCGCGCTATCTAACCTTTTCGTAATATTTCGCAGAGAATTCTGAAAATCCGCCTACCGATTCCGAGTTGGGCGACGACGAGATGTCCCCACTCCCTGACCAAGTGGAAGATTTCTTAGGGGATACGCGAGATCCTGAGATGATGAAACAATGAGCCGCAGAGTTGCTAAGAAAACATGGTCGGATGCTGATGGACCTTAACCTGCAAGCAAGACGGGACAGAGAGGCCGCCGAGGATAGACATGCTGTCTTGATGGAAGAGTGTGTTAGGCTCCGGTCCGCGAGACAACGTGATCACGATGAGAACGTCACGACGTCGGAGGTCCATATTGCGAGGATGAGGGATTACACCATCCTCGTGGACCGGGAGGGCCGCGCGGCCGAGGATTACTACAATTCTAGGGTACCACCGCGGTCCGGGTCGCGGGGTGGGGGTAGGTGGAAGTGGTTGCCCCTTGATTCTGGCTAAGTTCTACATTGTCGCGAACTCTTATTACCTGATAATGAGTGTCGCTATTCTGGACAATCTCGCAATGGCTTGCAACTCATATATTGGCTTTATCTCGTCTGATAATAATTACTACTAGCTTTCTATTAGTTCTCGCTCGCTGCTAACATGTCCGTTTCTTTTTCATGTTATGTTGTACTCGCGAGGAGCCTCCATTCTCGCTAAATGTATCTCGCGCCCCCCCCCCCCCCCCCCCCCCCCTTATGCCATTATATTTGCTTGTGCTGTTCTCGCAAAGATGTTGCTTGTACTAACCTCGCAGACCTTTATCGCCCGCGGTCGTGATGTGATGTTTTGGCTAACCGCCCTCATCGGCGCTTGGGCTTCTTCCCGCCCTTTTACTTTTGCTGTAAATAGGATGTCGTAGCTGAGTCAACCACCGCATTTACTGTCAACATTCTTCTTCCTCTTCTTCAGAGCTCTCGCTCCTTCCCGTTCCCGTTCTATTTCCTTTCTCGCAGGTTTTTGAAATGCCCTGTGATTCTAACGAGTCGGAGGGTCGGCGAAAGATTGCTAAGGCTTTTGCCGAGAATGACTTCTTTCATTGCAACCTGACAGATGAGGAATACTTCACCGCGGTCGCTGACTACGTCACCCTACCATTCGCGGCGCGCCGCCCTAGCAAGGATGACGTGATCAACGCGCCACTCGTCGACGAGTTGGCCATCCCCACCGCTCATTTCGCGGTGGGCTTGCGTCTCCCCTTGTGGCCGAAAATCCTCCAGGCAATAATCATTCTCGCTCATTTCTTATTCTCTGCAGGTCATGTCTCGCTCATTATATAAATTAATCCTGGTTTTCTTGTTGCTCGCCAGGTGCTCAATCATTATGGCATTATTCCGGGTTAGCTTACCCCTAATGCCATGGTGGTGATTACAGCTTTCGCAAGCTACCTGCGTGAGGAGCGCATCGAGTTCAGCCTTCCCATTTTTCGGAAGCTGTTCTCCTTCCGCGCCTATAAGGACGGGACCGCCTACTTCGTGGGCTCGGGTCCTAAAGTCGTCCAGACTGTCAACAAGGCCCACTTCTGGGCCCATAAGTTCCTCCTCGTCAAGGGGAACTTCGGCAATATCCCGATCTCGCTTTGTCCAACACGGCGAGACCACCTATCGGCCCACTGCCCTCGGCGGCCATGGCGCCATCCTTTATCAGTTCTTCTGCAAGAAGAACTTCGAGGCTGTTCATCTCCGCCGCAACCTCGACTCGCTGCTTCCAGTGCTCGCTGGGGAAGGTAAAGATTTCGCTCAATAACTCCTGCTATTCCAAGTAACTCTGTATTCATTGTAATTCCAAGACTTTTTAGGCGAGCGAGATATCCCCCTCCATCCCCCCTATGCGAGCAATCGGAAGACCGACGCTACCCTTTCTCTCGCAACCATGGGGGCGGAGGCTTGCCGAGACGCCATCACACCAGGTGAGCCATCCTCTCGCAAGAGATCGGGGGCTTCTAGTAGCCATGGCCTTCTCCCAAGATCCCCGTCGAAGAAAAAGAATAAGAAGAGCCGGGTCTCGCTCGCCTCCTCGAAGGGGAAGGAGCCTAGCGAGGCTACATTTGATGAGTTCGACCTTATCGGCCTCTCCGTGGGAGGTGAGGGCGACGAGCCCAGCCAGGAGGCTGCCAGAACCTCCACTCCGCCCATCCCCGTCAACCACTACAACTTCGGTCTCGGCCAGAGGCGTCGGGATGAGACCGGCGAGCTCTTGGTTAACTAGAAGTCGGAGACGAACTGGGCGGACATCTCCACCATCCTCCCTACCTGGGTGGAGAAGGCGACCGTCAGCGGTCATGCATTTGATTTCTCATTCGTCCTCTATGGACGCGAGGACACGAGGGCTTACAAAGACGAGACTGCGAGGACCCTCGCTTTCGAGAGCTCGAGGTCTCAGTTGCGCTCCGCCGAGCTCGCCTACATGACGGGGAGGCGCTGCTTGCAACTGGAGCAACAGAACGTGGAGCTCGCGAGGGCCTATCAGGGGCACCTCGCCGAGAACGCGCAGCTGAAGGAGAAGCTGCTCGCCGTAGAGAGCGGTGTGGTGAGTTACCTAGACCTCGTCACCCTCCTCTCCTTCGGCCATTTCGCTCCCTTAATTTATCTTACTTACAGGATGTCGAGGCCGTCGGAAGAGACGACGCTCGCATCCAGGACCTGGAGGGCGAGGTGGCCGAGCTAAAAGCTCTAAATTGCGAGCTCGCCCGTGCCATCGTTCCCCCTTCTCCCTGCCTCCTGAAGGAAGAGCAGCGAGCGCGGGACGAGGAGGTTTGCCTGGGGTAAATCGAGTCGGCACGCTACATCTTCGACGTGATGAAGGTGGCCGTCCTAATGTCTGCCGACGCGGCCGACATCACATTAGAAGACGTCGCCCCGGAGCTCTTCATCCCTCTCGCGCTAGTGAAGAGCAGCGATGACGAGGAGCAGTCAACACCATATTTTTGTTTCCATTTAGGCTGGCGAGATCACCACAAATTGTAATTGGACTTTTTAAGAGTAAACACAGCTTCTATGCCTTGTTCATTTTGTTCATCTCTTCTGCCTCATTATTTGCATTTTTATATCGCGTTGCCGCATATTTTTTGTCGTTCTCGCCAAGCCGATTCTCGCATGCTTCGACGGTTATGGTGTAGACTCCGCTCTCGCTTAGTCTCTCTTTTCCTCACGTCTTGGCGTGGATTCTCCGCTGTACCTTTGGTTCGGGGTTTAGGACTACCCCTTCTTTTAAGGTCTCGCACGATATACCCCCTCCCGGCGAGAACCCCTTTCCCTCCATTGGAGTTCTTGCAGGCCTTCTCGCGGATACAACTCGCGATACCTCTCCTAAGAGGTAATCCTGCGAGGGTCTCGTCGCCCCTTTATTGTTGTGCGAAATCCGTTCTTCTCGCCGTGCGACAAGGCCCTGGTCAGTACCGAAGACTTGTCAACCTATGACTTTCTGAACTACCTTCGTGAGGAGTCCACCTTCATGCCAGCCCCTCCAGAGATCAACCTGTACCCCCCGTCTAGTGAGAGCCCGGGAGCGGAATCGATCTGGGGCATTCCAACACCAATACTTCTCACCTTGCCAGCCTCTCCAGAGATCAACCTGTACCCCCCGTCTAGTGAGAGCCCGAGACCAGAATCGATCTGGGGCATTCCAGCATCAATACTTGTCACCTTGGTTTCCCTCGCATAACAGTTACAACTATCAAGTGAAGAATTAAAATATTCAACTAATATCATAATAAATCTTTCAAGGGTAGAATCGCTTCAAATCGTCTCCACTTCTTGCTC